>OY728137.1:629594511-630844511 GCA_963277665.1 Viscum album | reverse complement strand
CCCTATTAAGTTAATTCGTGACCTTTTTGATGGGTTAAGAGGCTCAATTTCATTGTTCATTTCATTAGTTGTCATGATTGGTTTACTTATATACATGTAAGGGTAAACATTTAAGATGCGAATTGTTGTCCAAAATATTAGTAATATGGTATTATTTATCATATTGTATATTAATTATTTATAAAATTATTTTTTTATTTTGATTGAAGATGAATCATTATATAAAACATTAATGATAACTGTTTTTGTTAATTGGTAGTTTTTGATCACATCAAACACATTTTTTTTAAATTAATATAATGTATAAAAAATATTATAAAACTAAAAATTAGACATAATACATATATTATAGTCTAATTAGACCATAAAATTAGTTTTATGACCAGAATTAAAGATGGTAATAGAAATTGAAGACCCGTCGTCCTTGAATGTGATAAATTAACACATATCGGATTGTGTTTTACTTCTAGTATAAAGGGAGGGGAAAGGGGAGATGATTATGGTGAATTATTACATTATCATAAAACTATATCAGTACATATAAGGTACAAGAGTTATCATTACATTTGGATTAAAGGAGGTGAGTAATGAAAAATAAAATAATGGAACTTGGATGAATATAAAAGAAAAGAAAAGAGGAATTTAACTCCTTAATATATATTCCTTGAGAACAAATTTGGGGTAAAAGATTTAAACTTATAAAGAGAAAAAGGGCATCTATACACGGGATGGGGGATTTGGGAGTGATTTGATAAGAATTAGGACTTGGCACAAGGCTGGATAAGAGTGAAGATAAGAGGGGGTGAGGATTGTTTTTATAGTGGAGGAGAGGAGGGTTTTCTCAATATTTTATTCATAAATTTATTATTTTTCTCAAGAAAAGAAATAGTATTTATTCTTATGAAAAAAACTATATTTTTGTAATGTGAGTTAGAACCCAAGGTTCATGTCACGACCTGACCTCGGGGCCCGTGCCGTGACTACCCCAAGCCCGCCTTCCATAGGCCAGGGGCTGGCGACTAGCACCAAGGCGTAAAATCCCGGTAAACAGGGAAGGCATTGCCTTTATAAGTAACAACCACCACAGAGTCAGCAAGCGGAAAGTAACTACAAGTGCAGAAAAGTAAAGGGGGCTGGAATACAAGCCCAACTGAAAGTACAACTGAAAAAGTAAAGAACAGCAACTGAAGAAAAGACGGCGGCCTCGTGTCATCCACTGGCAATCCCACCTGAAGGGTGGGTACAGATAGCCTCCAGGCTCCTCGGGTCCCACGTCCGCTCCGAGCACGTCCCGCCCAATGGTCCACCTCCAGGTACCGTCCTGCTCCACGCCCCAACCGAGATCAGCGTTGTCCGTCATCTGCATCCAACACAACAAGGTGCGGGCATAGCCCGTGCAGGGGTGAGTATAAGCTACTCAGTAAGGACCCCGAGACCCCCGAAGGTCTCCCGAAATCCACAAAGGATATAGCACAAAAGAAAGATGCAATCACGAAGTAACATATGACTCGACTTAGGTATATGCCCATACATATACCTAAGTCCCCAATTCTAGCTCTGCTCACGAGCTCAAGAACAACTCAATCCACACAGGAAAGCAAGACTCAAATCCACAAGGAGAGTAAACAGTAAATCCACAAAGGATAGTTCAACACAAACCACAAAGGAGAGTAACATAAGATTCAGCTCAACCAGGTATACTTTTTCAGATGACGTCAAAGATGATCACTGATCCATCTAAGTCGTCGGACCCACGAAGGATCGATAGGTACTAACCCCCGCAAAAGACCCACACAGGATCGGGCTCACACAGAACCTATAGGCAGTGGCTCACACAGAACCGGTAGTAAGGACCCACATAGGATCGGGCTCACACAGAACCTGTAGCACTGATCCACGTAGGATCGCTGAATGCAGTAGTCGACGCAGTCCACTGAGGATCTCTGCACAGTTGTCGCCGCAGTCCACGAAGGCTCTCTGCTCTGCCGTCGTCGCAGTCCACTGAGGATCTCTGCTCTGCCGTCGTCGCAGTCCACGGAGGATCTCTGCTCTGCCGTCGTCGCAGTCCACAGAGGATCTCTGCTCTGTCGTCGAAGTCACAGCCAGCGCTAGGGTTCCCGCACACAGCGAGCTCGTTAGGAGGGTCCGATCCATGAGCCGAGAGGCTGATACATCAACTGACACGTAGTCCGAAGTTGATGTATCCAAAAGTTCCGTATCGACAACAGGATCTCAACGCAACAGACGGCGCGTCAATCGGACGCCCGGTCTGAGAGTTATTGGCATTTTCGTCCCAGGGGCCCGGTTGGTTTTTAGGGCAAAACCAACCCGACCTTACTCCGCCTGTGTCCGATCCTCGGGCGGATTATGCCAAAAGTTCCGTCTCACTTAGAGGAAACTACCACAGCTGACGGTACGTCGATCGGACGTCCGTAACTCAAGTTATGAGCGTTTCCGCTCTGAGGGCCCGGTTGGTTTCGTGTACGAACCAACCCGGCCGAACCCAAAGTCTTCCGAAACCTTGAGTATGATATCCGAAACGACCGTATCGATCCAAGGATCGCGTAGCCGCTGACGGTTCGTCAATCGGAGGTCTCAGGCCCAAGATATGGGCAAAAGACCGAAGAAGGCCCGAAAACGGGGGTTCTGGGCCCGGGGGGACCCGGCCCGAACCACCCCTGGGTCGGCCGAACCGGGTCGACCCGAACCGGGTCGGCCCGACCCTGCCCGACCCGGCTAGGCCGGGTCCGGTCCGGCCTGGGCGCGGCCCGGCCGACCGGACCGGCCGGCTCGGCTTCGGCCGAGCGGCCGAAGGGGCGCCGCAGGTTTTACCCGCGGCTTAGGTGGAACGCGGCCCCGCGGGGGGCCGCCTGTCACGCGGACGCGGACGGGCCGCCGCGTCCCTCCCCGGTTCCGCGCGGCCGCGGAACCGGCCGCCGCCGCCGCGGCTTCAGCCGCGGCGGATCTCCTCCACGGTGGCGCGCCGGGCGCCGCCGCCTCCGGCCGCCGGCGCCGCCGCGCCGGCGACCCGCGCCGCCGCCGGAGTTGCTCCGGTGGCCCGTTTTGCCTCCCGTCTGCGCCATTGCTCCTCCCGGGGGCCGATCTTCACTGCGGGATCAACGAATCGCCCTTGCCGCATGGTTCGTCATCGTCTGCGAAATCCGCACAACAAAAGATCGGCGGAGGGTTGCCGGGTCTTGTTCGTTAGATCCGCACCCTCCGCGTTAGTCATAAACAACGGGAGGAAAAGAAAATAATCAAAAACAATTTTAATTAAATTAAAATTGTTCGGAGATCAGGTTATTTATTTTAAAAGAATAAACACGGGGAAATAAAATATTCCAACATCCCTTACCTTGTCGTCGTCGGACGTGAGGTCGTCGCGGAATCGCTCGTCGCGGAAGGAGGGGATCGTCACGTCGTTGCGGAGGAGACGTTCGTCGCACCGCGGAAAAAAACGTCACGCCAACGATCTCCGGATCTAGAACAAACGGATTTAATTAATTAAATCCGTTGTCATAGAAATTAAAAAGGGAGAATTAAACGATCTGATTCTCACCTTAGTTGCCGAACGAGGATCGGCCGCGGAAGAAGAGGCGTCGCCGAAGAACGTCGTGGGTAGAGCTCGTCGACGTCGCAGATCACGGTGTGCGTCGTCGAATTCCGGTCGCCAGCGTTCTTCGCGTTCTTCGCGTTCTTCGCATTCTTCGCGTTCTTCGCGGGGAGGGTGGAGGTTCAGAGGAATTGCACAACGATAGCAATCCTCCATAATAGACAAGTTTGTCTATTTTATTATTTTGCCAACGAACGCAAACGCATAAGTAATGACCCATTAAATTCGTTGAATTAATTCAACGAATGAAACAGCCCATTTAATTCACGAAATAATCCGCCCAATTAAATTGTCTGTTAAGAAATTAAAGAAAACGCGCCGGTTGACTTTTCAGTTACTTTGACGGGTTTTCGCGGGTGCGTTACTTAGCGAAAGAAACGGCGGGGCTCGTGCGGGCCCCACCGCACAAATATCCTACCAAGAGGGTAGGATATTTCCGGATAGCACCCTATCCGCTTTAACTCAGTTCAAGTGGCTTCCAAATGACTTCCAAGCAGCTTAATTGAAATAAAATAATGTTGTCGCACAAATTTTATTTTATTTCTGACTTAAAGCCCCAAAATTTAAAAACCACGTCTGAGCAAACGAAACTCCGGAAGAGGCGTTTCTAAGCAAATACCGGCGCTGCGATTTCATCGGTGCCCTCAGAATTCGATTCCGGGCACTGGTTCAAAAGATAGGAAAACCCACTCGTCCGTTCACTGAACTTACCCGAGCCAAACTTCGGAAATTGATTCCGGGCACACCGGGCCTCGGAATCAGGTGCCGTCTGAAGCTGCGCTCTTGTAAAATTCAAAGAAAATTAAGAAAAAAATTTCCTTGAAATTTGCGGGTCTTTACATTACTCCCACCTCAGGGCTTTTCGTCCCCGTAAAGATACATCAAAAACTAGGGGAACAAATGGGGGTACTGAGCACGCATCTGAGCCTCCCGCTCCCAAGTGCTCTCCTGGAGGTTCCCGTGCTGCCATCTTATGCGCACAAGAGGAATCGACCGCCCACGTAGGACCCGCTCCTGTCGATCCTTGATCTCCACTGGGACCTCCGCAAAAGTCGCCCCATCGTCCACGTCCAGCTCCCCAAACTTGATGATGTGCGTCGGGTCGTGCACGTATCTCCTCAGCTGAGACACGTGGAAGACGTCATGCACCCGGTGCAACTGAGGTGGTAGAGCCAGGCGATAAGCCACCTCTCCTATCCTGCTGAGGACCTGGAAAGGCCCGATGAAGCGTGGAGACAACTTGCCGCCTCGGCCAAATCTCCGTAAACCACGTCGAGGTGAGACACGCAAAAAGACGTGGTCGCCATCCTCGAACTCTAGTGGCCTCCGCCTCCTGTCAGCATATGACTTCTGCCGGCTCTGAGCTATCCTCATCCTCTCCTGGATGATCTGGACCTTCTCTGTCGTGGCTCAGACCATCTCTGGTCCCACGAGTGCTGACTCCCCAGGGTCTGTCCAGCACAACGGTGATCTGCAGGGTCTGCCGTACAATGCCTCGTATGGTGCCATCCCGATGGTGGAGTGGTAGCTGTTGTTGTACGCGAACTCCACCAAGGGTAGGTGGTCCTCCCAGCTGCGACCAAAGTCGAGAACACACGCACGAAGCATGTCCTCGAGTGTCTGTATGGTCCTCTCCGTCTGACCATCCGTCTGAGGGTGGAAGGCTGTGCTCAGATGGAGCCGCGTCCCGAACGCCTCCTACAACCCCTTCCAAAGCCGGGAAGTGAAACGAGCATCTCGATCGGAGACGATAGACGATGGAACACCGTGAAGCCGTACGATCTCCTGGACGTAAAGACGTCCCAAGCTCTCCACTGAGCCCTGCTCTCGGATGGGTAAGAAGTGTGCCGACTTGGTGAGTCGGTCGACAATCACCCAAATGGAGTTGTGACCTCTGGAAGTGCATGGAAGTCCAGTCACGAAGTCCATAGATATGCCGTCCCACTTCCACTCCGGGACCTCCAAGGGCTGTACCAAGCCTGCTGGTACCTGATGCTCTGCCTTCACCTGCTGGCAGGTGAGGCATCGTGAAACGAACTCTGCCACAGCTTTCTTCATGCCCGGCCACCAGTGCTGTCGTCTGAGATCCTGGTACATCTTCGCCACTCCGGGATGTACCGCCAAGGGAGAAGTGTGAAACACTCCCAGCACCTCCTCTCGTAAAGCGACTGGTACGAAGGTATGTCCTCTGAAAAGGATGTCATGCTCTGCTCCAAGGGAGAAACCATCAGGCGCCTGACCTGAGGATATCAGTGCATGCCGGGTCTCACAGTCAGCGTCACCACGCTGAGCCTCTCTGACCCGCTGTAGAAGTGGAGGAGAGACTGTGAGAGACTGAAGAAAGGCTGATCCGTCTCTATCCACGAAGGATATCTGTAAGGAGGCTAGCTACTCCGTCGCCTCCTCAAGTAACTGAATGCCCGTCCTCCTGCTGAGGGCATCGGCTACCACGTTCCCCTTCCCAGGAGTATAGACTATCTCAAAGTCATAGTCCTGGAGGAACTCAAGCCATCTCCGCTGTCTCAGGTTCAGGTCCTTCTGAGGGAAGATATACCTGAGACTCTGGTGGTCAGAAAAGACTGTGAAGCGCTCGCCCATCAGATAGTGCCGCCAAGTCTTCAGAGCGAATACCACTGCTGCTAACTCCATGTCATGAGTGGCGTAGTTCTGCTAATGCGGCCTCAACTGACGTGATCCGTAGGCGATCACAGCCCGCTCCTGCATCAGGACGCACCCGAGTCCAGTCCCTGATGCATCGCAGTAAACTACGTACCCAACTCCCTCCCCAGGCAACCTCAAGATAGGTGCGCTGGTCAATCTCTGTCTCAGCTCTTGGAAGCTCTGCTGACATCTGTCTGACCATACGAAGGGTTTCCCCTTCTTCTTCAACGCTGAGAGTGGTGCCGTAACTCTAGAGAAGTCTGGCATGAATCTCCGATAGTATCCGTCTAGGCCCAAGAAGCTCCGCACCTCTGTCACGCTCCTGGGTGGCTCCCAAGCTAGTACTGCCTCGATCTTTGTGGGATCCACTGCAACTCCCGCCTCAGAGATGACGTGCCCCAAGAAGTGGACCTCACGTAACCAGAACTGGCACTTTGAGAGCTTTCCATAAAGCTGGTGCTCTCGGAGCGTGTCTAGCACAACTCGCAGGTGGTAGGCATGCTCCTCCTCAGTCGTCGAGTATACCAAAATGTCGTCAATGAAGACCACGACAAATCGGTCGAGGTATGGCTGGAAGATCCTGTTCATGAGGCTCATGAACACTGCTGGAGCATTGGTTACGCCGAACGGCATAACCAAGAACTCATAATGGCCATACCGACACCTGAAGGCCGTCTTCTGCACGTCCTCGTCTCGAACTCTGAGCTGATGATAGCCTGACCGGAGGTCTATCTTCGAGAACCACCGCGCTCCCTTGAGCTGATCGAAGAGGTCATCAATCCGTGGTAGCGGATAGTTGTTCCTCACTGTCACCTAGTTCAGGCGACGATAGTCAACACACAGTCGCAAGCTCCCGTCCGCCTTCTTGGCGAACAAAATCGGGGAAGCCCAGGGTGAAACACTGGGTCGGATAAACCCCTTGCTCTGCAAGTCCTCCAACTGTACCCGCAGCTCCCGAAGCTCGGCGGGGGCCATCCGATATGCTGGAGTAGATATCGGGGCTGTCCCGGGGTACAAGTCGATGTAAAAGTCTACCTCTCTACGAGGAGGTAGCCCTGGAACGTCGTCGGGAAAGACGTCCACGTACTGGTCCACCACTGCAGGAAAAGCTGGACTCCGCACGTCCACTGCTCCTAGGATGAGGCTAGCCAACTGATGAGAGATGGGCTGCACTCTCCTCCGCGGAAGTCCATCCTGTGCTGCAAAGGTTCCCTTCTCGCCGGTGAAGGTAAACCTGCTCCCGTCGGTACGAACACATCGCACCTTGCGCCTAAAACAGTCGATCTGGGCATGAACCGTGGATAGCCAATCCATGCCCAAGATGACGTCGTAAGGCCTCGACGCCGCTACAAGGAGATCCCAGCCGAAGCTCTCGCCTACTAGAGTAAGCTCACACTGCCGGCACCAGTGCGTAATCGTCGAGTCTGCTCCCGTAGGAGTCTCTAGCCGTAAGGATCGAGCCAACGGCTCAGTCGGAATCTCCGAGCTCCGAACAAGGGCAGAGGCTATGAAAGAGTGACTCGCTCCTGTGTCTATAAGTACTGCAGCAAGGGTGGAATAGACACAGATCGTACCTCGAATCATCTCGGGCATGTCGGGGTCGTAGGCCTCCACTGCCTGGAGCTGGGCCTGTCCCTGCCCACCAGCTCCCTGTGGTCGAGGTGGCCCTCCTGGTGGTGGTGGGGGTAGAGCCTGGAAGCGTCGCCCACCACCCGCTGCTCGGCCAGCTCCTCTGCCACGTCCGCCTCCTCCCTGCGGACCGCCACGGTCGACCCTCTGCCTCTGCCTGGGTGGCCCCTCCACCGTCTGCTGCTCCTCTGATCGGCGAGTCGGGCAGTCACGAGCCATGTGACCCTGCCCGCCGCAGGAGTAGCACAGCCTGCCTCTCAGAAGGCTGGCACTCTGCTGTGTGCCCCGCACTGCTGATCCGGTGTCCTGAGGCCGTCTGCGTGGGGGTCTGGTCTGCCTGGACCCGAGAGTCATCCGTCGGCTACCTGCTGCCGAAGACTCAGCTACCTGCCGCCCTGCGCTAGGTCTCGCCGCTAAAGAAGGCTCTGCCAGGAAGCTCTCGATCAGGAGGGCTCGCTCCAGCACTCCCGCCTGGGTCAGAATGCTGAGGGAGATCAGCGACGCCCGAATCTCCTGTCGCAAACCCTGCTCGAAGGTCCGGGCCCGGAAGAAAGGGTCCCGTACCATGTCGGTCGAGTAGCGAGATAGGTCAGTGAACCTCGCCGCGTACTGAGCGACCGTCATACTGCCCTGGCGCAGCTGGAGAAGCTCCTGGATGCGCACCGCTCGGAGGGTGGCCGGGACGAACTCAGAGCGGAAGAGGCTCTCGAAGTCCGTCCAGAGCAAGGATGCCTCATCGTGAACCTCGAGCATCATGCTCCACCATCGTCCTGCCGCCGCCTGCAGGAGGCTCGCCGCGAGAATCACCATGAGATCCGCTGGTGTCCTCACTAGCCTAAATATCCGTACCACCGCCTCTAGCCAGTCCTCGGCGGCCTGGGGGTCCGCCTCACCGCGAAACCTGGGTGGTCGCTGGCTCTGAAACTCATGCAGTGCCCTGAGGCGACGTGCATCGTCAGCGTCTGGTACTAGCAGCATCGGTGGCTCGGCGGGTAAAGCTACCGCCGGTGCCACTGCTGGCAAAGGGCCCTGCACCGAGGCCTCATCGCTCGGTGGGCTGCCGTCGCGCCCTACACTCGGAACCCTAGCTGGCTATCGTCGCGGGGCCATCCTGAAAAGGAGAACAAGAGCACCACAGTCAGAACAGTATACCTGGTGAGCTGGCACAAGTAATCACAAGGAAAACCTGAGACTTTCATAAAGCAGATCAGTATACCCGGTGAGCTGACACAAGCAATCACGAAGAAAACTTGAAACACACACGCAATCAATGTTTTCATTCATTAAGTCGGAAATTAGGAGTCAGGGTCCTGGTGTACGGATACGTCGGCCGCCGCACCAACACTGGGCTCCCTGAACTGATAACCACACTCAATACACTAAACACTATTGCTTCATATAGAAAGAAAAGACGATCAGAGTCTGCGGTAGAACCGACCACCTTTGATACCAATTTGTCACGACCCGACCTCGGGGCCCGTGCCGTGACTACCCCAAACCCGCCTTCCATAGGCCAGGGGCTGGCGACTAGCACCAAGGCGTAAAATCCCGGTAAACAGGGAAAGAATTGCCTTTATAAGTAACAACCACCACAGAGTCAGCAAGCGGAAAGTAACTACAAGTGCAGAAAAGTAAAGGGGGATGGAATACAAGCCCAACTGAAAGTACAACTGAAAAATTAAAGAACAGCAACTGAAGAAAAGACGGCGGCCTCGTGTCGTCCACTGGCAATCCCACCTGAAGGGTGGGTACAGATAGCCTCCAGGCTCCTCGGGTCCCACGTCCGCTCCGAGCACGTCCCGCCCAGTGGTCCACCTCCAGGTACCGTCCTGCTCCACGCCCCAACCGAGATCAGCGCTGTCCGTCGTCTGCATCCAACACAACAAGGTGCGGGCATAGCCCGTGCAGGGGTGAGTATAAGCTACTCAGTAAGGACCCCGAGACCCCCGAAGGTCTCCCGAAATCCACAAAGGATATAGCACAAAAGAAAGATGCAATCACGAAGTAACATCTGACTCGACTTAGGTATATGCCCATACATATACCTAAGTCCCCAATTCTAGCTCTGCTCACGAGCTCAAGAACAACTCAATCCACGCAGGAAAGCAAGACTCAAATCCACAAGGAGAGTAAACAGTAAATCCACAAAGGATAGTTCAACACAAACCACAAAGGAGAGTAACATAAGATTCAGCTCAACCAGGTATACTTTTTCAGATGACGTCAAAGATGATCACTGATCCATCTAAGTCGTCGGACCCACGAAGGATCGATAGGTACTAACCCCCGCAAACGACCCACACAGGATCGGGCTCACACAGAACCTGTAGGCAGTGGCTCACACAGAACCGGTATTAAGGACCCACATAGGATCGGGCTCACACAGAACCTGTAGCACTGATCCACGTAGGATCGCTGAGTGCAGTAGTCGACGCAGTCCACTGAGGATCTCTGCACAGTCGTCACCGCAGTCCACGAAGGATCTCTGCTCTGCCGTCGTCGCAGTCCACGGAGGATCTCTGCTCTGCCGTCGTCGCAGTCCACGGAGGATCTCTGCTCTGCCGCCGTCGCAGTCCACATAGGATCTCTGCTCTGTCGTCGAAGTCACAGCCAGCGCTAGGGTTCCCGCACACAGCGAGCTCGTTAGGAGGGTCCGCTCCACGAGCCGAGAGGCTGATACATCAACTGACACGTAGTCAGAAGTTGATGTATCCAAAAGTTCCGTATTGACAACAGGATCTCAACGCAACAGACGGCACGTCAATCGGACGCCCGGTCTGAGAGTTATTGGCATTTTCGTCCCAGGGGCCCGGTTGGTTTTTAGGGCAAAACCAACCCGACCGTACTCCGCCTGTGTCCGATCCTCGGGCGGAGTATGCCAAAAGTTCCGTCTCACTTAGAGGAAACTACCACAGCTGACGGTACGTCGATCGGACGTCCGTAGCTCAAGTTATGAGCGTTTCCGCTCCGAGGGCCCGGTTAGTTTCGTGTACGAACCAACCCGGCCGAACCCAAAGTCTTCCAAATCCTTGAGTATGATATACCGAAACGACCGTATCGATCCACGGATCGCGTAGCCGCTGACGGTTCGTCAATCGGAGGTCTCAGGCCCAAGATATGGGCAAAAGACCGAAGAAGGCCCGAAAACGGGGGTTCTGGGCCCGGGGGGACCCGGCCCGAACCACCCCTGGGTCGGCCGAACCGGGTCGCCCGAACCGGCTCGGCCCGACCCGGATAGGCCGGGTCCGGTCCGGCCTGGGCGCGGCCCGGCCGACCGGACCGGCCGGCTCGGCTTCGGCCGAGCGGCCGAAGGGGCGCCGCGGGTTTGACCCGCGGCTTAGGTAGAACGCGGCCCCGCGGGGGGCCGCCTGTCACGCTGACGCGGCCGGGCCGCCGCGTCCCTCCCCGGTTCCGCACGGCCGCGGAACCGGCCGCCGCCTTCCGCGGGCCGCCGGAGTTACTCCGGTGGCCCGTTTTGCCTCCCGTCTGCGCCATTGCTCCTCCCGGGGGCCGATCTTCACTGTGGGATCAACGGATCGCCCTTTCCGCATGGTTCGTCGTCGTCCGCCAAATCCGCACAACAAAAGATCGGCGGAGGGTTGCCGGGTCTTGTTCGTTAGATCCGCACCCTCCGCGTTAGTCATAAACAACGGGAGGAAAAGAAAATAATCAACAACAATTTTAATTAAATTAAAATTGTTCGGAGGTCAGGTTCTTTATTTTAAAAGAATAAACACGGGGAAATAAAATATTCCAACATCCCTTACCTTGTTGTCGTCGGACGTGAGGTCGTCGCGGAATCGCTCGTCGCGGAAGGAGGGGATCGTCACGTCGTTGCGGAGGAGACGTTCGTCGCACCGCGGAAAAAAACGTCGCGCCGACGATATCCGGATCTAGAACAAATGGATTTAATTAATTAAATCCGTTGTCATTGAAATTAAAAAGGGAGAATTAAACGATCTGATTCTCACCTTAGTTGCCGAATGAGGATCGGCCGCGGAAGAAGAGGCGTCGCCGAAGAACGTCGCGGGTAGAGCTCGTCGACGTCGCAGATCACGGTGTGCGTCATCGAATTCCGGTCGCCGGCGTTTTTCGCGTTCTTCGCGTTCTTCGCGTTCTTCGCGTTCTTCGCGTTCTTCGCGTTCTTCGCGTTCTTCGCGGGGAGGGTGGAGGTTCAGAGGAATTGCTCAACGATAGCAATCCTCCATAATAGACAAGTTTGTCTATTTTATTATTTTGCCAACGAACGCAAACGCATAAGTAACGACCCATTAAATTCGTTGAATTAATTCAACGAATGAAACAGCCCATTTAATTCAAGAAATAAACCGCCCAATTAAATGGTCTGTTAAGAAATTAAAGAAAACGCGCCGTTTGACTTTTCAGTTACTTTGATGGGTTTTCGCGGGTGCGTTACTTAGCGAAAGAAACGGCGGGGCTCGTGCGGGCCCCACCGCACAAATATCCTACCAAGAGGGTAGGATATTTCCGGATAGCACCCTATCCGCTTTAACTCAGTTCAAGTGGCTTCCAAGTGACTTCCAAGTAGCTTAAGTGAAATAAAATAAAGTTGTCGCACAAATTTTATTTTATTTCTGACTTAAAGCCCCAAAATTTAAAAACCACGTCTGAGCAAACGCAACTCCGGAAGAGGCGTTTCTAAGAAAATACTGGCGCTGCGATTTCATCGGTGCCCTCAGAATTCGATTCCGGGCACCGGTTCAAAAGATAGAAAAACCCGCTCGTCCGTTCACTGAACGTACCCGAGCCAAACTTCGGAAATTGATTCCGGGCACACCGGGCCTCGGAATCAGGTGCCGTCTGAAGCTGCGCTCTTGTAAAATTCCAAAGAAAATTAAGAAAAAAATTTCCTTGAAATTTGCGGGTCTTTATAGTTCATACATTATCCATTATTTAATAATTATTGTATTTACATTATAATGTACAAATACAACAAATTACCACATTTTACTATTCAAAAAAAATTCATGTATTTTAGAAAAATCCCAAAAAATCACCCCAACTGGTTTTCAATGTGTATAATTCTCAAATGATGTCCATTTTATGAAAATAATTTTCAATATATGTGAAATTTAATTTTTAATCAAAATAATAATTTACTTGAAAAATAGAATTTTGAAAATTAGAATTGCCTTTCTAACAGATAAAAAAATTAATTAAGGTCTTTTAAAATTATCATATAATCACAAGTCATCAAAATAATTATTTATTAATACATTTTATGAAAATAAATTTTCATTTAAATTATTAAATTAATCCAAAAATTGTAGTTAAATATACAAGACTCACAAATATACCCACACCATGATATAATTATATTATATTGTCACTTATAAGCTGGAAAAATTTTATTTACCATCATTGAAAGTGTTATCTATTCACTTGGATGATTTAATATATATAAGGGTCATATTACTATTCATAGGGGTGGAATTACTATTAATAATGGTCAGTTAATATTCACCAAAAAATAAGTTTGTCTTATTAGACTCAAAACATCTTACTGATCCCAAATTTTTATGACAGATTTTCCAAATTTAAATCACAGAAGTGACAATATTATGTTAAAGTTTACATAGTACTTAGTAGTTCATTGCGTCATGATTTAATGTGATTATACTATATGAAATAATTATAAGAAGGGAATTTTCATGATTAATAATTGATTATTTATATTCATTAGAAACTGTGCCATACACACTAAACTGAGATCCAACTAAATTGGAAAACAGAATTCCTTTCGAGTTATGGAGTGGAAGGAAACCCATTTTTTTCACACACATGTATGGGGTTTGCGATGTGATTATTAAGGTATTATCATGATACAATCTATCACCCAAAGGGACAAAGTGTATATTTATTGGGTATCCTAGGGAAATAAAGGGATACATCCTATACAACACCTCAAACAATAAAGCAATTGTCGCTAGACAATCCATCATTATTGACAGGGAGAACATCATAAAAAAGGATAGTGGTAGAAAGATTGACTGCAATAAAGTTTCTACTTAAGATACACAAGATTTTAATAGGAATAGATTTTATAGGTCCCCATGGAAGAAGTAGTGTCAGAAACATAAGTACTGCATATGAGCATAAGATAGGTAAGAGAACTAGATCGTTATGGTTTTCTAGTCACTGATGATGGTGACTCAGTATTGGTTGATAGTGATGAACCTCTATCCTACAATGAGGATGTAGAGAGCTCAGAAGATAAAAAATAGAAAGAAACCATGAATTCTAAAATGGATTCGATGTATTAGAAAAATGATTATGTTATGGTTGATGTGCTAGTTGATGTAAAGCCTGTTGGGCGCCAATGGGTATTCAGGAGGAAGCTGGACATGGATGGTAAAGTAAATACTTATAAAGAAAGGATGGTGGGTAAAGGGTTTAAATTGTTTCAACTAATTGACTATGATGAAAAATATTCTCTAGTATCCAATTTTAAACCCACTAGAATACTACTTTCTATAAGATATTTTCATTACTATGAGATTTTTAAGATGGATGTCAAAATTGTGTTCCTTAATGGGAACCTTTAGGAAGATGAATACATAACCCAACCATATGGTTTTGGGACTCTAGGTGACTCCAAAAATATTTCAAAGTATCCAAGATCCATTTATGGATTGAATCTAGCAATCAGGTCATGGAATATTCAATTTGATGAATCCATAAAAAGAATTTGGTTTCATTAAGAACGAATGTGAGTCGTGTGTTAAAAGTGGATTAGTGGGAATGTGGTCATTATTCTAGAATATATGTTGATGACATATTACTTATTTAAAATGACATACATGTCTTATAATTAGTAAAATACTCATCAAACAAGTGTTTCTCCATAAGGTAATTAGGTTAAGAAGCCTATATTATTGGGATCAAGATCATTCATGATAGATCTACGAGGCTTCTTGGACTAAGTCAAAGTACATATGTTGACCAGACACTAAAAAGATTTAGTATGGAACAATCAAAGAGGTTATTCATTCATGTGTCACTTGGTCTATATATTTATAAGAAAATGTATCCCTATAAATAATAAGAGAAAGATATTTTGAGTAAGTTCCCACATGCTTCTATGATAGTATTAATCCTTTATGTAATGTTATGTACTAGACTTGATGTTTCCATTGTATTTATCTTGGTAAGAAGATATCAAGAAAATCTAGGAGAAAAACATTAGACTACTATTAAGTATATAAGAATATCTAAGGATATGTTCCTAGTGTATAGATGATTATAACATCTATTCATTAGGTGTTATACTGATGACGGTTTTTAGATAGATAAAAATGACCTAAAGTTGCAATTAGTATATGTTTTTTTGTCTTAATGGAGGAGCTATGAGTTGGAAGAGTTTAAAGAATCCAATTGTCACTTATTCAATAGTAGAGTCTGAGTATAGAAGGGCTTCTGATGTAACCAATTTATCCATTTGTATTCATATATTTTTCTAGGAGATTGTTGTGGTGCCTAGAAGTAATGACAATATAACATTATACTGTGATAATACTGCAGCGATGGATCTTACAAAAGATCCAAGGTCACACTAATAGTAAAAGAACATACTGAAAATGTATCACCTCTTGAGGGATTTCAATCCGAGGGGATAAATTGTATTGAGAATAATACACATGGAAGAGATTTTTATATACCCCTTAACAAAATTTTTATATCATTACAAGAATGAGTATCATGTGAATGCTAGTAGACTGAAAGTTGTTAGCAGCTGGCTCTAGTGAAAGTGGGATTACGTTTTAGTCGGCACCATAGAAAAAACTTTTATGTACTTTATGATATATATTATTCATGTATTTAAAAATTAATAAACATTTTATCACATCTTGATTGTCCTTTTTTGAAACATATTATGTCTTAATGACCAATGAGTAGCTATCACACTAAAGGGTCATAGCAGATCCCCACTATGATGAGAACCCTGAAGTGCTATGAATGATTTTTTGAATAAATGTTATATATTCGGATGATATCATTTTAGGGATAAAAATGATATAGGATATAATGGGTGTAGACTCATAGGTCTTGGATACACCTTATCATGGTGAATTCCCCTAGTAATATTAAGTAGGATATTTTTGTGAATGAGACCCGCCAACATGAAATCCACATTTATATGTGTCATTGAATGTTTCTATATATGGATGTGTGTATTTTTATTTAGACATTAACATTTTTATTAATGAGTATTATGAGTTGAATAATTTTATGTATTGACGAAAACCGTGAAGACATATCTTCACGGTGTGGTAGGATATGTTGGGTGTATCACAATTAGGATTTCATTAATGTATAATGCAAGAAATGATTTTTCTATTCTGTTTATTAATGGAAGTTGATGTCTCAGGACCATTCATGGATATTATATGGCCTAAATAAATCTAGGGCCATGATGTTATATAGTCATGTTTAATATCTAGAAATTTATTGAAATAGAAATCGAGCACACAAGTTAATGGCACTAGTATGCAGTTTTCATGATTAGAGATATTGAGATAGAGGGATTATATTACATAGTAAGCATCTGTATGAGGTAAAATTTCATTGAGGGATTCAATTATTTTTATAAGGGTTCTTGGTGTGTTTATAGATGATAAGAATGAACTTTAGGCTACTCTTCCTAATGCTTCAAAGAGACGGGCCTCAAGGGTCACACAATTAGTGTATCCAGAATCTCTATGAAATCCTATATATTAATATTTGTTGTATAATAATTTGAATAAATATTGTTCCTCATCATGGTTCAATAATTATTCATGAATGCATGATCACATATTTTCTTTCACCAGTTATTCGAGAGAATATAATGTGAGTTAAATATGTAATCAATATTTATTTACTACTTAGTGAATATAATATTAATTTATTTATTGCAGAATAATGTTGTGATGTTTATTTAATAAATAAATATTAATTTTTTAAAAGGATCGATAAATATCATGGAGGAATAACAGACGGAGTTTAATGGTTTGGTGAAAAATAAAAAATATTTAATATTATTTAATTAAAAATGATTAATTTTAATTCACATGTTAAGCGCGTGTTGAGAAATGAAAATATTATTATTATTATTTGGAATTTGGTTTTTTAGGGATTAAATAAATAATTATTGGAACGTATGTAATTATTTTATTTCAACCCTAGAAATATAAATATCCAATTATGTTTGTAACACCCCAAGCTTCTATGACACGCTTCTCTTTCAATAATGCAACAGCTTGCATTGTACGTAAGTTTGAGATTCTAACACACCGAAAACAATAAAAATAGCAGTTATGAATAGAAATACCCAGTTTTTTAAATTATTTAAATTTTATATTTCAAAATGGACTTCATTTTTGGATTCGAAATATCGAAATTATCCTAAGGTGAATTTTTTGTAATTTTTTGAGAACATGCAATTTTCTATGGATAGAGAAAATTCTAAAAGACAACTATTTTAATAAAAATAATTTATAGTGATAAATTATAATATTCAGTGGTATTAATGTATAATTATAATAACTTTTTACCATTTTATCCAATGTCGGTCATTAGAATTAATTTCACTTTGAAATTAGACATATACAATTGTTAATATTTTGATATATATTGTTTCTTAAAAACACGCTATTTGTTGTGACAGTAGAAATTTATTATTAAATTAATTATTTAAACTTATATATTTTGAATTTTTTAAAATAGACATCATTTTTTAATTAGGAATACCAAATATTACTTAGGGTGAATTTTTGGTATTGTTCTAAAAAACTTCGATTTTTGATGAATAGTGAAACCACTAAGTGGTAGTTACAAAAATTGATTTTTCCTTTAAATGAAATTTTACCTCCTCTGTGATTCGAATTTCCAAAATCCGACATACATCATTGTCATTAGTAAGTAAAATTTGGTTCAATGGGATTAAAATAATTTTTGGTGAATAGTAACTTTTAAGTTCTATTAATCTCGATTAAAGGTAATTAGTGTGACTTAAAGTAAATATAATGTTATAATTACTGTTACACTTGTTCTACCATTATTGTGTGCGTCATGGATGACCAAGATAATCCATGGGTCAACTTGGGGATCCCATGGAGCCATTTGGTTAAGAAAATGACATTAATAACTTTTTATTTAAAGTAAAAATAAAATTGTCACAAACATGTGTAGTTTTACTAAAATAATTATTACATGGGGTAATATAAGTTAAAATTTCGACTATAAATATTAATTGGAAAGATAAAAAGATTTCCTACATCATGGTATTTTTTTTTATAATTTTCAGGCACTAAATAAATTAAATTGTTTATAACACCATGATTATGCAACGATTACCTCATTAATTAACGATTTAAATAAAATGAAAAGATAATTTAAAATCTAAGACATAAAATTATCAAAAACCTATTGGATGAGTATATTTAGAACCCTTATAACTGTATCCTCTAAATATATAATTGTGTGACCTTTTAAATCCGAAAGCACTTCAAAATAATGTAACATTTCATGACTTTCCATGAGTGCCCCTTCTCTCCCCTTATAAAAGGCCCCCACCACTACCACCTTATTCACACCATCCAAGCCATTTGGATCGTCCAAACTCTACCCAAATACTCTCTAAACGTCCCTATTTTACTCCTAGAAGCCTCACTTTGGGCAGAAGTCTTCCCAAGGAAGCCTTTGGCTCAAATCAAAAAGAGTTACCCGATTTTAAGGTAATGTCTTCCCTTGTGTTCTTTTGTTTTATTTTGATTCTAAAACCCCCTAAAATCTTTTTATACCATTATTTTGTAACAACACAAGTATATTCAGTATAATAGGATGTTTTTATGAGAATTATTTGATTTAAACTTACACACACCTTCGTCTAATGGTTAATGAACATACTGTTTCTGAGGGTGGCGAATTACTGTCTCACGAAACGATGATTGTTCAATCTTATATTAACACATCTCATGGTGGCTATTAAGATGTCACTATATTAATATGTGATATATATTATGTTTATGTTTTCCTTATTCTTCTGTATTTTTTTATTTATGGAATACCTTTATGAAATCCATTATGTGTAAACGCGATAATTTCATTTTAGGAAGTGCGGACTACCGCCCCTTCAATGTGATTTGAAACGTTAATGCCATATGTGGGATGAATAAAGGATGGAGTAAATAATATTATATATGAAATTATACTAGAATTATAATATACCTTTATATCATTATGATTTCATTCCATTAAATATGAAATAGAAATGAAAGTAGCGTTCATGCGTACGTACAACTTACCGACTCCATGAACGGTGCATTTCTTTTCTAACCTCTAAATGTTATGTAATATTATAAATGCATGTATATACTAGATATATATGATATATATGATATATACATCATGAATATAATTCTAGATATAATGGATATTTTACCACATGAACAATTGTAATTATAAGATGTTTATTTTAGACTCAATTACCAAAGATCGAAAAAACGACGGTTATTAACATAAATAATTACATAATTTTAATAACATGGTAATAAGTGATATAAAAGGAATAATTAACTTGAAAAAGGTTCTTAAGCAAGTAGAAATTAACTCTAGTTTATTATTCAGGAGGTTAAAGAACGATAGAGTCAAGTCGGACACGAGGTAAGAGAACTTCTTAACCCTATTTCCATTCTGTGGGTTAATCTCATACTTTCAAATTATGTCATGATATTATTATGTTATATCTTGTATTTATAATTTCGTTATATGTAAATATAGTTAATACACATATTAGATATATTTTATTTAAAAAAATGATCTTTGTAAGGGACTTCGTCTCAATCTCCTTTCATTGAGGCATATTTTGTTTTATACATAACTTTCTTTTATACGGTGTATAAACCCCTTTGACTTTTACTTTTATTCAAAAGAAATCTTTTTATACGAAGTGATTTTACTAAACGACAAAAGGAATGTTTTGTCTTACATACGCGGCGACAACTACTTCTCTGCCGCCCTGCCCATTATTTGAGTTTCGGCTTCCTCTACAAGCCATAAGTTTTTTTAAATAAAAAATAAATACCATGTTTTACTTATCGTTTATTTTGGTATTGAAAATGGTTTTGATAATGTTTTTATTATATCAATTTGTTGTATTGATATCTTGTGGTTGAAATGTAGAAATTCTATTTTTCCTTCATGCATGTTTTATGTGATACGATTATGTTATGGTTTATGATATGTTTAAACCTTTTCATATAAGGAATTAATTGGACTTAATAAGTGATGGGTGGAGCCCACTATAGCTCCTCGATGCATCGGTAGGTCTCATGAGACAAACTATTGTCTTGGCACGAGGCCTTGAAAACATCTTATTTGTAGTCTTGGCACGAGGCCTAGGCTACATGGTTATGATAGTCTGGCATTATGCATTCCATCATTATGAAAGTGGTTATTGATATTTCATGTGATTATTTGACTAGTAGAATATCCCTGTGAATAAGTAAATGGAATTATTTCATTTTATTTTTGCCGTATTATGCTGAAGTTCAAGTTTAAAAGGCATTGAATTTAGTTATAAATTGACTTAAATGTTTATGTTTATTTATGAATGTTTCTGCTGTATTGTTATCCTTATTGAGTATCTGAGCTCACCCCTTTCTATGCTTTATTTTCCCAGGATGTGAAGAAATATTTTATGACTGACTTACAGGGATATTCTGAAGGGGATAGAAGTGTGGAATATGGAGACTATGTTATTGTGATTTTTCACTTTATGATGTAATGTATCATTTTTGAATGTATCTAGTGTTTCCAGGGATACTAAACTAATAGGTCTTTCGATACTTGATCTTTTGTGATCATGCCAATGTTACATAATATTTCACCAACTCTAGATAACCGGTGTCGGGGTGTTACAGTTGGTATCATAGGAAGTTTATTACTAAACATGGAAGCTATATTTAGATAAACACTGATTAGAGCACATAACCCTAAGATAGACTTTGAGTATTAGTATAGAAGAACTTCATAGAATTTTGGTATTATATAGATTTTGTGATTTTTTCGAGCAATACATCCCTCTCTGGATACGAGCAGGTAGAGGCGGCTCTGGCACAGATGTACCTAGGAGTAAAAATCGAAAACACCACTTTGATCTAGACTCGAACGAGAACTGGTGCACGACAACGAGCCTTGCTGCACTATTGGTTACGACACTCCTGGGGGATATGCTTAGGATAATTCTCATTTTATTTACAAAACATTATGAAGGGTTTATGAGTATATAATTACTCAAAGAAAACATTTTTATGATTGTGGATTATATCCATAAATAGTTCAATTTATGATAAGTGTTTTTCAAGATTGTGATTATCTATTTTTATTCATAAACTGATCTAGTTTATGCGATTGTTTAGAAATGGTGCCTAGTGAAAGTAATGGAAACTTTATCACTGTACACACTCCTTGTATGGATTTCCCTCCTACTCAAGATAATTATAGTGGAGCTGGTGATACAACTGGTGCTGATCAACATATCACCATACTGGGACAACTCACTCAGGTTATGAATAATAACTTTACTCGTATGGAGCACCCTGATCCTCAATGTGGAGGATCAATGTTAGACCACTTCATGAGGAAACAACTGCCAACATTTAATGGGGGCACAAATCCATTAGTAACTGAGTAATGGATAAATTCCTTAGAGAAAATATTCCACACCTTGGGGAGTAGCGAAAGGGAGAAGGTTGTCATGGCAGTTTACCGCCTCACTGGAGATGCCAATCAATGGTGGTCGCTAATTCGAAACACAAAGGAAGATGAAGAAGTATCAAGTTTGGAATAGAGGGATTTTAAAGAAATTTTCTTAGAAAAATACTTTCCACATGACCATCGAGCAGATATGGAAAGGCAATTTCTGAGTCCGAGGCAGAAGGAGGATAAAAATGTCACAAAGTATGAGGCTAACTTAACAAGGTTAGCAAGGAATGAAATAGATTACATACATATCCCAAGAAGTAAGATTGATCGTTTCTTTGGTGGGTTAAAACCATTTCTCCATCGATCCTTAGTCTCACAATCTTTCTCGTCGTACGAAGATATTGTATCATGTGCTATCAAGACAGAAAATGAATTCTCTAAATCTTATAACAATAATGTAATGCAAGAGAAGAAGAGAATGGTGGAACAAGATACAAATAAATGAAAAAGGGAAAGATGGATTTTCCATTATGTGACAATTGTGGGAAAAATCACCCCGGTACTTGCCTAAAAGGAATGAGAGTTTGTTATAAATGTTGAGAAAAAGGTCACCAGGCTCGTGATTGCAAGGGAAAGAAAGAGGCTATCAATGATGAATGCTACAATTGTAGTGAAATGGGGAATTATGCAAATGAATTTCCTAAGAGTCAGGGAAACTTACCTTAGAAAAATCAAAGGGATCAAGGACAAGCTTATGCTATTACTACAGTTGAAGTTGAATAATTAATGTATTGGTGCTTTTGGACTCAGGGATTATATTCTGGTTATAAGAATAATGTGATATATATAATTATTATACTGCAGTACTTGTTGTTTTCATTAAGATTTTAATATGATGAAGGTAATCATATTTTTTTATGTGAAAATAATAGAAACTTTACTATGTTTGAGGAATCTGATGATACAATTGATTTTGGAATGTAGAGACCTTTTATATAATGTCTGGACAGAGGTATTTTGGATAACTATAATGTTTGGAATGGATTAAGTTGAACTTTGGAATGTATTTTTTAAGGTTAAAACATTTATGATGATTATTTTTGGATTATTTTAATAATATAGTTTTAGGAAAAAGAAAACCTACAGGTTGGGGGATAACCCTTCGTGTCTGAAAAAGCTGTAGGAATCGAAGCCACAACCATAGTACGGCAGGCCTTTATTACATACCACTAGCCTACAGGAAGTCTCTAGTTATTACAAAATAGTTTTCCTAATCTAAATAGTATGTTTCAATATTTGTAACCCTGTACGATTAGGATAAATATAATATTTTTGAGTTCTATTTTCTTTTTGATTGAAAGATGGGTTTGTGGTAGAAATTTATAAATGAATGAAAGTTTACATGACAAGTATGTATATTTCTATACGTTCATAGTAAATATCCTAAATAAATTCCTTATCTTTATGAAAGGTAAGTTAAATAAAAAATGTTGTCAGTTAACTATTCCTACTGGGGAATCAATGATCGTTTAACCAATCACAAGTTTGTGATTTTCTTGTAGTTGAACATTCTCCTAATACTATTTTCTACAACTCTCCATCAGACCTTGATGGTTTGTTTCTCCTCCATATCCATATTTTCATATAATCCTAGTATGTACTATCTCGGGTGACCATTGTACTTCTATTTATTTATTTTAAAGTTATATTTTTATTAACCTTATTTATGATGTGGGTTTTCCACAAAGTTATTTTCTACTTTCTTCCTTTGATTTTCAAAGAACAATTTCAAATTTCGAGGACGCAATTTTTTGATGGAGGGGAGAATGTAACACCCCAAGCTTCTACGATACGCTTCACTTTCAATAATGCAATAGCTTTCATTGTACGCAAGTTCGAGATTCTAACACACCACGACCAATCAAACTAGCCATTATGAATAGTAATACCAAGTTTTTGAAATTATGTAAATTTTATATTTCAAAATTGACATCATTTATGGATTCAGAATATCAAAATTATCGTAAGTTGAATTTTTTGTAATTTTCTAAGAACTTCCAATTTTCTATGGATAGAGAAAATACTTAAAAATATCATTTTTAAACAAAATAATTTATAGTGATAAATTATACTATTGAGTTGTTTTAAAGTTTAATTAGAATATATTTTTACCATTTTATCCAATGGTGGTCAATAGAAATAACTTCACTTTAAAATTGGACATAATCAATTGTCAATATTTTGATATATATTATTTCTTAAAACACGCTATTTGTTGTGACAAAGGGAATTAATTATTAAATTAATTAATTCAACTTATATGTTTTGAATTTTGTAAAATAGATATCATTTTTGAACTAGGAATACCAAATATAGCTTAGGGTGAATTTTTGGTATTGTTTTGAAAAACTTCGATTTTTGATGAACAGTGAAACCACTAAGTGGTAGTTAAAAAAACTGATTTTTAGTTTAAATGAAATTTTAACACCTATGTAAATTGAATTTTTAAAATCTGACATACATCATTGTAATTAGGAAGTAAAATTTGGTTCAAAGGGATTAAAATAATTTTGGTTAATAGTAACTTTTAAGTTCTATTAATCGCGATTAAAGGTAATTAGTGTAACTTAAAGTAAATATAATGTTATAATTAACTTTACACTTGTCCATCCCTTATTGTTTGAGTCATGGCTGACTGAGAAAATCCATGGGTCCACTTGGGGACCCCATGGAGCCTCTTAGGTAAGAAAATGATATTAATAACCTTTTATTTAAAGTAAAAATAAAATTTTCACAAACATGTGTTGTTTTACTAAAACAATTATTACATGGGGTTATATAAGTTAACTTTTTAACTATAAATATTCATTGTAAATATAAAAATATTTCCTATATCATGGTATTTTTTTATAATTTTTAGTCATTAAATAAATTAATTTTTTTATAACACCATGATGATGCAACGATTACCTCATTAATTAACGATTTAAATAAAATGAAAATATAATGTAAAATCTAAGACATAAAATTGTCAAAAACATATTGGATGAGTATCTTTCAGACCCTTATCAACTTATCCTCGAAATATATATTTGTGGGACCTTTGAAATCTGAAAAGCACTTCATAATAATGTAACATTTCATGACAATCCAAGAGTGCCCCTCCTCTCCTCTTATAAAAGGCCCCCACCACTACCACCTTCTTCACACCTTCCATGCCATTTGTCATCGCCAACATCTGCCCAAGTACTATCTCAACTTCACTCTATTACTCCTAGAAGCCTCACATTGGGTAGAAGTCTTCTCAAGGAATCCTTTGGCTCAAATCAAAAAGAGTTACCCAATTTTAAGGTAATGTCTTCTCTTGTGTTCTTTTGTTTTATTTTGCTTCTCCAACCCCCTTAAATAATTTTATTCCTTTATTTTGTAACAACAACAGTATATTAAATATACTAGGATGTTGTTACGAGAAGGATTTGATTTACACTTACACACACCTTCTTCTAATGGTTAATGAATATACTGTTTCTGTGGGTGGCGAATTATTCCCTCACGAAATGATGATTGTTCAATCTTCTTTTAGCACCTCTAATGTTGGCCATTAAGATGTCAGTATATTTATATATGATATATATTATTTTTATGTTTTCCTTATTCTTCTGTATTTTTCATTTATGGAATTCCTTTTTGATTTCCATTATGGGTAAACACAATAATTTCATTTTAGGAAGTGCAGACTACCGCCCCCTCAATGCGATTTGAATCATTAATGCCATATGTGGGATGTATAATGGATGTAGTAAATTATATTATATATGATATTATACTGGAATTATAAAATACCTTTATATCATTATGATTTCATTCTATTAAATACTAAATATAAATGAAAGTAGGCTTCATGCATACGTACGGCTTACCGTCTCCATGAACGGTGCATTTTGATTTCTTACCTCTAAATGTTATGTAATATTATAAATGCATGTATATACTAGATATATATGATATATATGATATCCACATCAAGAATATAAATATGGATATAATTGATATTTGACCACATGAACAACTTGTAATTATAAGAAGTTTATTTTTGACTCAAGTACCAATGATTGAAAAAACAATTGTTATTAACTTAAATAATTACATAATGTTAATAAAATGGTAATAAGTGATAAAAATGGAATAATGAACTTTATTATTAAGAAAGTAGAAATTAACTCTATTTTATTATTCAGGAGGTTAAAGAACAATAGAGTCAAGTCGGACACGAGGTAAGGGAACTTCTTAACCCAATTTCCATTCTTTGGGTTAATCTCCTACTTTTAAATTATGTCCTGATATTATTATGTCCTATCTTTTATTTATACTTTATTTATATTTACACATAGTTAATAGACATAATAGATATATTTTATTTAAAAAAATGATCTTTGTAATGGGCTTCGTCTCAATCTCCTTTCATTGAGGCATATTTTGTTTTATACACAACTTTCTTTTATACGTTGTATAAACCCCTTTGACTTTGACTTTTATTCAAAAGGAATATTTTTATACGAAGCGTTTTTACTAAATGAAAAAAAGGAATGTTTTGTCGTACGTACGTGACGACAACTACTTCTCCACCTCCGTGACCATTATTTGAGTTTTGGCTTCCTTTACAAGCCATAACTTTTTTAAAATGAAAAATAAATTCCATGTTTTACTATTCTTTTATTTTGGTATTGAAAATGGTTTTGATAATGTTTTTATTATATAAATTTGTTGTATTGATATCTTGTGATTGAAATGTGGAAATTTTATGTTTTTTATGCATGTTTTATGTGATATGATTATGTTATGGTTTTTGATATGTTTAAAACTTTTTATATAAGGAATTCATTGGACTTAATAAGTGACGGGTGGAGCCCGCAATAGCTCCTCGATGCATAGGTAGGTCTAATTAGACAAACTAGTGTCTTGTCATGAGGCCTTGAAAAAATCTTATTTGTAGTATTGGCATGAGGCCTTGGCTACATGTTTATGATATTCTGGCATTATTCATTCCGTCATTATGAAAGTGGTTATTGATATTGAATTTTATTATTCGACTAGTAGAACATCCATTTGAATAAGTAAATGTAATTATTTCATTTTATTTTTTCCATATTATGCTGATGTTCAAGTTTAAAAGGCTTTTGTTTTAGTTATACATTTCCTTAAATGTTTATGTTTATTTATGAAAGTTTCTGTTGTATTGTTATCCTTACTGAGAATCTGAGCTCACCCCTTTTTATGCTTTATTTTCCCAGGAAGTGAAGAAATATTTTATGACTGACCTACAGGGATATTCTGAAGGGGATAGAAGTGTGGACTATGGAGATTATGTTATTTTGAAATTTCACTTTATGATGTAATGTAACATTTATGAATGTATCTACTGTTTCCAAGGCTTCTAAACTAATCGGTCTTTCGAGAATTGATCTTTTGTGATCATGCCAATGTTACGTAATAATGCACCGACTCTGGAAAACTGGGTTCAGGGCATTACAGTTGGTACAGAGGTAGTTCGGTACTAAGCTCGGATGCTATATTTAGATAAACTATGATTAGAGTACATATCCCTAAGATAGACTTTGAGGATTAGTATATAAGAACTTCCTATAATTTTGGTATTATAATGATTTTGTGAGTTTTACGAGCAATACATCCTGGTCTGGATACGAGCTGGTAGAGTCGGCTCTGGCATAGATGTACCTAGGGGTAAAACTCGAAAACACCGCTTTGAGCTAGACTCGAATGGGAACTGGTGCATGAAAACGGGCCTTGCTGCACTCTTGGTTACGACACTCCTGGGGGATATTCTTAGGATAAATCTCATTTTATTTAAAATCCATTATGAAGGGTTTATGAGTATATAATTCCTCAATGAAATTTTTTTATGATTATGTATTATATCCATAAATAGTTCAATTTATGTTAAGTGTTTTTCATGTTTGAGATTATGTATTTTTATTCATAAACTAATGTAGTTTATGCCATTGTTTTGAAATGGAGCCTAGTGGAAGGAATGGAAACAGTATCACTACACACACTCCATGTAGGGATTTCCCTCCTGATCAAGATAATTAGAGTGGAGCTGGTGATACAACTGGTGCTGATCAACTTATCACCATACTGGGACAACTCACTCACGTTATGAATAATAAACTTACTCGTATGGTGCACCCTGATCCGCAACGTGGAGGATCAATGTTGGACCGCTTCATGAGGCAAAAACTGAAAACATTTAATGGGGGTACAAATCCCTTAGTAGCTGTGTAATGGATAAACTCCTTAGAGAAAATATTCCACCCCCTAGGGAGTAGAAAAAGGGAGAAGGTTGTCATGGCTGTTTACCGCCTCACTGGAGATATCGATCAATGGTGGTCGCTGATTCAAAACACAATGGAAGAAAAAGAAGTATCAATTATGGAATGGAGGGAGTTTAAGGAAATTTTATTAGAAAAATACTTTCCACATGACCATCGAGTAGATATGGAAAGGCAATTTTTGAGTCTGAGGCAGACAGAGGATGAGAATGTCGCAATGTATGAGTCTAAATTTACAAGGTTAGCAAGGCATGAAGCAGATTATATACATAACCCAAGAAGTAAGATTGATCGTTTCTTTGATGGGTTAAAACCGTTTCTCTGTCGAGCCTTAGTCTCACAATCATTCTCATCGTACGAATATATTGTCTCATGTGCTATCAAGATAGAAATGGAATTCTCTAAATCATATGGCAATAAAGTAGAGAATGATAAAAAGAGAACAGTGGAACAAGAGACAGATATAGGGAAAAAGGGAATGATGGATTTTCCATTATGCGATAATTGTGGGAAGAATCACCTCGGTACTTGCCTAAAATTAATGGGAGTTTGTTATAAATGTGGAGAAAAAGGTCAACAGGGTCGTGATTGCAAGGGAAAGAAAGAGGCTATCAATGTAGAATGCTACAATTATAGGGAAAAGGGGCATTATGAAAATGAATTTCCTAAGCATCAGGGAAACTTACATCAGAAAAGTCCAAGGGATCAAGGCCAATCTTATGCTATTATTACAGTTAAAGTGGAATAATTAATGTATTGGCACTTCCGGACTCAAGGATTATATTGTGGATATAAGAATAATGTCATATATATAAGTATTATATTACAGAACTTGTTGTTTTCATTAAGGTTTGAATATGATGAAGGTTATCATATTTTTGTATGTGACAATCAGAGAAACTTTACTTTGTTTGAGGAATCTGGTGATAGAATTGATTTTGGAATTTAGAGACCTTTTAGAGAATGTCTGTATAGTGGTATTTTTGATAACTGTAAAGGTTGGAATGGATTAGGATTAACTTTGGATTTTATTGTTTAAGGTTAAAAAATTTATGAAGATTATTTTTGGAATATTATAATACTATAGATTTAGGAAAAGGACAACCTACAGGTTGGGGGATAACCTGTCGCGTCAGACAAAGCTGTAGGAATCGAACCCACAACCATAGTGCGAAATGCCATTATTACCTACCACTACCCTACAGAAAGTCCCTGGTTATTACAAAATAGTTTTCCAAATCTAAATGGTATATGTTAATATTTGGAACCTTGTACGATTAGGATAAATATAATATTTTTGAGTTCTATTATCTTTTTGAGTGAAATATGGGTTTGTGGTAATAATTTATAAAAGAATGAAAGTCTACATGGAAAGTATGTATATTACATACATTCTTAGTAAATCTCCTAAATAAATTCATCAACTTTATGAAAGGTAACTTAAAACAAATACATTTTCAGTTAACTTTTCCTACTGGGGAATCAATGATCGTTTAACCAATAAACAGTTTGTGATTTTCTTCTAGTTAAGCTTTCTCATAATCCTGTTTTCTACAACTCTTCATCAGACCATGATGGTTTGTTTCTCCTCCATATCCATATTTTCATATAATCCTACTATGGGCTATCTTAGGTGACCTTTGTACTTATCTTTCTTTCTTTTAATGTTATATTTTTATTAACCTTATTTCCGATGTGGGTTTTTCACAATGTTATTTTCTACTTTCATCATTTTATTTTCAATGAACAATTTCAAATTTTGAGGACGCAATTTATTGAAGGAGGGTAGAATGTAACACATCAAGCTTCTACGATATGCTTCCCTTTCAATAATGCAATAGCTTGCATTGTATGCACATTTGAAATTCCAACACACCGTGACCAATCAAAATAGCTGTTATAAATAGTAATAACCAGTTTTTGAAATTATATAAATTTTATATTTCAAAATGGACATCATTTTTGTATTCGGAATATCGAAATTATCCTAAGTTGAATTTTTTGTAATTTTCTGAGAACCTCCAATTTTTTATGGATAGAGAAAATAATTAAAAACTAATTATTTAATCAAAATAAATTATAGTGGTAAATTACACTATTGAGTTGTTTTAAAGTATAATTTGAATATATTTTTACCATTTTATCCAATGGTTGTCATTACAATTAATTTCACTTTGAAACTAGACATAAACAATTGTCAATCTGTTGATATATATTGTTTCATGAAAACACGCTATATGTTGTTACAGCGGGAATCAATAATTAAATTAATTAATTAAACTTATATTTTTTGAATTTTGTAAAATAGACATCATTTTAGAATTAGGAATACCAAATATAGCTTAGGGTGAATTTTTGGTATTGTTCGGAAAAACTGCAATTTTTGATGAATAGTGAAACCACTAAGTGGTAGTTAAAAAAATGATTTTTCATTTAAATGAAATTTTACCACCTCTGTGATTTGAATTTCCAAAATCCGACAAAAATCATTGTCATTAGGAAGTAAAATGTGGTTCAATGGGATTAAAATAATTTTTGGTGAATAGTAACTTTTAAGTTATATTAATCGCGATTAAAGGTAATTAGCGTAACTTAAAGTAAATATAAAGTTATAATAACCATTGCACTTGTCCTAACATTATTGTGTGAGTCATGTCTGACCATGAAAATCCATTGGTCAACCTGGGGACCCAATGGAGCCACTTGGGAAATAAAATGACATTAATAACCTTTTATTTAATGTAAAAATAAAATTGTCACAAACATGTGTTGTTTTACTAAAACAATTATTACATGGGGTAATATAAGATAAATTTCAACTATAAATATTCATTGGAAAGTTAAAAATATTTCCTACATCATGTAAGTTTGTTATAATTTTTAGACATTAAATAAATTAAATTTTTTATAACACCATGATGATGCAACGATTACCTCATTAATTAACGATTTAAATAAAATGAAAAGATAATGTAAAATATAAGAACTAAAATTGTCAAACACCAATTGGATGAGTATATTTAGAACCCTTATCTCCTTATCCTCGACTTGTATAATTGTTTGACCTTTGAAATCCGAAAAGCACGTCATAATAATGTAACATTTCATGACATTCCATGAGTGCCCCTCCTCTCCTCTTATAAAAGGCCCCCAACACTACCACCTTATTCACACCATCCAAGACATTTGGCTCGAGAAACCTCTGCCCAAATACACTCTAAACTTCCCTCTCTTACTCCAAGAAGCCTCACTTTGGGCAGAAGTCTTCCCAAAGATGCCATTGGCTCAAATCAAAAAGAGTTACCCAATTTTAACGTAATGTCTTCTCTTGGGTTCTTTTGTTTTATTTTACTTCTACAACCCACTAAAATATTTTTATTCCTTTCTTTTGTAACAACAACAGTATCTTAAATATACTAGGATTTTTTTATGAGATGTATTTGATTTACACTTACACAAACCTTCGTCTAATGGTTAATTAACATACTGTTTCTGTGGGTGGCGAATTACTGCCCCACGAAACGATGATTGTTCAATATTCTTTTAACACCACTCATGGTGGCCATTAAGATGTTAATATATTTATATATGAAATATATTATGTTTATGTTTCAATTATGCTTCTATATTTTTCATTTATGTCATTCCTTTATGATTTCCATTATGAGTAAACGTGATAATTTCGTTTTAGGAAGTGCAGACTACCGCCCCCTCCAAGTGATTTGAATCGTTAATGCCATATGTGGGATGTATAAAAGATGTAGTAAATGATATTATATATGATATTATACTTGAATTATAAAATACCTTTATATCATTTGGATTTCATTCCATTAAATAAAAAATAGAAATGAAAGTAGCGTTCATGCGTACGTACGACTTACCGTCTCCATGAACGGTGTATTTAATTTCTTACCTATAAATATTATGTAATATTATAAATTCATGTATATAATGGATATATCTGATATATATGATATCTACATCATGAATATAATTCTTGATATAATGGATATGTTACAACATGAACAACTTGTAATTATAAGAAGTTTATTTTTGAATCAAGTACCAAAGATCGACAAAACGACCATTATTGACATTAATAATTACATAATGTTAATAACATGGTAATAAGTGATATAAAAGGAATACTTAATTGAAAAAGGTTCTTAAGAAAGTATAAATTAACTCTAGTTTTGTATTCAGGAGGTTAAAGAACGATCGAGTCAAGTCGGACACGATGTAAAGGAACTTCTTAACCTAATTCCCATTCTTTTGGTTAATCTCCTACTTTCAAATAATGTCATGATATTATTATGTCCTATCTTGTATATATACTTTCTTTATATGTACATATAGTTAATACACATAATAGATATATTTTATTTAAAAAAATGATCTTTGTAAGGGACTTCCACTCAATCATCTTTCATTGAGGCACATTATGTTTTATATAGAGCTTTCTTATATACGGTGTATAAACCCCTTTTAATTTTACTTTTATTCAAAAGGAATCTTTTCATACAAAGTATTTTTACTAAATGAAAAAAGGAATGTTTTGTATTACGTATAAGGCGGCAACTACTTCACCGCCGTGGTGACCATTATTTGAGTTTTGGCTTCCTCTATAAGCCATTACTTTTTTTAAAATGAAAAATAAATACCATGTTTTAATTTTATTTTATTTTTGTATTGAAAATGGTATTTAAAATGTTTTTATTTTATCAATTTGTTGTATTGATATATTGTGATTGAAATGTGGAAATATTATGTTTCCTTTATGCTTGTTTTATGTGATACAATTATGTTATGGTTTATGATATGCTTAAACCGTTTCATATAAGGAATTCATTGGACATAATAATTGATGGGTGGAGCCCGCTATAGCTCCTTGATGCATCGGTAGGTCTCATGAGACAAACTAGTGTATTTTTACGAGGCCTTGACAAAATCTTATTTTTAGTCTTGCAATGAGGCCTTGGCTACGTGGTTATGATAGTCTAGCATTATGCATTCCATCATTATGAAAGTGGTTATTGATATTCCATGTGATTATTAGACTAGTAGAATATCCATGTGAATAAGTAAATGTTATTATATCATTATATTTTTTCCATATAATCCTGAATTTCAAGTTTAAAAGGTTTTTGTTTGAGCTATACATTGCCTTAGATGTTTATTTTTAATTATGAAAGTTTCTTGTTGTATTGCTATCCTTACTGAGAATATGAGCTCACCCCTTTCAATGATTTATTTTCCTAGGATGTGATGAAATATTTTATGACTGATCTACAATGATAGTATGAAGGGGATAGAAGTGTGGACTATGGAGACTATGTTATTGTGATTTTTCACTTTATGATGTAATGTAACATTTATGAATGTATCTATTATTTCCTAGGCTACTAAACTAATTGGTCTTTCGGGAATTGATCTTCTGTGATCATGCCAATGTTACGTAATAATGCATCGACTCTTGCTAACTGGGGTCGGTGCATTACAATGTTATTTTCTCATGTAAGCCATTTCATTTATCTTGGTTGTGCATAATTAATTTGGAATATCCTCTCAAAACTAGATAGATCCCTTCTCTACAAATTCTCCTAAGAACAGAGATCAATCCTCCAGCACCAGATCTAGGAGAAGGCTTTGGAACCAATTCTATAAGAGAACAAAGGAGGAAGATGCAAGCGCAAGGATAAATCATGCTAGTACATAGAGATTTCTTTTGTGGCATCAGAAGATTCAAGAAACATGTGTGGATCGTCACTAGAATAAATCTACAATTGGTTTCTACAACACACCAATGGGGGAACATAAATCTATCGTCATATTCATCAATTAAGAAATAATTCTGGAAGAAAATTCTATATTTAATTAATTTATTTATAAATATTTTGTGATGATTCTCTCTCTAGATTTGGAATAATCATAAATTGTCTATTTCTTTGATTTAATTTTGTGGATTACTACATTAATCATTGTATAGATCTAATATTGATCATCAATTATGCCAAAAATCAACATTGGGAACCGTCCATCGCATGCTTCGGATGTGCCTAAAACCATTAGAATGGATTTCATTGATACCCATATAAGGGCCTAGATGGTTACACACAATAGTGTAATCAAGTGTCTTTCCTATTCTAGATAATAGGAATATTGAACATGGTGTTCCCACAATTTGGTCTGACAGTTTTCAAATTATTACCAATCAACAATGAATACATAAATTTATTATTATGTGAGTATAAAATAATTAGGATGGATTTAAAATTTAAAAGTATGGATACGGTATTGTCTGAATACAAAAAACATATTATACAAATGAATATTATTTTATTATTAACAGTTCTTTTAATATTTCTGGGAATTATGAGTCTATTTAATGATTCACTATTATCATATAATATATTTATTATATTTGAAGTATGTGAAAAAAATAGAAATGACAACATGATGCGGTCAGTTCTTCATGATGTGTCATTTAATACTTATTTAGTGGGTGTTTAATTTCTAGAAGTTAGGGAACACATTCCATGTATTCAAGCCTCCAACTATATAATTTTGAGAGATACTACCATTATAAGATTCCTTCATTAAAATCTAATTGAGAGACTCTCTCTCCTCCCACATCCTCGAGAGTGAAGGACAACATCTGATCATTCGATCCAATAATGCGTTCATGGATCGAAGGGATGAGATTGAGTTGATCATCATGAAATTGATGTAATTAATGGAGTACCACACTAGTACCCAATTATTGATGATTTTTATAAACATGGATTCTTGAATCAGGTGTGGACAATTTTTAGAGGTTCCAGTTTTGATCCATCAATCAACGATTGCTGGTGAGAATCTGTAGTTGAAAATGCCGCCAAATAAAACGAGGTGCTTCGTTATTTATATATTTTTGGGATAATTAAAAAGAGATAATAATATATTATTAGGGATCATATCGTCATAGATTATGATGATTTTTCACTCCATCGATGGAAAATTTTAAATCCCCAACCCATTGGCTTCCGATTCACACCCCGACATGAGAAGTTATTATCAAAGAAATTGCATTAATTTTTGACTAAAGAAAAAATAAATTTTCATTAGATTTATGTGGAGGGATTTAATTTTGTCCCAATGGTTCATACCGCACAAAAATTCAATTTTATATGAACATGTTACAACTGTATAATTTTTTTTATTGGGATCAAAAAAAAAATTAACGCTTATAAAAATATTAGAACATATAATTTTATATGTAATATTATCCTGACCGGAACATTTCCTCATGGTATAATCATCTCCTTAAACATGTATTATAAATTTCCACATATTTTTGGAAATTTAAATTCATAAAAAAATAAAATACCGAAGAAAAAAGGATTAGGAATTTTCCAAATTTTTAAATGGGGAAGGAATACGATTTTATAGAGGGCTAGAAATCTAAAAAAAGAAACAAACGTGGGGTTTTCAGAAGGTTGGATTATTTTAGATGTTAGAAAATATGGTTAAAAATCAACTATGCTAATGAATTATTGTCCCCACTACCACATCCCATTTTTGGCTACCTACAGCTCACATACCTCTAGCTGAGAATTTCAATCCTACCTCCTGCTCCCAGCATAGTCGTCCATCCACCCCCACTATGTAGCTCTCTGTTATATGACACATTTTGCACCATATGCTTGCACGTCCGAGAAAGATCCATCCCAATAGCCGTTCATGGAGCTACACTATCCGGTTTCTCTGATGTCACTATTTGGGCTCATGCTACTTCATGTTATTTCCCTTTTTTCCAGATCACAGCCATACTACATTATTAGAATCTTTTGACTATCCTCCCCCCATCACATTTGAAATTTCTATTCTCTGGCCTCCACCTCCATGGAAAACCCTTGGGATTTCTTAATGGATTGATCAGGTCCCCCATGACTACTTCTGGGACAACCGCATGTGACTCCTTACTAGTGTAATCATATTCGGAATGGGTTGGGATAGGTTCTTCCCAGACATCCCAGCCCAATTTGGGAGTCTTGGAACCAATGTAGTTCTGTGTATATATATATTTAAAAAAAAATATATGTTGAACTAAAAAATATTATTTATTAATTTTAAAATTATTATTTCAAAATTAAGAATTTTTTTTAATATAATTATATTAAATAATGGGACTGAAGAACATAAATTTTTGAATTAAGATGCAAGTAAATTATATAAAATCATTTCTATCAACCTTGAAATGAATTTATTAAATGTTTAATTATGTTTTATGCATTTAATTTATATAAGTGAGTTTAATCTGTGTCGATTAATCATGTGCCACAAACTGACCAATGCATATATGAAGTTTTTTTATTTATTTAATTAATTCAATGCATGTTCTTGATAATTATTTAATAAATGATGATCTGTGAATCATATTACATTAGTAATTGCATAAGGACCTTAGTATCAAGATAAATGGGGTTTTATTAGTATTTCATATTCTTGAGAGTCGCTCATATTTGTTCGAGTATTGTTGTATAATGATGTGGATGAGAAATATCATACTTCCCATCAAAATTCAGAGAAACAACATACAAGAGTTCACACACTGGATAGGTCAGTGATGCAACTCATGTCACTTTTGTTGCAACCAATGGAGTTACTTTTATGGTCTAGGATGATTCATTTTCACTGAATGGATCAACAACTAGTATTACATCATGATCACATCATTTAATTGTTTTTATTCATGGTTTATTTTTTTTACATTTGTATATTATTTATGCATGATCACATAAAATAATAAGAAAATATTCATAGATAAAATGAACATGTGATGTGATGATTATTTTTTATTTATTTCATATTCAATTAAGAGTGTGATCAAAAAGAATGTAATCCTTATATAGGAACATATTTTATTCATCAATTAATAAAACAACCCTTAAAAATATTTATGTCACAAATTTCTTTCGTCTTTTCATTTTAAACACAACCAGGTGTACGGGGTGATCATCAGCCCTAGTTGAGTGTGCCTCCTAAAATTGAGGAGTTCTTATATGAGACTTTCAGAAAACTAATTGAATTTGAATGAATAAAATCCTCTAAATCTCACATGTATCTACTATAGGGGAGAGTTTTGAGTAAATAATGTTTAGGATTTTAGTTGGTGTGACTTACTCAACAGATCAATGATCTACTAGTTAATGTGACTAGCCAGTCAAAATAATACCATGAATCTATCCGAGTAGTGGAATTACCATAGCATATAGCACTACTACAAAACCCACATTTAACATCACATGTATTTATTTGTGCTAAATATGTATAACTTATCATGTATATTCTTGTATATTGACTACTAATTTTAGGCCCATTGGTGGTTCCCGAATAATTATATATATGGTGACACCTTTCATGGACACCTCAGTGGACATGCAACTTCAAATGCTATTTTCCAGGAACCAAATTAGTGGAGTGATGTATGTTATTCTATTGGTTATATGTATCATATTATATAGATATTATTATAAACCACTATAGTCCATAGTTTTGTTATGGAGAAGATTCAAAGGGGCCATCCCCAGTTAAGCACATGATGTTTTACCACATCAAGCCCTTTCCTTTGGAGTCATTATGGTGTCTTTAGTTCACATTATGTTTGAATATCATGTTTTTATCTATTTGACGTTTCTTATAGACTATAAGTGAGTTTTTATATGTGACATGTTTGCGTGTTTATATATCTATTGAATAATTTATTTCCATAGTTGTTTTTCTAACAGGTATGCCTATATCAGGTAATGATTATTTGGGGTATGCATTTCCATTGACTGCAAAGGAATGCTAGAATTTTGTTTGACCTCTAGTACTAATTGTTTCTATTTGCAGTGGGGGGGGGAGACCACCTCCCGTTTCTGTTTTTTACTCCCAATGTTTAAACCATATTTTAGTTACTTTTAGGTGTGTTAGAGGCTATATGATGATTTGACCCGGTGTTGTTTTGGTAATTCAATATAGGGACATTACACTATCAATATTTCAGAATACACCTATAATGTTTAGTGATAATATTATTTATTAAGAACCTTTATCTCCCTCTCATTATCATATTCTTTGAGATAATTCAATATAGTGTATCCACCCTTGTCCTTATCCTATATACTCAGATCAGAGACCTGACTAATAACATGATTCCTCAAAAATTTAATGCATCCCTTATGTGATTATATTGCATCCCTATCCCCCTCACTCTTTTTTTGTGGATGGAAATTCGGAATAAGGGATTACATCAAATTTAACTTTTATTATTGGTATAATATAATGTGTTAGTGTCCGTACTGCCTCTAGAAGTTTTCATTGGATATGAGATTCTCTTTCTCCAATTTAGATCATTTGGAAAGTGATATAGTCAAGTAACATTACATTTTCAACAAAAACATTTAATTTTTATTTCAATTTAATGATTAATTATTGTGATTTTATTAATGATTATATTATATCTCCAACAATTTTTTCATATCCCAAAACCCTTATTGCTGGATTTGGAATATCTAAGAACTTAGATATTCTACTGGAAATGATCCATAATTCAATATCGAATTATTAATCCACTAGAACCAAGATTTATTACTTTCTTTCAAAATTTAACAAAATGATACAAAAATAATGATAGTTCTCTCCATTTTATAATTAATATTATTCATCGATCCATGAATGCATTGATCTAATTGATTGAATGAGAGTTTATTATTATTGTTTATCAAATTTTAGTTTCTTTATACTTCTTAATTGCCTATATTATATTTTCATTTTCTTAGGGTATTTAAGAATTATTTTATGTGGTTATAATTCTTTTCTTAAATTCAATTAACCATTTTATTCAACATACTGAAATTTTTTGAGACAATCAAATGTTGTGTATCCCTTATAAAAATTTTCTATAACTTTCAGTTTTTATAATGAATATATTATTTGTATTTATTTATATAATGTATAAAATTAATCACTTATGATCCCAATTGGATGGATATGAACCAAAAATCGATGCATGCTAATTATATGACAAATGAATATGAAGATGGAGTTAATTGTTTCCTTAAGATTGCATGTGATCATACTGATGACCCTTTTAAAAACCTATGTTTGTATTTACATTATTTATTATTCAATTAAAATTAGTCTTAAAGAGTTGGTAGAACATTTGACATGTCATCAAATAGATCAAACCTATTAATGTTGGATTAAAATCGGAAAAACCAAATGTGGACATCGATTAGGATGATACTATGGTTTATGAATCATTTTATATGAATACATTTGTTAAAGATGATGGAGATCGCACGGAAGAAATGAAAATGTTAATTGAAGATGACGTTCATGATTGTCAAAAGTTGTTTGAGGAGTTAAATAGTTGTTCAAAGAAACCATTATATACTGGTTGTACTAAATACACAAAATTTCCACTGTATTGAAGTTATATAATTTGAATGCTAGCAGCGGACGGAGTGACACTAGCTTTATAGAACTACTTGATCTTCTAAAAGATAAGCTACTTGACTAAAATGAACTACGATACCGAACATATGACAGTAAATGAATTTTACATTCCATGGGAATGATCTCTAAAAAATACATGCTTTTCCAAATTATTACATATTGCATCACAAGGACCATGAATCACGCATGAAATTCCATAAGTATGGCACAAATATATATAAGAAAAATGTATCAAGTCAATCAAAATATATATGAAAATTTCCTATCATTCCATGATATATAAGACAACATGGATGTAAAGAAACCATGATACAATTAACATGGAATTCATATACAGGAATTAAATATTAGAACCTACATCATCAAGAAGAATCTACTCTGTGGATAAAAATTGATTTCAAGTTTCCAAAATTTGGAGATGAGGCAAGAAGCAGTCATCTTCTATTATCTATAGATAAAATAAATATTTTTGGTGTAAAAAGTAGTACTCAAAGCACATGGCCCAACATTTAGGTAAATTATAACTTCCCTCCATGGTTATGAATGAAGTGTAACTATATTATGTTGTCTCTTATTATATCTGGATCAAAGAAACTCGACAAGGATGTTTTTTTTTATTTGGATCCACTTATTGATGATCTAAAATTGATATGAGATACATATGTTACAATGTATCATGCTCATTTAAGTGAATAATTCACATTTAGGGTCATGATGTATTGAATAAACAATGAATTACCTACTTATGGAAATTTATCAGGCTATAATATTAATGGAATATTTGGGTGTCCCATTTCTGAAAAACACACATACTTAATTCGGTTGGAACATTCCTCAAAGAATTATTTTTTTGGATATAAATAATTATTACCTCAAAGACATTTATTCCGTTCCTAGATGATAACAATCAATGGTAATTTCAAAAAAGGTACAACACCATCTCTAGTATTGGATGATCAACTGTAATAAAAAGTAAAAATTGATGAATCTGTTTTCAGTAAACCATTTTAAAAAAACCATAAAAAATATTGTTGGAATAAGAGATCAAACAACTTTGAAAAATTGTTTTTGAATGCTTTTTATGTAAATAAATTTCATGATGTCAATAATATAGAAATAAATGTATTTGATAGTGTTAATTTCATGTTACTAAATTTTTCCAGAAAAATGAATGATGAAATCAAAGCTGGGTTAGACTTGATTGAAATGGGGTTAAGGGAAGAGTTGGCACAATTGAAGGGTAAAAGGCATACATTTATTCCTCTAATAGATTACACTCTATCCATATAAGAGAAGTTTCAATTTTTTCATTTCTATACAAGTGTAATGGTTATAAAGGGGTATTACTCAAATATCATTAATGTCATGTCACTGACTAATTTGAAGTTACAAGGACTAAAATCACACGACTTCCATGTTTTGATGAATGATTTAAGGAATGTTGCTTTCGATTGCATTATTTATCAAAATGTATGACATAGATTAACCATACACCAATTTTTTTAAAGAAATATGTAGTAATGTTTTTGACCCAAATTTTTTTCCCATCATGAATAAGGAGAATACAGTCATTTTATTTGAATGAGAGATGTTCTTCCTACCATCATTATTTGATATAATGGTCCACCAGATGGTTCACTAGGTCATATAGGTTCAAATATGTGGTCTTATCGATACCATATGGATGTACCCTAGTGAATGGTATATAAAGATTTTGAAAGGGTATCTCATGAATCAAAGTGGGCCATAAGGTTTGATTGAAGAATGATATATTTTTGAAGAAGCTGTTGAATTCTGTAATAATTACCTATCATATGCTGAAAGAATCTGTTTCCCAATGTCTCATCATAGTGAATGCCTTATGGGTGAAGGGATTTCTTGAAGACATGTTTTTACAATTACCATGATAGAGCCGGAGAAAGAAAATCTTTATGTATTACATAATAGTGAAGATGTTGATCAATAAATTGATGCCCACAAATAAATTCACATATATTTGAATCTATCAAGGGATGAAGGATAGATATTGACACAATAAATATTTATATTATTTCAAAAAGGAAAGAAAAATCAGTATAAATTAGGGCATCTAGAAGAAGTGAAGACCGAGAGCATCACTGATAACATGGGCCTCCCCGCATGGGCGAGGGATCCAAGGGAGTGAAACTCCAAAAGGAGTTATCTAAAAATAATAATTCAATTGCCGAATGATTTTAACTTCTATCCCTAGGATAAAATTCAAATTTTATATATTATAGTAGTTTTTTTTCAATGGTAATACTTTCTATACAAACGAACACGTTGACTTAAATGTGATGAAAAAATGTGGTGTTACTCTTGTGGCTAAAGCGATGGCATATCTTGTCCCAATGATAGAAATCCAATTTACAAAAATATGTATTATTTCATATTTATTTTTAATTTATTTTTATTTAATATTACTCACAAAATAATTTTTTTCTTATACATGTGAATTATTTTGTTCATTTTGTGGTGCTTTGTCTATCTTTCATGCCTTTCTACACCAAAACATTAACAAGATTCTTATCCCTCAAAATGTTTTCACCCCTAAAGGAGTGTATTTATCTCTTTATTTTAGGTTACCTCAACCGCCAATGTAGGATGGGAAATGAATCTTCCTTTACTAAATTATACAGGTGGTATTAATGTTTTAACAATAAAATAATTGTCCATTTAATTAGTATATTGATTCAAATTTATGTTAAATTAATATCTTTTTAGTATAACTAATATTATAATTGTTTTATTATATAGGTGGGTTCTATTTTTCTAGTTGGACTAGTTGGTCCATCTTTCAGGCCTTTTTGAACCAAAACATCCATAGACTTCTTATCCCATAAAATATTTTCATCCATGTAGTGGTGAATTTATCACTTTCTATCATGTTACATCTACTACCTTTTTAGGAAAGGAAATAATGCTGCATCTTCAATTATAGATGTAATATTGATGTTTTATTAGTAAAATCATTGTCCATAGAATTAATTTATTGTTTCATATTTATTTTCAATTTATTTATTTTTAGTATTACTCACATAATAATTATTTTAATATATAGTTGGAATATTTTGTTCATGTTGGATTGCTCTGTCCATCTTTCATGCCTTTCTACACCAAACCATCCACATAAGTCTTCTACATCAAAACCATTCACCCCTATAGTGTTGACATTTATCACATTCCATCAAGTTCCCTCCATTGATCAATCACAGTGGTAATCTTGACAGTTTCATAGTAAAATAATTTTCCATAGAATTAATTTAATATTTCATATTTATGTTTAAGGTTTATTATTATTACTCATAATAATTGTTTTTTAATACATGTGAATTATTTTTTTCAAGATGATTTGGTTTGTTCAAATATTCTCATGTAGTGTTAGAATTTAGATAATTAAATTCAATGGAAATCATGAAAACTTTTAATGTTAATATAGTTTTGAAACTTTGGGATAGTTTGGAATCAGTCACATCTCAATATGACAGTTGATGTGACCACTATGACTCCAATTACTTCTTTCTATTTAAAATTTAAATAAATTTTATTCAAAAAGAAAACTGGAATACTCAGAACCAAGCTAACATATTCAGAATGTTTTGATACTTTAAGACAATGATCTATAAGTAATTTTTTATGTGTAATATTCATCCACACCTCATTATGACACACAATGTCACAAATATGACTCTATGTGTCTATTATCATTTTAAAATAGACATTTGACTTTAAATAGTAGAAATCACTAAAAAATAAGAAAATGAACTTGATTTTTTTTGATAATTTTTGAAATCGATTCATAAATCATTTTTAATGTGTAGGAATTGGCCTCATATCAAACCGATACACGATGTAATCTATGTGATTCAAAAGGCATATTTCATGTTAAAAATGAAATTTTAGTAAAAAAGAAAAGTGACATAGTCAAAATTGATAAAACACATTCCTCTTGTTTTTATTCATCATAAAAATGCAATATATTTGATTGAAGATGTGCATGAATCAACTGAACCATAATCCAACGCACGGTGTGAACGGTATGACTCCAAGTGCATGTTTTTATTTAAAATTAACATCAATTTTTGTAAAAATGCCAACTGAACTACTCAAAAAAAATAAAAGACATTCACATTGTTCAAATAATTTTTTAAAATGATCCATAAGTCATTTGTGATGTGTAAGAACCAGCCATACCTCAATCGGATACAAAATTTGATTGGTATGAGTCAGAGTATTTGTTTAAAATTTAAAATTAAATTTTAGTAAATAAGATAAGTGATATATTCCAAACTGATAAAACACATTCATACTGTTTTTAAACTTTATAAAAATTGTCCTTATGTCAATTGGGATGTGTAGGAATCAATCACACCTCAATCTGACACATGGTGTGGCTTGTATTACTCCAAGTGATTGTTTTTATTTAAAAATGACATCAATTTTAATAAGAAGACTAGATGAACTATTAAATGACTATAAAACACATTTAAATTATTGATATATATTAAAAAAACGATCTATATGTCATTTTTGATGTGTAGGAATCAGCCGCACCTCAATCAATTACACAATGTGATCGGTATGAATCAAAGTATGTGTTTCTATTTTAAAATGACATTATATTAAAAAATACAATTCAAGTACACAAAACCAAGAAAGAACATTCATATATTATATAAACTTAAGGAAAAGGATTCATAAATCATTTGGGATGTGTAGGTTTCAGTCACACCACAATCCGACGTACGATGTGGCCGGTATGACTCAAAGACCATTGTTTTTTTTAAAATTATCTTTAATTTTAGTAAAAAGGCCAACTGACCTACTCAAAACAGAGTAAAAACATTAAAATTATATAAATACATTATGGAAATTATACATAAGTCACTATTGATGTGTAATAATTATTCACACCTCAATAAGACAAACGATGTGATCGGTATAAGTCAAAGTGCATGTTTTAATTTTAAAATGAAATTTTAGTAAATAAGACAAGTGACATACTCAAAGTAGAGATAAATTATTAAGATAGTGTCAAAACATTATGAGAATTATCCATAAGTCATTTGGGACGTGTTGGAATCCGCCACTCATCAATCCGATATATAGTGTGACTGATATGACTCAAAGAGCATATTTTTGTTTAATATTGTCATCAGTTATAGTAAAATAGAATGTTTTCATACTCAAATATGAGAAAAAACATTCATATTGTTTAGATACTCTATAAAAAATATCCATAAGTCATTTGTGATGTGTGGGAATCATCCACACCTCGATTCGATACAAAATATTCTGGTAAGACTCAAAACATCTGTTATCAGTATAAAATCAATATTTTTGTTCCAAAAGTTTCACTCACAAAAACTGATCAAATGCACTCATATTTTTATGATAATTTAGAAAAATGATTCATAAGTCACTTTTGATGCATATGAATCCATTTCACTTCAAACCAATGCATGATGTGATCATATTGAGTCAAAGGTTCATGTTTTCATTTTCAAATGGCATTTTAGTAAATATAAAAATTGGCATTATTAGATCTGAGAAAACACATTCGTATTGTATTGATAATTTATGAAAACTATCCACATGTAAGTTAATACATGTTGGAATTAGAAAAACTTCATTCCGATGCATGGTTAGACAGGTATGACTACATGTGTGTTACTTATTTAAAATTGACATCAATTTTAGTAAAATTAACACTTTTAATTAATTTGTTTCATTATATAATTACACAAATAAGAATTTATTCTTATATAAGTGTGTTCTTTTTCTCAAGTAGGAGTGGTTTGATCAGAAATTGCATGAGTTGGGTCTAGATTAAAAGATATAGGATTATTTATATTTTTTAATGTATGTAATAATTTGTATTTATGAAATTGAATAAATCAATATTTGAAATTTAAATAATTTTTTGTATAATTCTTGTGTTTTTGTTGTAAATTACATTTCATTTAAATCATAAACCGGAAATTATTTCTATTGATATCTTGTTTGTTTCTTATGTTGTGTTGTGTTGTTGCAACACATTGTAGTTGTGTTGTAGTGTGCTATTATAACACATTGTAGTATGACCCGTCATCAATGCTTTTAAAATAACTAATAAAGGTATACATTATACATGATTTTAAAATCCCTGATAAAATGTCCTTTATCTGTGCTTTTTTTATGCACAGATAACTGTATACTTTATCTATTATTTTATAAGCACTGATAAAAGACTCTATATCAATGCTTTAATATGTGCTGATAAATGGTTCCTTTAGTGGCACTAAATTAAAGATCTGATAAAAGCCCCCTTTATCAGTGCAGACAAAAAACAAAGGATTTTAACCTCTATAATGTACTAATCACTTTTCTTGTGCTTATAGAGGACATTTCTAGTGCTAGTAAAGGATACTTTTCTAGTATTGTGGACTATGAGGATATATATCAAGGATCCTTACTACTAGCATACTCAAGAGACATTGTATTCTGAATATTATATTGAGGGATACTGGAGTTCGATAAAATATTGGGAAAATTTTGAGGATTAAATTAATCATTAATTTATAATCAATAATAAATATAAAATTACTAATATGATATTTTTAATTTTTTAGAAAAGGAAATGTAATACCCAAAGTACAGGGCAAATACTATTGGAAAAAGATCACGTCAAAAATAGAACAAGTTCCCAAAAGTAATATCGAAGCATTCCAAAAGTACTATAATATAGGAAAATCAAGGAGTTGAAGTCACCAATACAAATTAATCCACCTTAGGAAGTGAATGTGAGAAAGAAAAAATGTTTATTGGAGACTCACGTTTGACTCATATGTTGGTTTTGTATTAACCATGAACGGTGATGTATAATTATAGAGAATAATGAACCCTATTTGTAATCAATATATAGCATTTAACTATGATTGAAAACAAAAAAAAAATTAATAATGTATCCTATGTATCTATATATAGGGTTCTTTTTATTATAAATATAATGGTGTGTATTCAAGCGAGAAGATACATGGGTGGTATAAGAACTATACTGATATGGATTGATTGATAATAATAAGCTATTATGCCAAAATACATTCAAAATTTACTTTTCATAACTAATTTCAATAATCATTTTATTCTAAATTTGATGTCAATACAACCAATAAAAGAATATTTTTATATAAAAAATTCATAATGGAATGGTGACACCACAAAATGTCAATAGTGGTCCATGTTATTGAAATTTATTTTAGGATTTATGTAATAAACATGATCATAGACTATTAATTTTAATTGATATTTCCCCATTTATACTAGAGGATTATGGTAGCACCACTTTTTTCCATGTCAAATATTTTTGTAACAAATAGAAAACATTTATTGGTCCTAAAGTTAAATAATAGAAGGATGAAATTAACTCTCAAGAGATTCAATTAATGAAGCATCTTTTGTTCTAGGGAATGGGATCTTCAAGAGTAGATCTAATAGTTTGTTAGACCACGTATATCGAACATATACTAATAAGGAATTGAAAAATATAATTTTGAAAAATTGAAGAGATAATTTTAACCTTTGACACATGGGATAAATCTCTCCAAGAATACATGTATAAAAATATTTGTATATTAATGGGTTGAGAAAAATTTCAAACACTTCTCTGATTGATCAATCACACATTCCATGATATGCATAATAAATATTATTTAAAACATATAATTTATGGTGTAAAATATTAGTTAAATCCAATAGAACTACATGAGAAGGAGTATGAACTATCTTATTTTATATGAACATGTCAAAAAGATATATACCTGATATATTGAGTAGAAAGGATACTAGATATAAGGGGATACCAACTAGTCTGCCTTTAAATATTTGTGATCTAATATCGTATTCAGGATAGGGTAATGAGTTGGAGATTATCATTGAATCTAGTGATATCCATGTCTAAAACTACCTACCTGATCGTCTCTTCTTAAGAAGATAAAGAATTGTATAATATGCCTCAATAGGTTCTAGTTCACGGAATTGTACCTAGTTGGTAATTTTCGACCATAATATAAATTATGATAATCCTACTACTATTACAAGACAATATTTCATGTTTTTATAGTTAATAAAATATATAAACTCATGGTGACCATGTATTGAGATGTCTTACTCAGGGACGTAGTGATCATACCATGATTCACTATTTTATTTCACCCTAATACCAATATATTAAACTAGTTTTTATAGAGAATTATAATTATAATAACAAATTGAACATATTTATTGATTATTTTTTTCTTTTCCTGTTAAAAATGTAAATTTCACTTGTCTTAATGGTTTTACTGAAAATGGAGGTGATTTGAAGTGCCCATGATGATGTAGAAGGAAAATGGGCCAAACTGTAAGGAATCAAAAGAACACATGTCCACTATTTTTCATGATACTATAAATCTGTGAGTTCAATTATGATAAAGGTTTTTATCTGATACATATCTCCTTTTGATACAACTTTCATAAAGGAAACCAAGCCAAATGTTTCTATTAAATGGCCCATACGAACTACTCAGTCAAATAAAATGAATCTGCACGGGGTCAAAACATTTTATCTGTATTTTAGAAATATCTATTATTTTAAAAAGTATGTGGCCTCCTAATTTGACAAAGGGATATAAAATTTGCCTTCTAAAAACATGTTAGTTCTATACAATGTGATTTAAGGCATTTAGACTGGATAAAACCATGGAACAAGAAGATTTCTTAACACAAGATTTCAAAAACAACCTCCCACTTTGCCAAAAAATTGGCACCACTAGTACCCAATTTGGGAGTTCGACCAGGTTGAATGGTGTTTCAAATTTGGATTTACATGGGTTTCTTCTCATATTCTCTATAATCTATTGAGGCAATTTGATTTTTTACTTCAAAATTATATTCTTCTACCCCTCCCATAAATTTATAAACCCATTGTGATCACCAGGAGAGGAGGGTAATGTAATCATGACCACATTTTGTAACATTAGAATGGAATTTTAAATTATAGGACTTTTTGTTTTTAATTATAATATACTCTTATTAAATTAACTTATATATGGGTACGTCATGATCAACTCATATGATCGTGTTTGGGGGTACCCTTTCATGTGATGTGTCACACACCATTTACAATTTCATCCTTCATCTTTTAATTCCAGTGTTTTTGTGGTTTATATTAATAAATAGAACTCTCATAAATACTTTCAAGGGAATGTACATTAATTTCATTATATCACAAGGAAATAACATTCAAATATTAACCACACATTGAGTTTGTCTTTTATTTCCTTGGTGAGTTTCAGTTATGAAGTCGAAAAAAAATCACTCCATCATCGATTGTATCCGGTGAATCATTGTGTGTTTCCGACTGAACCCTAGGAGGTATCCTAGTATAAAATTAGTAATATTATATTTCTAGGTGTTAAAAACAAAGTAATAAGAGATCTAAACCCTATATCTTGATGCTATAAAGGATCAGCATCACCAGACATCCCTAGGTTGATAACATTTAATTATTATTTTTAACTCCCACTTTGTTTTTATCACATTCCTATTTATTTTGGAATATTAAATCATAATAAACCCATGCTTTCAAAAAATCCCATTATCCTTATATTTTCATAATTTCAAACTTCTTTTTGAAATAATGATATAAGGTACTGTCTACAGATGACCAAGTGTTACTACTATAATGTAGAAATTAAAGTAAATTAAACAACTTATTTGATGCGCTCGACAACGTGATCAAATTTTGGCACCGTTTCTAGGGTTCCAAGACTAATTTTCCTCTTTTAATCTTTTATTTTCATAGTATTAATTTCTAAATACACTTACCATTTGATTTTTTTTGAATTTGTTATTGTTTTGGTTTTGTTTTTGGCATGTTATTTCTCTCTCTCTCTCTTATTCTTATTCAATATTTCATTATTTAGTATAACATTGTCTTTTCCCTTCTCCTTTAACCCTTCTTATGTTCGTTTATGTCATCAATATTCAATCATAAAAAGAAAAAAAATACAAAAATCATGACTTATTTTCATGAACCGACTAGAAAAAGATAAAATACTTGAATTTGACCCAAAATTTGAAATGAAACTTCACTCAAAAATCAAGGCATCTAGAGAAGGTCAATCAATTAACATTGAGGAACCCATTATGGAACCTCTTTTGGTCATAATCCAGTCAAAAATTGAACCCAATCAAACCCAAGAAAACATGTCTGCAAATAATCCACCCTCAAAAGAGTTACCCTACATGGATGTAAAGTACCAACACACATATATGAAATATAATGAGTAAGAATCCAACATTGAGCAGAGATTGGGGATCATCCACCTACTTCCCAAATTCCATGGTCTTCCTGGTGAGGACTCTCACAAACATCTCAAAGAGTTTCACATAGTTTTCTCCACAATAAAACCCCAAAATGTATCTAGAGATCTCATTAAGTTTAGGGCCTTCCCATTCTCCCTTGATGGTGTAGCCAAAGACTAGTTGTGATGTATTTCTACCATAATTGGTGGCTGGAATGGTCTTAAACAACTCTTTCATGATAATTTATTTTCAAATTCTTGTAGTGCATCTTTTATAAAATAAATCTTTCGAATTAGGAAATCACATGGACATACCCTTCATAAATATTGGGAGAGATTCAAAAGAATATTCTTAAGTATTCCACACCACCAAATTACTGAAAATTTTATAATTCAATACTTCTATGACAGACTTGTTCCCATGGATTGTGGAATGATAGGTGATTCAGATGGTGGTGCCCTAGTTGATAAACTCCTTCCATCAACCATGGCTTAATAGACATCATGGCTCTAAATGAAAGAAAATTTATACATGATCAATTGTACCAACTAGAGGAGATCATAATATAAGTCAATAATCCAAAGAACAAAAGGTATATAAAATAATTGAGGAGATTTATACCCTTCTAAGGAAATTACCTCAAGCACAAGGTAACTCACACTATCCTTATATTCCATTACATTGTGTTGTTTTTTCTCATAACACTCATTTTTCTAATCAGTTCCCAAAACATCAGGATTCATCTGAGTCTGGCGCAGTAATAATCCAAGGGTTCCCTTTTTAGAATGCACTACCCTTCAAGTACGAACCATTTTTGGCCAAATCCAATACCTAGGTGGAATGCACAACCACAGTACCAACAAGGTGGATCCCGAGCTACCCCAAGCGATGTTGGTATCAACAAGGACAAGGTATAAAATATTCCAAGCCCTCAACATCATAGAAAAATCCTTATCCACCTCCCAAATGTGAACCAACCCTTGAGGACATGGAAAATAGAATGGATTCCCAAAACCTCAAATCGAAACATTCTACACAATCGTCTATTCAAGACCTACAAACTCCTGTGGGACAATTGAAAAGTGACATTGGTGAGACAGAGATGCAAGGTTCTTGAAAACTACCTTCCCAAACTATTTCTAATCCAAAAGATAAAGGTAATGTTTTTGAAATAACATATCATCGTGGTAAAAAAGTTTCTTCTTCAAATTATCCTAAAAAAAAGGTATATACCCCTTTTGAAAACACTCTTTACCTACACTTAAAATATTTTAATATTGAAAAAACAAACAAAAATGATAAAGAAATTGTCATTACAGATTACAATGAACAAACCATTCCTTTTCCATTCTCCCAAATAATCTCTAAATGTGAAAAAATATTTGATAATGAGATTGATAAAGAGAAAATGGATACATTTAAAAAGGTACAGTTTAACATTCTTTATGGGATGTAGTTAAAAAGATTCCTTATTATGCCAAATTTCATGAAGAAATTTGCACTCATAGATGAAGGCTAAAGTTAAATGATAGATTAATCTTGGGAAAGGATTTCTCAACCTTTATTTAACCAGAAATTCCCACCAAATTCAAGGATATAGGAACTTTCATGATTCCTTTCACCATAAGAGAGACATTCCTTTCAGATTCTATGCTATATTTATGTGCTCTAATTAATGTAATGCCTTAATATGTGTACACTTCTTTGAAAGTTGAAGAGAATTAACTGATAGGAATCATAGTGAAACTTGCCAACGAGAGCACAACACACCCATCAGGAGTGGTCAATGACATCCGTGTAAAAGTGAAGAATTTCATCTTCCACACTGACTTCTACATTATTGAGATAGAGGATACCCAATCCCAAGGACATGATCATCTCATTCATGGGAGTTCATACCTGAAAACATCAAAGGAAATCATAGATGTTCATTATGGTATGTTTACCATGGATTTTGGTGGAGAAAAGGTATGTTTTAATATTCATGACTCCATGAAACACCCCATTAATGAGCACATCACTCTTCTATTCTATTTGATGTAAGTACTCTCTATCAAAACACAGACAAAAAATTCTTTCATTGACCCATACTCTTGTTTATTTTCTCCCCTTCATCATAGGATGATTTGAGTTATGATTCATATTTTGAGTGTTGTGTGGGTTCTTAAAAGTGTAAATTATATTATTTAACAGATGAGTATGCTCATTATGAGGTACCCATGACTGTCGATGATTCTATAAATCTCATATCAATAGATTCTATATCCTTATAGAATAAAAATAAGAAGATATAAAATTTCATGGACCTAAATCCTGCTAAATCCCATCCCTCAATAAAAAAACTAGTTTTGGAATTAAAACCACTAACATATAATTTAAAATATGCCTATATTGAGGGTATTGGACAATTTACCATCGTTATTTTTAATAAAATCTATGTACAGTAAGAATCAAAACTTTTTGACCTTTTAATAGAGTGTAAAAAGGTGACAGGATTGACTTTGGAAGATATTATCATGATTATCCCATCTATTTGTATACACCATATATTTTTGAATGATAAGTCTATGAACATATGGAAGGATCAACACAACTTCAATCCCGTTCACCTTTAAGTGGTAAAATTGGAAGTCTAAAAATTACATGCTACTGGGATCATTTATCTTATATATGATAATATATGAGTTATACCCATTCAAATTGTGCCAAAAAAAAACTAGAATAACATTAGTGTATAATGAAAGCAATGAATTGGTTCCAACACATGTGAAAAATAGTTGGTGAGTCTTTATTAACTACCATCTCCTAAATCATGCCACACAAAAGGAACAATTTCCTCTACCATTAATTTACTAGATGTTAGAAATATTGGATGGTACGTCCCGTTATTGTTCCTTTTATGGAAATTAAAATTACTTTTATATCAATATACCCACAAGGATCAATAAAAAGACAATACTTTTTATTCCATTTAGCACATTTGCGTACTAAAGGATGTATTTTGGTCTATGTAATCCCCCCAATACTCTTCATCGATGTATATTGAGTATTTTTTTGAGTAATTGAATAATTGTATGGAGGTTTTTAAGGATGATTTTATGATTTATAGAACAATCATTGATTATTTGTTTTCTCACCTAGGTTCTATCCTCTATCATTGCATTGAAAAATATCCTGTACTAAATTATGAGAAATTCTATTTCATGGTTGAACGTGGGATTGTTATTAGGAATGTTATTTTAAAATGGGTAATTTATGTGTATATATAAAAATTGAATTAATCTCAACATTTAAATATCTAAAATATGTTCATGAGGTGAACTCTTTCTTGGGTAATGCTGGTTTTTACCACCGATTCATTAAAGACTTTAGTACAATTGCACTTTCCCTATCTCAAATGTTACAAAAATATTCAGAATTTGATTTTGATAAAAATTGTGTGGATGATTTTAATTCACTAATAAGGAGTCTCACATACCCTCGCATCATCCAACCACCAAGGTGGTATCTACCATTAAAAATTATGAGTGATGCCTCTAACTTTGTATTTGGGGAATTTTTATCACAAAGGGTAGAGAAGGCTCCTCATATCATTGTTTATGCCTCACGTAACCTTGAGCCTACCTAGGAAAACTACACACCCCATGAAAAATAACTTATTTCTATTTTTTATGTGGAAAAACTCTTTTCATATATTATAGGGTCAAAAATCATGGTCATTTCTGATCATACCCCCCTTCATTTCCTCCTAAAGAAACATTGAGAAAAGCCTCACCTCATTAGGTGGATGCTCCTCCTCTAGGTTTTTGACCATGAGATTAGAGATAAGAGAGGAGTCGAAAATGTGGAAGCTAACAACATTAGTAGGACATCCCCACCACCGTACCTTCATGTTGACTCACCCTTCCCTATTGGATAATTCTCCCCTCATGATAACCTTTTTGATGTTGTGGACCTTACCCCTATTATGCTGACATTATGAATTTTCTAGAAACGTCTAGGGTCCCCACTAATTTCTACACGTCACAATCCAAGATACTTAAGCAGAATTTTGTATGGTTGATTTGGGATGACCCATATATGTGGATAATTTGTAGTGATCAAGTTGTTCTTCAGTGTTCCCTGACCATGAGTTCATCATTGTTTTCACCTTCTACCACACGTTGGCTAATGGGGGTCACTTTGGCTCTCAAAATAATTCTATAAAGGTTCTTGACTCAAAAATTTATTGGAAAAACATTTTATAGAGGTCCCCATTGATTTTTTAATCCATGTACTCAATCTCAATTCATAGGAAATATCTCCAAGAGGAATGAAATTCTCTGACAACCCATGTGATTTTGTGAGATCTTCAATGCATGGGAAATTGACTTCATAGGGACTTTTACAAATACATTTTTATTTGTGTATATCTTATTGCATATTGAATATATATATCTAAATGGGTATAAGAAAATTCAACCATGACTTATTACTCTCAAGTGGTTGTTAATTTTTTGCGGTCCTAGATTTTTAGTAGGTTTGGTTTACCGAGTTTTATCATTAGTGATCAGGGTACAAATTTTTGAAATCGCAACATGAAATTTTTTCTTCATTATTATGGGGTTGTTCATAAAGTATCCACAACATATAACCCCTAAAATAATAATCAATAATAAATCCCAAATATGGTTGTTAAGAAAATCTTGGAAAAAATGGTACAACCCAATAAGAATGATTGGAGTTTTCACTTTGATGATGCACTTTGGGCATACTGTACACCTTTTAAAACACCAATAGGAATATAAGCATATGAGATTGTGTTTGGAATGGCTTTTCACCTATTAGTAGAGGTTTATAACCATGAATATTTGGTTTTTAAATAATGTAATATGAATATCGCAGATTCAGGGGAGCATATGTAGTTACAGATTTTGGAGTTGGGTGAATTTCGATGTGATGTATTGGTGTACTCCAAAATTTATAATGAGAAGACAAAGTATATACATGATGTGATGATTCATCTGAAAAAGTTTGATATCAATAATAAGGTTACATGTATAATTCCATGCTAAAGCTCCACCCATTTAATCTTTTTTTGATGTTATGGTCCATATATTGTTACTAATATTTACCAATTTGGTGCTATATATGTTTTACATGAGAAGAGTTGAATTAAGCTTACCATTAATGGGAAGAGTCTCAAACACTTCTATGAAGAACTTCTAATGCTTCTCATGGAGGAAATCATACTGATATATGCCACATATGAAACCAATTTGTTTGTTGTCTCTGATCCCTTCCTATTTTTACCTATCTATTTCTTTAAAATACTTTCATTGAGGACAGTGTAATTATTAGGTATGAGGGAGGGTGACATTTTATAGTTAGGACTAAAAAAAGTAAAACAAAAAAAATATGTTTTCATTTTTGATTTCGTTTTCTTTATTTTAGGTCTTTAGATAAACATTGGTCTTAAAAAAAGATCCAAAATCATTTTTTCATGCCTGAGTCAATTTGTGTGGAAAATTCAATTTTTATGGAAGTATTTTTAAATGAATGTTTATATGGAATATTTTTCTAGAATTTATATTTCAAAATCAATCTTAGGTGTTTAATAGATCACTAAATCCCATGCCTCATTGTCACTAACAAATATTTTAATAAATTATGAAAGAGATATTCCAAAACCTTTATTGCATATTATAAATTTAAATTACTTTCTTGAGAGTCTTAGGTCATGTAGTGAAACTAGAACCTTACATGACTCTGTTTAAAGATAATAGATTCAGGAATGATACTTTCATGATAGAGGATACTGTTCATTGGAAATCCCTTCATATAATTAACCTCAATTTTCAGCCACCTTGACATTTTTTCCTTCTTAAGCCTTATAGGACATGGAATTTTTGTTAGATATACACATTACATGATACTTTATCCATACCTACCCATCATTTGATTATATTATTTTATTATTTTCAGAAGGTGTGGGTGAGAGGGGGTTTTCATGGGAATTTTGGGGAGATAATCATTTTTATGGGTTAATATGATGGCTGCCTACATTTTCTGTGGGTTATGGATTCACAAGACATATTCTATCATTATTTCACAGGTGCTTCCATATTTATGTACAAAAAAACTATATATCAAAAAAGAATAGTTGTGTAAATTGAAAAAATAGAATAAAAGAATAAAATAGAGAAAAGATGATGTTTACTCATTATTATTTACTACTTGTTTGTGACCCACACAAATGGAAAATGAGGATAGTGAGTGGATGTGATATATTTTGTGAGGGGTTGAGCGTGTAAATTCATTGTAAACACTTACTGAATTTTGACATGTTTTGTATATAATATATTAAACACTACTCTTTTGCATCATATTATTTGATCCATTAAATCCTACCAAACCTTGAACCTCATAACAACCTATTAGAAGTCCTCTTGAGTACAAAACAAGTTTCTACCCATAGAGAATTGAGGATCCTAAGAAGAAGATGGTAAGATCACAAGAACTTTGTGAAAAGTGAATAACCCCACTTTCATATTTTCATTGAATGAAGTGGGTTAATTTATAGGTGAGGTGGGTTTCAACATGTTTCATGGGTGAATGAATGAATTTTAACAAATTCTAATGTGGGAGAAGAAAAATGATAGGAAAATTGATTCATTAAACAAGACATGATTAATTTTATTTGAAAAAGAATATTTCATGTTTTAAAATGTTTTATATTGGAATGGTACATGATTAGGATATTATACTTTTCCCAGGATTGAAAATTATTAGGTGTGGGGTTGTGATGGCACCTCGATTCACTGTTTTGTTTCACCCTTATAATAATGTATTAAACTAGTTTTTATTGAAAATTATTATTATAAAAAAAATTTAAAATCCAGATATATTGAAAAATTTAGTTATTTTCATTGATAAAAGGGTATGTTTGAATTTTTTTGAAGATTTCACTAAAGTTAGAGGTGATTCAGAGAGCAAATGATGATGCAGAATGAAAATGGTCCAAACAGCAGGGAATCCCATGAACACATGTCCATTGGTTTTCAAGCTCCAAAAAATGAGAGCTTTCAAATAGGATAATTTTTTGAGAAGATCCATATATCGGTTATCTACAAAATTAATGAAGGAACAAAAATCCAATTAGTCCATTAAGAGGACCATCTAAAATGATATATCCAATTACATGAATTTGTATGAAGTCAAAACTTGGCCTTTGTATTTTGGAAATATCTATTATTACATAAAATATCTGGCCCACAAATTATACATGGAGATATAAATGGTGTGGAAAAAAACTTTTTTGTTTTTTATAAAGTGATTTAAGCTAGTCTGACTAGCCAATACAATAGACCAATAGGATTTTGGAAATCTTGGTGCCCAAAACCACCTCCATCTTTTCCTATAAATTGTCACCTTGGGCACTTCATTTGAGAGTATGACTAGGAGGCAAGGTTATACAATTTGGGAGTCCCAAATTAGTCCTATATTCATCCATTTGATGTTATAGAGGCCATGAAAAGTTATACTTCAACATATTCCTCTTCCTCCACTCCCATATATTTCTAAACCCCTTGTGATAACCTAGGGAGGTATGTGATGTAATCCCGATAATTTTTTTATAATATCTGAATGGTCTTTTAAAATACAGGTTTGTTTATTGTTTTTAATCCTCATATCGTCTTATTTAATTGAGTTATGTATTGTTATGTCATGCTCAACTCATATGAAAATGTTTGAGGGTACCCGTTCAAGTGTCGTTTCACACACCACTCACTATTTCATCCTTTCTCTTTGAAATTCATTGTTTGTGTGGTTCATATTGATAAATTGAACCCTCAAAAACACTTTCAAGGCCATGTAAATTTATGTCATTATATCAAAAATAAATAATATAAAAACCTGGAAAATACATCTATTTATTCATGTGTTTCCTTCATGAGTTTCAGTTATGAAGTCGAACACAAATCACTCAATCATTGATGACATCCGATGAATCATTGTGTGTTTCCCACTGAACCCTAAGAGGTATCCTAGTATAAATTCCGTAAAATTATATTTCTAGGTGTTATAAACCACATATTAAAATATCTAAACTCTATATTTTGAAGCGATGAAGGATGAGCATCACGAGACTACCGTGGGATGATCACGTTCAATTACTTTTGTTAACATCCACTATGTTTTTATCACATTCCTATTTATTTTGTAATATTAAATCATAAAACACAATGTTTTCCAAAATCCCATTGTCCTTATATTTTTATAATTTCAAAATACTTTTTAATGTAACTATCTAAGTCTTGATAGAGAGACGAAATATGGTAACTCCTATAATACAGTAAATCTAGTAACCAAATCATCCAATTTTATGTGCTCAACAACGCGATTAGGTAAATGTCCTAGATAGCAGAATAACCACATAGTGGAGATGTATTGGTCCCAATGAATAAATCCACAACTCAGTGGATACACGAACTTATCATGTGAGTGCTAATAAGAATATTTTGAATGTTGGATCAAGTTTATGCGGGAGTGTTAAAAATAGTGGGTTCCCTAGACCCAATGTAAGTTGTAATTTTTATTACCATACCGTGTAGAAAATGAGTTATACATAATGTAAAATTACACTTACAGATTTTATATTTTGTAATTCACTATGTAAATAGTAATATATATAGATTATTAATCATTTCAAAAGATTATAGATGTTTCCAGTACATAATGAGAAACTTGAGAAACAATGACATTAATCTTAAACACAAGTCTAATGGTCTTGATAAATCATAGTAACTAAAAAATCATGTCTAAATATTAGTTGTTAAGGGATGATAATAATTGAGACTTCTTCTCATGATGTTTGCTCATGGTGATCTATAGAGACTGAGATCATGAGGATAGACCCACTAATAGGAAGAACACATGTTTCAGGCACCATTAGTTGTTTCTATCTACAAAAATGTGTATTGGTCTTCAAACATGGGACCATTGTCAATGTATATCATTTTATCACATAATTTGATGAAATATAGTCTCCATGACACTAATGTCATGGTGGTGTAGATTTTTTGGGGTTCATCTTTAGTGGTATTACATTTGTTGACTGATCAAGATAGAATATTTCACTTCTGAGTTCATGAAGTGATTTCTCAGGACTACTTGATCAGAGTGGTAGTACATTCATAAATAGATGGACAAGTTAGTTGAAGGTACATCTATCAAGACAGATAAAAAACTAATTAATAAAAAATGAATTATAACATAATCCATGCTTCTTTCTTTATGAAATATCATAAGATAAAGAGATTATACAATAATGTAAGTTTTCATAGGAATGGTTGTGGTTTCTATGACTATATCTTATCTATTTAGAGGAATTAATGTGTTGTTATACTCTAATATTGGTTTATTAGTGATATTCACTACTATCATGTTAATAGAATACAGGATCAAACACAACATATCATTCAAGAGTCTTCCTAATTCTGGTGAATATGAATATAAGAAATGGTGGGCCCCACAAAAGGATCTGAGAGATATCAAAGTGTTAAGGATCAGTAATGAATAAATAAATTCATTATTATTTTATTATCAATTAAATTATTAAAATATATTTATTAAAATTTGTCATAAGGTATTGTGTTATGTTTGATAAAATATTATATGAATGCATATAATTTTTATATTCAAGGATTATTTAATATCAATAAGAATTATGAGTTAGGTTAATGACTCATGTTTACCATGTAATAAATTTTTTATATTAAAAATATATTATAATAAATATAAATTACATTATGATGTAGTTATTTCATCATAATATGTAATTTACAACATAGTTAGTGAGAGTTTTATTTGTGGTGGTCAGGGAACCATTTTTTGGTATTTGAGCATCCCGAAAAATTGTTCAGGGAGAGAATATCAATTGAAGACTATTTAATTCTAATGGAATTAAGCTCTTGTCTCCACTCCCCACTCAATGTGAGGGAATGCATCCGTCATATATTTCAGTACAGTAACTCTTTCATGGATCAAAGGGACAAGATCAATGTGGTTTTCATGTTTTCTAAAGAAAAATCAGAACTACGTTCTAGTACCTAGGCTCAAATGATCAGAGTAAAAATGTATTCTTGAAGCATGTGTGGTAATTCTAGAGGCATTCTAGTTTGGATCATTTTATCAATGATCACTGGTGGCATGATTAAGTCAAATGTGTTTCTGAATTGAATGAGGTACTAGTATATTTATTTTTGGTCTTTGATAATTTCCACATGATAATTGGACCTTACTAGGTCTCCTATCATTGGATATAATGAAGTTTCATCACTCAAAAACTCAAAAATTTTATATCCTCATCTGAATTGATTTTGCTATGTGCTGTTGTTCTGGAAAAACTTTTGTGAAGAGGAGTATCTTGGATGTTCGAGGGAAAGTCACAATATTGTTGATGAATTAAAGAATTTACATAGTATTGTGATATATTATATTGGGTTCTTATTGATTTAAAGTCACATCTTGGAAGATTGGACATAATTTATTATATGTTCCTACCTTAGAAGCTCTTGGAATATATACTAATGTTGAAGGAAAAAGTATTGGATGATTTTAATTCGGATGAAGAGTTTAATGATTTTTTTAATATCTATTTGAAGAATGAATTCATGAAGCTCCATAAATATGTGTTTCATGATGTTCTAAGTATATATGATTAAGGATAATTTAAGATAATGATGTTTTAAGAGAGTTTCCTTAATTTTCTAGTGAGATCACCATGCTCTATTTGTTCATGAAAAGAGACATAATGATTTTCTAGAAAGGAAAATGGTGAGATACTCTATATATGAGATTTTTTCATCGAATTTTCATATTATACTTCCTCATTTATAAGATGATATTAGTATATTACCACACTAATAGAGGGTGTGAGTTATTCTGGAGTGAATTTTTTTAAAATTTCAATTATATCCCTTAATTACCTCTTAAATTATTTAGTGATCTAGTCTCAATATCTTTTTCTCGCATGTGGTTGGTATAAAGATGTAGAATATAAAATCAATATAAGGTAAACCCAATATTTATTAAGGATGATTGACCCTATAATATGACTTTGTCTCCAATGATATATGGTTGTTATCCCTTGATCACAACATCATTTTTTGTTATAAAAAGAAGCTCATGCAATAGTATGGTCTTGTGTCTCTTATACTAGAACGGGCTATATAAAATAAATGTGAGGGATTGATTTTTCTTGATATAAAATAATCACATTATAATTACATAAATAAATATATGTAGTTTTTTTCTAGAGTCTCTCTTTGACTATGTGAACATATCATCTTACCTTGCTTACCGGAGTTTGACAAGCTATCTTAGTGTTATTTTGAACTCTACAGTTCTATGTTGTTGTAATAATCTCTTATTTATTTATCCTTTGATAGATAAATTATTGTGTTCCTTTTCACAGTATATTTTTTTCTTTGATCTAATTAATGAGTTCGTAGGAGTGACACCTGAAGACTTTCTTTGTCTCTTTTTATTTGCCATTTAACTTTTCAATGCATGAGATTAAATACTTGAATTATGCTTCATATCCCACTTTCTCTCTCTTCAACACATTATGGTTTGTATTAGATATATCACCATTAATTTACTATATAGAATTGTAGAATGTTTTTTATCACTATATTATCGAGATAAAAAATGTCTCTCCCTTATAATCAAATTTTTATTCACCCTGAACTATCCATATTTCCCCCTTCTCTGAATACATTAACATAATTATCCCTACATATTTGAAATTCATTCATAACAAAATTAAGGGATATATTTGGGTCTTCATGAATTCACACTATTAAAATAATTGGATCTTTATAATATGATTGAACATGAATATACTTTTCATTTACCCTAATGATTCAGAAATATTCAAATAAATATTAAAAAATGGAGTCTCCTAGAAGTCTCAATATTCAATTATATATAATATTTTTGAATTCATGAGTTTCCCATTTTCATAAACATAGCTACAGATTCAAGTACCTTTTATATATTTTCCTCCATAAAATTATTTATCAATCCTTTCTCATTTAATACTTCCACACAATTCATATAATGAAACATACATATGCATGAATGAATTCGCATAAATTACTAGGTTAAAAAACATGATAGTATATCACCAAAATTTTAACCTAGCGAATGTGTAGATTTTCATTATTGATTAATGCCTGAATCATGACACACATAGTGGAGATGTTATAATTTTTCTTGAATATATGACATAATAGAATTATTCTATTTATTTTTTATCCATCATTTAGATAAAAAAATATCACCAAAAACACTATTTATCATTGATATTTACACATTCACAATGGATCTATATACATAAATATCTGCATCACCACATTCTTATTTCATAGAGTCTTTCACACATGATATTTATGAACATAAACTTGAAATGTATCCCTTTTATTCACCATGAGTCATTTGTGGCATCATGATTTTTTAATTAGAGAATCTCAAAATCAATGAACTAAAAGGGTGATAAATATGGTCCCTGGATCACCTATGAGGCATTTTGATCTTCAATGATCGATTAAGAATTATAATTTCTCATTTCCGTATGTCAATGTTTTTCAATGATTTGATAGAACATTTTATTCATCCATTGAATTGTTTATGTTTTTTATCTCTTATGGTTGAAGGAGGTCACGCTTGATTAACCTTCACATAGTCCATCAAATTTCAATTGTATTTCATAAAATTGATACCCCTTCATGTAGTCGATTTTATTATGATAGAGGTTGTCATAGTTGATCATCCATAGCGCGCTGTGGAGATATGGAAAATAAAATCATTAACCTCATTTCACCCTTCTTGATGTTCTCCTATATTAACATGAAGGATCCCATGTTTCTCATGTGTTCATCGTGATTCTAGACATCATAAATTAGAAACACTTAACACACAAATATTTATTTCCCTAAAACATCCTTGGTGACTATTTATAAGTTTTATGTTACCTCTACTCAACCACCCCTTACCTTCACATAGCTTCAACAATGTTCGAGTTACCTTTAAATGCACTATAAGATCAATATAATTTGTTTACATGTGTATTATAAAAACTTCTCGTAGCCTCCAAATTTCCAAATAACATTTACAATATGTAAATAATAACCAAATATAGATTTCGGAATTTAGGATCCACCTTTACAAAAATATAGATTTTATAGTGTAACTTCTGATAACTAATTCAATTTAGATCTTACCTTTATGCACTTTTTAATAATATAGCATGAAACATACATACGTTTTTGAATAAAGTTTATAAAATCCCAAATAACCATCTTGATCCTTATATAGGCCACTTGATTTATCATTCACCTCTACTCATGGTATATAATTACTATTTTACCCTTACGTTTATACTGTAACTTCCCCATATAAAACCAAAACTTCTTCCACTTAGTCGGATTCCTTCTCAAACACTTCAAAATAATTCTTTATTTTCCATGGATGTATAATCATCTACTTTAAAAAATAATTAATAATTATATACTAGTAATCTATTGAAGAAGACTAAATAATCATTTTTTACATGAAGTGATTATATCCTTAATAATACATAAACATATTGATATAACATGAAATAACTCTTTACCGATGGACAAAAAATTACAATAGAAACACAATACGGGTCAAATAATCTCCCACATTATATTTTATATCAATACCTACTTGAAAATGTAATGTCAATATGTTTTTTCAATTCCCTTTTCATCCCTACCCCATTCTCATATTCATTTTTATTTTCTTCTATCGCCCTTATTGATTAAAAATAAAAAGGGATTGGAAGATAGTGGTATTGATAAATTCTTAAGATGTGTTACATCATTCATCAGTATCAAATTCTTTGCGATCCATGTTAGATATATTAAATACATGGGTTTGAGTTAGAAAAAAAATATGTCCATTTATCAATAGAATATGGTACCAACTCTCACCGTTATTAATTATCTTCATTAGGGACTGTTCTAATTAATGTAGGTTGATATTACTTGTTGATATAAAATGTTGGAATTTATTCTCAACCATTTTAAACAAAAATTTCCAAAACTCACTCAACAAATAGATTAGAAAAATGAAATGAAACCATTACAATTTAAATTTCTAACAATACTATTACTCTTAAAGTTTCATCAAATTTGTATCGTGTGTTAAATGAATTTCTCACCCTTATAATTATGATTTTTTCTGGAAAAACGTGTTTGAGAGAGTGATCATTCATCTCACTTCAATGAATAATTATTAATAACCACACAAAAATTATTATATACATATAAATTGAAGGGACCTTATAGTTTCGTATAATACTCCCCCTTAATGGATTCAAATCATCATCATTAGTCATCTCATTATCAAATTATATATATTGTTTTAATTTTTGATATAATCACTTAGATATAATCCTTCAAAGATTACTCATAAAGAGATATTCCCATCCTCACATTATCATTATGATATAATGTATTTCATTCCTTCTATGATAGGTTCTTTTATCATTTGAATATATATTTACCTTCAACATGGTTATTATTTTCTTCACATTTTACTTTGAATATCATTTGATAATGTATTTCATTATGGGACTTGTTAAGAACTTGAATAGTTATTACATATTACAACACTTTATTGGGTTTAATTTTGATAACCAATATCACTTTCAATTACTTACATGGTCAGAACATAAATAAAACAACAATTATTTTAAAGATAAAGGTAGAAATTATTATTTATCAATGTGAGAGGTTGAATTGAGAATTTTAACCCAACCAATTTTCCATATATAATTTAGCTTAATGTATAGATAAACTCTTCATGCCCGCAAAATATTTTTTTAATATTAATTTTCTTTTGTTGTTATGGGTTTTTTGTATATTCACGATTGATATTTTTTAACATGATAAATTGATGAACATGTTTTAAATAGATATTTATGAATATTTTCATTAAATATTTTTAGGATGGAATAACTGTCAAACTGTCATTTCAGTGGTCTCCAACCAGAGTTCACCACCCAGAATGTTATATTAAAAAACTATGTTTCTATTTATTGAAAACCACTCATGAAATTTTATTCATCCATTATGTGTAACCTTATATTTCGTTTTAGATCTTCCCTTTTATTGGTTATAAAATCCACTTTTCTTTTCTAAACAAACTGTAAATATTTATAGACATACATCATGATCTTGGTCAGCCACTTTGGCCGTTGCACATTGGTTACGAGATGTAATCATAAAAAATATCTATTCCATTAATTTACATAATTTTATTACATTTTTTCCATATTCTTACATTAATATTGCACAATCCTATTATATTTTAATGTGTTCTTGATGTTTCCTTTTTCCCCTAAAAAACTATTCTCCCTTTTATGACAACATCAATCCATGAGTTCATAGGATTTTTGTTTTTATTACATGTTTTTGTCATCCAATTTCTCAAATACACCTCACCATGCTTCATTAAAAAAATTATAAGAATGTTTTTTATAACATCATTCTCATGATTTATATCGAAATCTAGATGATATCCATTCTTCAAATTCTATTGTCTTATGTTATCGTTTGTTTTAGTTTTAATATTGAATGATATATACTTTTATACCACTTACCATTGACCACTTTCATATCAAACATCACTGGTTTCATTAATCATTAAAAATTTGTTTATTATATATAAATGCATCTTTATTGTTTGTGGATATTGCAGATACTCTGCTTTTCTCCCCCTTACTACAGGCCTTACATTTATTCCAATGGATGAAAAATTCCTAAATAATGCTATATCCGTATTCACAAACATGTAGGAGAACCATATATATCAAAGAAACATTGATTTATTTATTTTAACATCATGTTTTCCATATTTCATAGAACTAGAATCCTGATACATAAATTATTTGTGCTTCATTAAATTATCTAATAATCATAAAATTTCTTATATCCATACATGAAAATATGGTTGGATTCTCATTATTTATATACATGCATAATTATATAAAAATTGAATTGAAATATGTACATTTAAATAAAAAAATATTTAACAAAAATAATAACTTTTAATATAGAGGGAAAATTTCCTTTTTACGATACATGAGCGGGATCATTATATCTTATCAAGATGTTATTTCGACATGATTGGGATCTTTTAGCATAAGATTTATCATTTTTAGATTGTGTGGAAGAAACATTATTTTTAACTTGTCTGGAATAGATTTCATAATCTAAATCACCATTCTCCATTTTAATAGAATCTTATAATCCTTTTAAAATGATTCATCTATCATTCTCCATTAATTTTAGTCATCCCTCACAAGAGTTTTTTAAATATTGAACCTGAACATTTTTAATTGTTGTCATTTCATATAGAAAATGGTCAAACTCTTTTTCATCTTTTTATTGACATTATTTTGAATTATTTTACATCATTTACTTTTTTATATGAAATAAAATTTTTATAATTATTATTGGCTTCTTCTATCTCAGGAATTTTAGTGATCCATTAATTATAAAAACGTGAAAATATTTTATTGAGCTCATCAATCATTTTTTATAGCTCCTACCTATTCAAATAGATTTATAATATTTATAACCATTTGTTACAATTAATTATCCAAAATTTTATGGACATATTTACATTTAATAACAAGTTATTATGTACTTTTAGAAAATCCAAAATTATATGAGATTAATTTTTTTATGTTTTACAACACATCTTTTTTGAAAAACATTATCTATCTTGTGAATCCCAAAAATTGGGATCTTCCACACTAATATTGGGTTATTTAGAATTAATATTTTCAAATGAGAGTTTTGTAGTCCATTATTATTATGATAGTGATTCACTACATGAGTTATAACCATTTTTCGTTTCATTGGTGGTGGATTCAACCACACAATCTTTATCTTATTTGGATTATTTATCATTGGTAGGATTGTATTATGAGGAATAAATTTTTTCTCTACCTTTATTCTTTTAGTTTATCTTTATATTTTGAAACCTAAGACCTTATCTCTTAGGATCGTTTGCTCAAAACTTCATTCATAACATACATCCTTGAAAAAGATGTGAGGTGAACCAATTTTAACAACCGATTATTAAAATATCACAAAAAATATTGAGTCACATACATTAAACATTATTTATTGTTTTAGTGTTATAGATACTTATAGAAATTAATTAGTTAACAAACAACATATACTTTTTATAAAATGGTTATTTTTTTGACTATATAATAAATTACCTAACATGTATTTTTTCATAAAAATATTAATTTTTACTACAAAAGCTATTCTGTTAGATGTCTTATGAATAATTCATTTCCTCATTACATGGGGAAGGAGAAACATGAGAATATGTGAGAGAAAACACTCTTTATGGGTAAACTTATTCTATAAAATGAAATTAATAAAATTGATCATAAAATAAGAATAAATAATATGAGAAGAATAAATAACCAAAATAATACTATAATAAATAAGAATTGGGAGCATACAACATCCATGTTTATTACGTCAACAAATAATTTAATAGAAAAAAATAATATATTCCTAAACAATAAAATGGGAAATTCTAAAAACCTTTTTCCATACCCATTCCGAGACATCCTGATTTTAGACATTATGATCTTACCATCACGGAATTATTTTTAGGAAATATTTTTTTCTGGGCAAGAATACACAAAAAAACCGAATATAATTTTTCATATGAGACCTATTTATGTATCGATGGGATATTTTGTGATCCAGAAATTACTAATAGAAACAAAATAATTCATCACACAGAGAAATGAATAATCTATAAAATTCAAAAAAAAATCTTCTTTAATTATAAAAAATATTTATATTACAATAATAATTATATAGATTTTAAATATTTAACCAAATTAATAAAAAATTTATTTCTATGTAAGGATCCATAAAACTAAAACTATACAAAGAAAGGATATATTATAAAGTTAATTCATTAACCAATATATTTTGGTATATAATCAATGTTGACACCCTTCAATCAGAGGAATGGAATATAGTGTGTTCATAATGGAAAATAATTGGATGAAAAATTATGCTTGTAACAGAGGATGGATTTGAAATATAAAGGTAGTGATTTAGTAATATGAGTTTAATTAACCATAATAAAATTCAATGAGAGGATTAAAAAGATAATACATAACCAATATATACACTAGAAAAATGGAAACAAATATTGAAAATAAATCATAACTTAATGATTCAAAACTGAGATATAAAAACCATTATGGAAATGGTGACCAATTAATGAAAATAAATATAGTGGAATACAATGAAATTGAATGATATTCAACTTAATTAACATTATTATTGATTGTAATAGGTGATAAAAAATAAAAATGTTTTTAATATTAAAAATGTATTATGGAATTGAAAATAAAGACATATACACTTTTGACTTTAGAAAATTATGAATCCAAACACCTTGATGGATAAAATTTCAAATAGAACATTAAATATCATGATTAATGAAAGAATCAGGATATAAAATATAAAAGGGGAAGTTAGTTAAAGAAATAAAATGATCACTAAGTGGGGGAGGGTCTGAATTAGTGATCTATTTTTATTTTATATTATATTCATAATAAAACCATCACCTATGTTTGAATAGTTATAAATTTACAAAAAAACTCAAAATGTCACTACCTATCCCCTGAGGCCCATGCCATGACTACCCCATGCCCACCTTCCATTGGCCAGGGGCTGTCGACTAGCACCAGAGGCATAATCACTAAAACTGGGAAGGAATTGACTTTATAACAAGAAAATGCACACAAAGGAGTACAAACAGGAAGAAAAACACTAAGTGAAATTGTATAACAAAGTTTACTAAAAGTAAATGGGACCCAAAAGTACATACCCAACTGTAAGGTACAAGAAACTGAATGTACAAGTACTGGAAAAAGGTTAAACAACACCTAGATCGTCTACTGGGAAATCCTACCTAAATGGTAGGTATAAATTGCCTCTACAATACTCCACGTCCATCCATCTCTTCCATGTATTGTCACGCCATGTGGTCTACCTCCGGGTACTATACCGTCCTAGTACACTCAGCCTCGGTCAGCGCTATCTGTCGTCTGCATTCAACACAATGAGGTGTGGACATAACTCATGTATGTGTGTGTATAACGATACTCAGTAGGGACCCCGTTGACCCTAAAGGTCTCAAAAAATCCAACAAGGATAAACCACAAGGTATGAAATCAATAGATAACCCCACCTAGGTATATGCCCATACATATACCTAGGTTATCAAGTAATCCATATCAATCAGGAGGTAAACATAAAAGTTATCGTCTCAACTCACACAGGTATACAACTTTTGTAGAGAGTTAGAGATGATTAGATGTAGCCACTAAATCAACTATTCTGTCGAACCCATATAGGATCTAGGTACTAAAATCAGAACTGTCGAACGCACACATGATCCAATAATAGTAGTCAGAGCTGTCAAACCCTCACAAGGTCTAGGAACAATAGTCAGAACTGTCGAACCCACACAGGATCCTGTAACAGAATTCATAGAAGTCGAACCCCCACAGGATCCACGAATAGTGGTTAGAACTGTTGAACCCACACAGGATCTAGGAACAGCAGTAGGAGATGTTGAACCCACAAAGGATCTAGGAATAGTGGTCAAAAATGTCAAACCCACACAGTATCCAGGAATAGTAGTAAGAACTGTTGAAACCACACAAGATCCTAGAACACTAGTCAGAGCTATCAAACCCACAGAGGATCCAAGAACAGCGGTCACAACTGTCAAACCTACAGAGGATCAAGGAATAGTAGTTAGGGTCGTCGAACCCACAAAGGATCCAGGAATAGCTATCATAACTATCGAACCCACACATGATCTAGGAATAGTAGTCAAAACTATCTAACGCACACAGGATCCAGGAATAGTATTCCGAGCTGCCGAACCCACATAGGATACAGGAACGGTGGTTGGAACTATTGAACCCACACAGGATCCAGGAATAGTGGTCAGAGTTGTCATACCCACACAGGATCCCGAAATAGTAGTTAGAACCTTTAAAATCCACATAAGATCCCGGAACAATAGTCAGAGATGTCGAACCCCCACAGGATCCAGAAACAATGGTTAGAACTGTCGAACCCACACAGGATCTAGGAACAGTAGTCAGAGAGTATCCACCCACAGGGTTTCCGCAGAAGCATGCTTTATTCCAGGAAGGTCCACTCCTCCAGAAATTTTTCGATACATCAAATTCCACAAAGTACAATGAAGAAATATCGCAAAGGTATGCCTCATCATACGAGTCTCAATGCAATAGACATTGCATTAATCGGACGCACAGTCTGAGAGTTATTATCCTTTTAGTCATAGGGGCCCTGTTGGATTCTTGCATGATCAAACCTGACCGTATCTCAACTATACCACAAACTCTAATGGGGTATACTCAAAGGGACTGTCAAACTCCAATATTACTAGCGCCACTGACAGTTCGTCAAATGGACATCTGGTGCCAAAGATAGTGCCAATGAATGTAAAGGGTCTATAGTAGGTCTAGGTCTGGTCTGACCCGGTCGGACCAACACGAACAGATATAGTCTGGGCCGACCTAGTTCAGGTTGACCCGTCCAAGCCAGTTGGGTCCGGCATGGCCTGTTGGGAAGGGCCGCCGGTTGGTTTTGGCCCAGATCGCTGGGCTCAGCCCAGCCAGCCACGAGGGTGGTCCTACCAGGGCTCGGGGCCAGTTCGGCCCGGAGCATCGCGAGGGAATGGCCCGGTGCAGCTCGGCTTAGAGGGTGCATATAGGGCTAGTTTGGCTAGGGTGTTGTGAGGGGGGTCGTGGGTCGTCTCAGAAGGCCAACACAGCCAGTGTGCCAGATCAGCCGGGAGGCGGCCGGGTAGGCCGGTGGCAGCCCGACGAAAGGCCGGCGGTAGGCCGGCTGGCAGCCTGGAGGTGGCTGGGCAGGCCGAGTGGTGGCCGGGCAGGCCGGCCGGGGACCGTCAGGGGCCGGTACGGCTAGTGGCATTATTGGGGCCGTGTGAAGTGCAACCTCGTCTTTACCGCCTTAATCTCCTCTTTGTTTCATTACCATGACATAGTACATCAAAAAAGAGATCAACAGAGGGTTTCAAGCCATGATAGTTTTTCCTACACCATACTTGTTTAGGGTGATAGCAATCTGTCCTTTAGAATGAACCACAACAATCCACCCAAAAAAATTAAAGCAACCTCATTCTTCGTTTTGAAATAGAGGAAGAAAGTGGAAATTAAATGAAATTAACCCCTACCTTTATTCATTCTTCAACGATGAAGACAAAAGAAGAAGGTGGAGTTGTCATCGTTCATCAGATTCTTTTCACACTTTAAATCCCGAGCTCACACATCGGTTTTGAAAGACATTCCACATCGGTTGGAGTCCGGGGAAGAAGATCGAAGGAGACCATTTCTGGCATTCTTCGTTGAATGAAATCATTCTTCATTCTTTGTTGAGGGTGAGGTTCTTCGTTGGAGAACTCTATTTCTCCCAATCTATCCTCTCCCCAATATTCAATTCTAAATATAAATTCCAATCATGATATTAGATTGAGTTTATCTAAAATTTCATTGTTGGCAGAAAATTAAAATGATTTAATTAATTAGGTTAGATCCAATTAATTAATCAAGAGGGTGTCAAAAATAATTAATGTGGAGGATTTGGAACCATTAATGCTTTTGAACTAGATTCATTAGGGATGAGGGGTTGTGGCACCATTATGTGGGGAGCTCAAGAGGTTTCTCCCCACTTAATGGGGAGTTCAAGAGGTTTTAACCTCGGGTGGTGCCCACCATATTAAACATGAAGAGGAGGTTAGGTTTGTGTGGGCCCCACCACCATAACCCCTCATGGGAGGATAATGTGTTTTGGTCCCTACCTTCAACATCACATGGAGGCTTCATCCAATGAAATAAAAATAAAACTACAACTTTATTTTTATTTAATTCATTCATTAAAAACCCAAATACTATATTTTATTTCCAACCATCTGCCATTGAGGTTAAAGTCTTCTTAAAATAATATCGGCGCTGTGAGTTCAATGGTGCCCTCAGATTTCAATTCTGAAAACCAGTTCAATAGTTATAAAACGCTGCTCCCACGTTTACTTAACGTACCGGAAAAAATGTTCGGAAAATTATTATCAGACACCCTCGAGCACCACCGATCGAGCTTAGGCTCTACCTAATTGAAACACACCACAATGAACCCAATGGTACTCTTGGATTTTCAATCTGAAGTACTGTTTAGATGTTATAAATTTTATAATAAAATAATTTACTTAATTATTTTATTTGCGGCCAAAAACTAACTATATCTGGTTGCCCGTACCAGCCAAAGTTGTTGTCTACATAAAGAATGAATACCCTCATGAGTTCAGCAATGGTATCAAAATTTTAATCTGAGGTACCGTTTGTGATTTATTAACATTTTAAAATTAAAATAATTTATTTAATTATTTTATTTACTATTATGCCATTTTTTGGTTTTCTCACAGGAGGCCCATGCCGACTAATCCTAAGTGACTCCTAGGGTAAAACCACCTTTCTGAGCACAACAGTGCCCTCATATTTATGATCTGAGTTACCATTCAAGATTTATTGAACTTTTTTAGGAAAAATGCTTACGTGCATTAACATAAGCCCAACAAAACTTCGACGGATCATTTCAGGAACTCTGGGCCTCGAAATCGTGCACCGTCAGATTTGACGGACTCGTAAAATTCCCATATATTTAAAAAGAATTACATGGAAATTCCGATTCTTTACATTCTTCCCACCTTAGGGATCTACATCCCCGTAAGCCACAACTCATATCTAAAGGAACAAGTGGGGGGTACTAAGCACGCATCTCAGCCTCCCACTCCCATGTGCTCTCTTGGAGGTTCTCGGGCTACCAGTGAACGCGCACCAGGGGTATCGACCAACCACGAAGGACCCACTCCTATTGATCCTTAATATCTACTTGAACCTATGTAAAAGTCCCCACATCCTCAACATATATCTCTCCATGTACGATGATATGAGAAGGGTCGTGCACATATCTCCTCAACTGGGATACATGGAATACGCCATGCACCCGGTGCAACTAGGGAGGAAGACCTAAGCAGTAAGATACCTCTCTAACTCTACTAAGGAAATGAAAAGGTCCGATGAACCACGAAGATAACTGGACACCTTGGTGAAATATTCGCAAACCTCGTCGAGGTGAGACTCGTAGAAGGACGTTGTCACCATCATCGAACTCTAGAGGTCTCCATCTTCTACTGGCATACGACTTCTGCCCGCTCTGTTCTGTCTTTATCTGCTTCTGGATGATCTGCATCTTCTCTGTGGTAGCCCATACCATCTCTGGTCCCAAGAGTATTGACTCCCCTGGGTCAGTCCAGCACAAAGGTGATCTGTATGGTTTCCCATATAACGCCTCAAAAGGTTACAACCCAATGGTGGAGTGATAGTTATTGTTGTATGAAAACTCTACCAAAGGTAAGTGATCCTCCTAGCTGCGACCAAAGTCGAGGACACAAGCCCACAACATGTCCTCAAGGGTATGAATTATCTGCTCGGTCTGGCCATCCGTTTGAGGATGGAAGGTGGTGCTCAAATGAAGCTGTGTCCCGAAAGCATCTTGCAACCCCTTCCATAGCCGGGAAGTAAAAAGTGCATCAATATTGGAGAAAATCGTCGAAGGTACTCCATGTAACCGCACAATCTCCTACACATAGAGGCATACCAAGCTCTCTACTGAACCCTTCTATCTGATCAGTAGGAAGTGGGCCAACTTGGTGAGTGGTTTAGTGATCACGCAAATCAAATCGCGACCCCTGGATGTACGTGGATGTCCTATCACTAAGTACATGGATATCCCATCCCACTTCCATTCTAGGACCTCTGAAGGCTGAAATAAGCCTTCTAGTACCTCGTTTTCTACCTTCACATGCTGACATGTGAGGAATCAAGAGACAAACTCTACAGCTTCTTTCTTCATTCCTAGTAACCAGTGTAGTCTTCAGAGATCCTGATACATATTCTCCACTCCTAGATATATCTCTAGAGGGGATGTGTGGAACCCCCTCAACACATCCTCCTGAAGTGACACTGGTACCATAGAACATCTTCTGAAGAGGATGACGTGCTCCCCACATTTAGAAAATCCATCAGCTGCCTACCCTATGGATATTTGAGCACGTAGTGTCTCATAGTAAACATCCCCATGATGTGCCTCCCTAACTCACTGATGAATTAGAGGAGTGACTGTAAGAGACTATAGAAAAACTGCACAATCTCTATCCACAATAGATATCTACAAATATGCTAGCTGCTCTATCACCTCACTCAGCAGATGGAGGCCAGACCTCCTGATGAGTGCGTCCGCTACCATGATACCCTTCCCAGAAGTATAGCATATCTCAATGTCAACTACTGCTGCCATGAGGGTGAGGTTGGCCGACTCACGAGTGATAGGATTCACTCTCATATTCATGAGTTTATCCTGTTCTTCATGGGATTCCATTTTCACAAACCAAGGAAAACTGCATCCTATCGTTGTAGATAAACCACAACCTCTTTGCCAAATATAGTCAATCTTAGTGTGAAATATGGATGTCATGTCCAAACCCAAACTAAAATTTTAAGGCCTCGACACTACCACCAAGATTATCCAACCGAAACAGTCACCTAAAGGGTAATATCATACCATTGGTGTATGTGTGATTATTGAGTCTCCTACCGAAGGAATCTCTGGACGTGAGGGTAATGTCATCGGTTTAACAGAAAACTCTTGGTCTTGGAAAAGATTCATGGAAGGAAGGAATTATTTATAACTATTTCTATTTATATGGTACCTAGTATTAGACATAGACCGTACCTAGTATAATTTCTAGAGATCTTGGGTCGCATTCCGTGACTGCATGCAAAAACTCTCTTCCCCTGTCCTCCAGCTCCCTGAGCCTGGAGAGGTCCACAAAAAGGAGATGGTTGTAACATGTTGAAATGTACACCACCACATGCTACTCTCCTGGCTCTGATTCCATATCTACTACTCTTTATATTCAGATGTCCCTATGAAATCATCTTTTTGAAACATTTTACATGCTCATGTCTTTGAGACTAGAATCGGTTCCCCGCTTTCCCACTGCTAATATTTACTAGCAATATCCTTTCATCCAAAGAACATTCAACCACAATGGTTTTCTCTAGAAGCCTAGTATAAGTAGGAATTCATAGGGGAATAATGATGGCTTGGATGTCCTTTTAACACACCTCTCTAGGAAGTTCAAGCCCTGAAGCACATATCATATCGTATTCATCGAGTACCAGGAATGATCGGAACGCCTCAATGAATACTCAGCTACCGGAATTTCATCCTGCCGAAGCTGTAGAAGTCCTAGATAACTCTACACCACCTCCTCGGGACAGTCCTCAGCTGCCAGTGAGCCAGCCTCGCCTCCGAACCTGAGGGGTATATAATGTTCAAACACGTGTAAGGCTATAAGTTTACATGTTTCCTCTACTGGTACCACCGGTTGTAACTGCTGAATAACAAGTAGTGATATAGAAAGAAATCTATCTGAAAGAACTATATCGGGAAACAGTCGACGTACCAAAGCCTCATCACTAAGCGGACCATCCTCATGGTCACTCACTGAAAAAGACTAGAATATAAGATCACCATCTGCTCTACTGGTGTCTCAACTAGATGAGATACTCTAGAAAATTCCTCCAATAAGCCCTCTGCTTCCTAGGAATCTGTCTCGCTCCGAAACCTCATAGGACTTTACTACTAGAACTCGCACAAAGCACTCAGTCGACGTGAACCATCCACCAGGGTGGCTGGTGGTATCTGCTGCCAAACAAGTGGTGGTGTTACTGGTACCCCACCCGAAGGTGATAACATAGTAAGAGGGCCCTGCACTAGAGCCTTATTGCTTGGTGGGAAATCAGTGCGTACAACTACCATAACCCTAACTGGTTGTCTTCGGGGAGGCATCCTAAATGAAACCGACGTGAAATGGTCAAAATATTATACCTGGTGAGCTGACATAAGAAAACACAAAGAAAACACACAAGTAATAATTGTTTTCATGAACTGAGTCAGAAATAAGAAGTCTGGGTCCTGGTGTATGGATACGTCGGCCGCCGCACCAACACTGGACTCCCTGAATTGAAAACCACACTCACTACACTTAACAATATCACTTCATAGAAAATATCAGAGTCCTAGGTTCTGCAGTAGAACTGACTCCTTTGATACCAATATGTCATGACCCGTCCCCCGAGGCTTGTGTCGTGACTACCCCATGCTCGCCTTCCATAGGCTTGGGGATGGCGACAAAAACCAAAGGCATAATCCCTAAAATTTGGGAATTAATTGCCTTTATAAAATGAAAATTCACACAAAAATGTACAATATAGAAGAAAAACACTAAGCAAAATTATATAACAGAGTGTACTGAATGTAAAAGGGGGACTAGAAATACAAGACCAACTCTAAGATACTAGAAACTAAAAGTAAAAGTACTGGAGAAATAGAAAAAAGAACCAAGATTGTTTACTAGGAAATCCTACTTGAAGGGTAGGTACAGATAGCCTCCACAACACTCCATGTCCATCTCTCTCATCCGTGTACCGTCACACTGTGGGGTCCACCTCCGGGTACCAACCAGTCCTAGTACACTCAGCCTCGGTCAGTGATGTCCGTCATCTGCATCCAACACAATGAGGCGTGGGAATAGCTCGTGCATGGGTGAGTATAACAATACTCAGTATGAACCCCGATACCCTCAAGGTCTAAAAAAATAAAACAAGGATAAACCACAAGGTATGAAATCAAAAGATAACCCCAAATTGGTATATGTCTATACATATACCTAAGTTACCATGTAATATATCTCAATCATGAGGTAAACACAAATGTTATCGACTTAGCTCACAAAGGTATACAACTTTTGTAGAGAGTTAGAGATTATTAGATGTAGCCACTAAATCATATATTCTGTCGAACCCATATGGGATCCAGGTACAGAAATCAAATCTGTCGAACCCACACATGATCCACGAATGGTAGTCAGAGCTTTCAAACCCACACAAGATCTAGGAACAGTGGTTAGAACTATCGATCCCACATAGGATCTCTGAACAGTAGTCAGAGCTGTCGAACCCACTCAGGATCTTGGAAGAACGGTTAGAAATGTTGAACACACACAAGATCCAGGCACAGTAGTCAGAGATGTCGAACCAACACAGGATCCAGGAACAGCGGCCAAAATTGTCGAACCCACACATGATCCAGGAACAGTAGTCAAAACTATCAAACCCACACATGATCCAGGAATTGTAGTCAGAGCTGTCGAACCCACACAGGTTCCAGGAACAACGGTCAGAAATGTCGAACACACAAAGGATCCATGAACAGTAGTCAGAGATGTCAAACCCACAGAGGATCCAGGAACAACGGTCAGAACTATCGAACCCACATAGGATCCAGGAACAGTAGTCAGAACTGTCGAACCAACATAGGTTTGAGAATAGTAGTGAATGTTATCGAACCCACACAGGATCCAGGAACAACGATTAGAACTGTCGAACCCACACAGGATCCAGGATTAGTAGGCAGATATGTCAAACCCACACAAGATCCAGGAATAGTAGTTAGAACTGTCGTACCCACACAGGCTCCAGGAACCGAAGTCAAAGCTGTCAAACCCACAAAGGGTCCAAGAAGAGTGGTTAGAACTGTAGAACAAACATAAGATCCTGGAATAGTAGTCAAAGAGCATCTAGCCACAGTGTTTCCACATAAGTATGCTTGATTCAAGGAGGGTCCACTCCTAAATTCAATTGTTGATACATCAACTTCCACTAAGTCCCATGATGAAATATCACAAAGGTATACCTCGTCATAAAAGTCTCAACGCAACATACAGTGCGTCAATCGGATGCCCGGTCTGAGAGTTATTAGCCTTTTAGGCCTGGGGGCCCAGTTGGATTCATTCACGATCCAACTCGACTGTATCTCAACTATACCCAAAACTTCAATGGGGTATACACAATGGGACATTCAAGATTCAAGATTACCAGCGCTGCGTATGGTTCGTCAAATAGACATTTGGTACAAAATATATGGCCAAATAAAGTAAAGTGTCGGTAGTAGGTCCGGGTCCAGTCATACTTGGTCGGACCGACCTGACCTTACTTAGTCTGGGTTGACCCAGTTCAGGTTGACCCAACCTAACCCATTGGTTCCGGCCTAGCCTATTGGGCAGGTCAGCCTGTTTGGTTTTGTCAGGCCAGCCCGGCTTAACCCAGCAGGCTGAGAGGACGGTCCAGCTTGGGCACCGGGCCGGTTTGGCCTGGAGTGATACAATGGTGCGGCCTGGTGCGGCTCGACCCGTAGGGTGTGGCTGGGACCTGTTTGGACAGGGCACCACGAGGGGGGAGGTGGGTGGGATTGGAAAGCCGCCACGGCTAGGGTGCCGGTACAACCGAGAGGCGGCCGTGTAGTCCGGTGGGGGGGGGGGGATAGATGGTCAGGAAGGCCGACGGGGGGCCGGGACGTGGTCGGGCAGGGTGGGTGGTGGCCAAGTAGGCCGGCGGGGGCTCAGCTGGGGCCGGTTTGGCCGATGGCGGTGCGGGATGTCGCGAGGCAGCACAGGTCATGGAGGTTGTGGGTATTGCGACCATTGTCTTTACCGCCTTCATGGCCTCATAGTTTTGTCGCCATGCTGAGGGACATCACAAAAGAGATCGACTGAGGGTGTCAGGCGATGTTAGTTTGGCCCGCACCCTCCGCATTTTGGGTGATAGCAATCAGTCCTTTAGAACGATCCACGAAAATCCACCCGCAAAAATGAAAGCATCGTCATTCTTCATTTTGAAAGAAAGGAATAACGTGGAACATAAATGAAATTGACCCCTACCTTTGTTCTTTGTACGACGATGAAGACGCGAGAAGAAGACAAAGTTGTCGTTGTCCATCGCATCCACCGCACAGTTCAAATCCCGAGCTCTCACACCAATTGTGGAAGACTTCTACATTAGTAGAAGTATGGGGAAAAAGATCAAAGGAGATCATTGCCGGGATTCTTCATTGAATGAACGCATTCTTATTTCTTCATTGGGAGATGAGTTTCATCATTGGAGAACTCTATTTCTCCCAAGCTCTCCTCTCCCCAATATTCCACTCAAATGACAAATTCCAAAAAAAATAATAGATTGATTTTATCTATTATTTTATTTTTGGTATAAAATTAAAATGGTTTAATTAATTATGTTAGCTTCAATTAATTAATCAAGAGTTTGGAACCAATAATTAATGTGAATGATTTGGCACCATAAATACTTGTGTGTTGGCTCTATTAAGTTGGATGGGTGGTGGTGCCATTAAGTGGGGAGTTCAAGAGGTTTCTCCCCACTTAATGGGGAGTTGAAGAGGTTTTAACCATGGATGGTCCCCAACAAATTAAACATGAAGTGGGGGTTAGGTTCGGGTGGTCCCCACCACCATAACCTCTCATGGGAGGTTAAGGTGTGGTGGTCCTCACCTCCAACTTCACCTGGTGGATTAATCCACCAAAATAAAAATAATTCTACAACTTTGTTTTTATTTAATTATTTCATTTAAAACCAAAAAACTATCTCTTATTTGCGACCATCTACCGTCGAGGTGAAAGTCTTCTTAAGCGAATATTGGCACTGTGAGTTCAATGGTTCCCTAATATTTTAATTCCGATTACCGATTCAATAGTTATAAAATACCTCTCGCACGTTTACTAAACGTACCTGAAAAAAAGTTCAGAAAATTTTTATCAGACACCCTCGACCCGCCCTGGTCGAGGATAGGCTCTGCTTATGTGAAACACACCCCAACGAACCCAACGGTACTCTAGGATTTTCAATCCGAGTTATTGTTTAGTTGTTATGAATTTTATAATAAAATAATTGTCACTTAAATATTTTATTTGCGGCCAAAAATGAACTTTCTCTGGTGGCCCATACCGGCCAATGTTAGTGTCTACATAATGAAAGCATACCCTCATGATTACAGTGGTGGTCTCGGATTTCAAATCCGAGTTACCGCCTGTGAGTTATAAGCATTTTAAAAGTAAAATAATTTATTTAATTATTTTATTTATGATTATTCCATTTTTTGGGTTTTCTAACAGGAGGCCCGCACCGACTAATATTAAGTCACGCCTATGCTAAACCCACAATTTTGAGCTCAACAATGCCCTTGGATTCTTGATCTGAGTAACCGTTTCAGAGTTATTTCAATTTTATAGGAAAACTGCTTACATGCGTTAACTTAAGCCCAAAAAAACTTCGACAGATCATTCCGGGCACTCCAGACCTCGGAATCGCGCATGGTCAAATTTCATAGTCTTGTAAAATTTCCATATATTTTAAAAAAAATTACATTGAAATTCTGGGTCTTTACCCAAAAGAACCACCATTGGAACATAATTATTTATAAGGTTTACTACTCAATAATGTAAATTTATTCTTGGAATGTTTTCGAAATAATCCAAGACCACACAATCCGTTTGAAAAAGATCCTTTTTATGTGGTTATAGTAAGTAGGTAATATCATTACACTTGCACTTGTATTTTAATTGAATAATTTTCCAAGATATTTTCAGATAGAAAAACCATGTATGAAATATTTCATACCGATTTTTAAAACATTCCTCAATAGGATCTGAAAGCTTTCTCTGTGCTTCTTGTATAAATGTCACACATTATCTTCTAGAAATAACTACTACAATACCTTCTTAACTAGTAGAAGGTAAGAACATTCACTAACCATTAACTCTTTAAACGAATTATCTATCTAATTTTTTAATTAGGTATGTTTTTATGAAGTGATGGTCTAAAAATTTCATATGATACCTTTTAAATTGACCAGTTTCTTACACTACACTGTATTTCTGATATCATATGATAGAATAGTTTTTCTGGTGAATATAAATTAAATAAATTTATTAATCAAAAAACCACTGATAGATATCAAATTATTCTTCAACCTTAAATAATTGATTCCTTAGTTAGAAACATCCTACTAATTATTTAACTATAAAAGATTGTTTGGTATCTATTTATGAAAACTATTATAGAAAACATCAAATATTCACACAGGAATAATACTAAACTTTTACTTTGCACATGCACCATTATTATAAATTCCTTTATAGGGGACTAAGAGGGCATTCCATTTATATTTCCCTATCAATGAAAATTAAAACTCAAATATCACACTTATAACAATTCTTTGAAATCTTCCCTATAATTATAGAATATTCATTGATGTTTATGGGAAACATTATCAACTTCATATATATGGAACATTACTCAAACCTTAGAGAGTATATTAATTATAATCCATGATATTTGGAATATTAAATCACTATTTCATCATCATTAGCTTTTATATCTTTACAAAAACCCTGAAAATAACTTTAATCCATTAAAAAAATTATTCCATTTGAAATAACTTTCTAATAAATGTTCATTTTGGAAAACCAAAATCCAATTTTTATGTAAAAAGATTCATATAAAATTTAAAAAATATATTCATAATCTTCCTCCATCCAACGACATAGATCATAACTCTTTGTCCGATCGTAGTAGGCCATTCTAAGATCATTATATAGAAATTATATATATTTTTAGATGTAATTTTTCTAAATAAAATATCTAATTACTGTATTCATATTAAACAGAAAATAAATATATTTAATTTTCACCAACCATTAAAAATATCAAACAGAAACCCCATAAATCCTTATATTCAAATCATCTCATATTTTCAATGTTCTATTAATTTAAATTTTTATATTTTCCTTACATAATATTCTATAAATATCTTCATATCTCAACTAATAAATTTTACCAGCCATTCCTCTATTCAATTATGTTAAGTGAGTTCCATAAAATTTTGTTTTGTAGAAATTATATAGATTTATTTTTTTGGTGAATTTTTTTTCATCGGACTCCATCTTCTTTGGATTTTATTTGGTACTATTTCTCATCAACATCCCATTGAATTTAATTAAATTTTCATATGATCTAAAAAAGTCCCAAACACATATCCTATAGGGTATCCCAACAAATTATATTATCAAATTGGTATAAAAAAATATTTTTCTCCCCAATTCACCTTAAAAAGTGGTCTCTTATTAAAACACATCGAACCATCTTGGGTTAAAAAAATTAATGACTTTTTTCATACCAACATTTTCCTCCGTCATCATAAAATGGTAATATGATATTTATAGAAATCATGAATATAGAAAATTAATATCATCATGGAATAACTATTTTTATTATTGAACATTACATCTCATGGAATTTTGGTGACTCTCAAAGATAAACATTAAGAAAATAACTACATCCAATAGTCTTAGTCACCAAAATTTAATCCAATGGACTTTAGTTAGGAATACCTTATTTAATCCTCTCTATCTGATAACACCTCCATCAGATTAACTTTGTTATAAAACATTACAATGTAATGTGAAATTTGCAAAGAGAAAAACATACATTTCTAGAAAACCTTATATTTCAAAAACAATCCAAACAAAACTTTTTCAAAATAACCTCTATCACCCTCAACAAATCCTTTATATGACTTTTCCACAACAATCTACCCCATTGTATTTTTTATCGACTATGAAACATAAATCAATGATGCTTTGTACCTCAGGATATAGATTACATATCTATCAATTCGAAGACCATATGAGGGAAATCAATATAGGAAATAAGAATAATTGAACAATTAAACTATGGTTTCCAAAAAAACAAAAACACAACAAAATTATTCTTAAACCTTTTAATTTTTATAATTTCTCAACTTTTTCCTACAAGAATATTTTTTCTTGTATCCACCACAAAAAACTATAAAAATGGCTCAATCATAATGGAATAATATCAGACATGTTTTAAAAATTCATTCAATATATTTAATTTCATTAATAGTTTTAAGAACATACCATGGGATAGATTTACATCGTTTCTCCACCATGACAACTCCATCCATATAAAATATGTGATAGAGGATGAAAACCATATACCTTAGCCTCTAAGAGAGGGTGTTTTAACAACCATTCTCAAATAGATATTATAAATTGAGATATGTTTCAACATCAATATATTTTTCTTTTATTTTTTTACTTATCAACATCCAACATTTTTTATTTTCTATACTTTTTTTCAGCAACCTCATAATAAATCATTTGTAAATATTTATATGATGTTCACATTATTCAAGAATATATTAAAAGGGTTAGAATCTATTTTTATTCTTCATACCATATTTATTAATCTATCTCAATTAAATGGGTTGATACCCCCCAAAAACATTACCTCTATATTCTTTTGGGTTCATTGTAATTTTGGTTGTTATTCCGATATATATATATATATATATATATATATATATATATTATAACCAAATCCTATTAAATCCCAGAAGTAACCCAAGAATTAATATTAGTATTTGTGTATAAACTTATCATCAACATTAATACTTTGCACATTGGTATTTCACAACATACAATAGTATTAGTTACTTCTTAATATTTTCTTCTCAACATTAATAAAATCACCTCTAGTAGCAACTTTTTACTTTTCAAATCATCATATTTTAGGTACATACGTGGTTTTAATGACTTTTTTTTAGAAAACATTATATTTTTAACAAAATTATGGATAAATTTTTTGTCATTTATTTAAGTTTCACATTTCAAAACAATCACGCAATTCTTTTGGAAATTTGGCATCCTTATATAGCTTAAGAATTTTTTTATTCAGTAAGTTCAAAATCTTAACCCTTTACCTCTAACTTTTGTTCAATGTAAATATTTAGGCTTTATACTCATAGTGTACCTTTGTTGAAAACATATATATCTTTATGAAACATGGATGTTTATTCAAGAATAAATGCTTTATTGTTTTCTAAGATATTAACCTTTTCAACTTATTATTGTCCCATTAATTTTTTATAATATATTGAAATATTGCATTAAATTACCTTTTTAAGATAAACTCCATATAAGTAAATTATTTTTTAGATCTACCGCTTTGATCACTATTGAAATTTTCATCATTTATTTTTTCAATAAATATATTTTCTTCAGAATTATCATTGCTGTTTTTTGATCAATCTTAACTATTATAACCTCCACCATATTTATAAAAAATAATATAATTTGGACTTAGAAGTATTTTTTATCCTTTACTTCTAAATATGAATATGATTTGTTTACATTTTTTCATGAAGGATTTTTTTAATTTAATATCATATTCATCACTTTATTAATCATCTTTTTTTTGGGGTAATTTTTATCAATGTTTCCAATAGTTTTGTAGACAAATAATTTATTCAGTAACATATATTTTCACATTCATGTGACGCTTTTCACATTTTTAGAAAATAAGGAAATAAAATCATCAAGAAATTTACTAACCATTTATTTTATATTATAGTCACTAACATCTTCATCTTTCATAAAATTATTATTTTTTCCTGCATATAATACTTGAAAGAAATTTCCCAATCACCATTATCCTTAACATCATAACATTCTCTATTATTATTTCTTATTTTATGAGAGTGATATGTTGATCATATGAAGATATAGTCTGAGGTTTTCTATCTTTGAATGATGAATATTTACCATAAAAAATATCTTGAATAATTAATATGATAATTTGACCAATGGTTAAATCTTCAAACATAACCCTAAGGAATCATATAGTTCTCACAACGTTATTAACTCATATAAATTAATCACCAAAAGATTCAAAATCATCCATATTATGATTTACATACATTATTTATTAGGGGAACATTATCCGTATGTGGTGGAAACCCATCTGTAGAAGCATTATGAACTTCATAAACCTAAGGTATAAGGTAATTCAACATTAAATATCCCAAAATATGATATTTCATTCCATCAAAATATGAATTTTCTATACTATTCATAGAATTTTGAACAACTATTGTAACATATTATTTCTTATAACATCAGATAATTGTAAATAAAGATATCCTTCCATATAATAACATTTTAAATTACCAATATGATCATTGATATAGGGAGGGGTGAATCAGAAATATATTTTTATTTTATTTTTTTAATTAAGTAATATCTTATACCTCCTGTTAAATAGTTTTAAGTTTTCTAAAAAACAAACAGAACATCAAAACAACCCAAATACAAGTATTTACAATGTTAAAAACTCAAAAGGGTATCCAGTAAATGGAATTGTTTTGAAATAATCCAATACAACACAATCTATAAGTAAGAAATACATATAAAGTGGTTACAACAAGCAGTGAATATACTTACCCACATTTTTCACTTTTATCAAAATAAAAGTGCATGTAGTCTTCAGACAAATAAAATATGTAGCACAAATTTCATAAAATCTGTCTAAACCTTCACCAACCAGATTAGAATATTATCACTATGATTGTTTTAAAAAAATTTACTTTTCTATTCATTTGGAATCTTCATCATTAATTTATTACCCTTTAAAAGTTAAAATGTTTATCTATTCATTCATTGTACATAAAAATTCTATGTATTATTTTGTTCATCCGAAAAGGACATTAAAATTTGTATTTAAAAATGTTTTTTCGGTTACCTTATAATTATGTACACCACTTTTTTTTATTCCACCTGATAGAAAAGTTATTATGGTTAAAAAAACACTTTCCATTCACAAATCACTAACCCTCTAATTAATATAAAATTATTCATTAACCTCAAAAAAGTGATTCTTTATATTGAATCTTTATACTTAAACATTATTCAATAAATGTTTATCTGATATCTCTTTCTGAAACCAATTCCAAAACACTACTATTTTTTCACACATGAACATTACATACACCATATATTGTATAGTCATCCTATTAATAGATGATTTCAGGGGAGAATAGGTGGAAATTCCTTCTTATTTTCCTGTTAAATCAAAACTCAAACATCAATTTTCCCACTCAAAATATTCAGTGAAATATTCTCAAAATTTCAATAATATTTATGAAAATGTATGAGAAACCTCAATAAATTAACCTTTATTAAACATTTTTAATCATTAGAATATATCACTAATTACTTTCAAGATATTCTCAATAATAACAAACATTCTCACTATCATCAATATTTTTTATCATTATGAAAACATCCTAAAGGACTTAGAACTAGTAAAGTAGTAATTACGCTAAATGTTCAGCCGGTATGAACTTTGTAAAAAAAAATTCATCTAAAAAATATCATTTTCATAAAAATTCATTTTAACATATCAAAAAACATTCCAAATTCATGCACAATCCAATTAATTAGAATATAAATCTCTATTTATCCCTCATAAAATATTCTATACTTGTTATATATACATTGTAAAATAAAACATTTATGATGTACTTCAATATAAGACATTGTCTGATTCTATTCTTCATCATTTTCCAATATACTTCAACATTCATATATTTTCCAAACTACTGAATTATCTAAAAATAATGTTATGAATCATAATCCAACAAAATTCTCATATTTGGAATGTATACTTAATTAGATTTTGGATAATTTCATTACAAAACATTATATGAAACACTTTTATAGGTCAACTAGAACCTCTTCCTAGCCATTCCTATAAATTGTTTTTATGTTTGTGTGAGTTCCATATAATTCCACATTCAATTGAAATTATTTCTAATAATACATTTTTTTGTTGGACCATATCTTGTTTTGATTTAATCTTATGATGTTAGATATTAAAATCCCTATAAAAATTAGTAAATATCCTCTGATCTACAATCTTTACAAATACTAAGCCACTAGGGTATCCACAATATTTATAGTATGAAACTTTTATACCCAAAATTTTTTATCCCCATTTCACATTAATTCAATTTGTCTTTCATTAAAAAAATCAAACATTCTTATGTTATAATTAATTCATAGAAAAAGGTGTATTGATGATACACATTTTCTTCATCTTTAGGTCAAGCTAGTTATCTAATATTTCTTGATCGCATGAACGTTCGAACATAACATTAGAAAATAACTACCATATTTTTATATGAATAATTCCGTATGATGGAGTTTTGGAAACTCTAAAAGACAAAAATATATCACAAAACTATGTCTGATATTCTCAGTCAAAAAGTTTTTATCCATTGGACTCCGGATTAGAACCATTCATCCAATCCTCTCTGTATGATTCCACCCTCATCAAATTTATTATGTTTAGATACTATACAATGTGATGTTATTATTTTTAATAAAATAAATTAAATCTATATCCAGTAACCCTATTTTTTTTTTAAAAAAACAATAAAACATTTTTAATACCATTTATAGCTACCCAAAAACTCCTTTACCTAAAATTGACCAATTTGTTTTTCATAATACAATAGAATATATGGTGAATAATATAAAAATTCCTTATGGAATTAAAATTTGAGATAAATAACCATTACAAGTAACATGATATTTTAGGTAAGAATCATATGATAATGAAATTTGAAGGAATAATTTAAGAAAACAATAAAACTTGTTGGAAATGTTTTACCAATTATTCATTAGGAAGATTAAATTAATATTGTAATAATAGTGTTTTAATATGAATGTTCGTAACTCAAATGACAAAATTTTGTTAGCACATACCCTTATAAATTTGATATATATTGAATCAAATTTAATTTAATAAAAAACAAGATATGTATAATAAATATTTATGAATTATATTAATATAGTCAAATAAATTTATTAGAATATAATCATATAATATGATAGTTTTTATGGTGAAAAATAATAAATACACCAGTTGAATTTAATTTTGAGAGAAAAAATACCCTTACCTATAAATTATTCATTGAGATGAGAAACATATGATAATGGGGTTATAAGAAGAAATTTTAGAACCATAAGAAAAGGGTGTATATATAATACCATGTATTCATTTGGAAGAATTATCAAATATTTAAACAATAGAGTTTTATTAAGAATGTCTATCAATCAATGGAAGAAAATTTTGTCAGCATAAACTATTTTGACTTGGGAAACACTTGAAAATAAAAAAAAATGATTAATAGAACATGATTTACCCTTTTTATATCCCATGAATTCTATGAATAATATTATAAAAAGATTCAACTATAATAAAATTAAAACAACACCAAATACAAGTGAAAATGGTGGAAAAATTTAACAAGTCACAATGTGTCATAATAAAAACAAATAAACCCATATAATATTAGGATTTTCAAAAGAAAATCCCATGAAGGGAAGTTATTAAAATTAAAAATCATATATAATAAATAATTAGAGGATCATGGCACAAAATACCATAGATTATTTAGATACACCATTATAAATAAAACATGGAGTATAATAATAAATAGGTCAAAAGAAATTAAATTTGATACAAGAAACCCTCACCTCATTTTATGACATCCACTAATGTCCCTGAATACCATATATAAAAAATATAACTATATAAGTAATACATCTATGAAAATTATTCATATCTATAACCCGTTCAAAAATAATTTATAATTTTTCTCAACATTTATATTAGTTAGTTGTTTTCTATGTTCAATATCAAGTGTGAGTAATGATGATAATTTTGAATTAGTTTCATAATAGTAGTGTTGTCATTAAATATTCTCTCGAATTTAGTCATTTCATGATCTTGGAAGGTATTAAAACTAGATTAATATAAATATTTATATGTTTAAAATTGCATTCTATGTACTATGTGGTTATTATCCTTATAAATAAATCTAGCGAGTTACATGTTTCACTGATTTTCAACAAACAGACATTGGCATATTTATTATTGCATTAAAGATTAACTTTACCAATCCAGAAAAAAAGATGAATTTTATTATTTAAATCATATATATGGAAAAAATAATTTATCACACTCATAAATGATATTTTTTTATAGAATTGTTCAAGCAGTTGGTCAAATCATCACAATCATGAACATATCATAATTAATTAATGATTATTTACATTAATGTGGATTATTATGGAGAAATATAATTATTAAATAGTAATAATGGAATTATATATTTTATATTAAGGTATTTAATCATACTTCAATATATTTAATGAAATTATAATGAATCTATTTGAAGAATGTGATATGTTACTCAGTAGAGGCGGTTTTACTTACAAAAAACTGTAAGAGTTTTCATTATTTGAATAACAAGATAAAAAAATAAAAATTATAATTTTTTCTTAATAATAATTATTTTGTAATATATGTCACAATTATTCTACAATTTTATAATTATTTCCAAGGAAGAGTGGTCTTGGGGAAAAAATCGAAGTCATTTATTCGTGGATGTAGTAGTCCAAACAACTTAGGAATAAAGATATATTTTTCTTAATTGAATGGGGAAATATGTTTATTATTTCTTACCATAGAATAAAAAAATCACTATAAAAATAATACTCAATTCATTATATTTGAATTAGTAAACTATATTTTGGAATATAATAAGGAAAATAAAAAAATTTGAAAAAAATTACACACATTGAGAACATAGGATTTCCCTAAGAGGACACCTTTCAAATGGGGGTATGAAAATAATATTATATGAGTAGAAGTTCATATAATATTTATTGTATTATATTATAAGAGAAAATAACTATTTTTCATGAAGAAAAATAAATCTTATGGTTTTCTTGATGGAGTGGTGAAAGGCCCCTTCATTTGTGGTGAGAATGATATTTTTGTTAACATTTCAATTTTATATAAATAGAGAAGGTGTTTCATATGTAATGTGTAAAAAAATGAAAAATATTTATTTAGTGGTTTAGATAATATCTTTATTCTCTAAATAATTAATATTGACATGTGTTTTATACTTTTTTAATTCCATTACTCTTTGGATTTTCAATTTTACCATATTTTGGTTTTATTGTGGTAGTTAGTTTTTACACAGGTAATTTTCGTTTTATTAATAAATATAAAATTTCATTATAACATAATGTTAACCAAATTATTCCAAACATGAAATCAATTTTATTAGATTAAATTTCTCTGTTTAAGGGAAATCATGTTTAACACTAGCGCATGTAACATGCAAAAACCATTTTTTAGAATAAACATATTTTTCATTTTAAAACACTTGTGTGGTATAAAATTATCAGCATACTGATATTTATTTATAAAAAATTGTTTATAATTAAACAAATACTTTTTAAGTGGATTTTATATAAATCAAAATCCAATTTTATAGAGATAATATTTAATTTAAATAAAATACCAAAAATATTTTCATTTATTGAAAAATATATATTATTTTCAAATAATGTTAAACATATGTTTTATAAATCAAATGGTTTTGAAAAATTTATAGTATAATACCTTAAATAATTATTTTATTAATTAAAAGGGTCTATAAAAATATAATTAATTATTATATAATGATAAATTCATGAAATTTATAATATTATGAGAAAAACATATTTCATTAACCAAAAAAATTTATTTTTGAAATGTACCAAAAATAAATCTTATGATAATATATAAATTTTATGTCTATAAAGGAGTTTTATTTTATCAAATTAAAATTATGTTTTTTAATTTATTTTTAAATAATAACATTAAAATATAATGAAAAATTGTTCAATAAGAAAACATCATTTTTTTAAAACATCTTACCTATTCATAATCGTATTCCATATTAATTAGTAATTAAATTGGTTTTAATATTTTATTTATATCAATAATATTTTGTAACCATAATATATTTAATTTTTGAATAAAAAAATTAATATTTTGAATGGTTACATTTTAAATAATAAATCAATCTTATTAGTTATTTATTTACACAAATTTAATTTATATATTCCTTAAAAATAATAATGAGATTTATTTTTAATCAAACATGTATTTAATATTATATATAATTATATTTTTACCCACAAATTATTTTGATGCATTTTATATATTATATATTGTTCCACATTTAATTTTTGTTCAGTGTTGTATGTGTGATAATCTATCAAGCACATTTGGTATTGAGAAATATATAATCTATAATGATTGATTGTTACACTTATTATCCATAATATGAGACTCAATATCATATGATATTGTAATACTTCAACTTTTGTTACCTTTAAATAGTGGTGACTAATAAGTACTCTTTTATTATTTTCTCAACTTTTTTGCATCACATTTTATATTTTTTTTATTGGTAGACATTTATTACAATATTTTTTTTATCATAGAAATCATATAATTCTAAAAATATGTACTTATTATAACCTTTTCAAAGGAAACTTAAATTCATCAAATAAAACATCAAATAATTTATTCAAACATAGGTGTAAGGTTCTATCACACCACTTTTTTCTATCTCATTGGGATATACCCACACTGAGAAGGGGGTGAATCATTGTAGAGTGACTGCTTATCCTATTTCACAATTATCTGTTAAATAAAATTCACATATTCTATGATTTTATCTATCTATATTCAAATTTAACTCTACTTGTGTGGGTATTTAGATTTAGATTGGTAAATTAACATAGTAGAACCCTAATGTTTGTTAATATGGTTCACCTCCCTATGATCCATTACATACCATTGACACATAGTTATTATCTTAATATTGGAACATTATTTTTATTATCAAAAGAATCTCAGGAATGAGTATGACCTAGCACATGAGATCAATACATAAACCATGTATAAAGAAACAACTGTCTTTATATATCTTCGTACAAGATAATGGGTTGTAATTAAATAATGAAATATATATAGTGTTGTCTTGAGTCCCTTACGAATAGTATGTATAGATCTTCTTCCCTCACCCACGGTAGTAATATGGGTTTTTTAAATGTACTTAATACATATATAATAGGATATTATAGGCTTTGTCTCTTATAAATTCAATCTATAAAAAACTATGGGATATATCTCACTTCAAAAATTCTCATTCTATCTTTTATTATTATTCTTAAGTGTATAAGAATTTTATTGGAACAACTGCTTCCCTTCTTTAATTCATTCTTATTCTTCAATGTATGAGACGAAACCATTGAATTTTGCACTCCCCACCCTCATCTCTATTTCATACATCAATTTTTTAATCAAATTCCACATCATGTCTCATACTTATTCTTTGTTATTTGAAATTGTTTTATGTTTTTCATTTCAATAGAAAACCATGATCAAAAAATTATCTTCCTTATTTTTAAATTTAAATTCATTATCAACCATGAATATTTTAACTCTCATTTGATTTATAAATTTCCAATATTACTATATATTTAATAGTAATTCAATACTTTATAATGATACATATTAACGAATTCATGAAATATTATCATTTAATTCTTCAGATCACTGGAATATTAGATTATACTAATTTCACCTAATTTTCATCAAAGGCATAGAAATTTTTCCATGAATATTCAAACAAAGAGTCTCCCACGAATCTCATATTCCCAATTTATGCAATAATTTATATTTCATGTGTTTTCATATTTCCTTGACATGCCTATAATCATGGATCCCTTTATCCATTATCAAATTTAAGAGAAATAACACCCCCTTATAATTTATCCCTTTTTTAATCCCTACAATGAAACATATCCCTGAATGTTGGAATTACTATGAAGTACCTGGATAATAAAGGTGGTATTTTTTAGAAAATCATGTAGCATAAATTACACATGGATTTCCATTATTTATTTATGTATGGGTCATGACACACATAGAGGCCTCGTATATCATTAAACTTAATTTTCAACATAGTAACATCATTATATTTATTATTGAACCATATTTCAATAGAAAACATCTCTTTACTTTCATTATTTAAGCTAGATAACTTTACAATCGTGAAGAGTCATGAATGAGTACATTCATTATTTCATTCGTTTATCATATGATCTACATTGATGAGCTTCACCACCATTATATTTAATTTTATAATATTAAATTATCCTTGAAATAGTTGTAGAATCATGTATTTGTTCATGAGGGATCCATGGGGTTATTGTATTAAGCATGTTATAATTGCGATCAATGGATAAAATTTTAGGAATTTTGATATTCTATGATATGTGTAGTTACATAATTTTTCTTTTACATATATCTTTATTCACTTTTAATTTCATAGTGGATTTTCATCTTCCATTTTGTTTTACAATTTTTTTCCATTGCATGGATCAAGGAATCCTTGGTTGGTTTCACATCACGTAGTTGATCAAAATACGGTGTAGGTTATTTTAGTCAACTACACTTTTTATAGTGTGTTGTCTTTCTATAGAGGTTCTCAAGGATGATCATATTAGAACCCAATCCTTTTGTACATAGATATTAAATATTTTTAGATTAATAATTATTTTATTATAAAAATAAATTCCCGAGTATCCTAATGTTATAGTGCCTTTGTAAACATAGAAACATAAAAAATGGTTCATAAAATATCTACATTTTCTCCCACTTATTTCTTAATAAATAAATCCCACATAGAAAATCACACTTATCACCTTTCGTCATATCATGTGGAAAAGAAATATTAAAATAGTGTGATCTTATATTCTCTATAAGGGTAAACATGAAAGAAATAAATTAACCATCTTATAAAAGAATAAGATAAGAAATATGGGTTTGTGATAAACATCATAACATAAAAACTTCATACCCAACCTATCATGGATCATACACATGACTTATGGCATAAAACATGATCATGAACCATAATGATTATTGTTATTAATAACTCATGATTGAACTGTATGTCCAAGTCATAAATGTCCGTGGAATCATCATAAGTATATAAAACATTTTCATATATCAGGGTTAACTACCAAGACTATTAGATCAAGCCATATCACATATTTCCATTAACAGATCAAGAAAATTGACTTGCTTCCCATCACAAGTCATGAACATCCCATTTTTTCCCTTAAATATCTCATGAGATATAATTCATTACACAATTAATTAGAGGGATACCTAGGTACCACCCATAACATAATTAAAACCCTGTATATGTGATCTATAGGACCATAAATAATTCATCACATTAGAACCCATGTAAATAAATGAGTTTCATAAACACTTTATCGTTATATAATTCATGGAAAAGGAATATGATTCATAAGTATCACTATATAATAAACATAAAACATTCATATAAATAATAAAAATAGTATCCTTGGATCAAATTAGCTCTAAATAAAATGTAACATTAAATAATTTTTTCATAAATGGAAAATAATTTTTGAAATATTACATGAAATAAATTTTAATGAAAATATCCATTCTTTTATAAAATCATTTTTTAATGAGCCACATAATTTTTATGGAAAAAATATTTAAAAATAAACTTATAATCTAAAATAAAAGAATCATCAAGACATTCATGTGTCATGAATGTAGAGAAATATATTCATGCCATATAATCTAAAAAACATTCATTTATTACTTCTTCTGGAAAAGTCACAATGTTCCTCATTTGGAAAATAGGAAAAAAAATATTCCTTTCAAACCATCCGGTAACATGTAAATCTTGAGTAAACATAACATAAAAAATTATAAGTAGAATATTAAAAAAATTAAAAACATTTTTTGAAAACATAGACGTGGAAGATAAATATTCCCTAATAGACATTTAAAATGAAACAATCCTGAATATTGATAAGACTATGAAAAAAATCCTTACAACATTACATGTTTTAGAATCACATCACCCATGAAATAAATAAAATTATATGGATATTAATAAACCATAATATTCAAAATAACACAAAAAATAGAAATTCATGGAATGTATATACAATACATAGAAAAAATAAGTAGTGTATATGGATTGTGCCCCTACACAAATAAAAGCGAGACAAAAATTACATACCTCATGTATCATCTTTCCTTGTCTGATTTCAATCATCATTTATAATAAATATTTATTTATTATATATTTATTACATAACTATATCTAAATTATAACATGTATTAATTTTTTATAACCTATTATCACCACTTTATTAATAATTAAAATCCATATCATAGGTTATATCTGGTAAAATTTCCAAGCATGCTTCAATTTGGTAGTCCTAGTCCTTATACTTTTATCACAGTTCTATCATCTCTAGAAATATTATTATTATATATATATATATATATCATATATATTCATAATATTAATCCTTTTTACAGCACATGTGAAATATATAAAAAAATGTATCACGTCAAGTCGTTGAGATGGTAAGCCATACGTACGCACGAGTGATAATATAAATTTTCAAATGATTAGATGGTAAAAATTTAGATTTGATACTATTATTCCATATATATAATTATGTCATGAATATCATATATAAACATTAATACTATAATGACTCCAACTCATAAAATATGGACTTGAAAAATGAATGGTTTTACAACGTGGAGACAATAATCCATACATACGCGCATGTGATACATACACTTCTTGTTTAATGGGAAATGGGATATATACTAGTGTGTTCATAATCATAATAAATTTTCAGAATATTTAGGATTATTAATTTATTATTTAATGTTAAATTTCATATATTTAGATGGGGTATAGAAGAGTAGAAAAATAGATCTCCTCTAAAGAAGTCTAGAGTTGGTACTTTGGGAAGAACTGCACCTATAAAAATTTGATAAGAAAATAAATAAGTGAATATGGTGGAGGTTGGTCAAACATTAATACGCAATGTGGTGAAATGAGATGAAGGAGGAGGTCTCTTTTTATAATTTAGGTGGGGGGAACTCTTGCAATTTCCCAAAATATTAAATTATAAAAAACTAAATCTAAATCCAAATACATACAAATGGAAATGTATATGAATATAATGTTGTATAGGGTTATAATCCTATCAACTAATATATTTTAGACATGTTTTATTTTAATTTTCATCATTATCGTTTTGATTAACTCATAGTTAACCTATTTTAATTTTTACCATGTTAATAACATTTTCAATATTTAGAGGATGATATTTTCTACTTTCAAGGTGTTAATTGAACCATAAATAGTTAATTTATAATATCGTAGAACATAAATTATCCCATTTTTCATTAAAAATGTTTTTTTATGATTTTTAACTAATTTTAAAAAATATTATTTTTACAAAATATCATTAGTGTTAATTTTGACACTATTCATTATATTGAATTTATCAAAAATCAATACAGTAAGATAAATTAATACCAATTAATTTAATACACCCAAAATATGTCATATTCACCTATAAAATTCATGGAATGCCTTATGTAATTATTATTTTTATTTTAATACATTTAATACCATTTAATTGAGTTTCTCATTAATTTCATAATTATAGCATCATCGTTGTGTAATTATTTATGATAATAATATTTTCACAAAAAATTAAAGATAAATTTTCATGATATATAATAACGATTTAGATTTAAGAATAAATATATATTAGACTGTATCTTATATTTATCCCCTTATTAAAAATATTATACTTCATAAAAGTATGAGTCTAACATCTTTTCACTCTTCTTGATTTTAATAATAACTATGTCATTTTTGTGGAAAACTATCCATTCAAATATTCAATTTATAACCTTATTTTTTATGTTTACAATTAACTTCATCCAATAATATTTGGGTACGTTTTATGATATTTTTATCATATTTATAGTATTATTTGTACCCATAATTACATGATTTACCATTAACATTTATATTAAAAATTAATAATGTTACTATTAATATTTTCCAAAAATAAAAGTAGGAAATGTACAAAATTAAGAATTTATGATTATGTAATTAATTTTTTATAATTTAAAATGGATAATTTAATAATATTAATCTAAATTTTATCATGTTGATGGAACTAGAAGACATGTTTTTAATGTGAGAACATTCAAAAGATTGAAATATTTTTTCTGCGAAATTTAATGTGGGATTGATTCCAATAACCTAAAATGGATTAAATAATAAAAAAATAATCTAGTTTTACTTTAAAATAAATTATTAATATAATTTAAAACTGTAAATTATTTCAATCAAAAAGATATTTTTAATTAAAATTCAATATTTTTTTTAACTATTCATAAAAAATGATAATTATTAAAAAAATAAAAAAAATATGAACTAATGTAATTTTTGATGTCGATATTTAGAGTATGAATTTTATTTATTCAAATAGAATTTATAAAATTATCAAAATTCGTTTTAAAACAAGTACACCATCAAAATGTAAAAAAATATTTTTTTGAAAAAAAGTAATTTAAAAGCATAAAACTTGATTTATTATGTCCATAAAATGAATAGCTTAAATGTTAAACATTATATAAAATATTATATGTATATATATATATATATTTAATTCTTATAATTGAACAATAGTGATTTATTTATTTATTGGTATAAAAAAACATGTACACAATTAAATAGTTTTCAGAAAAAAAGCTTTCCTTTTATATTTAATCGAATTTTTATTATCATTTATAATTAATTAGTCACCAATTAATTAATTATATATACTTGAGTAAACCATAGTTTAATAAATAAATTAATCATGTTCAAACCTACCATTCTAAAAGCTATATTATAATTGTCTTTTTTAATAATTACAATAATGAAATGATGTTTTATTGAAAATCAGTGGTGTGTATAATGAAAGATAAGTTGGTGTTGAATATAGAGAAATCTTAATTTTTTTAGTGTATAACATAAGAAATCAAAAAATTTAATTTATTCCAATACAAATCATAAAACCTAGGGTGTTACATTCTATCCCATTAAAATGAATTTATCTTTAAATTTTAATCACTCGGATACAAAAACATGAGGATGTTTTTGCCTCATTACATCCCTAGATTCCCATATAGTTTCATCAAAATTGAAGTTTCACCAAAATTATTTAACCATATGGGTGGACTATATTCACATAACATTATCTATATGATCAGAAATTGCTACTCATTATTCCCCATAAGAAATATATTTTTCCAGCGATACTACACTTATGTTTAGTACATGTGAAGGATAAGTTATGTACTTCCTCTAGAGAGATACATGGAACACATCATGAACATGATCGAGATTCAGTGGAAGAGAAAATTGGGAAGCTACCGCCCTAATACGATCAAGAATTTCTAAAAGACCAATATACCTCGAGATTATCTTTCCCTTGTTTCCAAATCTCATTACTATCTTCTAGGGAGATATTCATAGAAATACATTGGCACCCACTTAAAACTCAATATCATTTAAAAAATGGTCCGTATAAATTTTATGTTGACTATAAGTTTCTCTTATGTGTTATTGAATGAATCTTCCCTTTTTTGTCATTTCCTCATCTAGATTAGGTCCCGATATATTTAGTTTCCCCAATATTATTCTATTTTTTCTATTTTTTAACTTATTACTGTCAAGGGATTCAAAATGTTCCATATTAATGCTGGAATGAAAACTATTGTTATAGTAAAATTATACCAAAGAAAGGGGTTGATACCAACCACCTTTAAAATCAATATAGAAAGATATCAACGTATATTCTAGAGTTTAAATTTTCCTCTATGATTGACCACATATCTGAGAATGATAAGTAGTGATAAAACATTTCATTGTATCTAGAGTATACAAAAGTCTTCCCCTAAACTTCAAGTTAGACCAAGGATCTATATCAAATACAATGGAAAGTGTTACTCCATATAGTATTACAGCTTAAATAATATATATTATAGGAAAAAGATCAATAGAAAAGTCACATCTAATATAAATTATGTGTATAGACTTTGTAAGGCGATCAACAATAACCCATATAGAATTATGGATTTTAGATTTTTTGGGAAGTCGAATGACAAAATTCATTGTGTTGTTTTCCCATTTCACATAATGATAGGTTACTGGTTTTCAAATCCAACTATATTTCTGTCTCTAAGGATTATTATTATGACAAACCAAGCACTAAAAAACAAGATCCAAAATATATCTCTCCATTCTATCCCATCGAAAATATTATTTATGTTCTTAATACACATTTTACTTCCTTTATGAATATATAATAATAAAATATGTTCCCTATAAAATATTTCCTTCTTTAAATTTATTATAGGAGGTACACAAACACAGTTCCTCAATGTTATTATTCCTTCACAATCATGGTTGACCATGGAAAAATTTTTTCCTTCTTTTACAGCTCCACATCTTACTTTTGTGCCTACTTAATATTTACATGTATATATAGATGAAAATTCATTAGGGCTATATAATATCTATCCCCTTACTTTATTATTTCCATATCAATATTTTTCAAATCTATATATATTTAATATTTTGTGATCATCATTATAGATAATATAAAATGGTCCTTTTGACTCAAAACATCAACCACCTTTTTCACTTTCTCTAGGTGGTAATGTATTGAGAAATGATAATATTTAAATAGTTCCAACCAACATCTTTGTAGAATTTAAAAATCCTTCTATGTGATTTAATACATTATGGGTTTTTGATAAATATATATATAACACTTTCTTTATAAAGATATGGCCTCCATATCTTAAATGAAAAGGTACCACAACTAACTTGAAATCGTGATTTGGGAAATTTTTCTCACAGAGACTCAGTTGATGTGATGCATAATCTGTAAACATGTTATTTTATATAAGAATCCATCACAATAACTTATTAGATTCATAACTATAAATTATATACCCTTCTCCACTAGAGTGTAATGGAAGAATAAGGAAAATAACTAATCATATTTTTAGTTCCTTAACATTTTCTTTATATTCATTCATCTAGAGATACTTCACACCCTTCCATGTTTACTTGATGAGTGGAGTGTATGTTCGAGAAATTTTTTCCAATTCACTAATAATACCTAGCCCAACCAAGAAAGGTATTTATTTCAGTTACCATCATTAGTCTAGCCTATTTCTCAATAACTTATATCATTAATGGATCTCCTAATATACAGTAATTTGATATTATATATCCAAAAAATGAAACTTTTTGTGAAAAAAATTCACAATTTTTAAAATTTCATTTATAATATACTTTATTAGGGTCTTCAACACAATCCACAAGTGATATTCTTGTTATTTCTTTCTATTTAAATATACCATCATATCATCTCTAAATACTTCCAAAAAATGATCAAGATAGTATCTAAAATATTTAATCATAAAGTCCATGAATATAGAAATGTAAATAGTATGACCCAAATGGGAAACTATAAATTCATAGTGTTCATACATTGTTTAGAATTTCATATTGGGTATATCTTTCTTAATAACCCTAAATTTATAAAATCCATAATGAAGGTCAATTTATGAAATGTATTGAGCTCCACATAGTTGAATAAATAAATCATCTATAAGTGGAAGATGATACTTGTTCTTGATTGTAATTTTTTTAATCTCTTGATGATCAGTGGAAATACGAATTGACCCATCATTATTTTTAATAAATAGAGTAGGATCACCCCATGGTGATTTAATAGGGAGTATGAATGCCTTATCTAGGTTATCCAATATTTTCTTATTTAATTCCTTTTCCTCAATAGGTTCTATTCTATAAGGAGTTCTCGAAATAGGAATAGCACTATGTACAAGTTCTATTGAAAAATCAACTTAATGATTCAGTGGAAGAGCTAAAAACTCTTATAGAAAAACATAAAAAACTCTTATAAAATAAGTGTTTCCTAAATAATGGGGTTCTCAAAAACTATTAGATATATATAACCTTAATTTATAGGAATTAAGACCCACATGATGGAAGAAATTTTAATTGTATGTCCATATTCATCATTGCATCGATAAATGATTATAGGTTCATTTGGAATATGGAATGTGACTTCCCTTCATCATAAATTAATATGATATCAATATGGAGTAATTCAATCCATGCCAAGAATCTCATTTAATCCAACTATAGAGGGAATCACATGATTTTCTTGAAGTAATTTCCCAAAAAATTGAATCATAGAAGAACCATAACCATGAGATGCAACTATTATGGAATTAAGAGTCTCCAAAACTAAATCAACATATAATTTTTAAGGTGGCATTGTGATACCCTTATAAAATTATTTATAAATAAAAGAGTGGGTGGATCGAGAATCAAATAAAAAAATTAGTTTTTTTAGAGTCGATGAGAATTTTACCTTTGACCACATCATTATCGTATATCACATTAGAAGTTGTGATCATTAGAGATTTTCCCTTTTCTTTGGCCATTAGAGGTTGATATCACTAATCAACCAAACCCTTTAGATTCTTGTTCAGATTTGAAAAATGTACATATTCTTTGAATTTATAGCATTGGAGAGTGGGTTGTGCATCCGTTGACATATTCTTTTCCACCAAGAAATTAACTAGAATGTTCATTTCCTTTTAAAATTCATTATATTTATAACCCACAATTAAACATTTAAGCTACATTCTAGTACCATTTAAACACATGGAATGTCGATGGATATAATTCTTTTACTCTATGAGATTTATTTAAGATTTCACGAGACTCAATTGTTATTTTATTATGAAATCCATGGGAATGGTGGGTAACTCTAAATTGTATTCCCCCCTTAAGAGCACATCAAACTATTTATTCCTAGCTACTGATGTCTCTTGTGGCCAAAAATATTCAAGGAAATGGTTTTAATCCACTGAATAATCGATCAATCATATGTTAAGGTTGGATAATAATACTAGATTTAAACCTTGAAAGTCTTGTAAAATATTCCTCATAGGTACCAAAAAATCCACCAACCTTTTTTCTCAAGGAACTCATTTTCTATCTTCTTGTGAATAATATGAGGAAAGTAGTTATTGAAAAATATGTTATTTTACTCATATAATTACATTGATTAAATTTATTCTACTTTATTTATATTCTTAAAAAATTCCACCATTGATATGCTTCACATGCAAGATGATAAACATATAATAAAACTTTTTCTTGTCCTGAGAATTGACGAACATAAAATATACACTCAATGGTTTTGATCCATCTCTCATCCACTAGTGGGACATAAGATCCATTAAAATAATGTGAATTATTCCTCTTTAATGATTAAACAATAGGTTTTTCCCTTCTTTGATCATTTAGAAAATCTGTTCGGTTCATTTTATGAGAATGATTCCTTAGAAAGGAAGCATGGTATTGCATTCCATATTCCATAACATATGGTTTCTCAATTGTAAAATTATTTCATTTTATATCAAATTTTTTATTAGAATAATTTATTTGGGTTCTATCCATTGTGTAAAACCAAAAATCATATTTTGAGAAATAATAACTATAGTGAGGAATCCTGAAAAAGAATTAAAAAATGTCTAAAATCCTGAAACCTTATATAAAACAATAGGTTTCAACCCAGGTGATTCATAATTATTTCAAAAACTATATAATTTTATCATATACATTGAATTACACTTAAAGTTATTACTAAGGTTTTCTCATCCTATTTTGGAATGGTCATATAAAACCTAAGTCTAATACCAACAATAATAACCCACAATTTTCATACATAAGTATTACATATTTTTAGATGAATATTCATTTCATTATACAAATACACGCTTGGGTATTGAAATGGTTAACTGAATTTGTAAACTCAGAAACATAAACAACTAGTTTATATATTATCTACATATTCTCCCTCTTATTTCTTAATAATTAGATCCCTTTTAAAATATCATACTTAATACCTTTCTTCATATCTCGAACAATGGAAACATAGGAAAAGGGTGAGCTCAGATTCTATGTTAGGGTAAACATGGAAGATATAAATTTATTATATTATTAAATCATAAGACAATAAATATGGATATGTGATCAGGATTATAACAATCATTTTTTATACCCAACCTGTCATGGATCATAAACACAAGTTATAACATAAAATATTAACGTGGACCATAAGAACAAAACATCACCATAACTCATTATTTAACTATAAATTAATTCATAAATGGTTTTCTAAATATCTTAAGTATACAAAATACATTCATATGTCATGTTTAATCCCCAACTCTCTCAAATGATGCCTTATAACCTGTTTTCTTTAACTGATCAAACACATCAACTTGTTTCCCATAATACATTAATCGCTTTGTCTTATTTCCCTTAACTATCTCATGAGATATAACTTATTACCCAATAAATTTGGGGGAGATATAGTTCCAACCCATCATATTATAAAAACCATACATACGTGTTCCACATGACCATAAATAATTTATCACATCCAAACTCATGTAAGGAAATATTTTTAATAAACACTTTATCATAACATGACTCATACAAAATAAATAGGTTTCATAAATATCATTCCATCATAATAATAAAAAATTTATAGAAATGTTAATAATTGTATCATTGGTTCATATCCCCAATAAATCACATGTATCATAAAAAATGTCAACATTCATGAAGAATGATATTTGAAATATTACATGTAATAATTCTTGAGGAAAATATCTTTTAATTCATGAAATCATTTTATAAGGAGCCACACAATTTTTAAGGAAATTATATTATTTTAAAATGACCATATAAATTATAATGAAATCCAAAATTCATTAATATGTAACAATTATGTAGAAATATGTTCATGCTGTATAAGTTTAAAATAATAATTTCGTAGTTTTACTGGAAAAGTCACAATGTACCTCATTTGAAAAATAGAAAAAAAGATTTCTTTCAAACAATTTAGGAAATAGTAAAACATGGTTAAAAGTAACATTAAAAATTATTTAAAAAATATAAAAAACGTTTTTTAAATCATTATTATAAAACATGGATGTGGATGATAAGTATTCACCTACGAATATTTAAAATGAAACAATATTGAATGTTGATGAGATTGTGAAATAGACACTTAAAAATTAATAATAATAAAATATTATTCCCCATAAAAGAAATAAAATTTTACTCAAATGATAATACAATAATATTAATCATAATACTCATAAAATAAATTCATGTGAATTATATACACCACAAGGAAGAAATAAGTAGTTTATAAGGCTTGTGTCCCACCGAAATAAATGTGATACCAAAATCCCTCATCTCAAGTCTCACATTTCATTGTAAATTTTGATAACTAATGTTTAATAAATATAGATTTATTATACATTTCTCCATAAAACTATATCAACAATGGCATTAATTAATTTTTTATGGCTTCTTATCCTCAATTTATTAATAACTAAAATCATTGTTATAAGTGATATTTGATTTATTTTCCAAGTATGTTTTAGTTCGAAAGTCCCAATACTTATACTTAGATCATGGTAACTTTATTTAGAGAATCATTACTATATTATATATATCATATATATTAATAAAATTCATCCTTATTACCCCTAATGTTAAATATATATGAAAAATGAATCACATCACATCGTGGATATAGTAAGCCATATGTACACATATATGAAATTATATTTTCAAATATATATTATGGTAAAAAATAGATATTATATAATTATTAAATAAGTATAATTAATTAATAAATAATATATATAAATATAACCATTACTATAATTCCCACTTATAAAATATGGAGATGAATAATTTATTGCACCGCTTTTGGGAGACTACAAGAGACATGTACTCATGAACGATACTTTCCCTTCTTGTTCAATTGGAAAGGGGTTTTATAATGTTCTATTAAGGATCATAATAAAATTTCATAATATTTTGATTTATGAAGTTATTATTATATTTTATATATAATATATTTTGAGGAGTTATAGAATAGTAGAAAAAGATAGTGGTCGGTTAGGGTGATTACCTTTTTTTCAAAATAGATCTATTAGATCTCTTCTAATGGACTATAGATATGGTACTTTGGAAAGACCAGAACCTATTGAATGTAGATAAGGAAGTAGATAATAGAATATTTTATAGTTTGGTTGAACTTTAATATTATATACGATTAAATGAGATGAGGGAGGAGGTGTTCTTTTATAATGAAGTTGACAAGAACATTAAGAATTTCTCAAAATTTTCAATTGAAAAAAATGAATCTAAATAAAAATCCATCCAAATGGAATGGTATTAAAAGATAATGTGGGATATGATAGTAATACCATCAAAAAATATTTTTTATTCATGTTTTTTTAAATTTTAAACCATAAATGTTTCATTAACCCTTTGTTAACCTATCTTAATTTTTACTACGGTTGTAAAATTTTCAAAATTAAAAGGTGGATATTTTTACTTATAAGGTTTATATTGAATCATAAAAGGTAAAATAATGATATTTTAGAACATAAAATATATACATTTCCCTTAAATAGTATTTATTTTATGATTTTTATATGATATAATAAAATATTATTTTCATAAAATATAATTGGTGTCAATATTTACATTGTTCATTATATTGACTATGTGAAAATAAATAAAACAAGATAAATTCAAAAAATATAATTCAATACACCCCTAATATGTCATACTAATATATAAAATTCTTTTAGAGTCTTATTTAAATCAAATTATATTTATTTTTATATATTTAATATCACTTAATTGAGTGTTTCATTAAGGAATAATTACTCTCTCATCATTTTGTAATTATTTATGGTTAATAATTATTATTTAAAATTTAAAATAAATTTACATAATTTGGATAAACCTATTATATTTCTTAATAATATATATAGTTGATAATATCTTCTATTTATCCAATCATTAAAAATATTATACTTTTTTAAAGTAATATTATGACATTTTGTAACTCTCTTTGATTTTATTAATATCAAATTTATTTTAATGAAAATGTGTCCATTAATGTATAAAATTTAAAAAGTTATTTTTTATAGGTATAATTAACTTCATCCAATAATATTTAGTTTTGTGTTATTGTAGTTTTCTAATATTTATAATATTATTTTTACCATTAATTACCCAATTTACCCATAACCGTGATAATAAAAATTAATAATGTTTCTATTAATATTGTACAAAAGTAAAAGATAAATATATTCTAAATTCAGAACATCAGATTCCAAATACAGAATCCATTTTTCAAAATTAAAAACACATAATTTTGTAAAATTAATTTAATGTTATTCCATTTGAGGGAATAAAGAAAACAAGTTTTTAATGTGAAAATTTTCAAAATATTGAATTGTTTTTATATGAAAATTTATTTTTAAATTATTTAAATTGACCTAAATTGTATTAAATGATAAAAAATAAATTTTACGATACTTTAATTTCAATAAAAAATATAATTTAACACTATAAATTATTTCAATGAAAAATCAGTTTTCAATTAAATTTTTTTATTGTTCATAAAAACAAGAATCATATCAGAAAAATAAGAAAAATTAAACCAAATTAATTTTTTATATCCATATTTTAATGATGAATTTTATTTTTTAAAATATAATTTATAAAAGTTTCAAAATTTTGTTTTTAAATAAGTGTACCATCCAAATGTGAAAAAACTGTTTTAAAAAAAATAGAGTTTTAAGCATAAAAATGGATTTATTATATCCATAAAATATATAGGAGGAATGTTAATCATTAGATTTAATATTATATATATATATATATATTATTATTATTATAATCCAAAAATATTGAAATATTTTTTAATTGGTATCAAATAAATTTGTACCAGATTAAAATGTTTTTCAGGAAAAAGATTTACTTTTATATTCAAAAGGGTTTTTTATTTTAATTTATCAATAATTGTCCCTAAATGAATTAATTATATATACATGTGTAATAGATGTTTTCATAATTCGGTTATTCCTATTTAAAACCAAAATTCTAATGGTTAATTTATAATCACCTTATTTAAATAATTACAATAAAAAAATCATGTTTTGTAGAAACTTAGTGTTACGTGTAATGAACGATAAAATGGTGATGCATTTAGTGTTAGCATAACTTGGTGTAGTGTATAACAAAATCCATCAATGAAATTTATTTTATTTTAAAAAAGTTCATAAAAACTCTTAGTGTTACAAATCATTTGTAGTCTACTGTGATGATATTATTCTATGTTATACCATATCTCAAACTCATTTTACACTTATTGAGATTATATTTAATTACCATGTCATAAAATAGCTCATTCATAATATAAGACTGATTTAGGATTTAATTGAATAAGAACCACATATGAATCTCATTATTACCCTTTTTTATCTCTAATTACCTTTATGCTGGTCTAAATTATATCTACATAGTTGACCCTTACCTTTAAAAGACTCTTAAGATCATTGGGATTCTTTTATGTGTGTTGTGTAATAAATATATTAATTTTAAATTTGTACTAAAGCACGATTACATAACATCTAAATTTACCAGTTACCTTCACATTCTTTTATAAACAACGTTATACAGTTATAGGAATTTTTTACCAAACCATTGCATAACTTCTTATTTTATAGTGTACATTTACATATCTACTAATACACAGGGATTACATTTATGATCCTAGAGAAAAACATTAATTGCTATTATGTTGGAATTATAATGGAATTAAAATAAATCTTCACTTTTATCATGACTCTCATGTTGCTCGTTGAACTTCTCAGTTACGTTAATGAAGGTTATAAGAATTTTTCCCCTTCAGAAGTTATTTTAACCTCTCTATTTCAATCAAGAACCAGTCATATTCATCCCAATGGATTCTATAACACGGAAAAATGTTTCATTATACTTTATGGATATATAATTTTTTTATGTGATCATATTAATGAATTAATAGAGATATTTATTTGTAGAAATTTCATCATAATTTTAATTTTCTATCATGTGATTGGATCTTTCATAATATATCTATATATTTTATTATCCTAAAAAATAATTTAATTAATGAAAAAGACATAACAAAAATTGAATATTGACTCAAAACTCTTATTTAGAATGAAAAATCATTCTTGTACCATGGAGAGTAGCTATTGTGATCTATAGAACATATTGTCATGTGGACAAAGAAGGATAACTTCCAACCACATGTTTCAAAATAATTTTAATATCGAATTCTTCTAATGTAAATTATTTTTAATAGACCTTCAATAAGAGTATATATGGCAGTTTGATGAATATTACATATTCTAGGAATCAAAACGGGGATCCTTACTCTATGGTGAATCCAAGGGGACCATTTCTAGTAAACATAAATTCACTAAGGTGTTATTCTAGGAAATATGAAATGTATAAGAATTCCAAACTAGATTTCTATAGGCTCTATAGGACAACGTGATATGATTCGGGGGTAATGGTAACCTGATTTATATATAATGGTAAACCATAGACTGTATAATGGACACTTGGAAATTACATTATGCATATAAGGGTAACTCTATATTATAGGAGGCTATGTAAAGGTCATCTAAAAATAGAATTTAGTTTATAAACATTATTATTATTTTCAATAGATATGCTAAAGGTAACTCCTAGTTTTTTTAATCTATGTAAGGTTAAACTAATGCTTTGTAATGGTCATTAGATCTATGTAATGATGATCCAAATGTTTAACAAGGAATTATACAATAGATTTTTTACTAAAATTAAAATATAATTTTATATTTTAACCTAATTAATGGAAGGTATGCTATTCCTAAATGAAAAAAACTTATGATCAATAGTCTATTGATCTATGTAGTTTCATTGATTAATTTAGATAACACACATGAAGAAGGATTTGTGTTGAAAAAACGAGGCCAAAAATTATCCCTTTACGAATGCATATATTTAAATGTGGACCTAAATGGAATGTGTGAGAATATTCAAATCATATAAAATTTATGTTGATAACAGGGATATAAAATGGATGAATTTAAATATCCATCCACTCCCCATTTACCTATGAAGGTATTGAAATGCTTTTAGGACTTATGTGACAACCCCAAGACACCAAAGGCTAGAAAATACTTCCAAGGTCTTCATAAGTTATTTGGGGAAGATTTTACCTTTTTAAAATAAAAAATCCAAAACCTAATTTTTTTTCTAAATGACCACTAGATGATTAATGATAACAATGTAATAATACTCTTGGAAAAACAAATCCATCAAAAAATACAAAATCAAAACCATGAATCATATCAAAGAACATATTTGAAACTAAAACCAATAACTCAAAAAAACAAGGCATCCAAAAAACTCCCAGAATGATCTAATAAACAACTCAATAATCCATAAAAATGTGTTATTATTAATTACTAAATAATTGGGATACCTTTCATATACATGTGTCTCGATATATAGAATCTATATAAGCACAAATGATCCAAAGAAAGTGGTGATTATAAAAATCAGTAGGATTTCCCCAATGAAATCCTTATTAACTCGACTAGGATATAAAATTATATGAAATTTCTATAAATTAAATTATATAAAACAATTCAAAACAATTTATTTCAATAAAAAACCATTTCTATGAAAAAAGTATTTATATATAAAGAACCCAAACACTCCTTTAAAACAACTTCTCAGATTCATTTGGCATAACCTATTCCATTTCACACAACCACAGATAAATGTAACCAAGGACCACCCTATACTCTTGTGTAATGAGTCATCCTTTAACCAATACATCACTTGAAAACCCATTTTGATGGGGATAATTTCATAACCTTATCTATCCCACTTTTTATAGGGGGAACTTCACACCCTTATCTTTCACAAACACACATTAACACACACTAACAATTTTTTCCAAAAAACAAGAAAATCCAATTGTACCATACACTTTCAATAATAAAACATTTTTTTTGAAAATTATTTCCAACCAAATTTTACATAAATCAAATAAAACCATTTTAAAATAATCATTTCAAAATCATATAAGAAATTTTAATTTCATCAAAACAATCAATTTCCATTATTTTATAACCCATCACTAAAGAGGGTTTCCAAAAAACATTTCAAATCAATTGAAAAATTCAAAAAAATCAATATAATTAAAATATATCACTATAGTATTAATCAAGAGTATTCTGTAGTGAATCCACCTACCATTAAAACTTAACTGAAAAGAAATAACACAGCAAGAACTCCAAAATATTGGCTTATGTTTTCCAAAACCGATAATATATATTGTCCACTATGATTAGAAATATAATATATCATCATTAATTGTATAAAAACAAGGATAAATACCTAATATATTAGATCCATGGCTCCATAGAGGGAATATGATGAAAACTATGGAAAAAACACCAGGAACGAGCACTTAATAAGGAATCCAGACATACAATTAACTTACAATCACCAACAGAATTCTCCCAGATCAAGAGGAAAGGTATCCAAAACCATAAAATGGAGAATAATTCAACTTATGGTTATATTAAGGGAAAAATAGTGTTTGAATAGGCGTTTCAGATTGAATATAATATATTTAGATAATTTTTTTAATTCTATATAGTTTTGGCACACGTTTAGGTAAGCCATACACAAATCCGCTTGCAATAACTCCATCCAAAAAATCCATGCATGGTTAGCTCACACTATTAGACCAACTATTAACCAACCACTCTCATCACCTCATTTCCACTTTTCATGGTTTCACCTAGGTGGATGCCTTTTTTGGAAAAATATTGCTCTAACTGTGTGCCTACATAGTTCCCACTAATTCTCTTTTCACTATTTCTTGGAGGTGTTTCACTGATTTTACTAACTATTCTCAATACATTATCTTCTATAAAAGATAAAAAATCATTACAAACCTCCTCAATACCACCAAAAACATAATCCAATTACTTTACATACATAAAATAAATAAATAAAGGGTTAATTATGTGAAAAAATGGGCGCTTCATTCTCCCTATAATTATCCTTTCTATCACTGGAATGTATGAAATCATCATTGGCCTAAAGGATTTTGGGACCTTTCATGACAGTTTCTTTCAAATGATCCAACATTTCTTCTTAAAATTGTCTATATTTCAACAAAACCCACACTTGAGTGATACTTTTCCCATGAAATACATTATATTGCCTATCCAGAATCCACAACAGCACCTAAACAAACACAACATCTGGCTCTAGGTTAACAAGATCTCATAAAATCACATGGTTATGATTAGACTAATACTTCTTTAACTACGATACATGAAACAAATAATGCACTAAACAAAACCACTGTAGGAAATAAAACTGATAAGACACCTCACCAGACCGTTAAATTATATCAAAAGGGCCTATGTATCGAGCATATAACATTCCGTTCTACCTAAAATTATGATTCCAAATAGTTGGAGAGATTCTCAACAACACATTATAACTCACCTAGAATGAAAAAAACCATCAGTGATGATCTACATACAATTTTTTATGACTCTAAGATGTCTCAATTCTATTCATGATCAACTGAATCATTTTCAATGTCTATTGAATAAGGCTCCATCCGACCTATGATGTCTCACCTATTTACACCCAAAAAGTGGATAACAACAAGGAATTCAATAATATTCTTCAAATGGATCCATTTTTATCTAATCTTGATAATTTTTTTATATGATAAATTCACTCACTTTATGTCATCCTCCCATTAGTAACCAAAACATACTATACCAGCCCAAAGAATGTATTCCAATGTTTGTATTATCCTTTAAAATTATCCATCCATAAGAGGATGATATGTTGTAATCATAGTCAACTCATCCACAAGCGATTACTATAATGATTTACAAAAAAAAAGATATAATCCTGAGATATCTATTTGATTCTATCAAAACTGGTAATCCATTCATCATTATAGCTGCTCAGATATATATTTGAGACAAATCCTCCACCGTATGAGATATACAGAAAGGTATGAAATTGTATAACTTATTTGGATGATACTATATCACCCACATGGAATCGTGTTTCCAAAGAATACATGGGATGCCTATTACAAAACCAATATCTATCTACCCCCTTTCAAAATAATAATAGGTAGATACAATAACATATCTACTGGCCTTTAGTTCTTCTCCTACTCCTACTGACATGGGAGGAATCTCAAAACAGACCCATCCACCATTATTTTCTTACATGCACACCAAAATCGAGTATTAAATTACTTATAAATATTTGTTATTCTATAATGAACATCCCATATTTAATAGTGGAAAGCGTAATGGAGTTGTTCTTGAAAATCCAAATGCATGACCATCCAATCTCAAAAAAATAAAACTGAACTCCCACCCATATTATATTCCTCAATGTTATTCCCATCATTGATTTTTGAAATCAATCCATCTTATTCCTCATCATACATCTATGGTTCATTAACCTTAACAACCAAATTGAGAACAAAAGGAATTGTGAATAAAACCATAAAACTACCTCATTCTTTAGTATAGATGTCCATATCAGTTGTCACCATCATCAGCTACCACTATTATAAAACTTCTTTCAAAAACTAACTATATTACTTATCAATTAATGTATTTTCTACCACATTTCATTTACCCATTGTATATATAATGTTTAAGTCAAACAATTGAAGATACTTTATCCATCTTCATTATCTGATGAAAAAATATATTTGTGAGAAAATTTGATTCAATTTATTATTATCTAAAAACACTATAAATATCGTAGAAAAGAAGCAATGATACAAAGTATTCAAAGCATAGAGTAAAACAGATAATTTCATGTCATGTGTTGGGTTGTTCTTCTCATGAATCCATAACTACCATGAGCCATAATAAAGAACATGAGATCACTACATGAGAACAAAACCAAACCTAGATCCCTAACCATCATAATACACCACATAACCCTATCCAATTTTTGGAATAATCAAGATTGGTGATTATGTAAGGAAACCATTATTTTATTGAAAATAATTATGATAGTAATAATTGCATTGGAATAGAAAACGTTTCCTTATTAAATACATCATTTGTGAATATAGTTGTAAAAATTCATGAAAAAACGTTTATAATTACTATCTAGATTATAAAAACAATGTATCTCGAAAAATTATATGGTGGTATCTAATATATCAGAACCAATATCTTTTATGGATCCATAGAAACAACATTTTATGATATTACACTACCAATGAAATTGTCCTCTTTTATCAAAATATCAAACATTTAATGTTTGGAATAAAAATGATAGCCCCACAAGATTCCCAACACCATTTCCAAGGGTTTCTATCGCTCAGAATTTTCCCTTCAATACACCAATATGCCATCCACAAACACCACCACAAAAGAATCCATATACCTTTAAAATATCTGATTAATCAATTATTTAGAGATTTGGTGAATTGTTAAGACCAAAAGGAATTACCATATACTTGTAATGGTGATACCTACTCCTAAAATCTTCTTTTCAATATCATCCTTCTGAACCCACAATTGGTGATATCCTGACCACAATTCAATTTTAAAGAACAATTGGATCCATTAAATTGATCAAAAAATCATCAATGCATGTAACAAGATACCTATTATTTTCCATGACATGGGTTTTTTACAACAAGAAATATGAACCGAAATAGTTCCACCCCCCTTCTTCAAAAAATTTTTTTCTTCCCATGGTGGCTGACTTGGATGAATGAGCCTTTTTCTTTATGAATCTACCAACTTGAATTTCAATTACCTGAATTCTATTGGTTCCATATGATAAAAATGTGGTTATATAGGATTGTTACCCAATAATTGATCAATCAAAAACCTCAATTATCTTATGGGTATAAACCATGAGAAATTTTTGGGAAACAATATATTGAAACTGATTAAAAATTGATGGAAATTATCTTTTCATAATTTAATCCAATGATTATAAGGTAAAAACTACCAATTGGGTTGAGATAAATCTGAATACTAGTTCCAATAGTCTCATTGAACCTACCATTACATATTTGTGTGATATAATGAGATTATAAACTCCATAATCAATTGTAAAACCATCCCTTCATGCGTAACATTTTATTTGAGCATTAAACATTGTCATTGAATCCATACCATAGGACTATTTCAAGATATCCATATCAAGAATAGAGAAATCCCATATCAATTTAGTCCCATCAATAGTTAGTGTTCATTATTTTCAAAAAAAAGGATCATCATTCTATTTAACCAATAGGATGTTGATGTTTCAAAATAGAATGCATCATCAAAACATGAAAACCCATAAAATCAACAACATGATAGTCAATAAGATTATTGGATTCATCCATATCAAAAAAAATCATTCATAATGGTATCATTTAAAATATTGGTACCTATACTTGTTGATGATCTAGATAGATCATCCACAATCACTTGATCAAGTCCATACAAATGTGTACTCACTGCACTTTCATCATTATTACCCTATTGATATTGTACTGGTTTAGGAGTCATAGTATTTCAAGAATAACCTTGGAGATCGAAGTTTTGCTGGAATGATTTATTCTGATACCATCGTCACTTTAAATCATACAATATATATGAAACATGAGATGTTTCCAAGACACCCAACCTTAGAGAAATGTGAAAATAGAATTGAATATGCCCCATTTGGTTGAAAATTTTCAATTCTCTAGGTGGTGCACCAAAGTATCTCTTAATGTGATAAAAATAACAACATCAAAATCACACCGACATACTCTTGGGTTTAGGAGGAAGGTTCACCAATCCATATATATAATTTAGAGTCATTATACTACCATAAAAACAAGTTTCCTTATTGTACTTATTCCCAGCATTAGAGTTCCCACCATTTTCCATGGGCATGAACATGCTCCCTTCACCCATAGTTCCTAATAATTATCTTTCATTCACCTTATCTCTATTTACCATCTCCATATAATACATTATACAATGCATGTAAATCAACGAATAGATCTCTATCCTTAGTCATGATTTGAAAATAAATTCATTCAAGGAAATACTAAAAGTAACATTGGGTTTAAATTAGACTAAATTCATTAATTTAGAAGCATAATTTTTCAATTTGAGGTTATTGTTTTTCAAGTTGACAAATTTTATTGTTATAGAAACCATGAACATGTGATGATAAATTATTTGTCGAACTATCCTTCAAAATACTATCATGCAATGGGTTTATTTAATTGATGGTGAAATACCAAATAACCATATTGAAATGCAGGATTCTCCAACATGTATTTTTCAAACTTGACTATCAGCTCCGCCGGTGTGCCTAGGAAATCGAAGATTCGATTCATCCTATTGAGATGAACCTATTATTTTACATGCTGTGTATCACCCTAAAATTAGGGTGGATAACATTTATAGAAATGAATGAAATTATATTCCATCCTTGTTTCATCCATTCTTATCCCTCTATCAACAACATTAGAATTTTGGAAAATACTCTGAACCAGCTGTTAGTTCACCTATAGATTAGGTGAAACCGCATTCTCAGTAGCCTCTTTTTGATGGTTTCTTCTACCCCTAACATGTTCCATTTTCTATAACCAAATGATAATTCCTATTATCTTCAATATCTAAAAACTAAAGGCTTAGAATTTTCTAATTTACGATATCACATTTATCGCAATATGGCTTTATAAAATTAAAAAATTACATTTTGAAACAATTTTTGAAAATTACACCATGTTATTTTTAAACTAAACCAATTTCAATATTTTTAAAACATTTTAAAAAATCATAAATTGTAATCTAAATCATAAAACATTCATAAAAATTAATTATGAACTATTAGTGGGAAATCATTTTAATCATTTAATTTCATTCACTTCTTTTCGGCAAGAACTAAGATGATATGGTTGCAACTCCTAGAAGTATCTAAAAAAACTTGTGTACCAAACACCATGGTAACATAAATTTCAACATAAATATATTATCTATTCCTTTTCATTCCATAAATTTCATGTTCTTATATTCTGAATCCTTAATACCATCCCAAATCAACTGATGACAAGTATTATTTTCCAAATCCAAGACAAACAAACAGATATAATTTTTACCAAAATGAAGGATAGAATATACAATAACCATACCATTTGTAAAATATATCCCCTACCAATTCACCTGAGATGGTGGTGGAATGTTACACGGCCATATGTGAAATCTTTAAGATACCAAATGTTGTAATTTGATATCAATGAATTTATAAGTATTTGGGGGTTGATCTTACATTTTTAAAATAGAACTACTAAATCAATAATACCATGACCAAAAAACCACTATATGATGCATGAAAACAATTTAATGTAACCTATGGTAAAACCAATCCAACAATGAAGACCAAACTACAACCAAAAACAATATCATATTAAAAAGAAGAAACTAAAACCAATAAACCAAAGACAAAAAATGAATCCAACAACAACTCCTAACAAGCTCCAAGAACCAACTCAGAAATCCATACCCAAGGTATCACGACACATTAGTAAAGAACTAGGATACATTTTGATTACCTGTGTCCTGATATAAAACATCTATAAACACAAAAACGTTACCAAGATGGGGGTGATCATAAAATTCAAGTAGGATTTCCCCAATGAATTCCCTACTCTTTCCCAAATTATAAAATATGTTTATATATTTATATAAAACAATATATAAAAAAATCAAAACAGTTTATATAAAAACCAAATCCACTATTAAGAAAAATAGTTTTCCATGTAATTAATGGAAAAAACCATTAAAAACTATTCTCAAGTCATTTTTTTCATAATACATTTCATTCCAAATGCCAAGACATGCATGAAACCATGGATGTCCCTATAAACATGAAAGGCGAGTCATCATTTCACCAAGAAATCACTTGAAGAAACATTTTTATGGGGAGAATTTCAAAACCTTATCCATCCAAATATTAATTGTGTAAACTTCCTTCCCTTATCCATACGAAAGGCACGTGAACACACACCACCTGTTTATGCCAAAACCAAGACAAACCAATAGTTCCAACTAATTTTAATAAATATATATTTTTATTGAAATCACTTTACTTCCAAATATTACAAACATTAAACCAAACCATTTCAAAATCATCATCTTAAAATAATGTAGCCAATTTTTATTTCCAAAAAATAAGCAATTTCTACAATTTCACAAATAATTAATTAATAAGGGTTAGAATGAACAATGAACATAAATTTCACAATTCAATCCATGAAATTCATTTAATTTAAAATTAATCCATCTGGTTAAAATAATGAGGATTCAAGAGTGAATCCACCTACATCAATAACTTATGGGAAAACAAATACCTGAGCAAGAACTCAAAAAATCTATCTTAGATCATTCAAAACCCACCTTAGATATTATTCTCTATTATCAAAAAATTAATATCTCATCATTTTGGAATCAAAATAGACATATTTATCTAAAATTGATTAGATGGATGGATTTATGAGATGATATAAGATGAAAACAACACTAAAACACTATGAAAGAGAACATAACAAAGTATTTGTGCCTCCAACACACATAGAATTTCCAACGGATTGATCGTGGATAAAGAAAAATGTCTCCAAAATCTTGGGAAGTAGAAGAATTCAGTTGAGGTTCAGATTAAGGTTCAGATTGAGTAAACTGTGTGTTTTAATTAGTTATTCAGATTATATTAAATAAATTATGATCTAATTTTTAATAGTTTATGATTTAGGAGTAAAATTAGGAAAATTATTATTAAATTGTGTGCTAGACACTACATCTAGTCTCGGCTCTCATAGTTGGATTTAATGGTTAAGAAAATAATGATCCAACCATGATCAGCCCAAATATTATAATTTTCATGGTTTCACTCGTGTCCATATGGTTTGGCCAAACCATATGCCAACCATGTTCCTACATAGTGACCACTATTTCCATTTGGGTTGTTTTTTAGGTGTTTTATGGTTTCTAATAACCATTATGAAGCTGTAAACCTCCGTAAAAGCTCAAAAATATTGAGAAACCTCCTCCAAACAAAAAAATAGATCCCAATTACTTTATATAATTAAAATATGAAGAGAAATATTTAATTACATTAAACAGTGGGTGATAAAATAGGTATAGGATGATGGAGGATAATTTATCATGATAGTTATTATATATTTTATAAAGTTATAGATGGTTGAGAAGAAGGAAATCATGAATTAAAATTTGAGAAATTCCGATGTTTATGAAATTTAGATATATATATATAAATTTAATTTTTTTTTCTATATATGGTATTGTAAATAAAAACAATAGAGGAGAATATTAAGGAATAATTAATTGAGTTTTCTAAATTAAAATATTTATATATAAATATATATTGGTGGGGTGAAAAAAGTGAGGGAGAGATCCTCAAAAATGTTATTTATATATAGAATAAAATCATAGTTTTGGTAAGAGAACCAACTATGATATTATTATCACACATCCTATTAGTTTATGACATAGAATAAAATACCATTTAGATAAGTTATTCTAATGATAAATTGATGAAAAGTATACTGAAAAAGGATTAGGGAGAAGTGATAAAAGAAAATGTTGGGTTTCCATTGTAGTTTAAAAAAATAAGGTTTCTTGAATTACTATTTCCATAGAATGAATATAAAATTTCAAGATCATGTGTTACTGATGGTATGAGAATATGTATAAATTTTAATAAATAATTTAATAATACAAAATTTCTTATACAAAAAGAATGAGATTGTGTACTTTACTATATAAAGAGATGATGAAAAAAAGTAGCAGTAATCATCCACAAATGTTAATATGTATTGCTTTCATGTTTCTATGGGAGTAAGAGAACTAGTAGAAGATATAAAGAACACATGAATATTATTTAGCATTGAAAAGTGCCGATAGAATCTTTATTTTTAACTCTATACTATCAGAGTAAAGGTTCTCGATATAATTTTGTTTGGGATGCACGATACTATTTTGTGAGTGATGCATAGTCATACACTGTCAAGATATTATAGAGTAAATATCACAAGATGAAGCTATTGGGTCATGTGACAATTGATTTATCAACATCAACTCTAGTAAAATCCTTCTCATGTTGGGAGGATAAATTTATAAATCACTATAACCATTGTGCTAGGTTTTTTTGAATGCATTTCATGAAACAACATTGGGCCCTAGAGAGAATAATAAGAATAATAAATCCCAAACAATAATTGAGGTAACAAAAGGAATGTTATTAAAATAATTAAATGATTAAAAGTCTCTAATGATGATACAAACCCCTCTTAGTATCAAGTTCATACCTAAATGGTCCTCTCATTTATTACAAGATCTTAATTTACCTTTTGATTTGATTCTATAAATTTCATTTTTTTATAGTGACCCAATGTTTTTTAAATTATATTACATTCTGAACTAATAGATTCCTTATTGAAAAAACATACGATATATATCATTTGGATCATTATTAAAAAACTATAATTATCACATGAAACATGAGAGGCTATTCTGCATCACAACTATTGATAAAATAGTCATTATATTGAAACAATTAATATTAAAATATATTTGGTGTTATTATAATATCTAATTTATGTAGATGAAAGAATATATGTTGTCGATTAGTATGATAATACCCAATGAAGCCCATTTATTAGAGCTTATAGGGATATTACATCACTCGTATATTACCTTGAACAATCCCACACCAAGATTAAATAATTGATAGTTGGTCAAAACTATTTATGGGGGAGGTTCATGATTATTGTGATCACAACCAATTTTATTGCTAAAATACCCCATAAAAGCACCATCATCCCATATCTTACCCTTATGGGATACACCATTGTAATAAGGTGTTTTGTATCTAGAACCTCATGGTATGGATTTTTAATATTGTCTTTTTAATAAAGTAAAGTTTAAATTTCTAAATTTTTTATTGTTACTCATTATCTATATTAATAAACAATTAGTTTGATAAAAATAACTTTTTTGTATGATGAAAAAAATGAGTTTTTGGTAAATATATTGATTCAAATATATAATTATTTTTGATATATTCTTGAATTTTGATTTTTTTTATTTTGATGAAATATCAATAATAGATAATATTTCAATAAATGTAAATGATCATTTTATTTAATTATGTACATGGTAATTTCTATATTGTTTTGAAAGATTTTAGTGTCTTAAAAACTAGTATTCTCTAGTAGGTATGTTTTTTATTTAAAAGTGTAAATTATCATATTTTGATAATTATTTGATTAAAATTAATATAATTTTATAAATGATCACATTTCAATTATCCAATTTTTTTTCATAATTGTATTACACAGTAGAATTTTTTGGAAAAAATTATATATGATATAAACATATATTGTGTACTGTGACATCATAATATTTCAAAAATGATGTTATAAATTCTATTTATGGAATCCACAAAAAAATATGTTTCCATCTAGAATAAATTATTTTATGTTATTTTATTAATTTTACAAATGTATAATGAGTCCCAGAAAACATATATAATATATCATGGTTTTAAAAACATTTATTTACAAACAAGACACACTTTCAAAAGAAGAATGATATTATTTTAAGCAGTTTGGCTCGTAGATTAATATCATTTTGAAAAATAATCCACTTTGAATGAAATATGAAAAAATGATGGTAAAATTTGTGTTCATTGTTGTTTTATCCCTTTGAGTCGAAAATAAATGTTTTAAAAATCATAATGAAGCCCCCCTATTTTTTAACAAATAACCACACAAATTTACATTCCTTACCACTCGAAACCCCCTAAGAATGATTTTCTATCTCTTACACTCTAAAAATACCTCTAAATGTGTTTCCAATATATTAAGAATATGATCCAAATCATTTATGGGCACCCTCTCATTGTAAGGAGATGTCCTCCACATCTATTTTTTCTTGTACTTTCGTTACATTATGGATTCATTCTATATTATCTTGTTGTAATTTATTTATATAAATCACATTACTATCTTTATTATTTATATGTAATGAGAAAATGTAACATCACAACATTTTAGATTATATAAGATTTAATTGATAACTTGTGGTGTACGAAAGCCCGAGCATAAACGAAATAAAAATTATATATATTTCAATAAGAACTTTATAATCATGATGTTAAACTGGTGTTTTTTATTTGGATTATAAATATTATGAAATATATATAATTATTATAATAATTTTAAATTCATTTAATAATTCTTATGAAATAAATACTCTAATTTTAGAAAATTTATTTTAAACATTTTCTAGAAAAAAAATTTCTATTTCCTTTTATTAGAAAATAATATAATTAATTTTTTCACACTATAAATAAAATAATTTCATAAAATTTTGTTAATTTTTAAAATCATCATTTCAAAATTATGTAAGATTATAATTTTTTTATTATAAATATTTTTATTTTCCATTGAATAGTGAAATTTACTGGTTTTTATTAAAAACTATATTTTTATTTCAATAGTTGAAAATTCATATTTTAGTTATTTATAAATGTAAAATTAGTTATTTTAATATTAATAAGCTAATTTGTTATTTTTTAATCAATTTCATTATGTATTTTATAATTAAAACATTTTTATACTTAAAAAAGGTGTTTTTTAAAATAAATTCTTTATGTTTTATGCGTTTAATTTTAAATTAAATCATTCCATTTATATGTTTAGAATTTTTAAACATGGAATCCTTATTTTGATTCATGAATTTAAAATTTATTAAATAGTCCCCTTTTACTTCTTGCAATTATGAATAGTAACATTCATAATTTTTGTTACCACGATATAGGGTAAACTGGGCAATATATGTTAATAATAAAATCCTAATGACTATAAAATGACACTAACACATGAAATGATTTTACTAGAAGGGTAATTTTATATTATAAGTATTATAGGTTTTTATATATGATTATTGTTTTTCCAATAATTAGAGATTATGACCACTATAATATTTTATTTAAAAAATGTCAATGATGTTTCATTCACAATTTTAATAATTATAACATTTTTAATATGGTGTTAATTAAATGATATAATTTACTATAAATAATATTTTTAAATATTAATGAATTATATTCATCATGGGAATTTATTTTTAATTTCTAATTTGGAAATCATTACCTTAAATTCTTTCACAACATTTATGATGTTGTTATTTTACTAAAAGAAAAATAAAACAAATGATTTAAAAAATATTAAAATAAATATAATTTGAAATAATTAATGTTACATATTTGTTTTAATTATTACATTTACATATTGGAAATTTATTAAAAATTTACTTTTGAATTTAACAACTTTTATTGATTTTAATAAAATCAATTTAATGAATATCATTAAATATTACACTAATGATATTTAATAGAATTAATATTTAATAAAATTATTTTAAAATCATAAAAAACATTAATAAATCATAAGTGAGTAATATATGGTCTAAAATGTCAGAAATGTTTCTTTAATGGTCTAATTTACACAATATAAGTAAACATTTCACCCTTTTAGTATTGAAAAATTTATTACCATAGTTTAAATTTAAAAAGGTTAACTAAAGGTTTGTTAAAATGATAAGGTCTAAAATAACAACAAAAATAGTTTAAAATATATTGGTTTATGCTATTAAAACTATATATTTACTTATATTCTAATCCATGGTAATTTTTTCGTAGTTATATATAAAATGAATTTTTTATAATTTAATCTTTTGAGAACATCCAAAAGTAACCCTCACTTCAATTATAAAAGGGAACCTCCACCCTCACTTCATTACAAAACATATGAGACTTATAGATCAACCCGAATCTAAAAATTCTTATTTCTAACATCCTTATCCATTTTTTAGTATCTTTTATTCTCAAAACACCATCCCTAGCATCGTTACGAATTGATTTAAAAGAAGTTCACCGAATAAGTGGTAATCATCTTTATCGACTATTTGAAGTACATTTCTTCTTCTACTTACTAGTATTGTGTTTTCCAAACCTAAAATAATAAAACCATTATCATATATATTTTGATATGTTATTAGGATAATGAAACAACCATTTTATACCTTTTATCCATCTTTTGAAAAAGGAATGTATCACATGTGCGTACATATGACATACCATCTCCATGTAGCGATGTAATTATATATTCATCACCAATTTACTTGGATGGTTATAAATATGGAAATAATAGATATATATGATAATTATGACTTATAATTTATTCTATAAATTAATATATCCTTTAATTCCTTACCATATCAACCTTTTGAAAATGATATCACCGATTGTGCTTACATACAACTTTCTACCTCCGTGAAGTGATGAGATTCATATTATATATTAATGATTGAATAATGATTATAAAAATGAATATAAAGAATAAATATAATATATATTAATATAATATAATTTTGGAGATTATGGAACTATATCTTAGGAATAATAACTGGTACTTAAATGACAAAACATGCATACGATAATGAAGTAGATAACACGTGAAACAAGGGTAATACCAAAATATTATTAACAAAAAGGTAATAAGATAGTACAAATGGAAAATATGGGACATCATATATATGAATACGTGTTTGATATAAATTACTAATATTCTTTAAACAATTATAATTATGGTGAAATCGCATTCAAATAAATGAAAGTTCAAGGTAATGGATTTCATAACACAATTTTCATTCATTGGTTTCAACATTTATTTCATTTATTATTCCATGGTAATATTATGTATGAAATAAATTTTTATTATATGTTATTTTATTTAAAATAATTTTGTTTTTATTTATATGTTATACACATAATCTATACATTTGATTAAGTCTTACTATAATGTTTTTATATTTGTAAGGGATATTATCTCAATTTTCATTCCTTGAGGCATATGTTGATGTTAGGTACCTATATTATTTTATGATATGTATATAATATCCCTTTGAGATGTTATATCATGAATTTATTTATTATCACGTTATTTAAATAATTTTATTATATTATAGGCATACGATTCAAGTAATTACTAATCAGTAAGGGATAATTCACAACCTCATCATTGTAAAAGATTGTTTATGTTTATGTCTCTATTAGGGAATATTTCTCTTCCATGACCATGTTTTCTAAATATGTTTTAAAAAATTAATTTACTATTCCCAAAAGTTTTTTTAATTCCATTTTCATCCCTTTTTTACTTTTTAGAAAATTATTTAAAGTACGCTTTATGTCATTTTCCAAAGAAGGCACATTATGAATTTTCTTATGAAAATGTGATATTAATGGTTTTTAACTTATAGAAAAGAATAAAATGTCTTTCCATCATGTATCATTAAATAAATGAGGTCTAAATTACTTTTTTAAAATGTTATTTTCTAATAAAATGATTCCATTATTTTATTCATGATTTTTAGACTAAAAAATCAATGTAAAAATGGGTATTTCCCTCATGAAATATCACAATAATCTTATTAATGTATCTTCACCTATATAAAAATCCTTTATTGAAACATATTTTTAGGGTATTCCATAATTAAAAAAATAACCATATTGACATATATGGTTTATGATCATTTTCATTGAGTAAAGAATTGATTTTTTGTATGACTAGTTCTTCCAATAAGGACAATTATTGATATTGTTAAGGCATGACGATTCATTTGTATTTAACCATATGTGGAATGAATCTGACATAGTAAGTAATGGGAGGGTCCCTATATATCCCCTATATGTATAATAAGGTCATAAAAGGCTAAAGAGATATGGTTTTGGATGAGGCCTTACCAATTTAGTAGATTCTTGGCATTTAGAATTGATAATATTAGATTCTTGGTATGAAGCCTTGACTATATTAGATTATTGGAAAAAATATTCGATGTTATACAGTGTCTTTGTATTAATACTCCATCATATGTTTTAGATTTAGGACATTATTCATTTCATAATTATTATATTAGTTATTCATATTCCATGTGATTATTTTATTAGAATTATATACAGGGTTAAGATTCATTATCATGGGGTTATTTTAATAGATTTATTAGAACATCATTAATTCCAGACATATTATGATCAAATTATTGATTAAATGGATTGTGATTCATTTATTTACCATTATATATTGTTTATTAAATATGTATTCATATCCTCCACTACATGATTACCCTTAATGATAAACTAAGATCACCTATTTCTTATATTTTACCTTCCATATGATATAAGTTTTTTTGTGATTGGTATACCAGGATATATAAAGTGGAACAATGGAATTCTAAATAAAAATTATCTATGTATTTTGTATTTAAAAATATAATGAAAATTTAATGTATTTATCTCGTTATTAAATACATCTAAACTATCAAGTCCATTGGGATACAATTCCTTATATCTTATGAAAATTTATTAACTAGGAACCACCTTTAGGATACTAGGGTTAAGGTTTTTATAGTTGGTATCATATGAAATTTATTAGAAACATTGAAAAATAGATTTAGTAAAATGTTTATTAGGGAAACATAAACCTATAAATAACATTGATAATATTCCAAAATTAACAAATATTAGGGTTTTGAGATTAGTTTTAGATAAATTTTCAATTTATGTTAGGTGTTTCACTAGTTTTGAAATTATAAATTATGATTTATAATCTATTATAGTGTGTTCCATAGTTTGGAAATGGTTCCTAGTGTATGGAATGGAAATCGTATCAATGCACATAATCCATGAATGGAATTAAGTACCCGACAAGATAATAAAGATGGAGCTAAAAAATTATAAAAATATTAGGGAAACTGAATTAGGGTACGTGAAAAAAAAATAATGTATGAAGAAGTATGCTGATCAACATCTTAGTGTAACAATTATACAACACTTTACGTGACAACAACCACTATCATTCAGTGGGACTAAATTCCATTTGTAGCTGAGAAATAGATATGTTATTAGGGAAAATATTTCAATATTTGTGATGAAATGAATGGGAGATGGATTTCAGGGGAATTTATCATCTATTTGGGGATTAAGATCAATGGTTATCATTGATTCTAAATACAAAGGTTGAATTGGAAATAGTGATCATGTAATGGGAGGATTTCATTGTTCTCTTCTTTGAAAAATTATTTCATCATATAAAACAAGTGGGCCTAGAAGGATAGTTCATGAGTCTATGACAAAAAAGAAGAAAATATTTATATCTATGAGGACAAAATTTTCATGTTAACAAGTCATGTTAAATATTATTTACCTAATCCAAAGATCATGATTGACCACTTCTTAGTTGGTCATAATATAATCTTTCTATGAGAACTAGTATTAGAAACCATCTCATCATATGAGGATATAGTATCATGTTCTATCATGAAGGAGAATTAATTCACCAATTATTATGACATATAAGGAAATAAAGAGAAGAATGTGATGACATAGTAAAGGAAATATAAAGGGATAATGTGAATATGGTATTTTCCAACATGCGATACTTTTGGATGGAAACACACTGGTAGATGATAAAAAGGTAATATACCTTAGAAGAAGAAAAGGGATTATGGTCGTGTTAATGTTATTGACAAAGAATAATTGGAATGATTACTATGATTTTTTATTTTGATCAATGAAATATGTCATAAATGAAGTTATGGAATTATCATTATAAGAATCATGAATCATATTTGGATTATACTGCGGTACCATTTTTTACAGATTTGGAGGCATGTGATAAATAATTATGGTGACTAAGAGAAGTGACTATATGAAAAGTTGATATTTTAAAAAACATGTTATTTTTTGTATATATCTTTAATATATTTGTGATGATGAGGTAATAATGATAAATTAACTTATATCATATAGTATTTATGAAAATGAATGTAGGTGGTGATTTGATGGTTTATGTTATCTTTGTTGGGTTTACTACATGTTTGGATTTATGGAAAATATTCAACAACCTAAGATTCTATTTTCGGAATCATGTTTTTTAATTAAGATTTTATGGTGATCAAGGTATTTATATTATTGGTATGTGAAAAAAATAACTACATTATATTGTTTGTAGAATATAATTTTATGTTGAACATTTATATTTAGTTACCTTCCTTTTAAATATTTTGACTTCGAATTTGGATAGATACATTTTAGATGAATTTTAAGATTTAATAGTTACAGAATGTATTACGTTTAAATTTGGATATTATTTTTCAGTGAAGACATGTGATAGAGATTTTGGGTTCATTAATTTTTTTAGGTCAATGGAATGACATGTGAATCTTATGATTCCTTAAAAGTGTTTTAGGAATAAAAAATTTATCTCGAATATCCATTTCCTGGTGTAAGTGATGAATTTGAAAAGGATTTATTCACAACATAGGGATGAGATTATAGTTATGAAATTGAATGAAATAAAATATGGTTTTTTCTTGAGTGATTTATCTACAATGTGAAAAAATTCCTCAACTCTATAAAAAAGATTTGGAACAAAAATGTATTTTGTTTACCATTCTTACTTCTGAATCAATTATCTTATAACCCATAAAAAATTCAATATTTTTTAAAGGTTGAAAATCTAATGACCATGTTATCAATAAATCCCCATTAGTCCTTGATAGTTATATTTCACTTCCATCTCCATATTTTCACTTCCTACTAAATATTTTTAATCTATAATCCTAGTTTTGTGGCGACTATAGATTTTTCCTTCCCCTATTTTATATAGGAGGGTTTAATAAACTTTTTATGAGGGATTTTCCCGAAAAGAAATTTTCAAATATCAACACATTATTTTTAAGGTGATAATTCAAATTTAGAGTACACAATTTATTCAATTTGGCTGAAGGTAACATCTCGATATTTTATATTTTTTAAACATTAATTTATAGCTTATGATGCATGCAACAATGATCTTAACAAAACCCCAAAATATAATTATTTAAATATGACCATTATAATCGAGCCACTAAATTGGTGAGTTTTATTAGGATTCACCACAGTATTAAATATTTAGAAAAGTTATAATAAATACAAATTTATTTACTAATTCTCAGGAAATAAACATAGAAACAATATTAAATTCATTTTATATGTTTTAATTAGAAATGATTTTTATTTCGTTTTATGAGAAATTAATATAATTAATTATCAACCAATTTTTGAAGATTTTTTTTTAAATGAAAATAGTTTTTTAAATCATAAAATCTAAATTATCTTATGGTGAAATTCTTATATTTTTCTAATAATATTGATTTTTTTGGGAATAGTGAAAACAATGATTTATATTTAAAACTATATTTTTATTTCAACCATTGAAATGTTATATTTTATTTTGTATGAAAAGTAAGAATATTTATATGATATTATAAATAATATAATTAATTAAAATGTAATCATTTTCATGGTTTAATTTTAAATTAAAAAATTTTTATGCTTAAAATGAGAATTTTTTTGAAAAATATTTTTCCATTTTGGTTTTTATGGTTTAATTTAAAATAATAATTTTCTAATTATCTATTTAGAAGTTTAAAAAATGAAATCCATATTTGGATCTATGAAGTAATTCTTTTAAATACATCGTTTTGTTTTTTTTCAAATATGAATAGTAACCTTTGTATTTTTCTTTACCACAGTTTATGGTAAATTTAGCCATATATGATAAAATTAAAATGATAAAGTCTTAAAAATTAGCCTAAAAATTGTCCCAATTTTATTTTATGAGTGAAATTCATCCATAAGTTTTTTATGTTCAGATATATGACCATTTTCTTCAATTGGTGTGTGATTATGATCTTTATAATTATTTTTGGAAAAAAGTCCAACATGTCACATACAAAGTTTTTATAATTATTACATTATTAATATGATGTTTTTTATAATATATCTTATAATATTAATAGTATTGTGAAATATAACATAATTATATTCATCGCGGTATTTTTTTCAAATTTTTAGTTAATAAATAATTACCTTAAACACTTGCATGACACTGATGCAATATTATTTAAATTATGAAAAGATCCAATAAATGATATAAATAATATTATAATCAATATAACTTGAGATAATTAATGTTATACTCTAAATTTTTAGGAAAAATTTACAAAATATGGAATTATTAAAATATTTTTTTGAAGTTATCTTGTTGTATTGATGTAATTAATGTCTTTGTAATGAATTGTGTTAATATTGAAAATAATGAAATTTTGTGGGATTAATATTTTATCAAATTATTTAATAGTCATGTAAATATACAAAAAATAATAATTTGTTTTTATATGGTATAAAATCTCATAAATTGTTCAATTATTATTTAATTAACACCATATATGTATAATATAAAACCTTCTCATATTGAAAAAGATGATACCATATTTAAATTTAAAAAATGTTAAATAATTGGTAATAAAAATTATAAGGTGTAGAATAAAAGAAAAAAAATTATAAAATATATTGGATGATGAGAATAAAACCCTCTAATATATTTAATTCTAATCATTTTACATTAGGTAGAATTTATATAGAAATTTATTTTATTATTATTTAATATTTTGAGAAATCCCCAAAGTGCCCCTTACCTCAATTATAAAATGCCACCTCAACCCTCACTTTTTTACACCACTTAGGATACTTATTGAGAGATACAAACTTGATAATTTTTATTCATAAATTCATTATAATTTTTTAGGTGTTAGGATTTTCATAAGATCAACCCTAGTGTCCAAATAAAGAGATCTAAATGATGTTCACCAAAAAAGTGGTAATTATCTTTATTAACTTTTTGAGTTTTATATATTCTTATACGTAATATACATGTGTTTTTTACATACTAAAATAATGAAACCAGTATGATATATATACTGAAAATTTATTATGATTATGAAACATCCATATTCTACCATTTTTTCATCCAATGAAAAATGATAACACCCCACATGCGTACTTATGACTTACCATCTCAACTTTGCGGTGTAATTCATTTTTCATCACAAAATAACATGGATTGTTTTTATGGTAGAAATAATTGATATATATGAAAAATATGAAATGAAATTTTTTATAAAAAATTAATATACCATCCAATTTATTACCCTTTAAACTATTTGTAAATGATATCATCGGTAATGTGTACATATGGCCAACCATCTCCATGAAGCGATACAATGTATTTTATATGATATACATATAAAAATGGTTATAAAAATATATAAAATGATCAAATATGATATATATGTCCTTAAAATAAATATATATATGATTTAACTCTATCGAATTCATAAGAATTGAGACTTACATGACAAAACAAGCATAGTAAAATGAGGTTGTTAACACCTAAAACAAGGGTAAAAAAAATATTATTAACATATGGGTGATAATATTATATAATAGGATCATATATGAAATAATAAATATTAATATGGCCAGTTATTACATAATAACATGATTTAAACCATTATTTATGTGTTTAAATAATGTTCAACAGAAGGAAAGAGAAAGGTAAGTGATTTCTTAACTCAAATTTCCTTTATTAGGTTAAACCTCTAATTTATTGATTTTTTAATCGTAATATTATGTGTGAAATATATTTTTATTATATTATGTTTTATTTAAATTTATTTAATGTGAACTTTTGGTTTATAATTACTATCCATTCATTTTATTAATTCTCACATCATTGTTTTAACCTTTATAAGGGACTTCATCACATTTTTTTAATTGAGGCATAGTTTATTGTTATTCACCAATACTATATTATAAGGATTATATAACACCCTTTTGACATGTTATATCATGAAGAAATTTATTCTCAGGATATTAATTTTTTTTATAAATTTTATTATTTCACAGGGTATATGATTTAACTCATTTCAAATTGTTAACAATTATTTCACAGTATCTTCATTATTCAGGATCATTTATGTGTATATATATATTGATAAATTTTCGTCTTCATTTAGAATTTTTTATAAAAAAAATTCAAAATTGATTTTAGTATTCCAAAATTATTGTTTAAATAAATTATTATCCCTTTTTAACATTCTACGAAATTTTTTAAAATGAATATGTTCCTCATTTCTCAAACAAGGTTCTTTATGAAATTTCATTAAATTTTATTAAAGGAATGTTATTAATCTTATACATCATTAGTGGAATTTTCCACCCTCATATCACATTAAAACATTGATGTTTCCTTTGTAGGTTTTCAATTTTAATTCCAATGAAAATAATTACTTTCTGATGTGATAAATTTTTAAATTTCAAAATTTATTTTCATAGTAAACATTTTATTTTCTCAAGAAATCTTCTAATAATTTATTTTTATTATTTTTATCTATGTCAACATCCTTTTTTAATATTTTTTTGAGTATGTACTATAATTATACCATTTGTCATATTTATTTGGATCATTTTTTATCATTTTCCTTGGGAAAATTTTTGATTTTTCATATGACTAGTTCTTCGAATATAGATAGCTATTGATTTAGTTAAAGAATATTGATTCAATTGTATTATTTAACAATATTTGGAATTAATTAGGCTTTTAAAGTGATGGGAATACCCCACTATATCACATTAATGAATTGGTAGGTCTCATGAGAGAAAAAATATATGGTTTTAACCAATACCTTAACAATTTATTATATTCATGGCATGAATCCTAGATAGTATTATATTGTTTGAATGAGTTATAGAATGCAGTATATTCATGGAAAAATCATTTTTGATATTATATATCTTGGCATGATGCCTCGATGGTATGTTTCAAAGGTCATACTTTATGAATTACATCATTATGAGATTTTTTATTGATATTCATTATCCTTATTTGATTAGTATAATATCCATGGTTAAGTTTCATTATCATTTGATTATTTATATGAAATTATTTGATTATCATTTATTCCTTCAATATAATTATCATGTTATTGATTAAAGGGCTTGTGTTATAGTAATTTCCCTCCCTAAATTTTTTATTCTTTATTTTTTCATATTGTGAAATTCATGATTACCCATATCAACCATCTATGATCACCCCATTATTCGGTTTTATTTTCCACATGATATGAGGATGTGTTTTGTTATTGAAATGCAAGGAATACCATGGGGAATGATAGAATTCTCAAAAAAAATTTAAAGTGTTTTATTTTTCAAAATGTAATTCAAATTTCATGCATGTATCTAGTTTACAAAAACATCAAAATTATTCACTCTTTTAGAAAGTTGCTTCGTGTATGTTATTCCAATGTAATAAGTAGGCACTAACTTTGGGATACTAGGGTTGAGGTATTTATAGATATCACATTTCACTCTCTATAAACCCTTCCATGAACCATTATATACATCCATTATGATACCAAAATTATTATGTGACATTATATAAAAAAAATTCTGTTGTTAATACCCACACCCATTTCTGCTAAAGCATATTCACCCAGATTAACAATAATTTATTGAATTTAGATTCCTATTTATGCATCCAATACTCTTTATTTATTGAAATAAAATTTAATAAAGGAATTATTATGTTGTATAATCTATGTGAACCATAAAGGAATGTACATGATATGAATGTGATGAGTGGTACTTTACAAATATATCCCTCAAATGCATTGAAAAAAAAAATTATCTCATGAGGTACCATGAATAGTTTTTATATGTTTTGACTAAGAATAATATGTTAATATGTATAGATTGTTGTCTATGACATGTAATTTTTGGACTTAATTCCTTCGAACCAACTTATATTGTACTTTATGATAACATATATTCATGGATTTTAATATTAGTAAATTTTTTATCATATCATGATCATTCTTTCGCATGAAATTGAATATGTTAATGTTTTAAGAGTAACTATCGCACTAAAATGTCATAACGAGTCCATACTATGATGAGAACTTGGAAGTTTTATGACAATATTCTTCAATATATGTTATATTTCTAGATAATATCATTTGTGTGACACAAACAAAACAATATATCAAGGGTGGAGACTCATAGGACTTTGAGGAACATTCTCATGGTGTAGTCCCTTGGTAATGTCCTGGAGGATATTACGTGAACAATACCCGCTAGTAGGAAATGAAAATTTATATATGTTATTGAATTTTTCTATATGTGAACATGCGTATTATACCTTAGACTTGAAGATTATTATTGACGAGTATTATGAGATGCACTCTTAGATGTAACCTCAATGATAAATGTTTGTGGTGATGTTGGATGTGATGGATGTGTCATATGTAATATTTAATTAATGAATAATATGAGAAAAGATTTATCCTTCTTGTTATTTAATAAAAGTTAATATATCAGTCCCATTGATGGAAATTATATATCCTAAATAAATCCATGGACATGATGATCAATATAAAAGTTCTATTTCGGAAAAGTCAAAGAATGAGATATTGATCATATAGGTTGATGGCACTGGCATGCAACCTTCTCAATTTGAGATATTTTGATAAAGGGATTAAATTACACTATGAACATTTGTATGAGGTGACTTTTCATTGGGGGGATTAACATCTTACATTATGGTTTCCTTGGAATGTTTATAGACACTAACTTTAGAATTTAAGTTGCTCTACATACTACCACTGAGAAAGATGCCTAGGGGGTCACAGACTATGTGTATTCAGTATTCCAGTTAAATAATATATATTTTTAATTATTTAACAAGTTGAATAATGATTATTCTCAATTGTGTTATACTAATTATTGATGGTTTCCTGATCAAATTTATTCTGACACGAGTTATTCAAGAGAATATATTATGGTATAAATATTTAAAAAATATATTTTTTAGTATTTAGTGAATATAATAATTATATATATATTTTCTAATAATTTAGTGATATTTATTAATAAATAAAGATATTCTATTCAAGGTCCAATTGATATGGTGGAGGATTGGATGACTAAGTTCACAGGTCTAGTGATAAATAATAATGTTGAATATTATTTTATAAAATAATATTTGTTTATAATTGGCATGTTAAGAGTGTGTTAAGAAATAAAAATAATACTACTATTATTATTTGACATCATGTTTTACTAGGATTAATAAAAAAATAAGGGCATTTGTGGAATTATGTTATTGTTACACAATATATATAAATATACAATTATGAATATTTTCTCATAACCTTAGTCAAGGAAATAATTATCCACAATGGATTAGAGAAAATCTCTCAATCCTTGTTAGTTCATCCCTCCACAAGAAATCTCTCAAGAACGAGAGAGATCCTCCTCCATCTGATCAAGGAAAATGCATTGGAAGTAGTTCCCAAGGCGATTGGCGGCATAAATAACATGAATAAGGATATTCCATGCTACCACTTGGAGACTCCATTGGCAGTGTATGGAGATTCTTGGAGCATGTTTGGCTCACCTCTATAGGGAACCTATGCTTGGATTCAACAATGAAATAGAGACACGGTGTATATCTATTGCTGGATGCATCAACGATGTAAGAATGACCTTGGTTTTAATTTTTATTTAGTTAAATTAATTATAAAATACATGTGTTGATATCCTCTCTCTTGGTTATGGGTTAATATCAATTTCTTGTTCTTTGATTCAAATATATTGATCAAGACATTCATTGTTTCTTGATCTCAGATTAATTATTGATAATGGAAAAAAGAAAAGTGGGGAACCATCCCTCCAACGCTTCCACTACACTTGGAACCTAAAAATTCATATTAGAGTGGGAAATTTATTGTTTATAATTGTTAATTTCATTGATAATTTACGCATTCATTATTTAGTTTTTAAATTCTACTTTAATAATTATTTAAATATGAATTGCATGATATATTTCTTCTTCTATCGTTTCTCACAGATATAACATAAATGATTAATTTTATGATGAAAATAAAATTGAGGATCTCATCTAGAGGTTCCAAGGATCCTGGTCATACAACCCCAATATACACGCGGTGTAATCGGAATTACACACTATGTAGTCATGTTCAATTCATCAATATTGATTGAGAAATCAACTAAATATTCTTCATTGATTATGGAATTAAATAATACATTAATGAACCATGCTTTGAGTAGGATTATCAAGCACAAGGTCAACAGGACTACATGCTGTGTGGACTACGAGACATAGCATGTAGTACCTTCAGGTTCATTGTTGGGATATGTATTCCATACACGGCCTTCTTGACTGGTGACGATGAAACATGGATTCGATATAGTGTGTGTCCCAATAGACACACCATGTACTCCATGATTTAGTTAGTAATCCTCACATATCGTGTCCATATGCATGTAATTCAAATATATGGTGAAGGGTGTACATTCTATGTACATCAGATCTACACAATGTGTAAATTTTCTAGATTACCCAGGTTTAAAAATTATTTTATGTACTATGTAAACCTTGAGACATGTACTTGTGTGTGGTCATAAAGATATAAAACACAAAGTTATAGGTTTTAATATACAAAAATATTTAAAAGTTTAACTAATATTGGCATAATGTTCAAGATCTGCATGTCATGTATGAGGGGTATTATAGTTATTATTCCACGTTCATTAAACAATGACACATTACCATGAAAAAATAAAATTCTTGAAATCATCAATGTAGTACACATCATGAAAGTACGTGATAATTCATGTATGCTATTAGTCACAAAAATATAGTGTATAAAAGTATACTACATGTTGGGAAGATTTATATGTTTAATGAACGAGTTACATAAAATGTAGAAGTTATGGACATTATTAATTTTAATTGAATTTGTTTAATTAGTTTAAAATTATAAAGGATTATAATCTCAAAGAAGTAAAAATAAGTATTAAGATAAAAATGATTCATTAATTAAAGATAATAAATAATATATTTGAGCGTGAATTATTTTAAATAAGAACAATTAACAATTGAATGTTAGTTTTATTAAATAAATAATTCTTTTCATGTTATTGGTTGATCATGAGCTGGACCAGAACATTTTATGTGATTGGTTTTATTTTAATTTATTATTAAATTAAATTATTAGCATGTGTGGATTGTCTTCTAATTAGTATGTAGGCCTTGCATTCAAACTATTTCTTTTATGTAAACCCCCTTTTACCCATCAGAATCATGTGATTAATAGAATACGTAATGTATAGAGCTACCAAGATAGTGGAGGCGGTTTGAGTTAGGAGCCGGAGCGAAACCAATCCAATAAATATAAAAAGGTGGATAGGTGGAAATCTATAAACATGAACCTTGAATAGTACAAGGTGTGTCTTCCCTAGGTTATGGGTTGGTTTATCAACTGGTAGATAAATTTATCATTAAATAAGATCATGATCATACCCTTTATTTTATTTGTATAAGTATCATGGTTATTCATTATTGATGTTTCATTTAAATCACATAATAAATGAATTAACAAGATTAAATTATGGAACTAATATGAACTGTATTATGAATAAATTATATCCAATGATATGGTTAATCACTTAAATAATCATACCTAATATTAACAAGCTTGTGATAAAGATAATAATTGGAAATTTATGTATAAAGGATAAAATCCCTAAATAAAATATTTAGTATGTTTAGCATTTTATTACATTGATTAGAATCAAACCATAGTTCAAAGTGCTTGACCAAAAAAATATGGAATTCTTTCATTATCATGGAATTATAAAATGAGGTTTTGGATTGACTTGACTTGGTTCAAATATAGGGTTGACTACAAAAGTTGTACTTGGTGTAATTGAGAGGCAATGGTCAAAGAAATCTGATTAATGGATTTTAGGATCGGGGAGTCTTCACAATATATCAAGTAACTGTGGAATAATATTGTTGGAATTTGGAAGGCCTACCTTAAACCTTTCAAGTATCTAGAACAACAAAAGATGGGTTAAAGAGAAGACAATTGTGGATTCTTTCTACTTTAATATCCAAGAAACAATATATTCCTAATCCAATCATGAGGTATGTTGGGATTTGATAAAATAGTGGTAGACTAATAAATATGATATTCATTTATTTGTTTAAATTTATCAAATAATGTACTGAATATATTCTTATCTTATTTTTAGAAACAATATTAAAATTACATCAAACATGTCACTATAATCCATAATCAATAAGGAAAACCATCTCACTAGTACCAATTTCTAGGAGTGGAAAAGGTTCCAATTGGCCATCCTTCTCCATGAAAGAAAATTATATGTTCTAGAAGAAACTTTAATAGTTTCACCTAGAAATGAGGAAAGTGATGATGAAATATATCTCTATGAGAAACATCTGAATGGTTCTTCAGATGTTATGTGCTTCATGAAATCATCCATGTCTAAAATCCTCTTTAAGCTGCATGGGGAAATGGATGCATATTTCATGATATCTCCCCTTGAGGATCTCTATCAAGATAAGGAGAGAAAAGAGATCTATGAAATCTCCAATGCTTTGTTTACAACTATTTTTGGAGAGTTTGTGCCAGTTGGGCCTCATGTAGTCAAGGTTATTGGCTAAATTGAATGCCTAGACATCATCAGGATTAAATTCAATGATGAGTTACATAAAAATCCCATAGTTTTATCATTTCACAAGAACTTATCTATAATTATATTGGATTATAATATGATTAATAATGAGAGGAGTCTATCAAAACTTTTTATTGTGTTTTTACTTCTAGATTGGGACATGGGGCATGAAAAACTATTAGTCTTTATGGTGAATAAGAAAAGGAAGAACAAGGAAAAGGGGACTAATACATATAAACACTCTAAAGCTCTAGATCACCATCCTTAAATGAAGGGGAATATTTAAAGGAAAATCTAAGAAAAGGAGGTAGTATTTGGTTCCATGTGGCAGGCCATACCACTAGATGACTAACTGAAACCAAAATCTTGTGGAATCTAAAGTTTAATTCAGTATTGAGTACAATATTTCAATATATACACATTCGGTATTAAATGTAGCTTTTGGTTCTCATATATATATATATCCAAATGTAGGAACAAAAAAGATTCATGAATATTTCTAGAGCAGAGGTGGATTTATGAGATGCCAATGGTGTGAGACCGGTTTCTCTTTCCACTAGTTACTAACACATTGGATTACCAATGTTAATGATTTTGGTTTTACATGATTGTTATTATGTACCTACTATTACATAAAACATAGTTTTTGTATCAAGTTTAGATACAGATGGGTTTATTATAATGTTCCAAAATAGAAATTATTTCTTTTATAAGGACAACATATATTATGGTATGAATAATTTAAATAATGTATTGTATGTATAAAAATATGAAAGACATGTGTTGGATATTGATAAAAAATCATGTTCATGCGACTCATATAACACCCAATTATGGAATCACTATCTCGATCATGTAAATGAGAATTGTTTGACGAATCTCTATCAATATGGTTATTTAGACTCTTCTAATATAAAAACAACATTATATATGTCATTATTGATTACAAGGGAAAATGACTAAACCACCATTTTGTGGATAGGGTGAAAGGGGCACAGAGCTTCTAGGATTGGTACACACCGATGTGTGTAATACATTTTCAGTAGAATCTACTGGTGTATATTCTTACTTCATAAATGTCACTAATGACGTGAGTATATATGTACATATATACTTAATGAGGTATAAGTCCGAGTCCTTTAATAAATTCAAGGAATTCAAAAATGAAGCATAGAATCAACTTACTAAGAAGATAAAGAATCATTGATCAGATTTTGGTTGTGAGTATCCTAACCAATAGTTCATCAAATTTCTACAAAAGTTTGGGATTCTATCTCAAACCACTCTACCTTATACACCATAGAATAATTATTTTAGTGAAAGGAGGAACACTACCTTGTTTGATGTGGTAAGGTATATAATGAGTCATGGAGATCTTTTATTATCCTTTTGGGGATATTCATTAAAAAATATTTCATACACATCAAACTGAGTACAAAATAAATCTAAAAATGGAATTCCCTTTGAGATATACAGTGGAATGAACCCATTTTCACTCATTCACATATATGAGGTTTCAAGGTGTTTATTAATTACTTCTCAAGAAACAAACTAACACTCCATGGAATGAAGTGTATATTTATAGGGTATCCCAAGGAAACAAAGGAATACTACTTATACAACCCCTTAGTCAAGAAGGTGATTGTCTCTAGGAACGATGTCATTCTTGAGAGGGAGCACGTACTCAAAACAGATAGTGGGAGGATGGTTGAATATGATGAAGTTGATGCTCAAGATATATAGATGTTGGTATAGGAACATGTTTTATAGGTCCATGTGGAAGAATTTGTTCCTAAAACAGAAGTACAACATAGAAGTGTAGAAGATGTAAGGGAACCAGATAGTGATGATTTTCTAGTCCCCAGGGATGTTGAGTCATTATGGTTAAATAATGACAAACCTACCTCGAAAAAAGTGGTAGTAGAGAGATCCAAAGCTGTAATATGGCTAGAATCATTGAATTATGAGATGGATTCCATGTATTAGAACCATGTATGGGTTCTAGCTAATGTGACAGTCAATGTAATTCAATTTGGATGAAAATCGATATTTAATAGAAAACTGGACATGAAAGGTACTGTAAGTACCCATAAATCAATGATAGTGGCTAAAGTATTAAAACGAAGTAAAGGTATTGATTAAAATGAATCCTTTTCACCAATTTCCATGTGTTAATCCATATGAATCACACTTGCTACAACAGATTACCATGACTATGTGATTTGGCATTTGGATGTCAAAAATGAACTCCAAAATTGTAACCTTCAATAAAGTGTCTATATGAAACAACCTGAAGGTTTTTTGATACCAAGTGATTCCAAAAGTGTTTTCAATTTTCTTAGATCCATTTACCGATTGAAGAAAGCTTCTATGTCATTAAATATTTGATTCAATGAATCCATAAGATAATTTTCTTTCATTAAGGATGAATGTGAGCCATGTGTTTATAAAAGGTTTAATGGGAATATGGTTATTATCCTATTAGTGTATAATGATGACATATTACATATTGGAAATGACATACCATTCATAGAGATAGTTAAGGTAAATTAGAAAAGATATTCATCAAGAAGGACTTTGGTGAGGTGGCCTATATTATATGGATCAAGATCATTCGTGATAGATCAAAGAGGATTCTTTAATTAATTTAAAGTACATATGTTGACTAGATATTAATAGATTTAGTATGGAACAATCCAAGAGGGGATTGGTTCTATTATCACATGGTTTACATATTTCAATGAAAATGTGTCCCTAGAAACAACTAGAGGAAGATAAAATGAGTAATATCCCATTTAATTTAGTGATAGGATCAATATTGTATTCTATGTTATATACTAGACATGATTTTTTTCTTATTTATTGAGAATTGTAGGAAGATATCAAAATGAACTAGGTGGAAATCATTTGGATAATGTTAAGACTATCCATAAGTATTTGAGAAGAACTAAGTATATGTTCCTACTGTATAAGGGATATTAGAAGATTTTATTCAGAGGGTATATTGATGCTATTTTTGAAAAAGATCATAATGATCTAAAGTCACAATCAAGATATGTTTTCTGTCTCAACGGAGGAATTGTGATATGGAAGAGTTCAAAGAATCCAGTTGTAGCTAATTATATAGCGGAGTTTGAGTATGAAGAGGAATATGATACATCCAAAGAATCTTTTTGGATTCAAAACTTTATCGAAGAGCTTAATGTGGTACCTAGTAGTAATGAACCCACCACATTTTATTGTGAAAATACTACAGTAGAGACTCTTGCAAAAGAGACAAGTTTACATCAATGGACAAAGAACATATAATATAATTTATAAATCATCACTTACTCATGTACATCCCTATAATATCCCATACAATATTAAAATATCAATACAATTTATGGTTATGTTGTGGTGTATTTTTAATAATATTGTTTTATCCTTGAATCATGTTATTGTGATGTGTATCTAATTACCCAATGTCACTTGGCCTCTCAATATTTTTGGATTGTATTTTTGTGAATTTATATTTTATAATTAGTGGAATAATGTTTATAAAAGTTAGTTGTTCTTATATTGTTCCCTTTTTATGGATTGGTGATCTCTATTGGAATTTATAATGGGTAATATTGTTAGTGAAGATACATATATTTTAGATAAAAATTCTATATATACCATGACTATTATGAAAAATATAAATAATGAAAAGACTATATAGTAGAATATGTCCTTATTATAAAAAAATGATATTTCATTTTCTATTTCATATATTACTAAAGAAGACAAAAATATGAATAGAAGAGAATAAATGGTGGATAAAGGTACACATAATGAATCATTCATATCTTCTACCTCCAAAGGATCATGAAATTCAATTGACCATGTGGTATATGAATTTTATTTTTAAAAAAGTCATCTAGAAAATGAAGTCACCAATTGGAGTGATGTTATCACAAAATATATTTTTACTGATGCATTAATGGATATGTAGCACGATTTTCTCAAGGAACTTGTGTCTATTATTTTTGGGATTATAAATGAACACATGAAGAAATTATACAACATGAATATGAGTACAATATCATGGAGAAAGATATAAATTAAATGTTTCACACTTGTTAAAATATCCCAAAATAGGATAACATCTTTGAACGTATCGATTGGAAACATAAAAAGAGATGTTCCACTTATGAAAATGAATCGCTCAAAAACTCTCACGAGAATACAAAGATCAAGAAGAAACATAGTGATAAATTAATACATTATTGGAAAACATGAAGTATAAAATGGATGTTAATATATCATAGTTTTATTTTAAATCTAGTAAGATAAAAGAGATTGTCACATTATTTCAATAAAATTTTAAAATACATAAGCATTGAAATGAAAGAAACAAGAAGGGGTGTTAAGATATATTCAAGGTTATTAAAACTATGAAATATATTCTCAACATGATATATCCTGAATTGAATATTAAAGTGGAAAATATGTTGACTACCGAATAAATGTCTTAAAAAATTAGGAGGATAGGATATGTGACCATATGGTTTTGTAAGGTGAAATCGTCTATCAAAATACAATTATTATATGAAAAAAATATCATTATTTCATATAATTTCTATTCTGAAGAAGGCTTATTGAAAAAGTACCATCAATATTAAATTAAAAAGTTTTTTTATAAATTTTTCTTTATAAATAATATCAGTTTAAATAATCTATATAATTCATACCACCATTTTGATGGGGGGTCATAGAAAGAGTATGAAAGTAGTTTCCCCACAGAGATCACAATAAGTGGTTAAAAATTCCAAAAAAATAGCATGCAATCTTTTTTTTTAAATTCTGGATATCATCTAGTGTATAAAACATGATCATGGAATTTTGGGAAATGCTAGAGGTGAAATTGGTTTTAGAAATAATTATTTGGTTTTTTGAGAATAAATTCATTTTAGATTACAAAAAAAAGCCATTTAAAGCTATAATAATCTCAATAAGAAGGAATTTACATATGTTAAGACTGGTTTCTCAATTTCAAATAGATTTTTAGTGCTATAAACTAAATGTGATGCTTGTAAATACTATAGTATAAATTGGTGTATTATCATATCATCAAATATTAAAATAAAAAATAAAAAATTCCGTATAGATGTTGTTGAATAAATAATATCATACATTGGGATGAGATCTGAAATTTTTTTTTACCAGAACACCCCCAAAAAGTATCAAAAGAATGATAAATTTTCCTTGGACACCATGCGGATTGAAAATTAATTTTATTTTAAGTAAAATAAGTCAATGAGGATTGTTACTTTTATAAGAGATGATATAAATATAAACTCGTAGAGGAATCCATTTGGTTATTAGAAACAAGTTTACACTATAACCAATGATTTCATATTAATTTAGACTACATATTTAGAGAATTAAATGATAATGAAATAATAACATGAAATATATAGTGATAATAGAAATGAAAATAATCTACACGATTTTTAGGAATTTCAGCATATTTTGTCAATGAAATGCAACAAATGTTATACAGAGGAACTATGTATAAGATGAAACGTTTTTGGATATATTCCCAATGATTTTTGTATAATAATTTCATCACATGAAGAATTACTAATGAATATGAATGTTAAAAAACGTGATACATGTTATTTTATGGCTCAGGAGAATGTAAATTTCACTCACAATGAAACATGAACACCCAATTATTTCACAGTATGTTATCTTCAATAACTTGTGTTTCTTGTAACACATACTTGTCTTGCGTAACACAAAAGATTGAGTTTCTATGAAACAACACATTATTTTTGTAATTATTTAAATGACATATTTATAAAATATCCATTAAATATTGTAATATGAATAGAAATAAATAAATTTTAAATGTTATTTATCATGTTTTGATATAAATAAAACATATTTATAATTAACTAAATATGTCCCGGTTAAATACTTATATGTTTATAAATACTATTTACTTAAAGTAACAAAACTTTATGTCCTTTTGTGAACAATAATATAATTAATTTTAGACACTTATAACAATTTAATTTGGTAAAATAGACATCATTTTTGAATTAGGAATATGAAAATTATTTTTTCTTGATTTTTTTTTTACTAAAAACCTTCCATTTTTGAGGAATAGTGAAAAACACTACATTATTGTTTAAAAACTAACTTTTTCATTTAAATAATTAGTTTAATTTTAATTTTTTTAATGCAAAAATAGATAAATAATAAATATAATAACCCAATAAATAAAATTGTATCGCTTCTATGACTCTAATTTAAAAAATCTGACATACATGGTTGTTATCATGAAGAAAAATATGGTTTAATATGACCAAAATAATTTTTTTTCTGAATTATAGCTTTTGAATTTTAGTTACCACACTTAAAGGTAAATAGATTAATTGAGGTTAAGAATAATATTATAATAACATAAAATTACCCTAACACTTTTCTAAAATTCATTGTATATGTATATTTTAACAACAACCAGCATTAGTTAAAAAATGATCCTTTTTAAGCCCATTTTTAAATATAAACTCATTTATAATATTTTATTTAATGAATAGTTAAAATCGTCACATTAAAATTTTAATACATAAATCATTTTTAATATAGGGTTATAAAAAAGATAAATTTTATCATAATTATTCATAAGATATATATGAAATTTATCTTTATCATTATAATTTATTAATAATTTTTAGACTTTAAATAATTAAATTCATTTGTGATAAAATGATGATGTAGTAATTTATTTATAAAAGGAATAATTAAATAAATGATATAAATAATATTAAAATAAATATAATTTTATTTAATTAATGACATCCAAAACGTTTATAGATAACATATACATGGTAGTGACATATTTAAAGTATTGAATTGATGTTATCATGTTGGTTTTATATTTTAAAAATTGAAAATATTGATTATCAATAAACTTGACATAAATGATATTTAAAAATAGAAATTATTTTATTAAATGATATAAAAGTAATAAAAACATTATGTTTATAAAAATAACATGTATAAATTATAATATATTATCAATGATCCAATTGGGGTTCTATTGTTATTTTATAAAAACTATATTAACCCTATAGTGTAAAAATACAAGAATACACAGTAAGAGTTAAACTGTCTAACTAAGAGTTAAATTGAAAATATATGGGTAATTTTATGACCCAAATATGTATATAATTAATTAGTAGAGTGTATTCAAACCCATAATCATATTATACTCTAAATAAATCACTTTGTATCTATTTTAAACTAAAAATCTATTTTTAATAAATTAATATTTTAGTAAAATCCAAAACAGTCCCTTGCCCCTCTTATAAAGGGGAACTTATCTTGCTCTATAATTCACACTGAAAAACAATTTTTTTAGAAACAACACTGACAATTCATCTCAAAACATTCATAACATCAATTTAGAGCCTAAAATTTTGGTGGAAATCAATCCCAATGAGTCCTTTTGATAAAATCAAAAGGGGCGAACAGAAATGTGGTAATTTTTATTATCACATATTTCAAATTTTTTTACCTTCTTATAATCCCTCGTTATATATATTTTACATTGTAAAATAATAAATCCAGAAACATCTACATTATGAGATTTTATTATAAATATGGTACAACCATTTTCCTCCTTTTACTCATCCTAAAAAAATATTATCACCATGTGTGCATATTTACGACTTTCTATCTCCACGCCATGGTGTAAACTATTTTTCATGAACAATTTATTTCAATGGGTAAAATTATGAATATAAAGGATGTAAATAGTAAATATATCATGATATTGTTTCTTTAAAATTCATATTCTATCCAATTTCTTACCATTTCACTATTAAGGAAATGATATTGGCACTCGTGTGTACGTACAACTTACTGTCCCCACGATGCGATGATATTCATCTTCCACATTAACCATTCAAGAATGAATATAAATATATTATTAATTATAATTGAATACATGAAATAAGAATAATACTAGATATATATATCTTCATATATTTCATTTATTTCATTCATTTACTATTATTTAATGTGATAAGAAAATAGAAACAACATTCATGCGGACGTATAACCTACCATCTCCATTAATGATGTATTCCATTTCATATATCTATATTATATATATATATATATATCCAGAATATATATCATATTAAATCAAGTTATGAATTTTGTAAGTAATTAAATCATGATCTAAGTAATATGATAAAAAATAATAAGTCAAAACATGTACGATAAAGAAAGTGATTATTACCCAAAATGTTTCATTATCTTAGAAATTATTAATAAACGATTAATATAAAAGTATAAATGAATAATATATGATATCATATATTTTATTATTATTATTTTAGAAGTTAATAATATTTTTAAAACCATTATACATGAGTTTCAAACATATACGGAGAGTATCAGACCAAAGGTAAGGGAATTCCACCTCACTAGTAATTTTTGTGATATATAATCCATGTTCACCACCAATTTATTTTTTTTGGTTTATATAATACCCCTATCATATTTGATATCAAGAATAAATTTATCATCTTGGTATTTAACAATTCATTAGAAGATATTGTGCATATTATTTAAATGTTCAAAGTGGTATGGGACACTACGAATGTTTAAATAATTAATCCTTTACCCAATTCAATAACCATGATATTATCATTGAGTTTTATTAATATAAATATAAAGGATTACAAATAAAATTTTATATCTATTTTTTATTTAAGTAAAATGTTTTTAAAATGAATATTTTTAAGGTTTTATGAAATGGTTAATTTCAAAATCTCTATATTATCCAAGATTTCTTATACGTAAGTATCTACTGAGACAACCTTACCATCCATGTCCATGTTTCTTAAAATGTAATTCAAAATATTATCATCATTTTTTTGAAATTATTTTAAACCATGTTTTTATTATTACAAAAAGTTTTAATGAAATATTTTTTTTATATTCTAAATGCGGAACTTTATAACCTTTTCAAAAAATTTAAGTGAAAAAATGTTTTCGTAACATAAATTGTGTAAGGGGAAATTTTATACTGTTATGATGCCATAACATTTTTATGCTTTCCTTACAAGGCTATAAAGATATTTAAAATGACATTTTTTTCTATTATAATTTTTCGGCATCTAAATTATTTCAATGTAAATAATGGATATTTCCCTAAAAGTGTTTTAATGAATTTATTAAATTGCTTTCATCTATGTAAACATCATTTGTTAGATTTTATTCTTATTTAAGGTTTACTTATTATGATAAAATATTCCATATTTTATTGAAGGATTTATGATATATTTTACTGTAGATGTTCTATGTTTAATCTATTCATGGTTTTTGGTTAAAGTATTAACATTTTTTATGCTAGTTTTAATATGAATGTTTATGTTATGCTTCTCCCTTTTTATAAGAGGAATGAATTGGAATTGTAAGTGATGGGAAGGGTCAGCTATAACCCCTCGATGCATCAGTAGGTCTAATGAGACAAACTACTGTCTTGGGACAAGGGCATGATGGTATGGTAATGGTCTTGGCACGAGGAATTGATGGAATGTTTCTAATTTCGGGAATTATGAAATTCCTCATTATGAGATTAGTTATTGATTTTACATGTGATTATTTGACTTGTAGAGTATCCATGTGAATGTTTAAATAGAATTATTTTATTTATTATTTCCATATTAAGATAATGCTAATGGTTTAAAAGGATTTTGTTTTAATTTTAATCCCCTCCCCAAAAGTTTATGCTTATTTATGAAAGCTTCTGTTGTATTGTTTGACCTTACGGAGCATCTGAGCTCACCCCTTCTCTTTGATTTCGCCAGAATTATATGACGTGTAGTACAATTTATATGAAGGTTTAAGTTAATGGAGTACTGAAATTATAATAGTATTTTCAATGTTTTATTTTATGTTTTGAAATGTAATGTAAAGTTCATGTTTTTAATATATTTTTCATGATCGCTAAACTTATCTATCTTTGGGATTTTATTCCTTGTAATCTATCCAATGTATTGAAATAATGCATAGGCTCTAGGCTTCTTGGGTCAGGGTGTTACAAAAATTAAAAAATTTATGTTATATATACCTCCTAAAAAATCATATTTTAAATTTTTAATTGAAATCAAAAGGATATTTTAAATAATAAAGGCATAAAACAATAAACAAACTTGGTTAAAAAAATCCTCCCAAAATTACAGTTTAAATTAAATATAAAAAAACCATTTTCCCATATATTTTTTGTATTGTATTTATATGCTTATATTGTAAGGAATTTAAGGTGAAGTATGTTCTTAGGGAGAGAACCTAGCGAGGAGTGAGTTATATATAAAACAGATTCTAAAATGTCGAAGACACCATCCTATATTGATCCCTCAGTTGGTACATCAAATAAAACCTAATTACAATATCATCCTTGGTGATGTTAATATGAATGTGGTTATGTCCTTAAAACCACTTAAAGAGTTCCAATTTTGTGTATTCTCTACAAGGATATTATTGATATTTATTTATGGAAGAGATCCACCAATATGAAGACCATCAGGATTGTCTATTTATGGTGGAGACATGTGAAGAAGGTTATGGAGAAGATTCTACAATTATTCATTCATAAAAATTTTAATATTTTGGAATGTTTTTGAAGGACTGACATTAGAGAGGTATGTTTTATTAATATATCATCCACGGTTACAAAAAACCAATTCTAAAATAAAGGGTGAGAAATTGATGTTATTAAATAAAATATTTGTGATGACGCTTTAGAGGGTTTTCGTTGTGTTTAAAATTTCCTATTTACTATAATATTCTTGAACATTGTATTGGATAGAGTATCAAAATTTAAGACAATATAATTCACTATAAATTTTTATCAAAATTATTGTAATGTCCCAAATTTCCCATGTATTAATTTTAAATATTTTATAGAATTAATTCAAGAACATACTTTGCGAAGGGATGTGCTTCTGATGCATGGAGTGCCCGAAATAAATGTTTCAAAAAAAATTAATCATTCAAATAGAATGCACAAGAGGATTTACTGAAAAAATGGAATAACTGTTAAGTGGTTCCCGGATCAAGAATCTGAGAGACCATTGAATTTAGAGCAGTGACTTTACCTTAGGAAAGGCCTAACATCGACCGACATAGGTTAGCTGTAGAAGATATTTTTTGGAATTTTAATGGAAATGAAATAAATTAATAATTAATTTTATTTAGTCGATTTAATGATGCAATGATGTGTTTTAAGGTTTTAAATAACCTGAAGGATAAAGTTTTGCTCATAACCCAAAAAAAATCCCTTGAATCCTCTGGAGCGTTTCAGAGGATCGACCATTGGAGAAATCATGATGAATGAAGATGAACAACAATGCATGGATTTTTTTGAAACAAGGTAAGATCATACCGATGAAAAAAGAAAATTCACCATTCGTCGATGATTGAGGTATGCGTTGTTATTTTGATTGTATTTTTTTTCCTATTATAGGATTTTAATGATGAACGCGGATCAACCCATAAAATGGTTGACCCACAGATCATTCGTTCTTGCTGGAGGGTCTGATTATCATATTTTTGGGGTATTTGATTATGTTTGTTTCATTCTGGTTGATCCTTATAATGGGAGAGGATCAACATCGTAACAAACAATGGTAGAGGTTCATTACTCAATTTTTTATATGATTTTATTCTCCCCTTTATCCCCATACGTTCTTCTCATTCTTCATGGGGTAATGAATATTGGATCATTTCAAATCTTTCTCATAGCACAATGATCCCAAATTGTAGATATGACATCATGAAGACACATGAGAGGTGCGATGATAATGACGGTAGATGAATCAACATGGTTTGAAATAAATCATTCTTCAACATTTCTTCACATTGAAGATTGAAATGTGTTTTCGAGACCAATAGAACACCTGAATACTAACAAATTGGTGTTAACATGGTGGGAAGACTTCGTATCTCCATTTATGAGAAAAAAAAAAACTGGATCAAAAATCATAGTACCACCCCAGACATGCTGGTGAAGAACTGTGATTCTTGAAAATCGTGTAGAACACAACATGTGGGGTTGGCTAAATGATGGCTAGGTTTCCATGTTATAGAAAGTATGAACACAGTGTGTGAAGGATGTCACAAAACATGTGGTTCGTTATGTGGTACTAAACATGTAACTCAAAAGATACATGAAAATGGGGTCGAGTACACAACATGCACTCCACCACATGGACAACCTTGGTTGGTTACGAGGGTTACCCTGTATATCGATATAAAAGTCAGCAAAACTGTGTTGAAGCTATGTATAGGCACATGGGAAGCATACACGGAGTGACCCACTGATAGTAGTACATGGAATTTTACACTCTTATATGACATGTATATCATTTTCTACACAACATTCTCTTTTCGACAAGAGACGTTGTACATGAGTAGTACTCGGGGTTATAGGACCTTACATGTGATACCTATACACTCAGTGTACTTATATATGATTTGATATCCTTGTCAACCATATCTTGGATAGTTTTCATTTGGGTTAGTTCCCCCTTTCTCATTCCCCTGAATGTTAGGTATCATCTCTTATCCACAAAAGTATGAACCCTTTAGGAGGACTTTCTAGATAGCGTCAGGAAGCCCCTCTGAGAGGCCCGAAGTAGGACCATTTCTCCATTATTGTACCTTTTTTGAAAGATTTATCGGCACAAGAAATCCAACAATACTTCAATACTCTACTTAGCATGTGGATTCAGATGAGTCGTGGTATACCCCATGGCCCTGAAAGTGATCCTCATCCATGTATCATAATCTTCCCACCCAGGAGTGATTTCCCCCATAATGATTGCATCGATTTTATCTTAAGATCTATAAGTGAATCTCTCTCTCTCATGACACATCTCAATGAATAGTACTGCTTGGAATGATGTCAACAATGATATCACACTCGTAGAGTTAGTTCTCTCGGGTGAGTTCCTCATAGAGTCTTTGAACTGAATCCTTAGTGTGGGTATGTGTGTTGTTGTGACATACCTCTAGACAACATGTTTGGGTGTCAAGTATAACTGGATATTTTCTATTGTGATATGTTTGGAAGACATATATTGTGTAAAACTGAATTTAAATTTACTTAGTGTATTTCTTTGTGGTTTTCTGGGACTCCTACTGATTATTTATATACTCACTCGGGCACAGGATTTGCCCGCATGTGTTGTGTTTGTGTAGATGAGAGACCATTGAACGGATTCCAAGGAGGACCAGGACCAGGATGAGCTTTGTGAGATTCCCTATAGGACAATGTGTTCCTTCAACATTGACCATTATTCCCAATACCTTTCTCATTTACGAGTTATAATTTTTATTTGTAGACACATTCTTTTGGTGGGCTTGTATTCTGGCCCAGTTATTTCCCTCACATTACATTCTATTTCACTCTATTGGTTGGGTTTAGTTTTATGAATTTTTCTTTTCCTTTACAGTTTTTAAATTTCAGTATTTGTGGTTTTGGATACGTGTGTGTGTGTGTGTGTTTGTGTGTATAGGTACATAGGAAATGCCTCCCATGTTAGTGATATGATTACACGGTGCTAGTCACCGGCCCCTTTTTTATTTGAGGTGGTCATGAGGATTCGTGACATGGACCCACTAAGATGGGTCATGATAGATTTGTATCAGAGCATTGTTGGTTCTACCTTATGATAGAGAGACTTTGGGTTTTGGTTTGGGGAAACAGTTATATGTCTTTTGAGTTTGGATTTTAGGCCAGAGACTTCAGTTTTGGTGCGGGAAACTGACGTATCTATACAACAGGACTCTGATAACCTGTCTTTGATTTGGTACATGAGATCACTATTTGAAAGGAAACAAATAGAATGGCACATGCATCATATAAGAATGTGATTGTGTTTCCATGTACATTTTTTTTATCTATCCAGATATACTCTTTGATTGTGGTACATCTTTTTTCCTTAAAGGATGCCCTTGCGATGCATTCCAGATAGGATTCAGCATCTTGATCATGAGGACAACCCCTTCAGTGACAAGAATATCATTTGTGGTCTAGTTCTCCATGCATTACCTCAGGGTGGTTCACCTGCTATACCACCAACAGTGTAACAACATGTGGTTCTTGGTGTACTAGTAGAAGATAAGTGTTGGCCAAGAACTCCCCACATGGTTCATAGAACGATACCCCTCAGGTTCTGAGGCACGCCTGACCCTTCGGCGAATGAGGATTTGATTACCATAGTGACAAGAGTCTTCTATCTAGTGAGGACACTAATAGACCAGATAGTGATCATATGAGTGAGTCTTCTTCATATTTTGATAGGGTGATTGTGGAGTTTTACCACAAATACTCACGATGAGGTGACTCTTTCATGGAAGGAGTTCGAGTGACACTTTAAGGAGGAGTTCCCTCTAGTTAGGCTGATAGAAGTGTGTATTCATGAGCTTCTTCATGTCTAGGAGGGTATTTTGATGGTGATTACTACTCATCATGGATTATGAACCTTTCAAGGTAATCGATGGATATGGTCAAGTATTAGCCCATCAGAGCTCGAAAATTGAAGCGAGGTTTATACTGGGACATATGAGATAGAGGCGAGCCTCTATGAATTCCATCTTATGATGGTGTTTTCGAGTGATATTTGGGGTTTTAGAGATTCTTGGATGTGTATAGACAACTAGTGGCAGTCAACATTAGGCAAACTGATGCATAGACATTGGCAGAAGGGAGCCGACACCGGGAACATGGATCGGGACATGGGAGACATCATAGGAGAACCCAAGACATGGGATTTGTAGTCCAGGGTTGTTAGGCTAGACCTAGTCAGCCTAGGGAGATGTGGTGATACTCAAATTATGGCAGAGTACATCTCTCTAGAGGCTATCCAACCTGTCGAGCTGTTGATAAGGACACGGTGGATGGACCACCGAGGAAGAGGCAGATATTGAAGTAGGTAGACCTGTCGGGTGGTGGATGTGAAAGAGGACCAGGGAGGGCTGTAGGAGGTGGAAAACATTTTGACATACTTCCACCACCACCCCTAGGATGTCCGCACTAGGGTCAGAGAGTTGGGGAATAGGGGTGGCGGTAGCTACATAGGGTTGATCCGTTCAACCCAAGGACTCCAGGGATGATCTGAGGTATGATTTGTGACCTTTCCACCTTATCTAATATATGTATAGACATAGGTTATAGTAATTATTTCCTTGCCATGTGTGATGTGATAAACATTTAGATTCCAGTAGAGCCATTTACTTGACCCTTATGCTTGGAGACACCAATAAGATGAGATTCGATGATCACATGTCTCTATCGATAGTGTGATGTTACTCTTGTAGGTGAGAGTTTTGGTTCAAACCTCTTCGTGGAAGCATCCAGGCCTTACGATGTCATTATTGATATGGATTGGTTATATATGGTCAGTGCCTATATTGAATGATTTAGGAGAAGGGTGTGGTGTTTTTGCAGTGATGGGATGGCAATTTCCATTGGTGGTGAAAAGGAGACCCAATCAACACAAGAGGGTCTCATTCTTATGAGGGTGCATCAGATCACCCATGTATTGTCTAGCCTTAAACTCGGAGTAGCTGCTTTTATGACTTTTTAGTTCCCTGTAGTTGTAGAGGAGTACGAGGACATCTTCTGAGAAGAAGTTCCAGAGTTAACTCCCCACCGAGAGATTGAATTCTGAATCGACATACACCCATTAATGACACTGATATCCTCAATAGTATATTTAATGTCTCTCATAGTGTTTCATGAGATGAGGGTGGAATTTTAGGATTTATAGAGGAATGGATTCGTAAGACCAAGTGGTTATCCCTTGTCAGCCTTGATTTTTTTACCACGAAGGAAGATGAGAGTTTGAGTTTCTGATTGAATTAAAGGCACTCAAACCAGGATACAGTGAATAACAAGTATGCACTGCTGAGGATTGAGGAACCCCTAGATCAGCTGAGAGGGGAATTTTGGTTCTTGATGGATTACCTTTGATCGGGTTATCATTATCTTCGAGTACAAGATGAGTATGTGATTAAGACATATTTAAAATACAACTAAGGATACTATGATTACATGGTGAAATTGTTTTGAGTTATGAACACCCAAATAAATTTCATAGGACTCATGAACCCGATCATCCAGTCGTAATTAGACTGGTTCATAGTAGTATTAATCGATGGCATCATTGTGTACTCAGCGTCAAAGGAGGAGCACGTGAGACACCATTAAATGGTTCTCTAAGTACTCGGAGTGCACCTGATCTATGTAAATATCTCTAAGTTATCATTCTAGATATAGGAGGTCCACTTCCTTTTACATGTCATCATTGTAGATGGAGTAGATGTCGACCCAGCCATGTTCGGGGAAATGTTAGTATGGGAGCCACCTAGGAGCATGACAGAGGTACATATATTCCTTGGGTTGAAATGATATTACTAGAGATTCATTTATAAAATCTCCCAAATATCATCCCCGCTGAAAGATTTGACCCGAAAGGGGAAGTCATTTTTAGGGAAGAAGATGTGAAAACATGATTCCCAGTAGTTCAGGCAGAATTTGATGAGCGCACTAATCTTGAGATTTCTATAAGTTGGTGTCAAGTATATATTTTTCTACAATTCATCAGGTACAGGGATTAGATGTGTTTTGATATAGAGACATGTGGTGATTATTTATGGTTCATTCCAATTGAGGATTCATGAGTATAACTATGTGACCCATGATCTTGAGTTGTTCACGGTAGTCTTCTTGTTGAATATGTGTAGAAACTAGCTGACGGGTGAGTGGTTTATCATATTTTCTAACCACAAGATTATCAATACATCTTATCACTGAAGGATCTATATCTGATGCATAGGATATGACAAGAGTTATTATAGTATTAAAACTTTAAGATCAACTATACTCTTGGGAAGGGGGATGTAGTTGAAGATGATCTCAGTCAGAGATTGATTTTTTAGCTTCTGAGTGTGGTTTCAGAGCACCTGGACTCATTACAGTTATCCTTCAAGGAGCGAGATGATGTGTCTTGCCTTCAATTGATGGTTATTAACACTTGAATATTGCAATGAGTTTGGGAGGCAGCACTTGGATATATTGACTGCGAGGCTTTACAGGCTCATTTATCTATAGGATAAGATCTAGATTGATAGTTTCATGTTGGAGAGCATTTTTTACTTTTTAGAGGAAGTAAAGATTTACTAGTGGTATTTTTATAGGAGGTTCTGACGGAGTTTAATACATCCCCTTTGGTGGTACTTCCTAGTGTGGAATAAATGTACTGGGACCTCCCACGTGAGTTTTGGTAAACAATAATGAAGATGGAAATAACAATGTTTGTTTATCGATACCCTACATACTACCAGGTGGAGGCTGAGCATCGGGTTCCAATGGGACTAGCCCACCCTCTTGAGGTGCCATAGAGGAAGTGGGATAGAATATCGATGGACATTAATCTGTGTATTACACAAATGTCAAGAGGACATGATTCCATCTTGGTGACCATTGAATATGTCACAATGTTATCCCACATCCTATCTATCAGGGAAAATTCTAGTAGAGAGCATGAGATGCCTCTACGTACAAGAGATAGTTTAGCTTCGTAGTGTCCCATCGATGATATTCTCAGATTGTGATACCTGTTTTACATCCTGGTTGTAGATGGGATTGTAGGAGGCTTTTGGGACTCAGATATGATTGATCACAACATTCAATACCCATACTGATGGTCAGAGGGAGAGGATCATTCTGGATTTTGGGGATATGTTGTGGGATTGTTCCTTGTACTTTGGTAAAATTTGAGAGGATGGCTTACCCTTGGTGGAATTTCCATACAAAAATAGCTACCACTTTACCATCGACATGGAACTATTCGAGTCTTTATATGGGTGAACCTACCGGTCACAACATTTTTAGACTCACTAGGGAGAGTCAACACTTATGGGTTCAGAGTAAGGGTGAGCTACCATCGAGAAGGTGCTAATCATCCAGGAGAGAATAAAGACTGCATAGAGCTGGTATAAGTATTATGCTGATATATGGAGGAGACCTCTGGATTATGAGGAGGATGACCATGTCTTCCTTCTTCTATAACCTCAACGAGGGTTGTGGAGATTCGGTCGGGGAAAAAAGTTTTCTCTGATGTTCATTGATCCATTCTAGATACTGTGTAGGTTTGGAGAGGTGGCATATTGCCTAGCTCTACCACCGTAGTTTCACCAGGTACATGATATCTTCCACATGTCGATGTTGAGGAGGTGCGTGCCTGATAAATAGAAAGTCATTGTGGGTGATATGGGCATCATAGATGGAGTGACCTTTGTAGTGTACCCTAAGGAGATTAAGGATCAACATGAGAGGACCCTTTGTTGGTGAGTGATTCCCATGGTGCGTGTTTAGTGGAAGCCCGTGAATTTTTAGAACATCATGTGGGAGTGGGATGATTAGATCCATTCTCAGTACCCAAATCATTTTAAGTAGCCTTTTCTTTTGGATATTGTGTACATAAATCTCTAAGGTGGGGAGAATGTAATGTCCATTATTATATATGTATTGTTTTTAAATACTATATGGAATTAATTCTTGATCAATATTTTCGACGGTGTGTGATTCCGAGACCCGGAGTGCCCAAAATAAATGTTTGAATTAAATTAAACTTTTAAATACCAGGAGTGAGATTTTTTCCTAAAAAATATGAATAAAATTTAAATGGGTGACCAGATAAGAAATCTGAGATCACCGTTATAATCATTGTAATACCTTTAGCTTAGGTGAGGCCTAATTTGGACTGGCACAGGTCAGGTATATAAGTTAATTTTTTGTTGTTTTAAAGGATATAAAAAAAATTAATAATATATTTTATTTTATATGTTTTAATGTTGAAGCGATTAATTTTATGGTTTTTAATAACCAAGAACCCAGGGTTAGTATAATAACCCAAGAAAAAACACCACGGAATCCTTTATAGATTTGGAGAGTATCCACCCATGGAGAATTCTCGACAAATGACAACGAATGGAAATACATGGATCATTGTGAAACAAGACCAGATCTCACCGATGAAATAATAAAATCCACACTTCATAGATGATTGAGGTAGGGGATCTTATTTTGATTGTGTTTTCCCCCATTCTTGGATTTGAATGATGAATGTGGATCAACCCATGAATAGGTTGACCCTTGGATATTTTGTTCTTATAGGTGGGTCTGATTATAGGGTCTTATTTTAGGTCAATTGATTACATTTTTTTTGTTTGATCCTTCTAATGATAGAGGATCAACACTATAACAAAAAACAGAGGAGGCTCAGTACTAAATTTTTTATATGAATTTCTTCTCCCCTTTAACCATGTACGTTCTTCGTGTTCTTCAAGGGGTTATGAAAAATGGATCATTGCATATCTGTCCCACAATGAAACAATCTCAAATCATAGATCTGACACTGTGAATTCCCAGAATAGGTGTAATGATAATGGAATAAAAAGAATCAAAACTGTTCAGAATAAATCGTTCATCGACTATTCTTTGTGTGGATGATCGAAACGAGTATTCAGGAGATATCGAACACCTGAAACCTACTGTTTTGATGTTACTATGGAGGGGAAACTCTAAATATTCATTTTTGAGGAAAATGAATGGCTGGATCGAGAATCGGAGGACCACATGAGGTTCATGGGAGAAGAAACATGATTCTAGAAAATCACAAAAAACATGGTGTTTTTTTGGAAGAACACAACATGTGGGTCAACTCAAAGACCTTTAGGGTTCCATGTTTAAAAATGGTTTAACATGGGGTGTGACATATGTCACATAGAATGTGGGTACTTGCACAATACTCATCATATATCTTAGATGATACATATACATGGGGTGTAGTACATGACATGTACTCCCCCACATGGCTAGACCGAGCTGGTTACTCAGGTTACCCTGGGTACCGATACATGGGTCATCACCCACATTCTATCTATCAATGCTTCTCTCTTTCTCTCTCTCGTGAAATTTCTCAGTGAAAAATCCATCTGGGATGGAATTCATCAGATCTTTCACACTCATGGATAGTGTTCTCTCAAGAGAGTGCTTCATGGAATCTTTGAATTGAATCCCTAGCCCGAGTATGTGAGTTGTTGTGACTTACATCTAGACTATAGATCTAGGTTTTGAGTATATCTAAATATTTCCTCTTGTGATATTTTTGGTAGAAATATATTGTGTAAGGAAGACTACACCATTACATTGTTATTGATTTGTGCTTTTGGGGGTCCCTTACTGAGTATTGTTTTACTCACCGCTTCACAGTTACTTTTCTGCACTTTACTTTCTATTGTACTATGTTGGTTGGGTTTAGTTGTACAGATGAATTTTTTCCATTATTGTTTTCCCAATTTATAATATGTGGGCTTGGAGATGTGTGCATCTGTACATTTATTTAGTCAATTCCTCCCATGTTAGTGATATGCATACTTGAGGTTAGTCAGTAGCCCCTATCCAATTAATGGTGGGCTTGGGGAGTAATGTTGCGGGCCCCACTTGAATTGATTGGGACAATTTGTATCAAATTAATTTTTTGAAGGATATATTTTTTTAATTTATAAAACCCAATTATTTTCGACACATATAATTGATTATATGAAAATATAGTTAAATGTTTAATTTCACATTATATGAGTATGAATTGATGTCGTTCTTTCCCATACACATTGTATTTCATTTCAATAATGTTGAGAGAAAGTGAATTATAATATTAATGTTAAAGTTGGAGAGAAAAAATAATATATATATTTATATATCATTTAAATGAATGAATAAAATAAAAAAGTGGTTATTAGTGACCCCATTTTGTGTCTCTAGTATTTTTCTTCAATTGTTGTTAATTAATGTAACATGCACATTATTTTTGTGTAAATGGTTTATTGAATGATAATTAGAGTGATTAAGAGTATCTTGGATGTTTAATAGATAATCCCATGATTTTTTAAGAAAAAAAGTTCCTATGTGTTGTATTACATTATATTAGGCATTTCATGATTATAATACAAATATTGGAAGGTTGGATTGATGTTGTTTGATGTTATTTACTTATAATATATTAGTATATATATTTGTTTTAATGGAAAATGGTTTTGAAAAGTTGAGTTCTATGGAGTAGTTTTAATGATGATTTTGATATCCCTTTGAAATTGATTTCAGGGATCTCCACTCATATGTGTTGGATATGGTTTTAAGTGAATATGATTTAGGATCATATAAGAATATTGAATATTGAATATTGAATAGATTTTTAGAGGCTTCTGGTCAGATCATCATGTCATATTAGATAATGAAAATGGTTTTAGGCATTCATTATGATAGAATATGACAATATACTATGGAATAAATGGTTTATAGTGAATTTTCATTTTAAATTTTATCTTGTATAAAAAATACAATCATTATATTTTTTTGGAGAGAAACCATGGTGGCCTTTAAATACTAGAATCCCTAAAAAACATGGAGATTATTACAAATAGTTTATTTTAAAAGGTAATCCTTGTTTATTGCTTCACCAATAAAAATAGTGGTCACGAAATTCCCAAATAGAAACCATGCTGTGTGGATGGAGGTCATGTGTTTATGGAATAAAAGTGGTCATCTCTATGCCATCTTAAATCTATGGTAATGTTTTTTAATTTTCATAATTTTTTTCAGGTTGTTTAATAAAAGTGAAAATAGGTGGGATGTATGAGATGAGTAGTTTTACATCTTATAGAATCATCCATCATATTTCATGGATAAAGGTTACATGATTTATATATAAATATAATACATGTTCTATGTAAATGTCACCTAGAAATTACAATATGTATGTAAAGGTAACCCAACATTTTAGGAGGCTAAGTATATGTCATTTTGAAATTTAATTCTGCACGGAAAGAAAATTGAGAATTTCTATATATATCTATAATGGAAATAACTATTTTTAATTTTTATTTAAGGGTAAATAAAGGTATCATAATGTTTATTATAGATACATAAAAATTACCTAAACATTTATTAGGGAATTATCAGATGGATTATTTATAGAAATTATAAGATAATTTGAGATAATATAATAGTAAATTTCATTTATGATGTTCTTAAATGGGAAAAAATATGATGATCAATAATAACATGATTGAAGCAGTTTTTTTTAAAGAAGGATGAATAAGAACATAAAAGGATATTTGAGCCACAAATGAAGAAGCCATAAATCATGCATAGGTAAATTCATATAATTATATGTGGTTGTAAATATCGTGAATTTATATATTTTTATTCATTTAAATGTATGTGAAAATTATGGATATAATGTGGAAAATGTTATGATTATATAAGAAGAAGGCCCATGGTAGCAAAATAATATTTCATGAAGTTACGAATGTTTGAGAAGAGGAGAAATGATAAATAAAGATATGATATACTAGGTAATTTTATGATTTTAAAATATAATATTATATGATTTGAATTCATTTTTTAATGTGGTATTGTAACTACATACAATAGAATAAGATATCATAGAATATATAAATGAAATTGCAACATTAATATATATATATATATGTTATAGTTTAAATAAAAAGTTAGTGAGAGATCCTTGACCCTATTATTTAATGACCTAAGAAAAATCATTGTGTTTAGAAGAGACTAAGATAAGGTATTATTATCATACAACATGTGAATAAATTACATGAATGGAGAACTAGTGAATATTTTTTTTGTGAATAATATGCGAATACAAGAGTGAAAATGATGGAGACGATTGAAGTGAATATAGAAGAATAAAATTGGTCAATGAAGGGATAAGAATAAGGAACATTTCATTTCAATTTTAATAGAAAAAAAGAAAGCCTAAATGGATGTATTTTTCTTATGGGGAGAATAAGAAGTCTTCTATATTAGAAATAATTCACAATTTATTCAATTATATGAACATGGGTTATTTAAAATTCTATAAATATAAAATATGAATAAGGAGAATGTTCCATGTGCTACTATGAAGAATTGCTACTTGTATGCTATTTTCCACGGAAGATAAGATATAAAGACCCATATGTGACATCAATTACTTGTGGAGTTATATTGTGGTGACAATGTCTTCTATTTCTATCACATTAAAACACTATAATGGTTATATATGCATCTGTGTGTGATATTCCACAAACCAAATTATGTGAGGAAAAATATAATATATTATTAAAATAATTTATTGTAAATATATAATAATTAATCTTTTTAGTCATATTATCATGAACGAATCCATATAACATAATGCAATTGCATTCAAAATTTGATAGGTGAACCTTATAAATCACTGTGATATTTTGTGTGTGTGTATTTTGGATATTATTCATGAAAGAACAATGATGAAAAGAGAGAACAAGATAAAAAATTCATCTTTACTAGTGATAGATTTATAATGGATTGTGATAAAAATTTTAAAATTATTTATTATGACCAACCTGAATTTCCATCCAATCTTAGTATTGTGATCATCCCTAACAGGTTCCCGAAAAATGTAATCTTATTGGGATATCTATAATCACTCGTAATTATTTTGATCCTCAATGAATAAATTAGTAACTTATTATTTATCATGTTTATCAACATATAATGGTAACATTCCTTAAATATTGAAAAAATAATCTCTTAAAACCATATGGATTTCCAATAAATAGATATGGTATATTCCGACCATTCCATTCTTTTTGAGTGATTATATATCTTTAAAATCATTATAATTATTCATTGGGTTTCAATTATCTCATGAGAGAATAATGATTAATGAATAAATTTGAGATACTAGATCAAGGTTTTCTTATATAATTATGGTAGATATCCATATAAAATATTATTAAACATTAATATATTTGGTATATGTTTCCGAAATTTTCTACTAAAATGTCTCATGGATTTATAAATATTCCATAATTTTTTGAGAGAAAAAACTAGATCCAAGAACAATAACCAGTTAGTTGGGAGGAAATTACCCTTAGATCAATATATATAGTAAAAAACCATTTAAACGAAATATAATTAATAATAAATAATATAAATAATTAATATTTCATATGACACAAAAACACTTATTAAAAAATATATTAAAAATAATTCACGCATCCTTTAAATAGATAGATGATTCATTCCAAATTAAAATTTTCATGATGTTATAAACAAGTTAAATGATACAAAAAGAATGTACCTAACCACACTTGGATTGATTAAAAAAAATTCCATAAGAATCATTGGAATGGTGACATTAATCTATAAAAATTAGAAATAGTCACTCCAACAATCCTTATGTGAACATGTTATTCCAACATACACATAATCATCATCCATCCCTAATATGAATTTAATTAAAAAACATCCAAAAATGTAAAATCCAAGCCACCACCATACAATATACCTATTATATTCATATAATGGGATGATTATTTTTAAATATTAATCCTAAATAACCAATATTTGATGGAAAACATCATGGGAAATATACAATATAGTCGTTTTCTAATGGAAAAAGGGAAGTCACGGGTTGTAGACTATAATTATATATGTTCATACTTTAACATACCCACCTAAAAATCCCTATCCATGTTGAAATGTCCCATCACCATAGACATGAATCTAGGTTTTAAATAGGATTCAAAAATATAGGGAGGGTCCATGATCAATAACAAGGAGTTAGTAATCTTGATATCAAACGAAAATTATAATAATAAATTAACTATCCATATTTGTACATAACATTTGGGTAAACCTATAGAATTTTTAATGAAAGAATAAAATATAATTTAAATCCTATCTAAATATATTCCATGTTCATCCATTAAAAGTAAAATGTTTTATATTTGTAACTAGGTCACCACTAGGACTATTATCGATATAGTAATTCAAAATATTTAAAAATAAATTAATAAAGTTCTCTCTATGAAACAGAAACCCTTTCTTTAGTCCAACATAAAAAATTTATTAATGGTTCTCCAACATGATATCTAGTATACCCAATCCTAGGATAAACTTCAGGCTAGTCATGACATTTTAAGTTCTACCATGGTTTACAAGTAGGTAGTCAGAATAAATCTCATCGAGTCACAAAAAATATGGTCCCCAAAATATTCCCAAATATATCCAAAATTAATGATATAATAATTTATTAAATCAAAACTATATTCACAATATAAACCTAAAAAAATTATTTTATTGTGTTATAATAAGGAAAAAATGATACTAAACCTTATATTCTTCAAGCTATACCATTGAGTCACATTAGTTTTTTCAAAACCATTCCGAGGATGATCATAGGCTATATTCCAATCTACTATATATGATTTTATCATTTGAATCATGGAGAGAATAACTATAGCTATTCCCTTTCTAAATAATCTTATATATATAAGAGTGCATCTGAATCATGGGAGAGGCTATATAGAGTCACACTAATTTGGGTGAGGTATCCAAATCATGGAGTAGATTATATAAATAACCAACACCTTTTTAATCTCATCACAATAAATGATTTGGTCATATAATAACCTAGTATATCCATAAGTAATATAATAAAAGTTTCTACAACACAATTTATCCACTTGTATATGAGTCCATAATTTAGGGATAGACAGAACCACTCATATACTCTTCATTACATCATTTTTAGGGTGACTATAAAAAAATCTCTCAGTTGGTATACATATAAAATTTCTATCCAGTAGAAAGTATCCAACACACATCTAGCTCTCAGTATGTTATAATTCTATCCAATCTCCTCACATCCTCAGTCTCATAGTATAGGCCTCATTCATTCCTTACTTATACCATAATTCCCATTATTATCTCTTATTAACAACTTCACTAGAAAAACTAGCACATGACATATCACATAACTCATACATGAAGATAGGTTGAACTAATAATCAAGGATATCCCTATATTTATTACCTATGAACCTACCTATATTAGAACCTATCCCAATTTCCCACCTTATACTGTCAACCAAAACTAATAACCACCATAGGTATTTAATAACATGAGTCTGGGATCACACCCTTGTAATCTCTAACTCATGTTGTTAATCCAATATGTAACATTATACTATGAACATAATTTGGATATGAACCTCTCCAAAATATTAATATATTGAAGGATTCCCAATCAAGGATAATATATTAATACCCATCACTACCACCTTCAATGTAAAACCAAAGTCCCTAGAATACACTTTTGTAAATAACTCAATGGTTCAACTGAGGTGAAAACATTTTAAAAATCGAATCCGTAGACCTACTAAAATTCTCATAACATGGTTATTTAGAACAATGTAAAATGTTTTATAATCACTACCATAACATATTCCTCTAAAATATCTCATATATAAATTCAAATGAATTAATAACATATTCCCTTTTCCCACTAATAACTCATAAATTTTACTCTTATTGATCTTATCTCTAAATAAATACCACAAAATTTCAAAAAATATAATAAAAATATTTTCATTGAAACCCTTTCCTAAATAACTCTTTATTACCCTTACAAAAAATTCCATGGTCCTTGAATAATTTTCAACCAGAATATAAAGAATACCATAAATTACAAATAAAAAAACACACTGAATGGATTATATAGGATAAATCATTAAAATAATATCATTAGTTACAAGATAAGCCCCTCTTACTTATCTCACACATAGAGACACATTCAATGCTTATCTCATATTAAAAAAAATTTATATACTAAAATGTTCAATAATATATTTTAAAATTTCCAAAATGAATGTCGAAAATAAATTATAATATGATTAATATTTATAAAAATTATCTAAAAAATATGCAACCTCTCAATCCTCATCCAAGTCAACATAGCCTTGAGCTGTATCCTAGATACCCTAGTGAATAAAAAGATATAAATAAAAAAATAAAATATAATGATTATTATTTCTGGGTTCATATACAATAGTTTCATTGGATTTATCAGTTTTGTTATTATCAATTAATTCTCCATCAATCATGTGGAATCTATAAATATAACTAATTCCCTCAAAATAAGTATTCAAGTGGAATAATTTCAAAAATATATGAAAAAATAAAATATATGGAATGAGAGGCTAACATTTTCATGGTATATCCAATATAATTAATGACATCTAATTTTGTAGTGAAATGATTTTGAGAATACTAGATAAATGAAAAAGTGTGATAATAGGTTGATAATTATTATTGATGAGGCAGAAGAGATAATGTTATGTTTTTACATAACTCGAACTACAATATATAATAAAACACCACTTGAAGTGGGTGGGGGGTAATGATTCTTCAAGAATATGGTGGAACATGCTAAAATTTCGACTGGAACTGTGTCTCTATTTCCCACCACTCACCTCCTGATGATGTTTATTGAAGCCACTAATTGGTCTACTATAATTCACTAACCCCTCACTAGGGTCTTAGTGTCTTATGATGAAGCCTAAATACTAGTATGTAATTAACCAATACATTAGTTCCCACTCCATGTCTATTCCACCAAATCCTCCACCTGAAAAATGGAAAGATCACACCTAAATTTATAACTAAATCAACCGTCTCCCAATACAAAACCGTAATATAATATTCTAACTAGCTCAAAATATATTGAATTTTTTCATTTTTTATTAGAATGACTTATACTAGAATAGTTTATTAGAAACTCTAAAATATTGCACATATCATCCCCAATAATCATCATCCTGAGTCTCGGGTAAAGTATAGATTCAATTATAACTCTATGAATACATCTCATTACCAACTCCACATGTGATGCATTCTTTGAACCCATACATTGAATCAAGAAAAATTAGCTGTTTTTCAAAATCCTCTCACTTCAATTCATAACACCCACATAATTAAATTCAAAAAAATAACATGTCTAGTTTAAATTCACATATCACTATATGAAAAATATATGATTAAAACTAGTTGAGTGTCAAATTAAATATTTCTTACAACATATCCATTTCCTATACAATGTGTCATAAATTCCTTGATTAAATTATTCTATCTCGTCCAAGGGATAAATGTGGGAATGACCAAATAGTGATTGTAACCCCCATAAATGAAAATTTACTTTTAAAAAAGACTATAAACATATTTTATATGCACATAATAATTTCCAAAATATATACACATGATTACCAATAACATCTAGAACATGATATGTGATGAATCCATTTATTTGGTAAGTCCATCACCTCACTCTCTATATTTGAATGCAAATATCTCTATATCAAATATACACATAATCCAGTCCAAAAATTCTTTACTGACTCAGTTTTTACATTTACCAAAAAATTCCAATTACATGTAGTTTAGTTTCGAAATATTGTATTCTTTAAGGAAATAAATAAAATATAATTATCTCAATTCATCATAAAAAATAATCCCTTGAAAAACATAATCTATATTCATTATATATATAATTTTAGTTTTTCACCATATTCCAAAAAGTTAAAGGGTTACATTATATTTTGATTTATTAGTTTCTAATAAACATATCAATATCCATATAATCATTTTATAAACACCAAAGAAACCAACTATTTATATCCTTAAAAATATATAGGTCATTATATCCTCTTCATATAACCCAAGAGTCTTATTCCACAGTTTTCTCTTTAAGATCCAAGGATATCATGGTTCTCTAAGGAATAATAATCCAAAATCACCAAAAACTAAAATTACATAAATTACTAATCCTATAAGGGAATATCATGTATTTTTACAATAGAGAAAATAAAAAGGCACCCATTAAGGACCCTCAATACATAAAAATGTAAAATAATTATAATATACCTCAAAATACTGATCTTCTATTTCCTCTCTGGTATACCCATGTTTAAACCTATTAATATATAAATTCCAGTTATAATCCCAATAAAACCAATATAAATACCTCATATCAATGATATTATGAAATTACCTCACCATATTCCATTGGATATATTTCTGGTCACAATATATTGAAATATCACCACTAATTTATCTAATAACTGGCCCAATTATCATTTACTTCTTAAGAGTAATCAATTTTACTGTTAATTGGGGAATTTCATTTCTTTTTTAGTGTCTTACAATATTTCTATGATTAAACAAGATCACATTATAATTTTTAAGCAACATTAGATGGTTTTTTCCTTTATACCTTTCACATAATTTTTCTTTTCATTCAAGATATAGTCAAATAAAATCCTTATTCCATTTTCTTCCAATATGACTCATTTATGTGCTCAGACATTAAACCATATTGGGATCACATATTTTAATAATATTTCACACCTTTATGACTCAAATTAAATCAGTCACTCACAAAATTACCCATTTCTTCACAAGTATTTTCAATTTTAGATTCACTTCCATTCTGTGCTGGAATCTCACATGATCCATATGAAATGACATTACTAAAACACTAAAAATAAATTGATATCACATCATTATATTCTTTGAATCCTTGTGAAAATTCAACACTCAAAATCATATGTCAAGAGAAGAATAGTATAGTCATCCTTAAAGCATATGAAAAAATTCAATTTATACTCATAACTAGTAAGATAGAAAAAATCTAACTGCATTTCCACCATAAAATGAAGAAAAATGTAACCCCACATATTGAAATGGACATTATCCACAAAACCACCTCACACATCACAGGAACACATTCTAACTTTACTCTATAGTGAATATTAATCAACACCCATATATATACTCCTAGGCATTCATTATCACAACACGTGGGAATACTATCCCATGACACACTATTACCAATCCCTAAACCATACATGTATTAAGTCATTTGAGACATATATTTCCAAATTAAGTGAAACTCATATATACTTATCATAAATTATTTGACAATAAATTTCAATAACCATTCACAAAATCTTATGTTTACTATTTTTGGGAACTAGGTCCATATAAAATTATCAAACTATATAATTTTACAAACCAATAATCAACTCATTTGTTGTATATATCCAACAAGTTTATTAAACCCCTATTAATACACATGATATCCTCAAGATATACAACATATAAAGGGTGATCTAAAATCACAATAAGGGAAATATGCGGTAAATATAAAGGGAACAATCAATAAATACCCAAATAAATGATAATTTAATAAGTAATATGACATATTTAGAGAGTAACTGATATCAATATTTTTTTCATGAAAAAATAAAGGAATACTAAAAATATTTTTGGATATTTAATGGGTGATGTCCTAGACTCAGTTCACTCATATGTAAGTGAGCCCAGTTAGCCACCTAACCTCAATCATGCCTCCACATATAGCATAAGCTACAAACTAGTTGTATGGGTGTGTGATGTTATAGTTGGGATACTATACACTATTTATCAAAGTGATTAATAATGGAAAACAACAGTAATGAATTAGAAATAATAAGATATCAGAAATCAAAATAAGGTGTCTATGAGTAAACCAACACATTAATACTATATTGACATGAACAAAATCCAAATAATTTTCAAATATTCATGTCATGGGAAAATATAGATATATCATGGAAACAACAAAGTGAAAACTATAATACATGTTAACTAACAAACTCTACAATACAAATATATACAAAGGGAAAAAACACTAAAAAATAGATATCACCATGAGGATCTGTAAAATTTTAGTAGTCGTCTTCTCCAGAAATCCTATCATAAAAAGATTCAATCATCCATTTCTGGAGACTTCCCTTTATCCTTAACTACATCTATGTAATATTATCGAGTACCTAATTGTGTCCCAAATAGGTTATGAGTAAAACTTCATAGTCCACCATGAATGGTGTATAATATAAATCCATTATATGATTATAAGTTTGAAAAGGGTGTAGTATATAATTGATGAAAATCATAATATGAATGTATGATACAATCCAATCTATGAGTATAAGCTGTTAAATTACTCAATATGTAAATGAGATAAAACTACTGGTTGAATGGGAACTAGTTTAAAACAACTATTTTTAGAATACACTATATATCTATGTATGTACGAATTCTCTGTAGTACAGTAACCTAAGGCCCGTGGCTAGGGCGTCCTCAAAGAGTCTTAGGAGCATGCAAAAGGTTATCTATATGTGGATTTGACAGCTTCCCTTGGAGATTATGTATGGAGGACCTTTTCCGAGGAAAAAACTACTTCCAATGATTTCTATTTTCATGAATAAAGTAGGTTTGTCTTCGGTGTTAAGATAATTTATTCAAAACCTATGATATTAATTGAGTCAAATTATTTACACCACCATACATGCACATCAATAAATCATCTTGCATCCAAAGAGTTCTCTCAAGGAATTCCTAGTCAATAATCCATGTCTTACTCTAGGAATTGAAAACCATTAGAGTGATCCAATTATAAATTATTAATTTATTATAATATATATTTGATCAAGGGGTGATGTAAATAACACCGCCAAACATCAACTAAATTTATTCTATTAGATCATTTGACATATAATTTACAAAAGAGGACATGAGAAGTGAAGAAATAATTTTAAAATTTATTTGATTAAATTATTTCATTACAAAAAGAATTTCCAAGATCAATACACCAAATGGGTGGTTTTTTTACATTGAAATAATAGAAATCATTTTTATTTAGTCAATCCCACCTCATGTGGTGGTTCATGTTGAGGTTTTTAGCATCCAACAATTTCAATGGGCCTATAAAAGGTTCTAGGTCTTGGTATAGGAAATTAACTATTATAGGGATAAATTTTATTTTAAAAACATATAATCTTTATTATGTAGAAAAATGGTGAAAACTTAAAAACACCATGAATTGTAGTGAATACTAATAGACCACCCACCATAGCCTTGTGGTGGGATTGTTCTCTAGTATTGGTCAAAAATTTGAAATAGAATGAACGAAAAATTAAACCTGAAAGGCCAAGAAAATATGGAATATTAAATTTAATAGAGATAACATCATGAATGGAGAAGAAAATAGTGAAAGGAAGGAAGATCGATGTTAGGATTACCATGGTTTATCCAATGAAACAAACAAAATGTGTATCAGAATCCCGATGAGAGAGGTAACTCAATAATGTGGATGTGGAGAAGGAGGGAGCTCTCTATAGAGGTCCACAAAGAAAAAAATAGGGATGAATAAGAAAATATATTTTAAGGGTAAATGGGTAAAATTTAAATTTCTATCTTTTTAAATGAATCCCTGGTTTGATTAAATTGTTCGGATAATTATGTGAAAATAGTGTGATAACCAATGTATTAGAGCACACCCTTTGAATAGTTCATGTTAATAGTTTTGAAAACCATTCATAAGGAATACAATGAGGCTATTAAATAATTCATAGGTTTTCCATGGTCATGTAACATATTTTTTAATGTTCGACTAATCATATTCCAACTATATAGGGTTGTACTGTTTAAGGAAACGACTAGTGAAAACCATGGGCCAATCGTGTGTGTCATCCTATTTCCTTAAAATCCTATTCTCCAAGATTTAATCCAATACCAAACACTATATATATATATATATGACATCTATAACCACTTCCATTTAGATCAAACAAAAGGTTCATCAATAAAATTAATTTATTTGAACCTATATAAAGAATTAAGATCATAAAACATCAACCCCATTTAATAACTCATCTTAGAGTTTCCCTTATATGGGTGGTTGAGAAGTATCCAAGAATAAATCCATATAAAAATCACATATACTAAACTCTTTCTCCTAGGTATTTTCCAGTTCATGATCATGTTGACATAATACAAAAATAAGAGGAACAATCATGCTTGTAGAGCCTTTGTGCTATGATTAGTGATATAAATAAAAGAGTCCTCAAAAGTGGACTCATCCACCCACACAATATCCTGGAAATATATAATATAATATGGGTCAAAATAATATAAGTGATGTTTAGAGACATGAAATATATCTTTCATAGCATGTTTCCTCGGTGGATGAACTAACTGATTGGACACTAACTAATTATCTCCAATATCTTAGAAGGCTTAACAAATCTAGTTGATTGTTGACATAGCCTTTGAATCCATCAATGACACGTGCTTTGTAAAACATAGAAGAATACCCAATATCTAACCTTGCAATCTAGAGGTTGATGAATCCAATCATTATAGGACTTCTCCATTGACCGAGCCTTAATCATACCTTTCCAAATTAGTTGAACTTACACTAATGTCTCCTTTAAAAAATCGAACAACGAAAAACCACAAGGTATGAAATAAACATATAACCCCACATAGGTATATGCCTATACATTTACCTAAGTAATCAAGTAATCCATCTCAATCATGAGGTAAACACAAAAGTTACCAACTCAGCTTACACCGGTATACATATTTTGTAGAGAGTTAGAAATGATTAGATGTTTCCACTAAATAAATTATTCTGTCGAAACCACACAGGATCCAGGTATAGAAATCAATACTGTCAAACCCACATAGGATCTAGGAATAGTAGATAGAGCTGTCGAACCCACACAGGATCTAGGAACAATTGTCACAACTGTCGAACCCACATAGGATCCAAGAATAGTAGTCAGAGATGTCGAACCCACACAGGATCCAAGAATAGTGGTTAGAACTATCGAACCCACACAACATCCCAGAACAGCAGTCATAGATGTCGAACCCACACATGATCCAGGAACAGTGGTCAAAATTTTAAAACCCACACAGGATCCAGGAACAGTAGTTGGAACTGTCGAACCCACAAAGGATGCAGGAATAATAGTCAGAGCTGTCGAACCCACACAGGATCCCAGAATAGCGGTCAGAACTGTCGAACCCACATAGGATCCAGGAACAGTAGTCAGAGCTGTCAAACCCACACAGGCTCCAGGAACAGCTGTCAGAACTGTCGAACCCACACAAGATCGAGGAATAGTAGTCAGAACTATCTAACACAAACATGATCCAGGAACAGTAGTCAGAGTTGTCAAACCCACATAAGATATAGGAACAATGGTCAGAATTGTCGAACCCACACAAGACCCAGGAATAGTTGTCAGAGATGTCTGACCCACACATGATCCAGGAATAGCATTTAGAATTGTCAAACCCACACAAGAATCAGGAATAGTAGTCAGAGCTGTCGAACCCCCATAGGATCTAGAAACACTTGTTAGAACTGTAGAACCCACACATGATCTAGGAACAGTAGTTAGAGAGCATCCCTCCCCAGGGTTTCTGCACAAACATGCTTTATTCTGGGTGGGTCCACTCCTCCAACCAAGTGTCGATACATCATATTCCACAAGTACCATGAAGAAATATCCCAATGTCCTGCCTCATCATAGGAGTCTTAATGAAATAGAAAGAGCCTCAATCGGACGCCCGGTTTGCGTGTTATTAGCCTTGTAGTCCCGGGGGCTCGGTTGGATTCATGCATGATCTAACCTGAACATATCTCAACTATACCCCAAAATCCAGTGGGGTATACTCAAAGGGATTATCAAGCTCCATGATTACCAGCGCCACTGATGGTTTGTCAAATGGACGTCTGGTGCCAACGATATGGCCATTGAAAGTAAAGGTTCGGTAGTAGGTCCAATTCTGTTTCGACCCGGCCAGACCAACCCGACCAGAGATATTCTGGGATGACCCGGTTCGGATTGACCCAGCCATACCCGTTGGGTCCGGCCTGGCCTATTGGGTTTGGCCCAGCCCACTGGGCTCAGCCTAGCAGGCCGCAAGGGAGGTCCTACCCGAGCTCGGGGTTGGTTCGGCTCGGAGTGCCGTGAGGGCGCAACCCAGCGCGGTGCGGCCCAGATGGTGAGGCTAGGTCCATTAGTCCAAGGCGCCGCGAGGGGGGTTGTGGGTCGGCTCAGAATGTTGGTGCAGCCAGGGCACCGGATTGGCCGGGAGGCGGCATGGCAGGCCAGCAGGGGCTCGTCCGGGGTCGGTTCAGCCGATGGCAGTGCGGGACGGATCCAGGTAGTGCGGGTCACAGAGGTAGTGGGTAGTGTGACCTTGTCTTTACCACCTTCGTCACCTCTTCCTTTCTTTTCCATGCTGAAGGAAATCAAAAAAGAGATCGATGGAGGGTTCCATGCCATGTTAGTTTGGCTTGCACCCTCCTTGTTTAGGGAGATAGAAATCGTTCCTTTAGAACGAACCACAACATTCCACCAACAAAAATTAAAGAAACCTCATTATTAATTTTGAAATAAAGGAAGAAAGTGGAACATAAATAAAATTAACCCCTAACTTATTCGTTTTTTGAAGATGAATATGCGGGAAGAAGACAGAGTATTCGTCATTCGTCGCATCCACCGCACACTTTCAATCCCGAGCTCACACATCGATTGTGGAAGACGTTCCACGTCGGTTGGAGTTCGGGGAAGAAGATCGAAGGAGATCATTGTCGGCATTATTTATTGAATGAACGTGTTCTTCATTCATTACTGGGGGATGTGGTTCTTCATTGGAGAACTCTATTTCTCCCAAGCTCTCCTCTCCCCAATATTCCACTCTAATGATAAATTCCAACAAAAATAATAGAGTAAGTTTATATATTATTTCATTATTGGCAGAAAATTCAAATGATTTAATTGATTAGGTTAGCTCCAATTAAATAATAATGAGGTCGGCACAAATAATTAATGTGGAGGATTTAGCCCCATAAATTCTAGTGTGTTGGCTCTATTTGGGTGGAGGGGTTGTGGAACCATTATGTGGGGAGCTCAATAGGTTTCTCCCCACTTAATGGGGAGTTCAAGAGGTTTTAACCTCAGGTGGTCCCCACCATATTAAACATGAAGAGGAGGTTAGTTTTAGGTGGGCCCCACCACCATAACCTCTCAATGGAGGTAAATGTGTGGTGGTCCTCACCTCCAACTTCACATAGAGGCTACATCGAAAAAAATAAAAATAAAACTACAACTTTATTTTTATTTAATTCATTCATTAAATCCCCAAAAACTATCTTTTATTTCCAACCATCTGCCATCGAGGTGAAAGTCTTCTTAAATGAATATTGTTGATGCGGGTTCAACCGCTCCCCCAGATTTCAATTCTGAACACCGGTTCAATAGTTATAAAATTTCTCTCACACGTTTACTAAACGTACCTGAAAAAAAGTTCGGAAAATTATTATCAGACACCCTCGACCCGTGCCAGTCGAGGTTAGGGTCTGACTAAGTGAAACACACCCCAAAAACCCAATGGAAATCTTGGATTTTAGATCCTCATTTGGAATTTATGAATTTTATAATAAAATAATTAAATTAATTATTTTATTTGTGGAGAAAAACTAACTATATCTGGTGGCCCACGCCGGACAAAGTTAGTGTCTACTTAAACAGGGAATACCCTCATGAGTTCAGCGGTGGTGTCATATTTTCAGTTTGAGTTACCGTTTGTGAGTTATAAGCATTTGAAAAATAAAATAATTTATTTAATTATTTTATTTACTATAATTCCATTTTTTGGTTTTCTCACAGGAGGCCCATGCTGACTAATCATAAGTCCCTCCTAGGGTAAAACTGTTATTCTTAGTGCTATAGTGCCCTTAGATATATCATTAGAGTTACCTTTCAAGTGTTATTCTACTTTTTTTGGAAAACTGCTTACGTGCATTAACATAAGCCCAACAGAACTTTGACGGATCATTCTGGGCACTCCGGGACTCAGAACCCCTCACCGTCTGATTTTTCTGACTCGTAAAATTCACATATATTTTAAAAAAATTACATGAAAATCTCAAGTCTTTATATTATCCCCACCTCAAGGATCTACGTCTCTGTAATCCACAACTCATAACTAAGGGAACAAGTGGGGGGGGGGGGTACTGAGCATGCATCTGAGCCTCCCATTCGCATGTGCTCTCCTAGAGGTTCATGTGCTGCCATAAAACACACACATGGGGTATCAACCATACAAAAAGGACCCACTCCTATTAATCCTCAATCTCTATTTGAACCTCTGTAAAATTCACCCCATCATCAAATTATAGCTCTCCATGTACGATGATATGAGAAGGTTCATGCACATATCTCCTCAGCTGGGATATGTGGAGGACGTCATGCACCCGTTGCAACTGAGGTGGAAGACCTAAGAGCTAAGCCACCTCTCCAATCTGCTGAAGACATGAAAAGTTCCGATGAACCTCGAAGATAACTGGCCACCTCGGTGAGATTTTCGAAAACCTCATCAAGGTGAGACTCATAGAAACCCATGGTTCCCATACCCAAACTCTAGAGGTCTCCATTTCTTACTGGAATACGACTTCTGCCAGCTCGGTGCAGTCATCATCTACTTCTGGATGATCTGCATCTTCTCTATGGTAGCCCATACCATCTCTGGTCTTAGGAGTGCTAACTCCCCCGGGTCAGTACATCACAAAGGTGATCTTTATGGTCACCTGTATAAAGCCTCAAAAGGTTTCATCCCAATGGTGGATTGATTGTTGTTGTTGTATGCAAACTCCACCAAAGGTAAGTGATCCTCCCAGGTACGACTGAATTCAAGAACACAAGAATGCAACATGTCCTCAATGGTTTGAATGATCCGATCGGTTTAGCCATCCATCTGAGGATGGAAGGCGGTGCTCAAACGATGCTGCGTCCCGAATGCTTCCTACAACCCCTTCATTATCAGGAAGTAAAATTTGCATTGTGATTGGAGACAATCATCTAAGTTACTCCATGTAACCACACAATCTTCTGAACTTAGAGGCGTCCCAAGCTCTCTACTGAACCCTGCTATTTGATCAGTAGGAAGTGGGACAACTTGGTGATTTGGTCAATGATCACCCAAATCAAATCATGACCCTTTGATGTACATGGAAGTCCTGTCACGAAGTCCATGGATATCTCATCCCACTTCCATTTTGTGACCTCTAAAGGCTGAACCAAGCCTGCTGGTACCCGGTGTTCTGCCTTCACTTGCTGAAATGTGAGGCATCAAGAGACAAACTCTGCAACTGCTTTCTTCATTCCTAGCCACCAGTGCTGTCGTCGAATATCCTAGTACATCTTCGCCACTCTTGGATGTACCGCTAGAGGGGATGTGTGTAACTCCCTCAACAGTTCCTCCTGAAGTGACACTGGTACCATAGTACATCCTCTGAAGAATATGATGTGCTCCCCACCATTATAAAATAGATCAAGTGCCTACCCTATGAATATTTGATCACATCGTGTCTCACAGTCAGTGTCCCCATCCTGTGCCTCCCTGACTCGCTGAAGAAGTGGAGGAGTGACTGTAAGAGACTGTAGAAAAACTGCTCCATCTCTATCCACAAAAGATATCTACAAAGACGCTAGCTTCTCTGTCGCCTCACTCCGCAGATGCCGGCCAAACCTCCTGATGAGTGTGTCTGCTACCATGTTCTCCTTTCCAAGAGTATAAACTATATCAAATTCAACTTTTGCTGCCACGAGGGTGAGGTTGGACGACTCACGAGTGATTTGGTGCACCCTCGTGTGCATGAGTTTATCCTATACTTCTTGGGATTCCTTTTTCACCGACCAAGGAAAATCCCATCCTATCATTATAGATAAACAACAAACTCTTTGCCTTATACAGTCAATCTAAGTGTGAGCTATGGATGTCATGTCCAAACCCAAACTAACATCGCAATGCCTCGACACTACCACCAAGAGGATCCAACTAAAACACTCACCTCAAGTGTCATATCACACCATCGGTGTAAGTGTGATTATCATGTCTCCTCCCAAAGGTATCTGTAGATGTGAGGGTCATGTCATCTGTTTAACTAGAAACTCTAGGTCCTAGAAAAGATTCGTGGAAGGAAGGAATGTTTAATACCTATGTCTATTTATAGGATAGCTAGTATTAGACATAGAATGTAACATCCCAGGTAAATAAATAATATTACATTCTAGTGTTTGTCAATATTTTTGAACAAAATTTTAATACTACTTTAATGGGAATTCTATGCTCGATGTCATACCAAGTACGCAACAACGAGTTTCTTTGAAATCATACATTGCACACTAATAATATAATAATATTATAATAGTTAACGCCTAGCCGTTGTAATAGAGGGAATGAACAGAAATAACTAAAAAAATGATTACATATGTTTGTTAAATATTTTTACATTTATCCAATAAATGTTAGAGGCTTAAAATCCAAATGAATCCAATTTTAAGAATAAATACTCTAATATTTTTAAAAGATTGTTTTACTGCCTTTTGATGGTGACCAAATATTAAATATATGTTTTGAAAATTTTATAAGCTATATTTTTCAAAAAAAACTTATTATTTATGATCGGGACATTGAAATTTACTTTGGATAAATTTCTGGTATTTTTATTATAATGTTCATTTTTTAATGAATATTGAAAAGTGTTGTATTTTAGTTCAAAACCTCTTTTTAATCTAATTTATTTATATAGTTATATTATCTTTTTAATTGGTTTTAAAGTGAAATTAGAATATATTTTTACCATTTAATCCAGTGGTGTTCATTGGAATTAATATCACTTTGAGATTGGACATAAACGAGTGTCAATATTTTCATAGATATTGTTTATTAAAAACCCGCTATTTGATTTGACAGTGGGATTTAATTATAAAATTAATTAATGAAACTTCTATGTTATGAATTAGGTAAAATAGACATCATTTATTAATTCGTAATATCAAATATATCTTAGGGTGAATTTTTGTTATTTTTCTGAAAAACCATAATTTTTGATGAATAGTGAAACCACAAAGTGGTAGTTACAAAAATTGATTTTTCGTTTAAATGGAACTTTACCACTTCTGTGATTTGAATTTAAAAAATCCAATATAAATTATTTTCATTATTATTTATAATTTAGTTCAATGGGATGAAATGAATTTTTGATGAAAAGTAACTTTTAAGTTTTATTAATCACGATTAAAGGTAATTAGTGTGATTTAAGGTAAAAATGATATTATAATAAAATAAAAATATCTTGAAACTTGTCTTAACCCTATCAGATGAGTCATGGACGACCAAAAAAACCCATGGGTCGATTTTTGGGACCCCATCGAGCCACTTGGGTAAGATAATGACATTGATGCCTTTTATTTAAAGTAAAAGTAAAAATGACACAAACATGTATTGTTTTACTAAAAAACAATTTACATGGGGTTATACAAGATATATTTTTGACTATAAATAGTAATTGTAAATCTAAAAATATTTCCTACATCATATTATTTTTTTTATAATTTTTAGATATTAAATAAATTAAATTATTTATGACATCATGATGATGCAGCGATTACCTCATTATTTAACGATTTAAATAAAATGAAAAGATAATGTCAACTCTAAGACCTAAACATGTCAAAAATATATTTTATGGGTGTATTTAAAACCCTTATCACCGTAACATCTAAATATATCAATGTGGGACTTTTAAAATCCGAAACGCATTTGAAAATAATGCAACCTTTCTTGACTTTCCAAGCGTGCCACTCCTATCCTCTTATAAAAGGCCCCCACCTCTACCTCCTTACCCACACCTCTAAAGCCTTTGGCTCAGATAAACCTTTCCCATTTCATCTCTCGAAATCCCTCTATTCATCATTTAAGCCTCACCTTGGGAAGAAATCCCTTCATGATACTCTTTTGGTTGAAACCAAAGGGAGTTACCCGATTTAAAGGTAAAGTCTTCTTTAATGTTCTTTTGTTTTATTTGGCTTCTCCAGCCCCCTAAAATCATTTTATTCATTTATTTTGTAACAAAACAAGTATATTATATATAACAGGATGTTTTTATAATAATTATTTGATCAACACTTCCACACACCTCCGTAAAATGGTTAAAGAACATATTGTTTCTGTGGATGGCGAATTTCTGCCTCACGAAACGATGATTGTTCAATATTTATTTAACACCTTCAAAGGTGTCCATTATGATGTCAATATATTGATATATGATATATAATATTTTTATGTTTTCTTTAATCTTATGTATTTTTCATTTATGGAATACCTTTATGGTTTCCATTGTGGGTAAGCACAATATCTTCATTTTAGGTAGTGCGGACTACCGCCCCTCAAAGTGATTTGATTCGTTAATGCCATATGTGGTACGTATAAAAGATAAAGTTAATGATATTATATATGAAACTATAATTAATTATAATATACCTTTATATCATTATTATTTCATTCCATTAAATTATGAAATAGAAATTAAAGTAGCGTTAATGCGTACGTACGGCTTACCGTCTCCATGAACGGTGCAGTTCATTTCTTACCTCTAAATGATTATGTAATATTATAAATGAATGTATATACTGGATATATATATATGGTATATATGATATCTACATCATTAATATCATTCTTGAAATAATGGATTTTTGACTACATAAAAAACTAGTAAATATAAGATGTTCACTTTTGACTCAAGTACCAAGTATCGACAAAACGATCGTTATTATCTTAAATGATTACATAATGTGCATAATATGGTAATAAGTGATATAAAAGGAATAATTAACTTGAAAAGTGTTCTTAATCAAGTATAAATTAACTCATGATTATTATTCAGGAGATTAAAAAACGATCGAGTCAAGTCGGACACGAGGTATGGGATCCTACCTCTCTCTTTCTTTCCAAGTACTCTAATTTATGTCATTTTATTTTATGCTGCATGTTCTTATGTTGGAGGATGTTATTTTATAATAATATTTGTGTAGTTTTTATGTTAATGTGATGAGATACCCTATTTGGTCTCATCAATCCATTTTTGGATGTTTTATGTGGCGCCGTTAAGCTGCCGAATTTTCATATGGGGATTTTCATCTCCCTTTTTATTCCCATGAGATTCATGGTACATTTTTCACTATTTCCTTTTGAGTGGTGTATGTAATTCCCATTATTATACTATTTTTATAATATAATCTCATTTATGGGTATTTAAATCTTCATTTTATAACCCTTCTTTCATGTGGTGTACGTTTCGAAAGTTTCCCAAATCGGTAAGGGAACCTTCCACACTCCTCTTTTTAAAAGAAACATTTTGTTATGTGTTTTAATTTACATATATTTATGTTGGGATATGTTCTAATATATCCTTATTGATGTAAATTTTATGTCCAAGTGATGAGATACCATTTTCACTCTCATCAACTAATTTTATGAATTTTAAAGTGACGTCGTTAGGATGTCGAATTTTACCAAGGGAACTTCTTAACCCAATTTTGATTTCTTTGGGTCCAACATGTAGTTATTGAATATTTCATCCTCTGAATATGTGTGAATGACCTTTGATTGTTTTACACTTAATATACACTAATATTTGGTGTATTTATATTTTTCACACATAATTATGATATTGATTTATGCTTAATTTAAGGATACCTTCTTTATAAGATATTTTATCTCATTTTAAATTTTTATAGAGACTTAATTGTTGTTAGGCACCAATTCACTCTTATATTATGTATATACTATCCTTTGGAATATTATATCATGAATCCATTTATTCTCATGATATTCTAAAGTTCTGATTTAATGTTATTCTTCAATTATTGCATTCAAGTGTATCCCATTTTGTTAAAGACCCTTTAACTAAAATATCATTTTAGATGTTTTATGATTTATTCTTATAAATACTTCTTATTAATATCCATGTTTTCAAAATGGTTTCAAGGATTTATTTATATGGATATTAATGGGTAAAAATGTTAAAATCTTCAAAGTGGTATGGGACACTTTGATTCAAAAATCTCTTCATTAAATGGTTTTGAAAATGGTTTTTTAGAATGGATTCATTATTTCAATATCTTAAAATGTTATATTATTATTTCAATCTGGGAATGTTATATTTCCTCTATTCTTAAGTTATGTTCTATGTTTATGTTATTTTTATTGGTAATTGTTTATGAATATGGTTGGTTCCGTGATAAACTATGGGCAGGTGAGCCTGTGACAGATCTCCAGTGCATTGGGTAACACGAAGGGGTTAAACGCTAAGGTTTCTCCAAAGAGATTTAGGGAATATACTATGTTGGGTATTCCAAACGTAACCATGAGGGTTACTCCCTACATAAGAATGTTATGAATGACTCAAGTTACCTTTATGTCTTACGATTTCTATGAGTTATTCATAAATTTTATGATTTCACGAGGTATGTTAAATTGCTTATGTTTTATGAGTAAAGTATGATTTCATTGATTCTTATGTATACATGGACTGATGTTTTCTTTCCATACTGTTATAACCCTTACTGAACTTTTTATTCTCATCCCATGTTTTTGAAATGTTTTCACTGGACATAAAGATGAATAGGGTCAATGATGGGATCATGGAAATGTGAGGCTGTCTAAAACAAGGAACCAAACATGACTCTTTTGTTCAAGAGTTTTTATTTTTTTGAAAAAAATGTAAGCTGAGTAGATGCGTCTACTTTTTAATTTTTGAGATTTAATAGTTTTTTCATAATTCTCTAAAACTATAAACCTAAAAATATCCTCAATGTGAATTATTCATTTAATTCAATAATAATTAATGTTTAATATTGGGTCCTTATAGTTGGTATCAAAGTATGGTTTAGATAACTTTAGAGGTTAGAGTGTTAAGTGTCACGTTGTGTATAACCATAGTGGTTATTATATTAGATAGAGTCATTGTTATTTTTTAAGGTTGGAATGAGTTTGAGATAACATGGATAAGTATATCTCAGTGTTTATCTTCCTCTTTAGTACATAATGATTTTTTTGATATACTCACACTGACATTTCTTATTTTAGTAAATGGATGGATCTAGCAGGCTCCAAAGTGACAATGGGTTTGAAGGAAACTGTGGTGGTTCTCTGATTAAGAGACTAGAAGAAATGGGGGATTTAATGAGGAATCTCATGGTTATTCCAAACCAACTATCAAGGAGTCATGATTAACCACTTGAACTTTGGTGAGTTCTCTAAAACATCATGTATGAGAGAACCAACTCGATGTGGAAGTTCATGTAATAATTATAAAGTTAACCATTAGGGTTTATACGATCCTTACTTTGAAGTAATTATGGGTTACTACATGATATGATGGAATATGAAAGTCATTAGATAAAATTGAGGTTAAAATATGTTATGGTTATTTTTGACTAATTTATCTATTTTTGAGGAATTTTATAAAATTATATAGTTTTGGAAAAAGTACAACACGCAGACCGTGTCACAAACCGTCACGTCGGACGAAGCTGTAAGAATCGAACCCACAACTAAAGTTCAACTGGTGTTTATTGCATACCACTAGACTACGTGAAGTCCCTAGTTAGATTGACTAATTATTTATAGTTAGATGATTTTATGAATCAATAATAAGTTTATTTTTGTTTATCTATGGAAATGATTATCCTATCCTGGAGAATATGTGATTAGGCTAATTACTTTTCAATGTGAGACTTTAAGAATAACTGGTGTTATTTGGAGATCAATTTTAAGATTTACTTTGGAAGACACTGTGATTAAATCCTTTAGAGATTTGGGTTTCAATCATAGTTTTTATTAGTTTGAAGAATTTTATGGATAGATGATTATTGAATGGTCTTTGTTGATCTTTGGGTATTGTTGGACAAATTTTGGAGATTAGGAGTAGTTTTTCATTTTGTAAAAAATTTAACCTTTTTGGGTATTATCTGATCTCATAATAAACTTTTTGGTTTCGTTTTGGTTGATATCTAAAGACATGGGAAATATGTAGTTCTATTTTGTGGATTAGGTTATTCTCAAGACGTTGATTATAGTACTCTTAATGTGAACAAGTCTTCCTAAATACTTGTCTTTTGGTGAAAATATGAGTTTTATTTTGGAATCTAGTAAAATTTGAAAGTATACATGACAAGTAAGTATGTTTAATTATGATTTAGTTAAGCTTAGAAATAAATTCCTCAATTAAGAGTAACTTAAAACAAAAAATTTTTCTGTTAACTTTTCCTACCGGGGAATCGAATACCGTTTAACCCATCACAAGCTTGTGATTTTCTTGTGGTTAACTTTCTCCTACACATGTTTACTATCACTCTCCATCAGAACATGACCCTTTTTTTTCTTCCATATCCATATTTTCATACTTGGAATCCTAGTATGTGTTAACTCGAGTGACCTTTGTACTTCTCTCCCATCCTTTTTATGTGATAGTTTTACTGACTCTTGTTCCGATGTGGGACTTTCAATGGAGTTTCCAAGCCCAATTATAAAATTGCGAGGACGCAATTCCGAAAAGGGGGGAAAGATGTAAAATACCAGGTAAATAATATTACATTCTAATGTTTGTCAATATTTTTGAATAAAATGTTAATACTAATTTAAATGGAATTCTATGCTCGATGGCCTACCCAATATGCAACAACGAGTTTCATTGAAATCAAACGTTGCACACTAATTATATAATAATATTATAATAGTTAACGCCAAGCCGTTGTAATGGTGGGAATGAACAGAAATTACTAAAAAATTATTACATATGTTTTTTAAATATTTTTACATTTATCAAATAAATTATTGAGGCTTAAAATCCAAATGAATCCAATTTAAAGAATAAATACTCAAATATTTTTAAAAGATTGTTTTACCCCCTTTTGATGGAAAACCATTTTTAAATCCATCTGTTGACAATTTTATAAGCTATATTTGTCAAAATTAACTTATTCTTTATGATTGGGACATGGAAATTTACATTGGATAAATTTCTGGAATTTTCCTAATAATGTTCATTTTTTAATGAAAAGTGAAAAGTGTTGTATTTTACTTCAAAACCTATTTTTAATATAATTTATTTATATAGTTGGATTATCTTTTTAATTTGTTTTAAAGTTAAATTAGAATATATTTTTTACCATTTAATCTAATGGTGGTAATTGGAATTAATATCACTTTGAGATTGGAGATAAACGAGTGTCAATCTTTTGATAGATATTGTTTCTTAAAAACATGCTATTTGATTTGATAGTGGGATTTAATTATAAAATTAATTAATGCAACTTATATGTGATAAATTTGGTTAAATAGACATCATTTTTGAATTCGGAATATCAAATATATCTTAGGGTGAATTTTTTGTATTTTTCTGAAAAACCATAATTTTTGATGAATAGTGAAACCACAAAGTTGTAGTTACGAAAACTGATTTTTCATTTAAAGGGAACTTTAACACTTCTGTGATTTGAAATTCAAATACCCAATATAAATCATTTTCATTATTAAGTAAAATGTGGTTCAATGGGATGAAAATAAGTTTTGATGAAAAGTAACTTTTAAGTTTTATTAATCGCGATTAAAGGTAATTAGTGTGATTTAAGGTAAAAATGATATTATAATAAAATGAAAATATCATGAAACTTGTCCTAACCCTATTGTATGAGTTATGGCCGACCAAAAAAACCAATGAGTCAATTTTTGGGCCCCATGGAGCCACTTGGGTAAGATAACGACATAAATGCCTTTTATTTAAAGTAAAAGTAAAAATGACACAAACATGTATTGTTTTACTAAAACAATCTTTACATGGGGCTATACAAGTTATCATTTTGACTATAAATATTAATTGGAAAGATAAAACTATTTCCTACATCATAGTAATTTTTTTAATAATTTTTAGACATTAAATAAATTAAATTATTTATGACATCATGAGGATGCAACGATTACCTCATTATTTAACGATTTAAATAAAATGAAAAGATAATGAAAAATATAAGACGAACACATGTCAAAAACATATTGGATGGGTGGATTTAGAACCCTTATCTCCTTAGCCTCGAAACATATCAATTTGGGATCTTTAAAATCTGAAACTCATTTAAACATAATGTAACGTTTCTTGACTTTCCAAGAGTGCCCCTCCTCTCCTATTATAAATGGCCCCCACCTCTTCCTCCTTACCCACATTTCTCAAACCTTTGGATCGGCCAAAACATTCCCATTTCATCTCTCCACCTCCATATATTCATCATTGAAGCATCAAATTTAGCAGAAAGCTCTTCAATAAACTCTTTTGGTTCAAACCAAAGAGAGTTACCCGATTTAAAGGTAAAGTCTTCTTTAATGTTGTTTTGTTTTATTTTGCTTCTCCAACCCCATAAAATCGTTTTATTAATTTTTTTTGTAACAACACCAGTATCCTAAATATACTAGGATGTTTTTTATGAAGTATTCGACCAACACTTCCACACACCTCTGTATAATTGTTAAAGAACATACTGTTTCTGTGGATGGCGAATTTCAGCCCCATGAAACGATGATTGTTCAATATTATTTTAACACCTTCAAAGGCGGCCATTATGATGTCAGTATATTTATATATGATATATAATATGTTTATGTTTTTCCTTAATCTACTGTATTCTTCATTTATGACATACCTTTATGGTTTCCATTAAGGGTAAACGCGATATCTTCATTTTAGGAAGTGCGGACTACCGCCCCAGCAATGTGATTGGATTCGTTAATGCCATATGTTGGACATATAAAGAATAAAGTTAATGATATTATATATGATACTATTCTGGAATTATAATATACCTATATATCATTATTATTTCATTCCATTAATGTATGAAATATAGATTAAAGTAGCGTTCATGCGTACGTACGACTTACCATCTCCATGAACGGTGCATTTCATTTCTTACCTCTAAATGATTATTTAATATTATAAAGGAATGTATATACTGTATATATATATTTTATATATGATATCAAAATCATGAATATCATTTTTGAAATAATTTATATTTGACTACATGAACAACTAGTATATATAAGAAGTTCACTTTTGACTCAAGTACCAAGTATCGACGACACGACACTTATTAACATAAATGATTACATAATGTGAATAACATGGTAATAACTGATATAAAAGGACTAATGAACTTGAAATATGTTCTTAATCATGTATAAATTAACTCAAGTTTATTATTCAGTAGATTAAAGAATGATTGAGTCAAGTCGGACACGAGGTAAGGGATCCTACCTCTCTCTTTAATTCCAAGTACTCTCTTTTATGTCATGTTATTTTATGCTCCATGTTCTTATGTTAGAGGATGTTATTTTATAATCCTTTTGTTGTACTTTTTATGTTCATGTGATGAGAGACCCTATTTGATCTCATCAATACATCTTTGGATGTTTTATGTGGCGCTGTTAGGCTGCCGAATTTTCATAAGGGGATTTTCATCTCACTTTTTATTCCCATGAGATTCATGCAACATTTTCCACTATTTACTTTTGTCTGGTGTATATAAGGCCCATTATTATACTATTTATATAATATAATCTCATTTATGGGTATTTACATCTTCATTTTATGACCCTTCTTTCATGGGGTGTATTTTTCAAAAGTTTCCCAAATCGGTAAGGGAACCTTCCACACTCCTCTTTTTAAAAGACTCATTTTGTTATGTCTTTTAATTTAAATATTTTTATGTTGGGATATGTTCTCATATATCCTTATTGATGTAAATTTTATTTCCAAGCGATGAGATACCATTTTATCTCTCATCAACTAATTTTATGAATTTTAATGTGACGCCGTTAGACTGTTGAGTTTTACCAAGGGAACTTCATAACCCAATTTCAATTTCATTGGGTTCAACATGTAGTTATTTAATATGTCATACTCTGAATATGTGTGAATGACCTTTGATTGTTTTACACTTAATATCCACTAAAATTGGGTGTATTTATATTTTTCACACAAAATTATGAGATTGATTTATCCTTAATTTAAGGATACCTTCTTTATAAGGGATTTTATCTGATTTCACATTTCTACTGAGACTTCATTGTTGTTAGGCACCAATTCACTCTTATATGGTGTATATAATATCCTTTGGAATATTATATCATGAATCCATTTATTCTCATGATATTTTAAATTTCTGATTAAATGTTATTCCTCAATTATTGTATTCAAGTGTATCTCATTTCGTTAAAGACCCTTTAACTAAAATATCATTTTAGATGTTTTAATAATTTATTCTTATAAATAATTCTCATAAATATCCAGGTTTTCAAAATGATTTCAAGGATTTATTTATATGGATATTAATGGTTTAAAATATTAAAATATTCAAATTGGTATGGGGAAATTTGATTCAAAAATCTCTTTAATAAATGGTTTTGAAAATGGTTTTTTGATAATGGATTCATTATTTCAACATCTTAAAATTTTATATTGTTATTGCAATGTGGGAATGTTCTCTTTCCTTTATTCATAAGTTATGTGTTGTGTTTATGTTATGGTTCTAGGGCATTGTTTATGAAGACGGGTGGTTTGGTGATAAACTTTGGGCGGGTGAGCCCGTGATATCTCTCCTTTGCATTGGGTAACGCGGAGGGGTTAAACGTTAAGGTTTATCCGAAGTGATTTAGGGAATATACTGTGATGGGTATTCCAAATGTAACCATGAGGGTTAATCCCTACCTAAGAATGTTATGAGTGCCTCAAGTTACCTTTATGTCATATGATTTCTATGAGTTATTCATAAATCTTATGATTTCATGAGGTATATTAAATTTCTTATTTTTTATGAGTAAAGTATTATTTCATTTATTCTTATGTATACACGGACTGATGTTTTCTATCCGTACTGTTATAACCCTTACTGAGTTTTTTATACTCATCCCAAGTTTTTGAAATGTTTTCACAGGACATAATGTTGAATAGGGTCAAGGATGGGATCAAGGAAATGTCAGGCTGTCTAAAACGAGGAACTAGACATGACTCTTTTGTTGAAGAGTTTTTATTTTTGTGAAAAAAATGGAAGCTGAGTAGATGCATCTACTTTGTAATCTTTGAGATGTAATAGTTATATCCTAATTCTCTAAAACTCTAATCCTAAAAAGATCCTCAATGTGAATTATTCATTTAATTCAATAATAAGTAATGTTTAAGGCTGAGTCCTTATATAGAACATACCAAGAATCATTCCTAGAGAACTTGGGTCGCATTCCTTGACTGCATGATACAACTCTCTTCCCCTGTCCTCTAGATCCCCAAGCTTGGTGGGGTCCCCAAAAATGGGGTAGTTGTAACTTTTCGAAAAGTACACCACCACATGCTGCTCTCCTAGCTCTGATTCCACATCTTCTACCCTGTAGATTCATCTATCCCTAACGCTTCTTCTTTCTGAAACATTTTACATGCTCAAGTCTCTGGTACTGGCACCAATTACCTACATTCCCACTACTAACATTCACTGGAAATATCCGTTCAGCAAAATAACATTCAACCCCAAAGGTTCTTTCCAGCACCCTAGCATAAGTAAAAATTCAAAGGGGAATAATTATGGCTCAAATGCCCTTTAAACACACCTCTCTAGGATGTTAGATCCCTGAAAAACTGATTGTATTGTATTCATCGAGTACTACGAAATATCAAAATACCTCAATGAATACACAGCTGCTGACATGTCATCCTACCGAAGCTGTAGAAGTCCAAGAGAACTCTCAGCCACCTCCATGAGCCAGTCCTCAGCTTCTTGTGAGTCAGACTAGCTTCTAAAAATGAGGGGTATCTGATGTTGAAACAAGTGTAAGGAACTAAGCCTACATGTGTCCTATACTGGTACTACCAGTTGTAACTGGTGACCAACGAGTAGTAATATAGCTAGAACACTACCTAAAGGTACTATCTCGAGAAACGTTTGACATTCCTAAGCCTCATCACTATGCGTACCATCCTCATGGTCACTCATTGAAAAATACTAGAAGCTGAGATCACCGTCTGATCTAATGGTTTTTCAAATAGATGAGAAACTGTAGGAAACGCCTCCAGTCAGCCCTCTACTGCGTGGGAATCTGTGTCGCCTCGAAACCTCAGAGGCCTATTCTACTGGAACTTGCACAACACGCTCAGTCAGCCTGAACTATTCGCCAGTGTGGCTTGTGGAATCTACTTCAAAATAGGTAGTGGTTCTATTGGTACACCACATGAAAGTGCCAGCATAGTAAGAGGGACCTACACTAGAGCCTCATCTCTTGGTGGGCTATCAGTGCGTAAGACTCTCCGAACCGTAACTGGAATTCTTCAGGGAGGCATCCTAAAAAAACTGATGTGACACGGTCAAAATATTATACCTGGTGAGATGACATAAGAAATCACAATGAAAACACACACGCAATCATTGATTTTGTCCACTAAGTCGGAAATAATAAGTCAGGGTCCTAGTGTATGGATACGTCGAATGCTGCAACAACACTAGACTCCCTGAACAGAAAACCACACTCATTACAATTAATAATATTAATTCAAAGAAAAGATAAGATTCCCAAGTTATGCGGTAGAACCGACTCAGTTGATACCAATTTGTGATGACCCATCTCCCGGGGCCCATGCCATGACTACCCCAATCCCACCTTCCGTAGGCCTCGGGCTGGCGATAAGAACCAAAGGTGTAATGCCTAAAACATGGATGTAATTTCATTTATAACATGAAAATACACATAACAGAGTACAAGATGGAAGGAGAACACTAAGTAAAATTGTATAACAAATTGTACTGAATGTAAAAGGGGGCCGTAAATACAAGCCCTACTGTAAGGTATAAGAAACTGAAAGTACAAGTACTGGAAAAATGGGGAAAAAGTTCCTAGGTCATCCGCTGGGAAATCCTACCTAAAGGGTAGGTACAGATAGCCTCCAAAACACTCTACATCTATCCGTCTCCTCCATGTACCGTCAGGCGGTGTGGTCCACCTCTATATACCGTCTAGTCCTAGTACACTCATCCTCGGACAGCGTTGTCCGTCGTCTACATCCAACAAAACGAGGTGCAGGCATAACCCGTGCATGGGTGAGTATAATGATACTAAGTATGAACCCCAAGACCTTGAAAGTATCCAAAAATCAATCAAGGATAATCCAAAAGGTATGAAATCAAAAGATAACCCCACTTAAGTATATGCCCATAATGATACCTATGTTATCAAGTAGTCGATCTCAATCATGTGGTAAACACAGAAGTTAACGACTCAGCTCAGACAAGTATACAAATTTTGTAGAGAGTTAGAGATGATTAGATGTAGCCTCTAAATTACATATTCTTTTGAACCCACATGGGATCCAGGTACAGAAATCAGAACTTTTGAACCCAGACAGGATCCTAGAATAGTAGTCAGAGTTGTCGAACCCACACAGGATCTAGGAATAGTGGTCAGAACATTCAAACCCACATAGGATCTCAGAACAGTAGTCAGAGCTTCTGAACCCACACAGGATCCAGGAATAGCGGTTAGAACTATCGAACCCACGCAGGATGCATGAAGAGTAGTCAGAGATGTCAAACCCACACAGGATCCAGAAATAATGGTCACAACTGTCGAACCCACACAAGATCCATGAACAGTAGTCAGAACTGTCGAACCCACACAGGATCCAAGAATAGTAGTCAGAGCTATCGATCTCACACATGATCCAGGAACAACGGTCATAACTGTCGAACACACAAAGGATATAGGAATAGTAGTCAGAGCTGTCAAACCCACACAGGATCCCAGAACATCGGTCAGAACTATCAAACCCACATAGGATCCAGAAATAGTAGTCAGAACATTCGAACCCACATAGGTTACAGGAACATTAGTCATAGCTATCGAACCCACACTGGATCCAGGAACAACGGTCAGAACTGTCAAACCCACACAGGATCCAGGAACAGTAGTCAGAGCTGTCGAACCCATACAGGATCCAGGAAAAACGGTTAGAAATTTCGTACCCACACTTGATATAATAATAGTAATTAAATATTTCAAACCCACATAGGATCCAGGAACAGCGGTTAGAACTATCAAATAAACACAGGATCCCAGAATAGTACTCAGAGAGCATCCAACCATAGGGTTTCCGCACAAGAACGCTATATTCCAGGAGAGTCCACTCCTAAAGCCAATTGTTGATATATCAACTTCTATGATGTCCCATGAAGAAATATCCCAATGGTCCGCCTTGTCATATGAGTCTCAAAGCAACATACAGTGCATCAATCGGACTCCTGGTTTGAGATTTATTATCCTTTTAGTCTCGAGATCCCGTTTGGATTCATGCACGATCCAACCCAACTGTATCTCAACTATACCCCAAACTCTAGTGGGGTATACTCAAAGGGACCTTCAATCTCCAAGATTACTAGTGCCACTAAGAGTTTATCAAATGGATGTTCGTTGTTGAAGATATGTGCAATGAAAGTAAAGGGTTAGTAGTAGGTCTGGGTCTGGTCCTTCCTGGTCAGACCGACCCAACCCGACTTTGTCTGGGCCGTCCCAGTTTGGGTCGACCCGACCAGGCCGGTTGGGTGTGTCTGCCCGTTGGGTTTGGTCGGGCCAGCTGGGCTCAGCCCAGCATGCCGCAAGGGCGGTTTGGCCTGGGCTCTGAGCTGGTTCGGCCAGTAGCGCTGTAGGGGCGTGACCCGGCGCGGCTCGGCCTAGAGGGTGTGGCTGTGGCCGGTTTGGCCAATGCACTGAGATGGGGGCCGTGTGCCGGCTCGGAAGGCCGTCACGACCATCGAACTTGTACGGCCGGGAGGCAGCCATACAGGCTGGCGGGGGGCCGGGAGGTGGTCGGGCAGGCCAGCGGGGTGCCGGGCGGTGGTCGGGCGAGCCGGGTGGCGGCCGGGCAGGCCAGAGGGGGCTCGGCTGAGGCCAGTTCGGCTAATGACCATGTGGGATGCCGCGAGGCAGCGTGGGTCACTGAGGTCATGGGTAGCGCGACCTTTGTCTTTACCGCCTTCATCACCTCATCGTTTCATCGCCATGCCAAAGGACATCACAAAATAGATTGACAGAGGGTCTTAGGCCATATTATTTTGGCCCGCACCCTCCACGTTTTGGGTGATAGCAATCGATCATTTAGAACGAACCACAAAAATCCACCCACAAAAAATAAAGCAATGTCATTCTTAATTTTGAAAGAAAGGAAGAGCGTGGAAGTTAAATGAAATTGACCCCTACCTTTGTTCGTTGTTCGACGATGAAGACACGAGAAGAAGAAAGATTTGTCGTTGTCCATCGCATCTGCTGCACACTTCTAATCCCAAGCTCGCATGTCGATTGTGGAAGACGTTCTACGTTGGTAGGAGTCTTGGGAATAAGATCAAAGGATATCTTTGTTGGCATTATTCGTTGAATGAATGTGTTCTTCATTCTTTGTTGGGAGATGAGATTCTTTGTTGGAGAACTCTATTTCTCCCAAGCTCTCTCTCTCCAATATTCCACTCAAAAGACAAATGCCAACAAAAATAATAGATTGAGTTTATCTTCGATTTTATTGTTGGAATAAAATTAAAATGGGATAATATATTAGATTAGCTCAAATTAATTAATCAAGAGTTTGGCGAAAATAATTATTCTGGAGGATTTGGAACCATAAATGCTTGTGCGTAGGCTCCATTCATTTGGAGGGGTGGTGGCACCATTAAGTGGGGAGATCAAGATGTTTATCCCCACTTAATGGAAAGTTCAAGAGGTTTTATCCTTGGGTGTTCCCCACCATATTAAACATGAATAAGAGGTTAGGTTGGTATGGGCCCCACCACCATAACCTTTCATGGGAGAATAATGTGTGGTGGTCCTCACCTCCAACTTTACATGGATGATTCATCAAACCAAATAAAAAAGCTAAAACTTTATTTTAATTTAATTATTTAACTAAAATCCCAAAAACTTTCTTTTATATCCGACCATATATCGTCAAGGTGAAAGTCTTCTTAAGTGAATATTGGTTCTGCGAGTTCAACGGTTCCCTAAGATTTTAATTCTGAGCACCAGTTCAATAGTTATAAAATGTTGCTCGCACGTTTACTGAACGTACCCGCAAAAAAGTTTGGAAAATTATTATCAGACACCCTTGACCCTCCCCGATCAAGGTTAGGCCCTGCCTATGTGAAACACACCCCAAAAGCCCAACGATACTCTTGGATTTCAAATCAAAGTTACCATTTAGAAGTTATGAATTTTATAATAAAATAATTGTCACTTGATTATTTTATTTGCGGCCAAAAACTAACTTTCTTTGGTGGCCCGCGCCTGCCAAAGTTAGTGTCTACTTAAAGAAATCATACCCTCACAAGTTCAGTGGTTGTCTCAAATTTTAAATCTAAGTTAACGTTTGTATGTTATAAGTATTTGAAAAATAAAATAATTTATTTAATTTTTTTATTGACAATTATGCCATTTTTGGGTTTTCTCAAAGGGGGCACGCGCCGACTAATAATAAGTCGCGTCTAGGGTGAACCCGCCAGTTTTAGCACAACAGTGCCCTTGTGTTTCTGATCCGAGTAACCATTTAAGAGTTATTCTACTTTTTTAGGAAAATTTATTACATGCATTAAATAAAGCCCAACAAAACATCAATAGATCATTCTGGGCACTCCAAGCCTTGAAATTGCGTGCCGTCAGATTTCGTAGACTCATAAAATTCCCATATATTTAAAAAAAATTACATGGAAATTCCATGTCTTTACACAAAAGAACCATCATTAGAGAATAATTATTTATAAGGTTTATTACTCAAAAATGTAAGTTTATCTTTGGAATGGTTTAGAAATAATCCAATACCACACATTCCATTTGAATGAGATCCTTTTTATGTGGTTATAGTAAGTAGGTAATATCCTTAAACTAGCTTTAGGATTTTAATAGAATAATTTTTCAAGATATTTTCAGACAGAAAAACCATGTAAGAATTCTTTCATACCGATTTTTATAACATTCCCCAATAAGATCCGAAAGCATTCACTGTGCTTATTGTACATATGACACACATTATCTTATTGAAATAACTACTACATTACTTTCTTACCCAGTAGAAGGTAAAAAAATTCACTAACCATTAACTCTTTAAATGAATTATCTATCTGATTTCCCATCAGGTATGTTTTTATGAAGTAACGGTGTAAAAATATCATGTGATACATTTTAAAATATTGACCAGTTTCTTACACTACATTGTATTTCTGATATCGTTTGATAGAATAGTTTGTCTGGTGACTATAAATTACCTCCATTTAATAATAAAAAATCACTGATAAATATAAAATTATTCCTCATCCTTAAATAATTGATTCCTTAGTTTGAAACACCCTACTCAATCTTTTAATATAAATGATTTTTGGTATTTATTTATGAAAACAATTCAACAAAACCTCAAATTTTCACACATGAATAATACTAAAATTTTACTTTGCACATGAATCATTATTATAAATTCCTTTGTAGGATACTAAGAGGGTATTCCATTTAGATTTCTCTTTCAATGTAAATTAAAATTCAAATATCACACTTATAACAATTCTCTGAAATCTTCCCAATAATTTTATAATATTCATTAATTTTTATGAGAAACATTATCAACTTCAAACATATTGAACATTACTTAATACTTAGAGAGTATCTTAGTTATAATCCATGATATTTGGAATATTAAATCACTATTTCATCATCATAAGCTTTTATATCTCTACAAAAACACTGAAAATAACTTTAATCCAGTAAAAAAAATTATTCCATTTGAAATAACATTCTAATAAATGTTCATTTTGGAAATCCGAAATCCGATTTTTCCTTAAAAAGATTCATAGAAAATTTAAAAAATATATTCCAAAATCCTCCTCCATCCAACGACATAGATCATAACTCTTGGTCCGATCTTATTAGTCAATTATAAGTTCATTATATATAAATTATATATATTTTTCGATGTAATTTTTCTAAATACAATATCTAATTCCAGTATTCATTTTCTACCTAAAATAAATATATTCAATGTTCACCAAACATTAAAAATATCCAACACAGACACCATAAATCCTTATTTTCAAATCATATCATATTTTTAATGTTCTATTAATTGAAATTTGTATATTTTACTTACAAAATATTCTATAAATGTCATTCATATCTCAAATAAAAAATTTTATCGGCCATTCCTCTGTTCAATTTTTTTAGTGAGTTCCATAATATTTTGTTTTGTATAAATTATATTGAATGATTTTTTGATGATTTTTTTTATTGGACTCCACCTTCTTTGGATTTTATTAGGTACTATTTGTCATCAACATCCCTTTGAATTTTATTAAATTTTTATATGATCTAAAAACGTACCAAACAGATATCCTATGGGGTATTCCAACAAATCATATTATCAAATTATTATAGACAAATATTTTTCTCCCCCATTCACCTTAAAAAGTTGTCTCTTTATTTTCAAAACACATCGAACCTTCTTTTCTTAAAAAACAGTAATGATTTTTTTTTCATACAAACATTTTCCTCATTTATCATAAAATGGTAATATGATATTTATAGAAATCAAGAATATAGAAAATTAATATCATCTTGGAATTACTATTTTTATTATTGAACATTACATCTGATGGAATTTTGGCAACTCTCAAAGATAAAAATTTAGAAAATAACTTCATCCAATAGTCTTAGTCACAAAAATTTAATCCAATGGACTTTAGTTATGAATCCTTTATTTGATCCTCTCTATCTGATAACACCTCATTTAGATTACCTTTGTTATAAAACATTACAATGTAATGTGATATCTGCAAAGATAAAAAACATCTATTTCTAGAAAATCTTATTTTAAAAAAAAATCCAACTAAACGTTTTTAAAATAACCTCTAGCACCCTCAAAAAATCCTTTCTCCAACATTTCCAGAATAATCTACCCCATTTTATTTTTTATCAACTAAGAAACATAAATCAATGAAGCTTTGTACGACAAGATATAGATTACAAATCTACAAATTCGAAGACCATATGAGAAAAATCAATATAGGAAATAAGAATAAATTAAAAATAAAACTATGGTTTCCAAAAAAAACATAACAAAATTATTCTTAATCCTTTGAATTTTCATAAATTATTAACTTTTTTCCTACAAGAATATTTTTTCTTGTATCCACCTCAAAAAAGTATTAAAATGGATCAATCATAATGAAATAATATCATACATGTTTTAAACATTCCCTCAATATATTCAATTTCATTAATAGTTTTAAGATCATACAATGGGATAGATTTACATCATTTCACCACCATGAAAACTCTATCTATATAAAATATGTGATAGAGAATGAAAATGATATACATTTGCCTTTAAGAGCGGGTGGTTTTACACCCATTCTCAAATCGATATTATAAATTGATTCCTCCAATAATGGTTTCGTAATTTTATCACCATATTAGTCTATCATATGATTATATTCCACATTTATATAATTACCCCCACATGCTATTTAATGAAGTGATTTTTCATTTCAATGTGTTTTGAATGATAATGTTTCACCAGATGTTTAAGGAGGTTTAAGAAAAATTTATTATCACAGCTCAATATAATGGGTGTCTTCACTTCAACAAAAAAATAATCCAACTAAGTTATCATTTACATAAGATGTGTGTAGCTTATGTGACATACACTTACTCATCTATTGATTTATAAAGAGTTAATTAATTTTTATTCATTTTTTGAAAACTATAACTTATTTCACCCAAAATGGAAACTCAACTAGATGTGAATATTCTATATAAATGTACTTACTACCCAATTAGTATATGTATAACCAAAAAAATCAATATTTCCCGATCATTCGTATTTTATACCAAAATCAGTGGTTCCTTTGATAAATGTGAGAAATATTTTTCCTACCATGATATGAGATTGTTTTAAATAACTTTGATACTGAGAATATAATGTAAAAAAATACATAGTGTCTAGTCTTGAAGCCTTTATATATATAACAGATATCCAAAACACATCCCAAATTGTTTATAACTGAGAACCTTTACTTAACCATCATTCTAAAACATGGTTTATACTAAAAAAGGTTAGGAAAATAGTTTTTAATATTTCTTGAGAAACTTTCTAAGAAGTTCGATAACATACATCTATTGAGTTAAGAAAATATATTTCTTCATTTTAAATATTTTTTATCAAAGAAAATATTCCATTTCACTGAGCATTCCAATTTCAAATAACTTATTCATCCCATCTGAAATTTTTTCAAAGGTTACTACATTATTCCTAGTAAATATAATATCATCAACATACACAATAACAATGAGGGAATATTATTTGTTTCCTCGTGATGTATAGATTACATTTAACTATTAATTTTATGAATTAAAATTTTCTTAAACATGCATAAAATTTGGAGAACCATGCTCTCAGATATTTCATCATACATTAAAATCTTTTTCTATAAACACAAGAAACATTCATCATTCCCAATCATGAATCCATACAATTTTTAAATATATAATTTTTAATCACAGTCTCTATTACAAAAAAATAATAATGTTACTAGAATTAAAAAATTGTATATTCATTTTCATTGTGATGTTAATAAATATTTTGATATTTTATTATTTTCATACTTGAGAAAAAGCCTCATCAAATTCTACGCCATCAATTTGTGAGTAAAATTTACAAACCAATCATCCTTTGTTTTTTATCACTTAATCTTTTTTCTTCAACTTGTTTTAGATTGTCAACATCATACCTATAACATTCTTATTGGATGGTTTGGGACCAACTTCACAAGTATCATTCATCTATATTTTATATTTATCACCATTCATAACATCAATCCACTCGTCGAGATCAAAATATTAATTAACATATTTTGGCATAATTTTTGAGTAATTGGAAGAATGTTGAACATATCTGGATGTAATTCTAACATGAACCTATATATCATTGATAACAAATTATGTTATCAAAATATAAATAAATTCTCAACCAAGGATGTGATTTATAATTTTTTTTCCTCATCAATTGAGATATTTGAGACTATATCCGCATCATGTGCAGTATAAACTTTTTTACAATTTTTTTTATTTTTTTAACTTGTTTCCCAACTAGAACCACCACATATTTCCACTTTTCCAAATATTCATATTTTTTTGAAAAAACACTATGAAGTTTTTTAAAAACATTTACATATATTGAAAAAACTGTATTTTCAATTTAATTATTATAAAATTTATACCCTCTAATATTAGAAGTATAGAAAATAAACATTCCATTAACACATATGTCATAAAAAATCCAAAGATTTATACCTCTTACATTGAAATTGAAATGAATTATGAAAACACATAGGTTCTTTAATATTTGAATTTATTTAAAAATCTCTTCATAAGAAATAATAACAGTGTTTGAACTATAGAAACATAAATTTTGAATAAAAACTATTGAGTAAATATTTTTCCATAAGAAATTATTATATGTTTGATTTTTAGGCAACATTGTTCATGACCCCACCACAAAAATAAAATTTCTTCATTCAATAACAATGTTTTAATATGGTGTCTATGGTGTATTAAACTCATGTTGTATGGCATGTTTTTACTATAACATCTAAACTCCTCATTTTTATATTCTTCAGCATTATCAATTCATATATTTCTCACATAATATCCATGATTATTTTACATTTTTCTCTTGAAAAACATAATCAATTTTAGAGCCTATAATTTATTATTCTAAAAAATAAGACATGTAATTAATGTAAAACCAGCAATGAAAAAATTAAAATACATATCCTTATATGTATATTGTTTAAATATTAGACCATAGATATCATAATGAATTTACACTATGGGGAATATTGAAAAAAACTCTACATTCATATAGACTGAGATCCTTATGATTACTATATGAAAAATAGAACAACAACTATAAATTCTCCTTAAAATATCATGAATATTAGAGATAATCACTATCTTTGTTAACATTATCATATACATATAATATTTTCACCCCATCCCATTATACCATAAATGATTTTCTTCTATCATTCTAAGATATCATGATATTTCTACACAGCTTACTTGAAAACAATTTCGCTTGGTTCTTTGGCCTTTCCTAACAACATTCTCATTCTATGATATTTTCATAAAAAAGAAAATTTATTGAAATCAAATTCTTAAATTCATTAAAGTGATATGAATCACTAATTAATTTGTGTTTAAAACTGATAAAAAACAAATATATATAGTATTTCAACTTTTCTTCCTTGATAATGATAGATTCAACACTTTTGAGTATGGGTGCACAATCATTTATAAAAGTCACTATTCCCATATTAAATAAATCACATTATTCAATATCATCAAATATCCAATCATATATGAATATCACACACTATACAAAATATATGGTTATTACCATTTTGTTTCATTGAGTTACGTTTCAATATCAAGATATTGATCTTTTATTTTTTTACTTATCCACATCCAATATTTTTTATTTTCTATAATTGTTTTTTTCAGAAACATCACAATAAATCCTTTGTAAATATTTATATGATGTTCACATCATTCAAAAATATATTAAAAGGGTTAGAATCTATTTTTATTGTTCATACTAGCTTTATTAATCTATCTCAATTAAATGGGTTGATACCGCCAAAAACATTACCTCTATATTTTTTGGGTTCATTGTAATTTTGGTTGTTAAACCAACGAATATATTAATATTTTATGACTAAATCCTATTAAATTATAGAAGTAACCATTGAATTAATATTAGTATTTGTGTTTAAACTTATCATCAGCACTAATACCTTGAACATTGGTATTCCACATCATACCATTGTCTTGGTTACTTCTTGATATTTTCTTCCCAACATTAATAAAATCACCTCTAGTAGAAACTTATTTTTTCAAATCATCATATTTGAGGTACATACATTGTTTTAATGACTTTTTTTAAAACTTAATATTTCTCAACACCATTATGGATAAGTTTTTTGACCTTTATTTATGTTTCATAATTCAAAACATTCACGCAGTTCTATAACTACATTTTGGTAGTTTGACATCTTTACACAGCTTAAGAATTTTTTATTGAGTAATTTTAAAATCCTAACCATTTACCTCTAACTTTTATTCAATGTAAATATTTTGGTTTTTCTCCTCATAAAGTCCCTTTTTCAAAACATCTATATCTTTAAAAAAACATGGATATTTATTCATGAATAAATTATTTATTGTTTTTTAAGATATTAACTTTCTAAAACTTATTGTTGTCCCATTAATTTATTATAATATATTTAAAAAAATTCATTCAATTACCTTTTCAAGATAAAATCCATAAAAGCCAATTATTTTTTAGAACTACCACTTTAATCACTAGTGAAATTTTCATCATTTATTTTTTCAATAAATATATTTTCTTCATCAGTATCATTGTTGTTTCTAGTTCCATCTTCACTGTTATAATCTCCACCATATTTGTAAAAAAATATATAATATTGGATTTGGTGGACTTTTAATCCTTTGTATCTAAATAGGACTATGTTTTTTTTACATTTTTTCATGAAGTATTTTCAAGATGTTATGTCATCTTAATCACTTTATTTATCATATTTGCTTTGGGATAATTTTTATTAATGTTTCCTATGGTTTTGTAGATAATAAATTTCAGCAGTAACATATATTTGCACATTCATGTGACCCTTTTCAAATTTTTAGAAAACCAGGAAATAAAATCATCATGAAATTTACTGACCATTAATTTTATGTTAGAGTCACTAACATCTTCATATTTCATAACATTATTCTTTTTTTCCTGCATATAGTCATTGATGAAAATTTCCCAATCTCCATTATCCATAAACATCATAACATTCTCTATTCATATATATTATTTGATGAGAGTGCAATATTGATCATATGAAGATAGAGTCTGAGGTTTTCTATCTTTGAATGATGAATATTTACCATAAAACATATCTTAAATAATTAATATGATCATTTAAACAATGATTCAATCTTCAAACATAACCCCAAGGAATCATATTGTTCTCACAATGTTATTCACTCTTATAAAGTAATCACCCAATGATTCACAATCATCCATATTATTATTTACAAACATAATTTATTATGGGAACACTATCAGTATGGGGAGGAAACCCATCTGTAGAAGCATTATGAACTTCATAAACATGTGGTATAAGGTAATTCAAAATTCTATATTCCCAAATATGATATTTTATTCCGTCAAAATCTGAATTCTCTATACTATTTAGAGAATTTTGAACATCTATTGTGACATATTATTTCTTCTAACATAAAAAAATTGTAAATAAGGGGAACCATCCCTTAATAACAATTTAAATGACCAATATGATCATTGAGATAGTGAGGGGTGAATCAACAATAAATTTTTATGTTTTTTTTTATGTAAGTAATAAATTATACCTCTTATTAAATAGTTATAAATTTTATAAAATAAAAACAAAAAATAAACATAAACCAAATACAAGTATTTACAATGTTAAAAATTCAAAAAGGGTATCTAGTAAATGGAATAGTTTTGCAATAATCCAATACGACACAACATATAAGTATGAAATCTATTTAATGTGGTTACAACAAGCAGTGAATATAATTACCCACAATTTTCACTTTTATCAAAATAACAGTGCATGTAGTCTTCACAAAAATAAAATATGTAACATAGATTTCATAAAATCTTTATAAACCTTCACCAACAGGATTAGAATATTATCACTATGGTTATTTTAAAAACATTAAATTTTCTGTTCTTATGGAATCATCATCATTACTTTATTACCCTATAGTAGGTAAACAATTTATCAATTAATTCACTATACATAAAAATTTTATGTATTATTTTGTTCATCCGACAAGGACATTAAAAATTGTTTTTCAAAATGTTTTTTCTATTACCTTTTAATTATTTACACCACTTTATTTTTTATTCCACCAGATAGAAAAGTTATTCTTGTGAAAAAAACTATTTCCATTGAAAAATCACAAAACCTCCAATCAATATAAAATTATTCATCAACCTCAAAGAAGAGATTATTTATATTCACACTTTATACTTAAACATTATTCAATAAATATTTATCTGATATCGCTTTCTGAAACCAATTCAACAACACTATTATTTTTTCACAGATGAATATTACTCAAACTGTATATTGTATAGTCATCCTATTAATAAATACTTTTATGAGAGAACGGGTGGGAATTCCATATTCTATTCTTGTTAAATGAAAACTCAAACATCAATTTACCCACTCACAATATTCAGTGAAATATTCTCAAAATTTCTTTAATATTTTATGAAAATTTATGAGGAACCACACTAAATTAACCTTTATTAAGCATTCCTTAATCAATAGAATTTATCTCTAATTTCATTCAAGATAATTTCAATAATACCATACCTTCTAACTATCATCAATTATTTTATCATTACAAAAACATCATAAAGGACATCGAACTTGTAAAATAGTAATTACACTAAAAGTTCAGCCGGTATGAACTTTGTACAAAATTTTGCATCTAAAAAATATTTTTTTCATAAAAACTAATTTTAAAATCTCAAAAAACATTCCAAATTCCTGCACAATCCAATGAATCAGAATATAAATCTCTATCTATCCCTCATACAATATTCTATACTTGTTAGATATACATTTTAAAATAAAACATTTTTGACATACTTTAATAGAAGAAATCTTCTGATTCCATTCTTCAACATTTTCCAAGATACTTCAACATTCATATATTTTCCATACATCCCAATTATATAACAATAATTAGATGAATCATAATCCAAAAAAATTCCCATATTTTTAATGTACACATACTTAGAAATTGGATAATTTAATTACACAACAGTATATGAAACACTTTTGTTGGTCAACCAAAAACTCTTCCCAGCCAGTCCTCTAGAAATTATTTAATTTTGGGTGAGTTATATATAATTCCACATTCAATTGAAATTATTTCTAATAATACATTGTTTTGTTGGACCATATCTTGTTTGGATTTCATCTTATGATGTTCGATATTAAAATCTCTTTAATCTTTAGTAAATATCCTCTGATCAATAATATTTACAAATATTGCGCCGCTAGGGTATCCACAATATGTATAGTATGAAACATTTATACCCAAACCTTTTTCTCCCCCTCTCTTTTTAATTGAATTTTTATTTCATTAAAAAAACATCGAACATTCATATATTATAATTAATTCATAGAAAAATGTGTCCTACTCACACAAATTTTCTTCTTCTTTAGGTCAAGCGAGTTATCTAATATTTCTTGATCGCATGAATTGTAGAAATTAACATTAGAAAATAACCACCATATTTTTATATGAAACATTCCATATGATAGAGTTTTGGAAACTCTAAAAGGAAAACATTTATCACAAAACTAGGTCGGATATTCTCAATCAAAAAGTTTTTATCCAATGGACTTAGGATTAGAACCATTCATCCAATCCTATATGTATAATTACACCCTAATACAATTAATTATGTTTCAATAATATACAATGTGATGTGATTATTTTTAATAAAATAAATGAAATCGATTTCCAGCAACACTTATTTTTTAAAAAAAGACAAAAAAAAACGTCTCTAAAACCATTTCTAACTACCCAAAATCTCCATTACCCAAAATTGTCCAATTTTTTTTACAGAATACAATAAAATATATGGTGTGTAGTATTAAAATTACTTATGGAATTCAAATTTGAGATAAAGAACCCTTACATGTAACATGATAATTTAGGTAAGATTCATCTGATAATGACGTTTGAAGGAATAATTTTCAAAAACCATAAAAGATGAGGGAAATGGATTACCAAATATTCATTAGGTATATTAAATAAATCTTGTAATAATAGAGTTTCAATATGAATGTTCGTAACTCAAATGAAGAAATTTTGTTATCACATACCCTTAAAAATTTGATATATATTGAATAAAATTTAATTTAATAAAAAACAAAATATGTTTACTAAATATTTATGAATTATATTAATATAGTCAAATAAATTTATTAGAATATAATCATATAATATGATAGTTTTTACGGTGAAAAATAATTAATACACCATTTGAATTTAATGTTGAGACAAAAAACACCCTTACCTATAAATTAATCATTAAGATAAAAAACATATGATAATGGGGTTATAAGAAGGAATTTTAGAACCATAAGAAAAATGTGTATATACAATACCATGTATTCATTTGGAAGAATTAACAAATTTGAAATAATAGAATTTTATTAAGATTGTCTATCAATCAATGGAAGAAAATTTAGTAAGAACAAACTATTTTGACTTGGGAAACACTTGAAAATAATGAAGAATGATTAAAGGAACATGATTAACCTTTTTTATATTCCGTGAATTATATGAATAATATTTTATAATGATTCAACCATAATAATATAAAAACAACACCAAATACAAATGAAATTGTTGGAAGAAATTTAACAAGTTTCAATGTGTCATAATTAAAAGAAATAAACCCATATAATATTAGAATTATTAAAAATAGAATCCCATGAAGGAAAATTATTAAAATAAAAAATCATATGTCATGAATAATTAGAGGATCATGGCACAAAATACCATAAATTATTTTGATACAACATTATAAATAAAACATAGATTATAATAATAAATAGGTCAAAATAAATTAAATTTGATACAAGAAACCCTCACCTTAATTTATAACATCCACTAATGTTTATGAATACCCTATATAATAAATATAACCATATAAGTAATACCTTTAGGAATATTATTAATATCTACAACCCTTTAAAAAACCATTTATAATTTCTGTCAACATTTATATTACTTAGTTGTTGTCTATATTCAATATCAAGTGTGAGTAATGATAATCATTTTTGAATTAATTTCATAATAGTAGTGTTGTCATTAAATAATCTCTTGAATTTAGTCATTTCATGAACTTGTAAGGTATTAATACTAGATTCATATAAATATATATATGTTTAAAATTTCATTCTATGGATTATGTGGTTACTTTCCTTAAAAATAAATCTAGCGAGTTACATGTTTCATGGATTTTCAACAAATAGACATTGGCATCTTTATTTTTATGTTAAATATTAACATTACCAATCCAGAAAAACAAAAGATTAATTTTATTATTTATATAACATATTTGGGAAAAATAATTTATCACACTCATCAAGGATATTTTCTATAGCATTGTTCTATTAGTTGGTCAGATCAATACAATCATGAATATATCATAATTAATGGATGATTATTTACATTAATGTGGTTTATTATGGATAAATATAATTATTAAATTGTAATAATGGAATTAAATATTAAATATTAATGTATTTAATCATACATCAATATAATTAATGAAATTATAATGAATCTATTTGAATAATGATATTTTTTACTCAGTAGAGGTGGTTGTACTTACAACTAACTTTAAGGGTTTTGATTATATGCATAATAAGATAGAACAATAAATATTATAATTTTATCTTAATAATAATAATTATATAATATAATTCACAATTATTCTACAATTTCACAATTATTATCTAGGAAGAGTGGTCTTGCTGAAAAAAAAGAAGTGATTGATTCTTGGATGTAGTAGTCCAAACAACTTAGGAATAAAGATATTTTTTTCTTCATTGAATGAGGAAATATGGTTATTATGTATTACCATAGAATAACAAAAATCAATATAAAAAAATACTCAATTAATTATATTTGAATTAGAAAATTAAATTTTGGAATATAATAGGGAAAAGAAAAGATGTTTGAAAAAAATTACACACATTGAAGTCATAGGATTTCCCTAAAAGGAAACCTTTCAAAATGAGGTATGAAGATATAATTATATGAATAGAAGTTCATATAATGGTTATTGTATTATATTGGAATGGAAAATAACTATTTTTCATGATGAAAAACAATTCTAATGGTGGTCTAGATGGATTGGTGAAAGGCCCCTTCTTTTGTAGTGAGATTGATATTTTTGTTAATATTTCAATTTTATATAAATGGAGATGGTGTTTCACATGTAATTTGTAAAAAAATGGAAAATATTTATTTGGTGGTTTAGATAATATATTTATTCTCTAAAGAATTGATTTTGACATGTGTTTTATACTTTTTAAATTCCATTACTCTTTGGATTTTCAATTTTCATGTATTTTGGTTTTAATGTGGTACTTAGTTTTGACATAGGTAATTTTCCTTTTATTAATAAAAATAAAATTTCATTAAAACATAATTTTAACCAAATTATTCCCAACATGATATCAATTTTATTAGATTAAATTTCTCTGTTTAAGAGAAATCATGTTTAACACTAGCGCATGTAACATGCAAAAACCATTTTTTAGAATAAATGTATTTTTCATTTTAAAACACTTGTGTGGTATAAAATTATCAATATTTTTATTTTTATTTATAAAAAAATTTAATTAAAAAAATAACCTTTTAGTGGATTTTATATAAATCAAAACACACTTTTATCAAGATAATATTTAATTTAAATAAAATACAAAAAATATTTTCATTTATTGAAAAATATTCATTATTTTCAAATAATGTTAAACATATGTTTTATAAATTCTAAATGGTATGGAAAAAGTTATAGAATAATACCTTAATCACATATTTTAATAATTAAAAGGTTTTATAAAAGTATAATTAATTCTTATATAATGAAAAATTCATGAAATTTATAATATTATTATCAAAACATATTTCAGTAATAAAAAATATATATTTGAAATGTACCAAAAATAAATCTTATGATAATATATAAATTTTATGTTTATAAATGAGTTTTATTTTATCAAATTAAAAATATATTTTTTAATATATTTCTAAAAAATAACATTAAAATATAATGAAAAATTGTTCAATAAGAAAACATCATTTTTTAAATCATCTTAAATATTCATATTTTTATTCCATATTAATTAGTAATTAAATTGGTTTTAATATTATATTCATATCAATAATATTTTGTAAGAATAATATATTTATTTTCTGAATAAAAAAATTATTTTTTAGAATGGTTACATTTTAAAAAATAAATCAATCCTATGAGTTATTTATTCACACTAATTTAATTTATATATTACTTAAAAATAATAATGAGATTTATTTTTAATTGAACATGTATTTGATATTATATCTACTTATATTTTTACCCACAAATTATTTTGATACATTTTAAATATTATATATTGTTCCACATTTCATTTTGGTTTAGTGCTTCATGTGTCATAATCTATCAACCACATTTGGTATTAAGAAAAATGTAATCTTTAATCATTGGGTGTTACACTTATTATCCATAAGATGAGACTCAATATTATATGATATTGGAATACTTAAACTTTTATTACCTTTAAATTGTGGTGACTCCTCTTTATTTTTTTATTCTCCTCTCTACTTTTTTGAATCACTTTTTCTATTTTTTTGGTATACATTTATTGCAATATTGTTTTATCATAGAAATCATAGGATTCTGAAAATATGTACTTATTATATCATTTTCAACGGGAAATTAAATTCATCAAATAAAACATCAAATAATTTAATCAAACAGAGGTGTGAGGGTCTATCACACCAATTTTTTGTATCTCATTGAGATATACCCACACCGATCAGGGGGTGAATCATTGTGGAGTTACTGATTAACAAATTTCATAAGAATCTGTTAAATTAAATTCACATATTATATGATTTGATCTATCTATATGCCTATTTAACTCTACTTGTGTGGTTATTTAGATTTATATTGGTAAATTAACACAAGAGAAACCAAATTTTTGTTAATGTACTTCAGATCCCTATGATTCACTACATCCCAATTAAACATAGTTATTATCTGAAGATTAGAACATTATTTTTATTATCTAAAGAAGATCAGGAATGAGTTTGACCAAGAACATGATATCAAGACATAAACCGTGTATAAAGAAATAATGATCATTCTATATCTTTATACAAGATAATGGGTTGTAATTCAATGATGAAATATATATAGTGTTGTCTTGAGTCCCTCACAGACAATATGTATATATCTTCTTCCCTCACTCACAATAGTAATATGGGTTTCCTAAATGTACATAATACATATATAATAGGACATTATAGGCTTTATCTCTTATAAATTCTTCCTATATAACCCTATTGGATATATCTAACTTCACAAAATCTTATTCTATCTTTTATTATTATTCATCAGTGTATAAGAATTTTTTTGGAACAACTTCTTCCATTCATGAGTTAATTCTTATTCTTCAATGTATGAGAAGAAACTATTGAATTTTGCACTCCCCTCTATCCTCTCTATTTTATACATCAATTTTTTTGTCGAATTCCACCTCATGTCTCATACTTATTCTTTCTTCTTTCAAATTGTTGTATGTTTTTCATGTCACTAGAAAACCATGATAAAAAAATTCTCTTCCTTATTTTTAAATTTAAATTCATTATCAACCATGAATATTTTCCCTCTTCAATAAATTATAAATTTCCAATATTACTATATATTTAATAGTAATTCAATACTTTATCAGGAGATATATTAACAAATTCATGAAATATTTTCATTTAATTCTTCAGATCATTGGAATATAAGATTATACTAATTTCATTTAATTTTCATCAAAGGCATAGAAATTTTCCCATGAATATTCAATCATAGAGTCTCCCAAGAGTCCCATATTTCCAATTTCTGTAAAATTTTATATTTCATGTGTTTTTATATTTCCTTGACATGCCTATAATCATGGATCCCTTTATCCGATATCCTATAAAGAAAAATAACACCCCCTATAATTTATCCTTTTATTTTGTAATCCATACAATGAAACATATCCATGAATGTTGGAATTACCATGAAGTACCAGGACCATGAAGGTGGTATTATTTAGAAAATCATGTATCATAAATCACACATGGATTTACATTATTTATTTATGTATGGTTCATGACACACATAGAGGCCTCATGTATCATGAAATTTAATTTTTGATATAATAACATCGTTATATTTATTATAGAACCATATTTCAATTGAATACATCTCACTAAATTCATTATTTAACCTTGATGACTTTACAAGCATGAATAATGTTGCATGAGTATATTCATTATTGTATTCATTTATCATATGATATACATTGATGAGCTTCACCACCATTATTTTTAATTGTATCATCTTAAATTAACCTTTTTAATAGTTGTGGAATATTGTATTTGTTCATGAGGGATGTATGTGGTTATTGTATTAACCATGTTATAATTGTGATCAATGGATAAAATTTTAGGAATTTTGATATTCAATGATCTACGTAGTTACATAATTTTTATTTTCCATATAACATTATTCACTTTTAATTTCATATTGGAATTTCCTCTTCCATTTTGTTTTCTAATTTTTCTCCATTGCACGGATCAAAGAATCTGTAGTTGGTTTCACATCACATAGTTGATCAACATAGAGTGTATGTTATTTTAGTTAACTACCCTTTTTACAGTGTGTTGTCTTACTATATATGTTCTCAAGGATGATCATATTAGAACCGAATCCTTTTACACATAGATATTAAATATTTTTAGAATAATAATAATTTTTTTATAAAAATGAATGCCTAAGTATCATAAAGTTATAAAGCCTTTATAAACATAAAATTATAAAAAATGGTTCATAAAATATCTACATTGTCTCCCACTTATTTCATCATAATTAAATCCCACTTTTAAAATCACAAATATCACATTTTTTCATATCCTATGGAAAGGAAATATAAGAAAAGTTTGATCATAGATTATTTATAAGGGTAAACATGAAAGAAATAAATTAATCATATTATGAATGAATAATATAAGAAATATGGGTATGTGATAAACATCATAACATAAAAATTTCATACCCAACCTATCATGGAACATAAACATGAGTTATGGCATTAAACTTGATCATGAACCATAATGATTATTGTTCATCATAACTCATGATTGGACTTTATGTTCAAGTCTTAATTGTGCATGGAATCATCAAAAGTATATAAACAATTTTCATATGTGAGGGTTAACTACCAAGACTCTTAGATCAATCCATATAACACATTTCCATTAAAAGAAGAAAATTGACATGTTTCCCATCACAAGTCAAGCACATCGACTTGTTTCCCTTAAATATCTCATGAGATATAATTCATTACACAATTAATTATAGGGATACATAGGTACCACCCACCACATAATTAGAACCCTACATATGTGTTCCATAGGACTATAAATAATTCATCACATAAGAACCCATGTAAACAAATGATTTTCATAAACACATTATCATAATATAATTCATGGAAAAGGAATAAGATTCATAAGTATCACTATATCATAAACATTAAACATTCATACAAATAATAAAAATAGTATCCTTGGATAAAATTACCTTTATATCAGATGTAACATCAAATAATATTTTCATAAATGAAAAATAATTTTTGAAATATTACATGAAATAATTCTAAATGAGAATATCATTCCCTTTATAAAATCAATTGTTAATGATCCACATAATCTTATTGGGGAAAAATATTTGAAAATAAACGTATAATATAATAAAAGAATCATCAACACATTCAAGTGTCATGAAGGTAGTGAAATATATTCATCCCATATTAGTTAACAAACATTAATTTCTTACATCTTCTAGAAAAGTCACAATTTTCCTCATTTTGAAAATAGGAAAAAAATTCCTTTCAAACCATTTAGTAACAATTAATTCTTGAGTAATCATAACATTAAAAATTATAAGTATAATAGTGAAAAAATTGAAATTTTTTTAAAAAACATTGACGTGGAAGAAAAATATTACTTAATAGATATTTAAAATGAAACAATACTGAATGTTGATAAGACTATGAAATAAATCCTTACAATATAAAAAGTTGTAGAATCATATGACCCATTAAATTAATATAATTATATGTATATTAATAAACAATAATTTTCAAAATAACACAAAAAATAGAAATTCATGGAAATTATATACACCACATAGAATAAATAAGTAGTGTATATGGATTGTGTCCCACATAATCCATAACTTTATCTTTATAATAAATATATATTATAACGTATTATCAACTCTTTATTAATAATTAAAATCAATATCTTTGTTTATATCTAGTAAAATATCCAAGCATGCTTCAATTTGGGAGTCCTGGTCCATATACTTTGATCACAGTTCCATCATCACCAAAAATATTATATATATATATATATATCATATATATTCAAAATATTAATCTTTATTACCAAACATGTGAAATATATATAAAAAATTAATCACATCGCATCATTGAGATGGTAAGACATACGTACACATGGGCGATAATATCAATTTTGAAAATATTAGATGGTAAAAATGTTGATATGATATTATTATTCTATATGTATAATTATGTCATGAATATCATATATATACATTAATACTATAATGACTCCAACTCGTAAAATATGGTCTTGAAAAATGAATGGTTTCACTACGTGGAGACAATAAGCCGTACATACGCGCATGTGATACATACACTTCTTGTTTGATGGTAAATGGGATATATACTAGAGTGTTCATATTCATAATAAATATCACAATATTTAGGATTATTAATTTATTATTTAATATTAAATTTCATATATTAAGATGAGTTATAGAAGAGTATAATAATATATCTCCTCTAAAAGACTCTAGATTTGGTACTTTGGCAAGAACTATAACTATAAAAATTGGATAAGGAAATAAAGAAGTGAATATGGTGGAGGTTGGCCAATCATGAATACCCAATGTGGTTAAATGAGATGAGGGAGGAGGTTTCTTTTTATAATTTAGGTGAGGAAAACTATTGGAATTTCCCAAATATACAAATGGAAAGGTATTTGAAGATAATGTTGGATAGGGTTGTAATCCTATAAAATAAAATATTTAAGAAATGTTTTATTGTAATTTTCAACATTATCTTTTGGATTAACTCATAGTTACCCTATTTTAATTTTTACCACGTTAATAACATTTTCAATATTTAGAGGTGGATATTTTTTACTTATAAGGTGTTAATTGAACCATAAATAATAAATTCATAATATCATAGACTATAAATAGTCCAATTTGTCATTAAAAATGTTTTTGTTATGACTTTTTTACTAATTTAACAAAATATTTTTTTATAAAATATCATTAGTGTTAATTTTGACACTATTAATTATATTGAATGTATCAAAATCAATATAGTAAGACAAATTGATACCAATTAATTTAGTACACCCCAAATATATCATATTCACCTATAAAATTCATGGATTTCCTTTTGTAATAATTATTTTTATTTTAATACATTTAATACCATTTAATTGAGTTTCTCATTAATTTAATAATTATAGAATCATCATTGTGTAATAATTTATGATAGTAATTTATTCACTAAGAATTAAAAATAAATTTTCAGGATGATGATAAACCATTTTGATTTAATAATAATATATACAGTATATTGTATCTTATATTTACCCCCTTATTAAAAATATTATACTTATTAAAATTACGAGTCTAACATCTTGTCACTCTATTTGATTTTAATAATAACTAAGTCTTTTTTTTGAAAATTTCCCATTAAATTATATAATTTATAACCATATTTTTTATGTTTAGAATTAACTTCATCCAATAATATTTGGGTACGTGTTATGATATTTCCCCATATTTATAGTATTATTTGTACCCTTTATTACAAGATTTACCATTAACCTTTATATTAAAAATTAATAATGTAACTATTCATATTTTCATAAATAAAAGGTGCATATGTACTAAAATTTAAATTTATGATAATGGAATTCATTTTTTAGAATTAAAAACATATAATTTAATAATATTAATTTAAATTTAATTGTGTTGGTGGAACGAGACAACATGTTTTTAAAGTGAGAACATTCAAATGATTGAAATATTTTTTCTTCCAAATTCAATGTGAGATTGATTACCATAACCTAAAATGGATTAAATAAACAATAAATAATATAGTTGTACTTTAAAATAAATTAATAATATAATTTAAAACTTTAAATTATTTCAATCAAAAAGATATTTTCAATAAGAATTGAATATTTTTTACTATTTATCAAAAAATGATACTTATTATAAAAATAAAAAAATCAAATAAAGTAATTTTTGATGTAGATATTTTGAAGAATAATTTTATTAATTCAAATAAAATTTATAAAATTATCAATATTTTTTTTAAAACATGTTCACCATCAAAATGTGAAAAACTACTTTCTGAAAAAAAAAATTAATTTTAAACATTAAAACTATTTTTATTATGTCCCAAACATGAATAGGTCAAATGTTAAACATTATATAAAATATTATATATATATATATATATATATATATTTCATTATAATAATTCAACAATAGTGATGTATTTATTTATTGGTATAAAACAACATGTACAAAATTAAATAGTTTTCAGAAAAACAATATTTCCTTTTATATTAAAAAGCATTTTTATTATCATTTATACTTAATTAGTCACCAAATAATTAATTATATATACATGAGTAAACCATATTTTAATATTTAAATCAATAATGTTTCAACCTGCCATTCTAAAATCTATTTTATAAATGTATTTTTTTAATAATTACAATAATAAAATGATGTTTCATAGAAAATCAGTGGTGTGTATAATACAAGATAATTCGGTGTTGAATATAGATAAATATTAATTTGGTGTAGTGTATACCATAAGACATAAAAATATTTAATTTATTCCAAAAAAATCATTAAACTCGAGGTGTTATATTCTACCCCCTTAAAATGAATTTACTCCTAAAAATTCATCACTCAGATACAAAAACAAGAGGATACCTTTGCCTCATTACATCATTAGGTTCCCATGTAGTTTCATAAAAATGGATGTTTCACCTAAAAAAATTAACCATATGGGTGGACTAATTTCACAGAACATTATCTATATGATAGAAAATCCATAATCATTCATCACCATAAGAAATATCTTGTTCCAGCGATGCTACCTATATTTTTAGTACATGTGAAGGATAAGGTATGTACATCCTCATGAGATATACATGGAACAGATCATGATCTTGAGATAGATTCAGTAGAAGAGAAAATTGGAAAGCTAACTTCCAGATATGATCAAGAATTTCTAAAAGACCAATATACCTCGGGCTTATCTTTCCATTGTTTCCAAATCGCATAACCATATTCCAAGGAGATATTCATAGAAATTAATTGTCACCCACTTAAAACTCAATAACATTTAAAAAATGGTCCGTATACATTTTATGTCAACTATAAGTTTCTCTTATGTGTTGTTGAACAGATCTTCCCTTTTTTTCATTTCCTCATCTTGATTTGGTCCCAATATATTTCTTTCCCCAACATTATTCTAGTTTGTTTTATTATTGATGTAATTACCATATAGTGATTCAAAAAGATCCATCTTAATGTTGGAGTGAAAACTACTATTTTAGTAAAATTATACCAAAGAAAGGGGTTGATACCAACCACCTTTAAAATCTTTAGAGAAATATATCAACTTATATTCTAGAGTTTAAATTTTCATCTCTGATTGACCACATATCTGATAATGATTAGTAGTGAGAAAACATTTCTTTGTCTCTAGTGTCTACTAAAGACTTTCCCTAAAATTCAAGTTAGACCAAGGATATCTATTAAATACAATGTAAAGTGTTACATCATACAATATTATAGCTTAAATAATATATATTATAGCAATAAGATCAATAGAAAAGTTATATCTAATAGAAATTATGTTTACAATGTTTGTAAGGCAATCAACTATAACCCATATAGAATTATGGATTTGACATGTTTAGGGAAGTATAATGAAAATATTCATTATGTTGTTTTCCCTTTTCCTTTTAAGATAGGTTAATGGTTTTAAAATCCCATTATATTTCTATCTTTGAGGATTATCTTTATGACAAACCAAGCACTAAAATACAAAATCCAAAATATCACTCTCCATTCCATCCCATTGAAAATATTATTTCTGTTCTAAATACACATCGTAATTCCTGTATAAATATAGAATATTAAAACATGTTCCCCAACTAATATTGCTTTCTTTAAATTTAGTGTAGTAGGTAAACAAACACAGTTCCTGAAAAATTTAATTCCTTCAAAATCATCGTTGAACATGGAAAACATTCTTTCCTTCTTTTGTAGCTCCACATCATACTTTTGTGCCTACTTAATATTTCCATGTATATATAGTTGAACATTAATTTGGGCTATATATTATCAATCCCCTTAAATTATGATTTCCATATCTATATTTTTCAAATGTATATATATTGAATATTTTGTGATTATCATCAGAGATAATATAAAATGGTCCTTTTGACTTAAAGTATCAACCACCTTTTTCACTTTCTCATGGTGGTAATTTATTGAGAAATAATAATATTTAAATTGTTCCAACCAAAATCTATAGAGAATATAAAAATACTTATATGTGACTATATACATTATGGTTTTATGATAAATTTATATATCACACTTTTCATTGTAAAGATAAAGAGTCCATATCTTTAATTCCAAGGTACCACATATAACTTGAAATCATGATTTGGGAACTTTTCTCACTAACATTCAGTTGATGTGATGCATAATCTGTAAACTATTCATTTTATATATGAATGCATCACAATACCTTATTAGATGCATCAATATAACTTATATACCCTTATCCACTACAAGGTAATGTATCAATAGGAAAACTAACTAATCATATCTTTAGTTCCTTTACATTTTCAATACATTAATTCATCTAGAGAAACATCACACCCATCCAAATTTACTTTATGAGTGGAGTGAATTTTCGAGAAATTTTTTCCAATTCACTAACAATACCTAGCCCAACTAAGAAAAATATTTATTTCAGTTACTGTTATTGGTCTAGCCTATTTCTCAAAAACTTTTATCTTTGAAAGATCTTCTAATATACACTCACTTGATATTATATGTCACAAAAATGAAACATTCTAAAGAAAAAAATTCAATATTTGTAAAATTTTCAGAAAGTTTATTCTTTCTTAGGGTCTTTCACACAATCATCAAGTGATATTCATGTTATTCCTTGATTTTTTAATATACTAGAATATCATCTATAAATAAATCAAAAAAATGATCAAGATAGTATCTAAAAAATTTATTTATAATGTCCATGAATATTGGTGTGTAAATAGTATGACCAAAATTGAAAACTATAAATTCATAGTGTACAAACATTATTTAGAATTCTATATTGGGTATGTCTTTCTTATTAACCCTAAATTTATAAAATCTAGAATGAATGTCAATTTATGAAATGTATTGATCTATAAATATTTGAATAAATAAATCATCGATAACTGGAGGAGAATACTTTTTCTTGAATGTAATTTTTCTAATCTCTCGATAATCAGTGGAAATATGAATTGACCCATCATTATTTTTAATAAATAGAATAGGTTCACCCCATGGTGATTTAACAGGGAGTATTAATTCCTTATCTAGGTTATCCAAGATTTTCTTCTTTAAATTATTTGTCTCAATTGGATCTATTTTATAAGGAGTTTTTGAAATATGATTAGCACTAGGTACGAGTTCTATTGAAAAATCAACATAACGATTCAGTGGAAGACCTAAAAACTCTCCCAAAAAAACATAAGAAACCCTATAAAATATGTGTATCCTAAATTATGGGTTTCTCAATTACTAGTAGAGATATATATCCTTCATTTATTGGAATTGGGACACACATGATAGAATAAATTTTAATTGTAAGTCCATATTCATTATTGCATCGATAAATGATTATAGGTTCATTCGGAATATGGAATGTGATGTCCCTTACTCATAAATTAATATGATATCCATATGGAGAAATTCAATCCATGCCAAGAATCTCATTTAATTCAACTATAAATGGAATATCATGATTTGCTGGAAGTAATTTCCCAAAAAAAATCAATCATAGAAAAACCATAACCATGAGATGTGACTTTTTTGACATTAAGAGTCTTTACAAATAACTCAACATATGATTTTTAAGGTGGTATTGTGATACCCTTAGAAAATTATTTATAAATAAAAGGGTGGGTGGATCCAAAATCAAATAAAAAATTAGTATATTTAGAGTTGATAAGAAGTTTACGTTTGACCACATCATTTTAGTAACTCCTGTTAGAAGTCACGATCATAAGATATTTCCCCTTATATTTGGGAATTAGTGGTTGATATCAATAATCATCCAAAACCTTCGGATTCTTGTTTTTATTTGAATAATTTACATATTCTTTTAATTTATAGTATTAGAGAGTGGGTTGTGCATCAGTTGACATATTATTTTGGACCAAGACATTAACTAGAATGATCATTACCTTTTGACATTCATGGGATTTATAACCCACCATTAAAAATTTAAACCACCTTTCAGTTCCATTTAAACACTTGGAATGTCGATGGATATAATTTATTTCATCCATGTGATTTATTTTAGTTTTCATGAGACTCAATCGTTATTTTCTTATCAAATCCATGGGAATGGTGGGTAACTCAAAATTGTATTTCTCCCTTAAGAGCACATTAAAAGATTTATTTCTAGCTACTGAAGTCTCTCCTGGAAAAAAATATTCAAGGAAATGGTTTTAATCCACTGAATAATTGATCAATCTTATGTTTAGGTTGGATACTAATACTAGATTCACACCTTGTAAGTCTTGTAAAATATTCCTCATAGGTACCAAAAAAGTCATCAAACTTTTTTTATTGAGGATCTAATATTCCATCTTGTTATGAATAATATAAGAATTGTAGTTATTGAAAAATATGTTATTCTACTCATATCATTACATTGATTGAGTTTATTCTTGTTGCTTCATATTCTTAAAAAAAATCCACCATTGATATGCTTCACCTTCAAGATGATAAACATATAATAAAAAATTTTCTTGTCCTGAGAATTGATTAACATAACATATATACTCAACGATGTTGATCCATCTCTCATCCAATAGTGGGTCATAAGATCCACTAAAAGAAGGTGAATTTTTCCTCATTAATGATTAAACAATACGTTTTCCCTTCTTTTATCTTTTGGAAAATTGATTTGATTCATTTTATGAGAAGGATTTTTTAGCATGGAATCAAGGTATTGCATTTTAGATCTCATAACATATGGTTTCTCAAGTGGAAAATTATTTCATTTTATATCACATTTTTCATTAGAACAATTTATTTTGGTTTCATCCGTTGTCTAAAACCAAAAATCTTATTGTGAGAAATAATAACTATAGTGAGGAATCATGAAAAAGAATTTACAAAATGTCTTAAATCATGAAACCTTCTACGAAACATTAGGTTTCAACCTAGGTGAATAATAATTATTACCAAAACTATATAGTTGTATCCTATACATTGAATTATCCCTAGGGTTATTACTAGGGTTTTCATATCCTATTTTTGAATGGTTTTAGGAAACCTAAGTCTAATATGAAAAATAATGACCCACAATTTGTATACACAATAATTACATATTTTTAGATGATTATTCATTCATTATACAAATACATGCTTGGGTATTGTAATGGGAAAATTAATTTTTAAACTCAGAAACATAAACAACTAGTTCATAAAATATCTACATATTCTCCTTCTTATTTATTCATAATTAGACCACTTTTAGAATATTTCCCTTAACACCTTTCTTCATATCTCGTACATTGGACACAAAGGAAAAGGGTGAGCTCATATTCTCTGTAAGGGTAAACATGTAAGATATCAGTTTATTATATTATTAAATCATATGATAAGAAATATGGGTATGTGATCATGATCATAACAATCATTGTTTATACCCAACCTAACAGGGATCATAAACACAAGTTATAACATAAAACATTAACGTGGACCATAAGAATAAAACATCACCATAACTCATTATTTAACCATATCTTATTTCATAAATGGTTTTGGAAATATCTTATGTATAGAAAATACTTTCATATGTCATGTTTAATCACCAAATCTCTCAAATCATGCCTTATAATGTGTTTCCCTTAATGTATCAAACACATCAAGTTGTTTCCCATCATATATAAAGCTCTTTGATTTATTTCCCTTAACTATCTCATGAGATATAATATATTACCCAATAAATTGGAGGAAGATATAGGTCCCACCCATCATATTATTAAAACCATACATATGCGTTCTATATGACCGAAAATAATTTATCACATCCAAACTCATGTAAAATTTTTTTATAAACACTTTATCATAACATGACTCGTTGAAAATAAATAGGTCTCATAAATATCATTCCATCATAATAATAAACCATTAATAGAAATAAAAATAATTGTATCATAGGGTCATATCCCTAATAAATCATAAGTATCATAAAAAATTTCAACATATATGACAAATGATTTTTGAAATATTATTTGTAAAAAATTTCAAGGAAAAGATCATTTCCTTAATGAAATCATTTTTTAAAGAGCCACACGAATTTTAAGGAAAATATATTATTTGAAAATAACCATATAAGTTATAATGAAAGCCACAATTCATTAATGTGTCCCAATTATGGAGAAATATGTTCATGCTATATAAGTTAAAAATAATAATTACTTTGTTTTACTGGAAAAGTCACAAAGTACCTCATTTAGAAAATAGAAAAAAAGATTCCTTTCTAACAATTTAGTAAATAGTAAAACATGGTTATAAATAACATTAAATATTATTCATAAAATAGTGAAAACATTTTTTAAAACATTTTTAAAAAAACATGGATGTGGTAGATAAGTATTCACCTACAAAGATTTGAAACGAAAAAATCCTGAATGTTGACGAGATTACGAAATAGACACTTAAAAATTAATAATAATAAAAATACTATTCACCATAAAAGAAATAAAATTATATTCATAAAAAAACAATAATATTAATCAAAATACCAGTAAAATAAATTCATTTTAATTATATACACCACAAGGAGGAAATTAATAGTGTATAAGGAATGTGTCCCACATAAATAAAAGTGAGACAAAAATCCCTCAACTCAAGTCTCACATTTCATTGTACGTTATAAAACCTAATATATAATAAATATATATTTATTATAAATTTTTTCAATAAAAATATATCAACAATACCATTTATTATTTGTTTAGGACTTCTTATCCTCAATTTATTAATAACTAAAATCATTGTTAAAGGTGATATTTGATTTTTTTCCAAGCATGATTTAGTTCGATGTCCCAATACTTATACATAGATCATGGTAAAAAATTTTATAGAATCATTACTATGTTATATATATCATATATATTCATAAAATGCATCCTTATTACCCCTCATGAGAAATATATATGAAAAATGAATCACATCGCATCGTGGAGATGGTAAGCCATACGTACACACACACGACATTATATTTGCAAATATATATTGTGGTAAAAAGTTAGATATTATATTATCATTAAATAAGTATTATTATTTAATAAATAATACATATAAACATAACCATTGCTATAATTACCACTTATAAAATATGGAGATGAAAAATTAATTGCACATCTTTAGGGAGACTTTAAGCGACATGTACTCATGAGAGATACTTTCCCTTCTTGTTTGATGGGAAATGGGTTGTATAATGGTCTCTTAAGGATCACAATAAAATTCCATAATATTTTGATTAATTATTTTATTATTCTATTATATATATCATAGATTTTGAGGAGTTATTGAATAGTAGAAAAAGATAGTGGTCGGTTAGGGCGATTACCTCTTTTTCAAAATAGATCTATTAGATCTCTTCTAATGGACTCTAGAGAGGGTACATTGGTAATAGAAGAACCTATTGAACGTTGATAATAAAGTAGAGAGTAGAATATTTTATAATGTGGTCAAACATTAATATTAAATATGGTTAAATGAGATGAGGGAGGAGGTGTTCATTTCTAATGAAGTTGATAAGAACTTTTAGAATTTCTCAAAATTTTCAATTATAAAAACTTAAATCTCAATAAAAATACATCAAAATGTAATGGTATTAGTAGATAAATAGGTATATGGTAGTAATAACATTAGATAAAATTTTTTATACAAGTTTTTTGAAATTTTAAACCATAAATTTTTCATTAACCCTTTGTTAACCTACCTTAATTTTAACTACAGTAATAAAATTTTCAAAATTAAAAGGTGGATATTTTTAATTATAAGGTTTATATTGAATAATAAATGGTCAAATAATGATACTTTGGAACATAAAATATATAATTTTCCCTTAAATAGTATTTATTTTACGATTTTTATATAATATAATAAAATATTATTTTCATAAAATAGCATTGCTGTCAATTTTTACATTGTTCATTATATTGATTATGTGAAAATCAATAAAACAAGATAACTTCAAAAAATATAATTCAATACACCCCTAACATGTCATATTAACCTATAAAATTTTATAGAGTTTATTTAATTCAAATTATATTTATTTATATATATATAATATGACTTAATTGAGTTTTTCATTATAGAATAATTAATCTCTCATCATTTTGTAATTTTTTATGGTTCATAATTATTATTTAAAAATTTAAAATAAATTTACAACATTTGGATAAAACTATTATATTTATTAATAATATATATAGTTGATAATATCTTATATTTATCCCATTATTAAAAATATTATAATTTTTTAAAGTAAGATTGTGACATTTTTTAACTCTCTTTGATTTTATTAATATCTAATTCATTTTAAGGAAAATGTGTCCATTAATGTATTAAATTGAAAAAGTTGTGTTTTATGGGTATAATTAACTTCATCCAATAATATTTGGTTGTGTGTTATTGTAGTTTTCTAATATTTATAATATTATTTTTAGCCTTAATTACCCAATTTACCCTTAACCGTGATAATAAAAATTAATAAAGTCACTATTCATATTATCCAAAAGTAAAAGATAGATATATTATAAATTTGGACCTTCTGATTCCAAATACAGATTCCATTTTTCAAAATTAAAAAAACATAATTTATTAAAATTAATTTAATGTTATTCCCATTTAGGGAACAAGGAAACATGTTTTTAAAGTGAAAATGTTCAAACGATTAGAATGTTTTTATATCCAAATTCATTTTTAAATTAAATAAATTGATGTAAATTTTATTAAATGATAAAAAATTAATTTTTTATACTTTAATATCAATAAAAATAATTATTTAACACCTTAAATTATTTCGAAGAGAAATCAGATTTTAAATAAAATTTTGTATTTTTTATTGTTCATCAAAACATTAATCATATCAGAAAAATGAGAAAAATTCAACCAAATTAATTTTTTATATCCATATTTTAATGAATAATTTAATTTTTTCAAATATAATTTATAAATGTTTAAAAATTTTGTATTTATATAAGTGTACTATCAAAATGTTAAAAAAACTATTTTTTTTAAAAAAATACAGTTTTTAGTATAAAAATTGATTTATTATGTCCAGAAAACATATAGGAAGAATGTTAATCAATATATTTAATATTATATATATATACTTATAGATTTTATTATAATAGTCTAAAAGTATTGATATTTTTCTTATTGGTATCAAATAGATTTGTGAAAAATTAGAATGTTTTTTCTAGAAAAAGATTTACTTTAATATTCAAAAGGTTTTTTATTTTAATTTATCAATAATTGGACCTCAATGAATTAATTATATATACATGTGTAAAATATGTTTTCCTAAATAAGTTATTCCTATTTAAACCCACAATTATAACATTTAGTTTATTATCACCTTATTTAAAAAATTACAATAAATAAATCTTGTTTTGTAGAAACTTAGTGTTACGTGTAATGAAATCTAAACTGGTGTTGCATGTAGTGTGAGCTTAACATGGTGTAGTGTATAACAAAATCCATCAATGAAACTAAATTTATTTTAAAAATTTTCATAAAAAATATTGGTGTAAAAAATCATCTGTAGTCTACTATGAAGATATTATTCTATGTTAGACCATATCTCAAAATCATTTTACACTTATTGAGATTATATTGAATTAGCATGTCATAAATCATGTCATACAGATGATAAGACTGATTTAGTATGTCATTGAATAAAAAAAAGCGGACATGAACCTCATTATTACCATTTTTATCTCTAATGACCTTTATGCGAGTCTAAATTACCTATACTTAGTTGACCCTTAACTTTAAATGACTATTAGGATCCTTGGGTTTCTTTTATGTGGGTTGTGTGATCAATATACTAATTTTAATTTCGTAGTAAAGTATTATTACATAACATCCAAATTTATCAGTTACCTTTACATTCCTTTATAAACACCCTTACACAGTTATAGAAATTGTTGACCAAACCATTGCATAACTTCTAATTTTATAGTGTACATTTACATATCTAGTTATACATAGGGATTACATTTATGATCCTAGAGACAAAAATTCATTGCGCTTATGTTGGAATTAGAATGGAATTCACAAAAATCTTGAATTTTATCATGACTTTCATGTTGCTCGCCAAACTTCTCATTTACCTCAATAAAGGTTATAATAATTTTTTCCCATTCAGAAGTTATTATATCCTCTCTATTTCAATCAAGAACCAGTCAAATTCATCGTAATGGATTCTCTAACACGTCAAAAGGATTCCTTATCCTTTATGAATATATAAAATTCTTTATGTGATCATAATAATGGATTAATAGAGATATTTATTTGTAGATATTTCATCATCATTTTAATTTTATATCATGTGATTGGATCCTTAATAATATATTTATCTATTTACTTATCCTAAACCAATAATTTAATTTCTGAAAAAGACATAACAAAAATTTATTTTTGACTCAAAACTCCTATTTAGAATGTAAAATCATTCTTGTACCATGGAGGGTAGCTATTGTGATCTATAGAACATATTGTCACGTGGGTAAAAAAGGACAACTTCCAAACACGTGTTTCAAAATAATTTTAATATCGAACTCTTGTCATGTAAATTATTTTTAATAGACATTCAATAAGAGTATATATGGTATTTTGATGAAGATTACATGTTCTAGGAATCAAAACGGGGATCATTACTCTATTGAGAATCTAAGTGGACCATTTCTGGTTAAAATAAATTCACTTAGGTGTTATTCTATGAAATATGAAATGTATTGGAAGTCCAATCTGGATTTTTTTGGCTATATAGGACAATGTGATATATTTTCTGGGTAATGGTAACCTGATTTATATATAATGTTAAACCATATACTATATAAATGACACTAGGAAAATACACTATACATATAAGGGTAATTTAAATTATATGAGGCTATGTAAAGGTCATCTGAACATAAAATATAGTTCATAAAAATTATTATTATTTTCAATAGATATACATAAAGTTAACTCCTAGTTTCTTTAATCTCTATAAGGTTAAACCAATTATTTGTAATAGTCATTAGATCTATGTAATGATGATCCAAAATTATAAAAGGGAATTATATAATGGATTTTTTACTTTAATTAAAATAGAATTTTATATTTTATCTTAATTGATGGAAGGTATGATATTCCTAAATGAAAAAAAATATGATCAATTCTTTACCGATCTATGTAGTTTCATTGATTAATGTGGATAACACACATGAAGAAGGATTTGTTGTGAAAAAATGAGGCCAAAAATTATGCATTTACAAATGCATATATTTATGTGTGAAACTAAATGGAATGTGTGAGAATATTTAGATCATATTAAATTTATGATGATAACATGGATATAATTTGGATGAATTATAACATCCATCCCCTCCCATTTACCTAAGAAGTGAGTGAAATGTTTTTAGTAATTAAGTGAAAACCCCAAGACACCAAAGGCTGGAAAATAATTTCAAGGTCATTATAAGTTATTTGGGGAAGATTTTACCTGTTCAAAATAAAACTACCAAACCAAAAATAAAATTTCCAGAAAACCAATAGATGATTAATGATAACAATGTAATAATAGTCATGGAAAAACCAATGCATCAACAAATAAAAAATCACAACCATGAATAATATCAATGAAAATATTTGAAACTAAAACCAGTAACCCAAATAAAACCAAGGCATCCAAAAAAACACCCAAAAAGATCCAGTATCCAACCCAATAATTCATGAAAAATGTGTCATTATTCATCACTAAATAATTGGGATACCGTTCCTTTACCTATGTCTCTATATATAGCATCTAGATAGGCACAAAAGATCCAATGAAAGATGTGATTATAAAAATAAGTAGTATTTCCCCAATGACATCCTTATTCACTCCACTAGGATATAAAATAATATCAAATTTCAATAAATAAATTAATATATAAAAACTCAAAAAAATTAATTTCAATACAAAAAACATTTCTATGAAAAAATGTTTTCTATAAAAATAATCCAAACAAATCATTAAAACTACTTATCAGATTCATTTTTCATAACCCATTCCATTTCACACAACAACATATAAATATAACAAAAGACCACCATATACTATTGTGTAATGATTCATCCTTTAACCAATACATCACTTGAAAACCCATTTTGATAGGGAAAATTGCATACCCTTATCTATCCCCCTTTTTATGGTGGGAACTTCACACCCTTATCTATCACAAACACACATTAACACACACCAACAATTTATACCAAAAACAATAAAATTCAATTATACCATACCATTTGAGTAATAATTTTTTTTATTGAAAAAACTTTCCAACCAGGTTTTCCATAAATCAAATAAAGTATTTCAAAACAATCATTTGAAAATCATGTAAGCAATTTCACATTCCTCAAAACAACCAATTTTTACAATTTTATAACCCATCACTAAAGAGGGTTTCCAAAAAAAATTTCAAATCAATTTCAAAATTCAAAAAAATAAATTAAATCAAATTAAAATATATCACTATAGTATTAATCAAGAGTATTCATGAGTTAATCCAACTACCATTAAAACTTATTTGAAAAGAAATAATAGACCAAGAACTCCAAAATATTTAATTAGGTTTACCAAAAACCATAATATATATTGTCCCTTATCATTAGAAATATAATATATCATCATTATTTGTATAAAAATAAGTATAAATACCTAATGGATTATATCCATGACTACATAGAGGGAATATGATGAAAACTATGGAAAAACACCATAAACGAGCACTTAAAAAGGAATCCAGGCATACAATGCACCTACAATCACAAACAGATTTCTCCCAGATCAAGAGGAAAGGTATCGAAAATCTTGATAGGGAGAATACTTCAATTTAAAGTGATATTAAGGGAAAAATATTTTTCTAATAGGTGCTTCAGATTGAATCTACAATATTTATATCAAAGTTTTCATTGTACATATTTTTGGCACACGTTTAGGCAATCCATACACAAATCATTTGACAATAACTGCATCCATAAAATCCTTTCATGGTTGGATCACACGATTATAGAAACTATTAACCAAACATTATCAACCCCTAATTTCCACTTTTTAAGGTTTCAGCTAGGTGGATGCATTTTTTGGAAAAATATTGCTCTAATAGTGTGCCTACATTGTTCCCCCTAATTCTCTTTCCACTATTTCTTGGAGGTATTTCATTGTTTTTACTAACTATTCTCAAAACGTTCTCCTCTATATAAGATCAAAAAGCAATACAAACCTCCTAAAAACCACAAAAAACATAACCCAATTACTTTACAAACAAAAAATACATAAATAAGGGTTTCAATATGTGAAAAAATAAGTGATGCATTCTCCCCATAATTAGCCTTTCTATCACTGGAATGTATGAACCCGTCATTGGACAAAATGATTTTGGGACCATTCATTACTGTTTCTTTCTAATGTTCCCACATTTCTTCAAAAACCAGTCTATATTTTAACAAACCCCACACTTGAGTGATACTTTTCCCATGAAATACATTATATTGCCTATCCAGAATCCACACCAGCACCTGAACAAACACAACATCTGGCTCTAGGTTAATGTGATCCCATAAAATCACATGGTTATAATTAGACTGATAATTCTTCAACTAAGATAAATGAAATAAATAATGAACTAAAGAAAACCATGGTGGGAAATACAATTAATTAGACAGCTCTCCGGGCCATTAAATTATATCAAAAGGGCCTATTTAACATTGAGATAACAGTCCCTTATTCCAAAAATGATGATTAAAAATAGTTTTTGAGATAATTAACAACACATTATCACACACCTCGAATGAAGAAAACCATCAGTGATGATCTACATACAATTTCTGATGACTCTAATATGTCTCAATTCTATTCATGATCAGTTAAATTTTTTCAATGTCTGTTGAATAAGGCTACATCCATCCTATGATGTCTTCCCTATATCCACCCAAAAGGTTGAGTACAAAAAGTAATCACATACTATTATTCAAATGGATCCATTTTTATCTATGATTGATAATTTTTGTTATATGAGAAATTCACTCACATTATGTGATCCTCCCATTAGAAACCAAAATATACTATACCAGCCCAAAGATTGTATTCCAATGATTGTATTATCCTTTTGAATTGTCCATCCATATGAGGATGATATGTTGTACTCATAGTCGACTCAGTACTAATGGATTATTATAAGGATTTCCAAAAAAAGAGAAATAAACCTTAGATATCTTTTTGATTCTATCAAAACTGGTAATCCATTCATCTTTCTAGCTGCTCAAATATATATTTGAGACAAATCTTCCACCGTATGAGATATAAAAATAGGCATGAAATGGACCAACTTTTTTAGATGATCCTATATCACCCACATGGAATCTTGTTTCCAAAGAATACTTGGGAGACCTATTACAAAATCAATTTCGATCTACCCCCATTCAAAATAATAATAGGTAGATACTATAACATATCTACTAGCCATTAGTTCCCTTTTTAATCATAATAACATGGGAGAAATATCAAAAAAAACCCATCCACCATTATTTTCATACATGCACACAAAAATCTAGTATTAAATTGCTTATAAATATTTGTTATTCTAGAATGAACATCCCATATTTAATGGTGGAAATTGTAATGGAGTTGTTCCTAAAAATCCAATGGCATGACCATCTAATCTAAAAAACATAAAACTGAACTCCCACCAAGCTTATATTCCTCAATGTTATTCCCACCATTGAGTTTTGAAAACAATCCATCATATTCATCATTATACATCTATGCTTTTTTAACCTTATCAACCAAATTAAGAACAAAAGAAATTGTGAAGAAATCCATAAAACTACCTCATTCTTTAGTATACAAGTCCATATCAGTTATTACCATCATCATCTACCACAAATATAAATCTTCTTTACAAAATTTACTGTATTACTTATTGATTAATGTATTTTCCACCAAATATACTTTACCCAATGTATATATATAGTTTAATTCAACCATTTGAAGATACACTATCCATCATTATTATCTCATTAACAAATATTTTTCTGAGAAAATTTTATTCAATTTATAATTATCTAAAAACACTATAAATATCCTAGAAAATAAGCAATGATACAAAGTATTCAAAGAATAGAGTAAAACAGATAATTTCATATCATGTGTTGGGTAGTTCTTCTCATGAATCCATAACTACTATGAGCCATTAGAAATAACATGATCTCACTACATGAGAATACAACCAAACCTAGATCCCTATGAATTAAAATACACCACATAACCCTATCATAATTTTAGAATAATGAATATCGGTGATGATGTAAGGAAAACATTATTCTATTGAAAGGAATTTTGAGATTAATCATTCCATTGGAATAGAACACTTTTCCTTATTGAATCCATCATTGGTGAATATAGTTGTGAAAATTCATGAAAAAAATTTATAATTACTATCTAGAGAATAAAAACTATGAATCTAAAATAAATTATATGGTGGTATCCAATATATCAGAACCTATATCGTTTATGGATCCATAGAAACACCTTTTTAAAATATTACATTGCCAATAAAATGCAGCTCTTATATCAAAATATCAAACATTTAATGTTTGGAATAAAAATGATAGCCCCACAAGATTCCTAAGACCATCACCAAGGGTTTCTCTGGTTCATAATTTTCCCTTCAATACACCAATATTCCACCCACCACACCACCACAAAAGAATCCATATACCTTTAAATTATATAATTAATCAATTCTATAATGAGATCTGGTGCATTGGTATGACCAAAAGGAATTACCGTATACTTGTAATGGTCATACCTACTCCTAAAATATTTTTTTAATATCATATTTATGAACCCACAATTTGTGATATCCTGACCACAATTCAATTTTAGGGAACCATTGGGATCCATTAAATTGATCAAAAAAATCATTAATGCATGTAACAAGATACCTATTATTTTCCATGACATGGTTTTGTTTAGAAAAATGAATAGAAACCCAAATAGTTCCATCCACCTTCATCAAATACAAAAATGGTTCTTCCCATGGTTACTAACTTGGATGAATGAACCTTTTTCTTTTATGAATCTACCAAGTTTAATTTCAATTACCTGTATTCTATTGGTTCCAACTGATAAAAATTTTGTGATATAGGATTGTTCTCCAATAATAGATCAATAAAAAAATCAATTATATTATGGGTAGAAACCATGAGAAATTTTTGTAAACAATATATTGATATTGGTTAAAAATTTATGGAAAATATCTATTCCTAATATAATCCAACGATTCTAAGGTAAAAGCTACCAACTGGGTTGAGATAAATCCAACTACTAGTTCTAATAATCCCATTACACCTAACTTTACATATTAGTCTGTTCTAAAGAGATTATCAACTCCATAATCAATTGTAAAACCATACCTTCAGGAATAACATTTTATTTGAGCTTTAAACATTGGCATCAAATCCATACCATAAGACTATTTCAAGATATCCCTCTCAAGGATAGAGAAATCCCATATAAATTTAGTCCCATCAATAGTTATTGATCATATTTTTAAATAAATGATCATCATTCTATTAAACCAATAGGAGGTTGATGTTTCAAAATAGAATGCATCATCAAAACATGAAAAACCCTAAAATCAACAACACGAGAGTCAATGTGATAATAGGATTCACCAATATAAAAAAAATCATTCATAATTATATAATTAAAAATATTTCTACCGCTCCCTGTCAATGATATAGATTGATCATAAACAATCACATGATCATGTCCACACAAATGTGTACACACTTCACTTTTATCTTTATTGCCCTATTGCGATTTTACTGGTATAAGAGTCATGGTATTTCAAGAATCACCATAGAGAACTCAGTTTTTCTGGAATGAATTATTCTCATACCCTTGTCACATTGAAGCATACAACATATTTGAAACATGAGATGTTTCCAACAAACCCAACCTCAGAGAAATGTGAAAATTTAATTAAATATTCCCCATTTGGTTGAAATTTTTTCATTCACTAGGTGGTGCAGCAAAATATCTCTTCATGTGATAAAAATAACCACATCAAAAACACAACGACATACTCTGGGGATTAGGGGGAATGTTCACCGATCCATATATCTAATTTGAAGTCATTATACTACCATAGAAATAGGCTACCATATTCTTCCTATTCATACTATTAGAGTTCCCTCCATTTCCCCTGGGAATAAACATGCCCCCACCACCCATAGTTCATAATAATTATCTTTCATCCAGCTTATCTCTATTTACCATATCAATATAATCAATTATACAATGCATGTAAATCAATGAATAGATCTCTATCCTCAGTCATGATTTGATAATTAATTCATTAAAGGAAAAACTTAAAGTAACATTGGGTTTAAATTAGACTAAATTGATAAATTTACAAGAATACTTTTTTAAATTGAGGTTATCTTTTTTCCAATTGAAAAATTCTATTGTTATAGAAACCATGAACATGTGAGGATAAATTATTTATCGAACTATCCTATAAAATACTATCATGAAATGGGTTTATCTAATTTATGATGAAATACCAAATACACCTATTGAAATGCAAGATTCTCCAACATGTATGTTTCAAACTTTACTATCAGCTCTGTTGGTGTGCCTATGAAATTGAAGATTTGATTCATCGTTTTGAGATGAACTTATTATTTTCCTAGTTCTGTATCACCCTGAAAGAAAAGTGGATAACATTTATATAAATAAATGAAATTATATTATTTCCTTAGTTAATATTTTATTATCCCTCTATCAACAACATTATAATTTTGGAAAATACTCTAAACCAGCTGTTGGTTAACCTATAGATTAGGTGAAACCACATTCTCAGCAGCCTATTTTTGTTGGTTTCTTCTACTCCAAACATGTTCCATTTTCTATAACCATATGAAAATTCCCATTAGCTTAAATATCTAAAAAATAAATGCTTAGTATTTTCCAATTTACAATATCACATTTATCATAATAAGGCATTACCAAATTAAAAAACATTAATCTTTGAAACCATTTTTGAAAATTACACCATGTTATTTTAAAACTAAACCAATTTCATTCTTTTTGAAACATTTTAAAAAATCATAAATTTTAATCTAAATCATAAAACATTAATACAAATAAATTATGAACTATTAGAGGGAATTTATTTCAATCATTTAATTTTATTCTCTTCTTGTCGGAAAGACCTAAGATGATATGGTTGAAAATACAAGAAGTATCTAAAAACACTTGTGTACCCAACACCATGGTAACATAAAGTTCAACATAATTATATTAGCTATGACTTTTCATTCCATACATATCATGTTCTAATATTCTGAATACATAATACCATCCCAACTCAAGTGATGACAAGAATTATTTTCCAAATCCAAGACAAACAAACTGATATCATTTTTTCTAAAACAAAGGATAAAATATCCAATAATGATACTGTTTGTAAAATATATCCCCTACCCATTCATCTGATATGGTGGTGGAATGTTACAAGGCCATATGTGACATATTTAAGATACCAAATGATGCAATTTGATATCAATGACTTTATAAGTATTTGGGGGATGATTTTACTTTTTTAAAACAGAACTAATAAAACAATAATACCTTGACCAAAAAAACCACTATATGACGCATTAAAACATTTTAATATAACCCTTGGTAATACCAATGCAAAAAAAGACCAAACTACAACCAGGAATAATATCAGACTAAAAAAAATAAAACCAATAAACCAAAGAAAAAAAAATCAAATAACAACTCTTAACAAGCTCTAAGAACAAATTCCACAATACAAGACCAAGGTATCATGACATATTAGTAAAGAAATGGGATACATTTCCATTACCTGTGTCTTTATATAAAACACATATCAATAAGAAAACGTTAGCAAGATGGGGGTGATCATAAAATTCAGTAGGATTTCTACAATAAATTCCCTACTCATTCAAAAATTATAAAATATGGGTATACATTTATATAAGACAATATATAAAAAAATTCAAAACAATTTATATAAAAACCAAATCCACTTCTACAAAAAATAGTTTTCCATGGAATGAAAGAAAAAAACCATTAAAAACTATTCTCAAATCATTTTTTTCATAATCCATTTCATTCCAAATTCCCACACATGCATTAATCCAAGGATGTCCCTATAATCATGAATGGTGAGCCATAATTTCACCAAGAAATCACTTGAAGAAACATTTTTATGGGGATAATTTCAAACCCTTATCAATTAATCTTTTAATTGTGTAAACTTTATTCCCTTATCCATAAGAAATTCACATGAACACACACCAACTGTTTATGCAAAAACCATGACAAACCAGTAGTTCTAAACAATTAAATGAATCTATATTTTTATTGAAAACACTTTACTTCCAAATTTTACATACATTAAACCAAACCATTTCAAAATACACATTTTAAAATAATGTAACTAATTTTACTTTCCAAAAAATAACCAATTTCTAAAATTTCACAAACAATCAAGTAATATGGGTTGCAACAAACATTGAACAGATATTTTACATTTCAATCCAAGAAATTAATTCAATTTGAAATTAATCCATCTATTTATAATAAAGTGTAGTCGAGAGTGAGTCCACATACATAAAAAACTTATGGTAAAACAAATACCTGACCAAGAACTCAAAAAATCTATCTCAGATCATTCAAATCCCACATTAGATATTCTTCTATATTATTCAAAAATTAATATCTCATCATTTTGGAATCAAACAACAAAGATTTTTCTTTAATGGATTAGATGGATGGATATATGAGATGAAATAAGATGAAAACAACACAAAACCACTAGGAAAGAGAACATAACAATGGATCTGATCCTCCAACACACATAGAATTTTCAATATATTGATCTTGGATCAAGAAAAATGTCTCCAAAATGTTGGAAAGGAGAGGAACTTAATTGATGTCCAGATTGAGGAAAAAATTAGTGTTTTAATTAGTTATTTGAATTATATTAAATAAATTATGATCTAATTTTTAATATTGGATGATTTGGTAGTACAATTAGGAAAATGGTGATTAAATTTTGTTTTAGCCACTACATCTAATATCCCCTCTCATAGTTGGATTTAATGGTTAAAAAACTATGATTTAACCATGCTCAGCCCAAATATTCTACATTTTATGGTTTCACTGGTGTCCATATGGTTTGGCCAAACCATGTTCCAGCCATGTTCCTATATATTGCCCACTCTTTCCATTTACGTTGTTTTATGTAGGTGTTTCATAGTTTTTACTAACCATTATAAAGCTGTAGACATCCATAAAGTATCAAAAATATTAAGAAATCTCGTAAAAAAAATAGATCCCAATTACTTTATATAATTAAAATATGAAGAGAAATGGTTAATTACATTAAATTGTGGGTGATACAAGAATTATAGGATGATGTAGGATGACGTATCATGATAGTTATTATATATTTTATAATGTTATTAATGGTTGAGATGAAGGAAAGTATGAATTAAAAATTTAAAAAATTCCAGTGTTTATGAAATTTAGATATATATAGAAATTTAATTTTTTTTCTATATAAGGTATTGTAAATACAAACAGTAGAGGATAATATTAAGTAATTATTAATTGAGTTTTCTACATTAAACTATTTATATATAAATATATATTGTTGGGTTGAAAATAGTGAGGAAAAGATCCTCAGAAATTTTATTTATATACTGAAGAAAATCATGGTTTTGGGAAGATAACTGACTATGATATTATCATCACACAACCTATGAGTTTATTACATGAAATAAAAAACCATTTAGATAAGTTATAATAATGAAAAAATGATGAAATGTATAATGAAAATTGATAAGGGAGAAGTGAAACATGAAAATGATGGGTTTCTAGTGTTGTTCAAAATATAAGGTTTTTTGAACTACAATTTCCATAGAATGAATATAAAATTTGAATATCATGTGTTACTGATTGTATGAGAATATTTATAACTTTTAATAAATAATAGAATAATACATAATATCTTATACAAAAAGAATGAGATTTTGTACTTTACTATACAAACATATGAAGAAGAAAAGTAGTAGTAATCATCAAAAAATGTGAATAAGTATTGCTTGCATGTTTCTATGGGATTAAGAGAACTATTGGAAGATATAGGTAACAAATAAATATTATCTAGTGTTGAAAAGTGCTGATAGAATCTTTATTTTTTATCACTATGCCATCATAGTAAAGTTTATCGATATAATTTTGTGTGGGATGCACCATACTATTATGTGAGTGATGCATAGTCATACATTATCAAGATATTATAGAGTAAATTTCACAAGATAAATGTATCGGGTCATGTGACCATTGAGTTATCCACATCAATTCTAGTAAAATCCTTCTCAAGTTGAGATGAAAAATTTATAAATTTTTATAACCATTGTGTTGGGCTTTTTTGAATGCATTTAATGAAAAAACAATGGGCTATAGAGTGAATAATAAGACGAATATATCCCAACCAATAATAGAGGTAAAAAAGGAATGTTATTTAAATAATGAAATTATTAAAAGTCTCCATTGATGATACAAACCTCTCTCAGTATCATGTTCATACCTATATGGTCCCCCCATTTGTTACAAGATCTTAATTTACCTTTTCATTTGATTGTATTCATTTATTTTTATTTATAGTGACCCAATGTTTTATAAAATATATTACATTATGAACTAATAAATTCTATATAGAAAAAACTTACAATATATATCAATTGGATCCTTATTAAAAAACTATAATTATCACATCAAACATGAGAGGCTATTATTCATCACAAATATTGATAAAATAGTAATTATATTGAAACTATTAATATTACTATATATTAGGTTTTATTATAATATCTAATTTATATAGATGGAAGAATAGATGTTGTCAACTAGTATGATAAAACCCAATGAATCCCACATATTAGAGCTTATAGGGATATTACATCAGTCGTATATTACCATTACCAAGCCCACACCGAGATTCAATAATTGATAGTTGATCAAATCTATTTATGGGGGATGTTCAAGATTATTGTGATCACAACCAATTTTTTTTGCTAAAATACCCCATGAAAGTACCATCCTCTCATCTTTTACCCTAATGGGATACCCTGGTGTAATAAGGTGTTTTATATCTTGACCCTGGTAGTATGGATTTTTAAATTGTCTTTTTAATAATGTAATGGTTATATTTTTACATTTTTTATTGTTACTCATTATCTATATTAATAAAAAATTAGTTTGATAAAAATAACATTTTTATATGAAGAAAGCAAAAAATATGTTTTTGTTAAATATGTTAATTCAAATAAATCATTATTTTCGATAAATTATTGAATTTTTTTTATTATGATGAAATTTCTATAATAGAAAATATTTCATTAAATGTAAATGATGATTTAATTTAAGTATGTATAGGGTAATTTCTATATGGTTTTGAATGATTTTAGTGTCTTAGAAACTGGTATTCTCTAGTAGGTAAGTTTTTTTATTTAAAAGATTAAATTATCATAATTGTAAAATTATTTTATTAAAATTAATATAATTTTATAAATGAGCACATTTAAATTATCCAATTGTTTTTTTCATAATTGTATTACATGGTTGAATTTTTACGAAAACATTACATATGATATAAACATATATTGTGTACTATGACATCATAATATCTCCCAAAATGATGTAATAAATTATATTAATGGAATCCATGAAAAAGTATGATTCCATTTAAAATAAATTATTTTAAGATATTTTATAAATTTTACAAACGTATAATGAATCCCAGAAAACATATATAATTTATCATGGTTCTAAAAATAATTATTTATGATCAAGACAAACTTTCAAATAAAGAATGGTATTATTTTAAGGAGTTTGGATCATAGATTAATATCATTTTGAAAAACATTCCCCTTTGAAAAAACAATATGAAAAAAGAATGGTAAAATTTCTGGTCATTGTTGTTTTATCATTTTGAGTGGAAAATAAATGTTTTGAAAATCAAAATGAAGTCCCCCTATTTTTTAACAAATAACCACACAAATTCACATTCTTCACCACTCTAAACCCACTAGGAATGGTTTTCTCCTCTATAACCCTCTCAAATGACCTCTAAATGTGTTTCTAATATTTTAATAATATCATCCAAATCTTTTAGGGGCACCCTCTCATGGTAAGGCGATATACTCCACATCTATTCATTCATGTACATTCTTTATATTACAGCTTCATTTCATATTATCTTATTCTAATTTATTTATATACATCTCATTACTGTCTTTATTATTTCTATGTATTGATAAAATGTAACATCCCAACATTTTAGATTATTTAAAATTTAATTCATAACTTGTTGTGTACGAAACCCCGAGCTTAAACGAAATAAAAATTATCAATATTTAAATAAGATCTTTATAATCAAGATGTTAAATTAGTGTTTATGAATAGGATTATAAATATTATGAAATATATATAATTATTATAATAATTATAAATTTATTCAATAATTCTTTTGAAATAAATACTCTAATTTTAGTAATGTGATTTTATACGCTTTCTAGAAAAACAATTTTTATTACTTTTTATGAGGAAAATAATATATTTAATTTTTTCACACTATCAATAAAAGTATTTTATAAAATTATGTCCATTTTTTAAGTCATCATATCAAAACAATGTATGGTTAATTTTGTTTTGTTATTTTAAATTTTTTAGTATCCACTAAATAGTGAAACTTACTGGTTTTTATTGAAAACTATATTTTTATTGCAATGGATGGAAATTCATATTTTAGTTATTTTTAAAAGTATAATTATTTATTTTGATATTAATAATTCAATTTTTTATGTTTTAATCATTTTCATTATGTATTTTGGAATAAAAACATTTTTATACTTAAAAATGGATTTTTTTTAAAAATAAATTCTTTATGTTTTACCAGTTTAATTTTAAATTAAATCATTTTATTTATATGTTTTGAATTTTTAAACATGGAATCTATATTTTGATTCATGATTTAAAAATTTATTAAATTGTCCCTTTTACTTCTAGAAATTATGAATAGTAACCTTTATAATTTTTTTTTTCCACGATATAGGGTAAATTGGTTTATATAAGTTAAAAATAAAATCCTAATGACTATAAAATGACACTAACACAAGAAATGATTTTACTGGTACATTAATTTTATTTTATATGTATTATAGGTTTTTATATATCATTATTGTCATTCCAATAATTACAGATTATGACCACTATAATATTTTATTTAAAAAAATGCCAATGATGATGCATTCACAATTTTAATAATTATAAAATTTTATATATAGTGTTAATTAGAAGATATAATTTACTATGAAAAATATTTTTAAATATAAATTAATTATATTCATAATGGGAATTTATTTTTAATTTCCAATTTCAAAATAATTACCTTAAATTCCTTCATAACATTGATGAAGTTGTTATTTTACTAAAAGAAAAAGAATAAAAATGATTTTAAAAATATGAAAATAAATATAATTTGAAATCATTAATGTTACATATTGATTTTAATTATTCCATTGACATATTTTGAATTTATTAAGATATTATTTTTTAATTTATCTAGATTTTTTAATTTTATTATAGTCAATTTAATAAATACCGTTAAATTTTACTATAATGATAACTAATGTGATTAATATTTAGTTATATTATTTTAAAATCATAAAAACATTAATAAATACCAAGTGAGTAATATATGGTCTAAAATTTCATAAATCATGCTTTAATGGTCCAATTTACAAAATATATATAAAAAGTTCACATTTTTAGTATTGAATAATTTATTACCATAGTTTAAAACAGAATAGGTTGACTAAGGGTTAGTCAAAATGAGAAGGTCTAAAATAACACCAAAACTAGAATAAAATATATTAGTTTGGAGATTAAAACTATTTCTTAACATATATTCTAATCCATGGTAATTTTTTCATATTTATATATAATTATAATTTTTTATAATTTAATCTTTTGAGAATATTCAAAAGTTCCCCTCACTTCAATTATAATAGAGAACCTCTACCCTCACTTCATTAAAAAACATATTAGACATATAGATCAACAAAAATCTAAAAATTATTATTCCTAACCTCATTATCCATGATTTTGAGTATCTTTTATTCTCAAAACACCAAACCTAGTGTCGTTAAGAATTGATTTAAAAGTTCACCGAAGAAGATGTAATCATCTTTACAGACAATTTGAACTACATTTATTCTTCTACTTACTATTATTGTGTTTATAAAACCAAGAGTAATAACAGCATTATCATATATATTTTGATATTTTATTATGATAATGAAACAACCATTTTAAACCTTTTATCCATCTTATGAAAAAGGAATGTATTGCATATGCGTACATATGACCTACGATCTCTACGTAGCGATGTAATTCTCATTTCAACACCAATTTAATTTTATGGTTATAAAGATGGAAATAATAGATATATATGATAATTATGACATGGAATTTATTTTATAAAATTAATATATCATATAATTCCTTACCATATCAACAATTTTAAAATGATATCACCGATTGCGCGTACATATGACTTACCACCTCTATGAAGTGATGATAATTATTTTCTATATTAAAGATTAATTAATGATTATAAAAATGAATATAAAGAATAAATATAATATATAATAAATTAATATAATTTTTGAGATGATGGAACTGTATATTAGGAATAATAACTGGTACTTAAATGACAAAACATGCATATGATAATGAAGTAGATAACAACTGAAACAAGGGTAATACCGAAATATTATTAACAAAAATGTTATAAGATAATATAAAAGGATAATGTGGGATATCATATGTATGGATATGTGTCTGATATAAATTAATAATATTTTATATACCATTATAATTGCGGTAAAATCACATTCCACTAAAGGAAAGTGCAAGGTAATGGATTTCATAACTCAATTTTTATTCAATGGTTTCAACATTTTTTTTGTTGATTATTCCATGGTAAGATTATGTTTGAAATAAATTATTATTATAAATTGTTGCATTTAAAATTGTTTTATTTTTATTTATAGTTTATACACATAATCTATTCATTTGAGTAAGTCTTACTACAATTATTTTATATTTTAAGGGACATTCACTCAATTTTCATTCGTTGAGGAATATGTTGATGTTAGGTACCTATATTATTTTATGAGATGTATATAATAACCCATTGACATTTTATATCATTTATTTATTTATTATCATGTTATTTAAATAATTTTTTTGTGTTATTCTTTTACAGGCATACGAATCAACTAATAACAAATCAGTGAGGGATAATTCACAACCTCATCATTGTAAAAGATTTTTTATATGTATGTCTCTATTAAGGAATATTTCTCTTCCAAGACCATGTTTTCAAAAAGTGTTTTATAAAATTAATTTAATATTCCCAAATGTTTTTTGAATTCCATTTTCTTCTCTTTTTTATATTTTAGAAAATTATTTAATGTACTCTTTATGTCGTTTTCCAAACAAGGCACCTTATGAGTTTTCTTATGAAAATGTGATACTAATGTTTTTTAACTTATAGAAAAGAATAGAATGCCTTGACATCATGTATCATTAAAAAAATTAATTTTAAATTAATTTTTTACAAGGTAATTTTCTAATAAAATGATTATTTTATTTTATGCATGATTTTTACACTAAAATAATCAATGTAAAAATGGGTATTTCCCTCATGAAATATTAAAATAAAATCATTAATATATCTTCACCTTTATAATCATCCTTTATTGAATCTTATTTTTAGGATGTTCCATAACGAAAACCTTAACCATATCGACATATATGGTTTATGATCATTTTCATTGTGGAATGAATTGATTTTCTATATGACTAGTTCTTCCAATACGGATAATTTTTGTTGTTGTTAAGGTATGACGATTCTGTTGTATTTAACCATATGTGGAATGAATCAGACATAGTATGTGATGGGAGGGTCCCTCTATATCCCCTATATTTGTAATAAGGTCAAAAGAGGCTAAAAAGATATGCTTTTGGCTGAGTCTTTACCAATTTAGTAGATTCTTGGTATTATGAATTGATAGTATTAGATTATTTGTATGAACCGTTGACCATATTAGATTAATGGAAAAAATATTGGATGTTATTTAGTATCTTTTCATGAATAATCTATGGTATTTTGTAGTTTTAGGACATTATTCATTTCATAGTTATTATATTAGTTATGCATATTACATGTGAATATTCTATTAGTATAATATCTAGGGTTAAGTTTCATTATCATGGGGTTATTTTGATAGAATTATTAGAACATCATTAATTCCAGACAAATTATGGTCAATTTATTGATTAAATGGCTTGTGTTTCAGTTATTTACCATTCCATATTGTTTATTCCTTATTTATTCATATCCTCCACTATATGATTACCCTTAATGATCGTCTAAGATCACCCATTTCATATGTTTTACCTTCCCTAGGATACAAGTTTTTATGTGATTGGTATGCCAGGATATATAAAGTAGAACAATGTAATTATCAACGAAAGTTATCTGTGCATTTTATATCTAAAAATTTAATGAAAATTTAATGTATTTATCTTTTTATTAAATAATTTTAAACTATAAAGTACGTTGGGATGAAATTCTTTTTATCTTATGAAAATTTATTAGCTAGGCACCACCTCTAGGATACAAGGGGTATGGTTTTTATAGTTGGTATATTATAAAATTTAGTAGAAACATTGATATATAGAGTAAAGAAAATGTTGATTAGGGAAACACAACCTTATAAATAACATGGATAATATTTCAAAATTAACAAATATTATGGTTTTGAGATTAGTTATACATAAATTTTCAATTTATGTTCGGTGTTTCACAAGTTTTGAAATTAAAAATTATGATTAATAATCTATTCTAGTGTATTCCATAGTTCGGAAATGGTGCCTAGTGTATGGAATGGAAATCATATAATTGCACATATTCCATGAATGGAATTAACTACTCAACAAGATAATAAAGATGAAGCTAAAAAATTATCACTACATTGGGGAAACTGAATTAGGATACATGAAAAAAAATCATGTATGAAGAAGTATGCTGATCAACAACATGTTGTAACAATTCTACAACACTTTACGTGACAACAACCACCATCATTCAATGGGACTAAAAACCATTTGTAGCTAAGAAATGGATATGTTCTTAGGGAAAATATTTCTATATTTGGGATGTAATGAATGGGAGATATATTTCATGGGAATTTATCATCTATCTAGGGATTAAGATCAATGGTTGTCCTTGATTCTAAATACTAAGGATGAAGTGGAAATATTGAGCCTCGAATGGGATGATTTTATTGTTCTCTTCTTGAAAAAATTATTTCTTCATATAAAACAAGTGGACATGGAAAGATAGTTCATGAGTCTAAGAAAAAAACAAGAGGAAAATATTAATATGTATGAAGAGAAAATTTCCAGGTTAACAAGTCATGTTAAAAACTATTTACCTAATCCAAATATCATTATTGACCACTTATTGTTTTGTCATAATCCAATCATTCTATGGGAACTAGTATTACAAAACATCTCATCATATGAGGATATATTATCATGTTCTATCTTGAATGATAATAAATTCACCAATTATTATGATATCTAAGGGAAGATAGAGAAGAATGTGTTGACATAGTAAAGGAAATATAAATGGATAAAGTTAATATGGTATTTTCCAACATGTGATACTTTTGGTTGGAAACACACTTGTAGATGATTTAAAGGTAATATACCTCAGAAGAAGCAAATGGATTAAGGGAATGTTTATGGTATTGTCAATGAAAAATTGGAATTATTACTATGATTGTGTATTCAGATCCAAGAAATATGTTATAAATGAAGTTATGGAATTATATTTATATGAGTCGTGAAACAAATTTGCATTATACTGCAGTAACATTTTTCTTACATATTTGGAGTCATGTGATAAATAATTATGGTAACTAAGAGAAGTGATTATGTGGAAAGTTGATATTTTAAAAAACACATTATTTTTTGTATATAACATTAATATATTCTTGATGATGAGTTAATAATCATAAATTAATGTATATCATATAGTATTTATGACCATTATGTAGTTGGTGATTTTATGGTTTATATTATCTTTATTGGGTTTACTACATGTTCGGATTTATGGAAAATATCCAACAACTTAAGATTCTATTTTCAGAAGCATGTTTTTTATAATTAAGATTTTAATGTGATCAAGGTTTTCATATTATTGGTATGTAAAGAAAGAGCTACATTATATTGTTTGTAGAATCAAATTTTTTGTTGATCATATATATTTAGTTACCTTCATTTTAAATTTTTTGACATTGAATTTGGATAGATACATTTTAGATGAATATTAATATTTAATAGTCACTCAATATATTAAGTTTAAATTTGGATATTATTTTTTGATGAAGACATGTGATAACCATTTTGGATTCATAAAATTTTTTTAGGTCAATTGAATGACATGTCAATCTTATGATTCATTAAAAGTGTTTTAGGAATGAAATATTTATCTCGAATATCCATTTCCTGGTGTAAGAGATGAAGTGGAAAAAGATTTAATCACAGCATAAGGATGATATTATACTTAAGAAATTGAATTAAATAAAATATGTTTTTTTTCATGAGTGATATATCTACAATGTGATTAATTACTCAACTCTATAAAACAAATTTTAGAACAAAAATGTCATCTGTTTACCTTTCTTACTGCTGAATCAATTGTCTTATAACCCATATAAAATTCAATATTTTCTGAAGGTTGAAAATCTAATGACCATTTTATCATTCAATCCCCATTAGTCCTTGATAGTTATATTTCCCTTCTATGTCCATATTTTCTCTTCCTACTAAACATTTTTATTCCATAATCCTAGTTTTGTGGCGACTATAGATTTTTTTCCTTACCACCTTTTAAATAAGAGGGTTTAATAAAAATTTTATGAGGGACTTTCCCAAAAAGAAATTTTCAAATATCAAACCATTATTCTTAATGTTAAATTTCATATTTATAAGATACAATTTATTCAATGTGTGGTGAAGGTGACATCTTGATATTTTATATTTTTTAAAATTTAATTTATAGCTTGTGATGCACGCAACACTGAGCATAACCAAATCCCAAAATATTATTAGTTAAATATGACCATTATAAGCGAGCCACTAAATAGGTAAGTTTGATTAGGATTTACCATAGTATTAAATAATTAGAAAAGTTATAATAAATAGAAATTTATTTATTAATTCTCAGGAAATAAACATAGATCCAATATTAAATTCATTTTATATGTTTTATTTAAAAAAAATTAGTACGTTTTATAAGAAATTAATATAATTATATTTAATCCAATTTTTTAAAAAAAATTCATAAAATGAAAATAATTTTTTAAATCATCAAATCTATATTATCTTATGGTGATTTTTTTTTATTTTTCTAATAATATTTATTTTTTAGGGAATTGTGAAAACACCGATTTTTGTTGAAAAAAATATTTTTATTTCAACCATTGAAATGTTATATTTTATTTTGTATTAAATTTAAGAATATTTATATTATGTTATTAATAATATAATTAATTAAAATATAATCAATTTCATGGTTTAATTTAAAATTAAAACATGTTTATACTTAAAATGGGGATTTTTTTAGAAAACATTTTTTCATTTTTGTTTTTATGGTTTAATTTAAAATAATAATTTTTGAATTATATATTTAAAATTTTTAAAAATTAAATCCATATTTGGATCTATGAGGTAATTATTTTAAATACGTCGTTTTATTTTTTTCAAATATAAATAGTAAACTTTGTAATTTTCGTTACCACAACTTATGGTAAATTTAGAAATATAAGATAAATCAAAATGATAAAGTCTTGAAAATGACCCTAAAACATGTCCCAGTTTTATTTTATGAGTTAATTTCATCAATATGTTTTTTTTGTTCAGATATATGACAATTTTCATCAATTAGGGTGTGATTATGACCTTTATATTTTTTTTGAAAAAAGTCCAACATGTCACATTCCTAGTTTTTATAATTATAAAATTATTAATATGATTATATTTATAATATATCTTATAATATTAATATTATTGTGAAATATAACAAAATTATATTCATCACAATATTTTTTTTAAATTTTAGTTAATAAATAATCACCTTAAACAGTTGCATGACACTAATGTAATAATAATTTAATTATTTAAAAGATCCAATAAATGATATAAATTATATTATAATAAATATAACATGAGATAATTTATGTTAACCTATAATTGTTAAGATAATATTTACAAATTAATAATTAATTAAAATATTATTTTGAAGTTATCTTGTTGTATTGATGTAATTAATGTCTTTGTATTGAATAGTGTTAAAATTGACAATAATGAAATTTTGTGGGATTAATATTTAATAAAATTATTTAATAATCATGTAAATATATTAAAAATAATAATTGGTTTATATATGGTATAAAATCTCATATATTTTCCATTTATTATTTAATTGACACCATATATGTAAAATATATAACCAAATCATACTGAAAAATATGATACCATATTTAAAATTAAAATAGGTTTAATAATTGTTACTAAAAATGATAAGGTGTAGAATAAAAGGAAAACATTTCTGAAATATATTGGTTGATGAGAACAAAACCCTATAATATATTAAATTCTAATCATTTTAGATTAGGTGAAACTTATATAGAAATTGAATTTATTATATTTTAATATTTTGAGAAATCCCCAAAGTGCCCCTCAACTCAATTATAAAATTTCACCTTAACCCCCAATTTCTTACACTAATTAGGATACTTATTGATAGAAACAAACTTGATCATTTTTCTTCATAAATTCATTATAATTTTTTTAGGTTTTAGGATTCTCATAAGGCCAACCCAACTGTCTATATAAAGAGATCTAAATGATGTTCACCCAAAAAGAGTTAATAATCTTTACTTTCATTATTAGGTTTATATATTCTAATACATAATATCCATGTGTTGTTTACAAGATAAAATAAAAATAACCAGTTTGATATATATACTTAAAATTTATTACTATTATAAAACATTTGTATTCTACCATTTTTCCATCCAATGAAAAACTATAACACCCCACATGCGTACATATGACTTATCCTCTCAACTTAGCGGTGTAAATCATTTTTTATCACAAAATTTCATGGATGGTTTCAATGATATAAATAATAGATATATATAAAAAATATGAAATTATATTTGTTATAAAAAATTAATATATCATCCAATTTATTACCCTTTAAACAATTTTGAAATGATATCATCGCCCATGCGTACATATGGCTTACCATCTCCATGAAGCGATACAATGCATTTTATATGATAGACATATAATAATGGTAATAAATATATATATAATTGTTAAATATGATATATATGACCTTAAAATAATTATTGATATGATTTAATTGTATCGTATTCATAAGAATTTAGACTTACATGACAAAACAAGCATAGAAAAATGAGGCTTTTAACACCCGAAAAAAGGGTAACAACAAAATATTTTTAACAAATGGGTGATAAGATGATATAATAACATAATATGGGATATAATAAATATTAATATGGTCAGTTACTAATTAATAACATGATTGAAACTGTTATATAATTATTTAAATCATGTTCAATAGAAGGAAAGAGAAAGGTAAGTGATTTCTTAACACAAATTTCACTTACTAGGTTAAACCTCTACTTTATAGATTATTTCATCGAAATATATTGTGTGAAATATATTTTTATTATATTATGTTTTATTTAAATACATTTTATGTAAATTTTTAGTTAATAATTATAATCCATTCATTTTATTAATTATCACTTCAATGATTTGTCCTTTATAAGGGACTATATCATACTTTTTTAATTGAGGAATAGTTTATATTTATTCACCAATATTATTTTATAAGGTGTATAAAATTCCCCTTTGACATGTAATAACATGAATAAATTTATTATCAGGATATTTAAATTTTTTATAAATTTTATTATTTCACAGGGTATATGATTTGACTCATTTCAAATTGGTAACAATTAATTCACAATCTCGTCATTATTCATGATTATTTATGTTTATATATATATTGGTAAATGTTAATCTTCAATAATAATGTTTTATAATAAAATTTCAAAAATTATTTTAGTATTCCAAAATTATTGTTTGAATAAATTGTTATCCCATTTTAACTTTCTATGAATGTTTTTAAAATGAATATATTCCTCATTTCCCAAAAAAGGTACTTTATGACATTTTATACAAAAATTTGAATGGAATGTTTTTTAAATTATAAATCATTAGTGGAATTTTCTACCCTCATGTGTCATTAAATCATTTATGTTTCCATTGTAGGTTTGCAATTTTATTTCCAATGAAAATGATTACTTTCTCATGTGATACGTTTTTAGATTTTAAAATTTATTTTCAAAGTAATCATTTTATTTTTCTCAAGAAATATTCTAATAATATATTTGAATTATTTTATCTATTTCACCATCATTTTTTAATATTCTTTTGAGGAAATACTATAATGATACCATTCATCATATTTATTTGGATCATTTTTGGTCAAATTCCTTGGGAAAAGTATTGATTTTTCATATGACTAGTTCTTCAAATATAGATATTTATATATTTTGTTAAAGAATATTGATTGAGTTGTATTATTTAACAATATTTGGAATTAATTAGACTATGAAAGTGATAGGGAGGCCCTGCTATATCCCCTCAATTAATTGGTAGGTCTCATGTGAGAAAAAATATATGGTTTTAACCAATGCCTTAACAATTACTTAGATTCACGGCATGAATCTTAGATAGTGTTATATTGTTGGAATTAGTCCTTGAATGTAGTATATTCATGGAATGAAGCCTTGTTGATATTATATTTCTTGGCATGATGCCTCTATAGTATTTTTCAAATGTCATACTTTATGAATTACATCATTATGAGATTATTTATTGATATTCATTGTGATTATTTGATTAGTATAATATACATGGTTAAGTTTCATTATCATTGGATTATTTATATGTAATTATTTTATCATCATTTATTCCTTCTATATAATTCTCATGTTATTGATTAAATGAAATGTGTTTTATTTATTTACCTCCCTAAATTTGTTATTTCTTATTTTTTCATATTTTCAAATGCATGCTTACCCATATCAACCATCTAATATCACCCCATTCTTAGGTTATATTTTCCACAAGATATGAGGAAGTGTTATTTTATTGAAATGCAAGGAATACCAAGGGTAATATTATAATTCTCAAAAAAATATTAATGTGTTTTATTTTTCAAAATGTAATTCAAATTTCATGCATGTATCCAGTTTACAACAATATCTAATCTTTTGAGTCCTTTTGAAAGTGACTCCTTGTATGTTATTCCAATGTAATAAGTAGGCACTAACTTTGGTATACTAGGGTTGAGGTCTTTACAGAGATAACATTTCACACTCTGTAAACCCTTCCATGAACCGTTATATACACCCAGTATGCTACAAAAATTATTATGTAACATTATATGAAAAAACTTTCTGTTGTTAATACCCACACCCATTTACACTTAAGCATATTCACCCATATGAACAATCCTTTATTGAATTTGGACACCTATTTATGCATCCAGTACTCTTTAATTAATGAAATAAAATTTAATAAATGCCTCTCTATGGTGTGTTATCTATGTGGACCATAACAAAATGTACATGATATGAAGACGATGAGTGGTACATTACAAATATATCCCTCAAATGCATTGAAAAATAATTTTACCTCATGAGGTACCATGAATAGTGTTTGTATGTTTAGACTAAGATTAATATGTTATGATGTCTAGATGGTTATCCATGACATGTAATTGTTGGAGTTAATTCCCTCAAACCAGCTTATATTGTACTTTATGATAACTTATATTCATGGTTTTTAATATTAGTAAATTATTTATCACATTATGATCATTCTTTTGCATGAAATTTAATATGATAATGTTTTAAGAGTAACTGTCGCACTAAAATGTCATAGTGGGTCCATACTATGATGAGAACCTGGATTTTCTATGACACTATTCTTTAATATATGTTATATTTCTAGATAATATCATTAGAGTGACACAAAAAATACAATATATAAAGGGTGGAGACTCATAGGACTTTGAGGCACCTTCCCATGGTGTACTCTTTTGGTAATGTCCTTGTGGATATTAGGAGAACAGGACCTGCTAGTAGGAAATCCACATTTATATATGTTATTGGATTTTTCTATATGTGAACATGTGTATTATTCCTTATACTTGAAGATTATTATTAATAAATATTATGAGGTGCACACTTAGATGTAATCATAATGATAAATGTTCTAGGTGACGTTGGATATGATTGATGCATCATGAGTAATATTTCGTTAATGAATAATATGAGAAAGGATTTTTCCTTCATGTAATTTAATGGATGATAATATATCAGTCCCTTTGATGGAAATGATATATCCTAAATAAATCCATGGACATGATGATCAAAACAAAAGTTTTATTTCAGAATAGTCAAAGAATGAGATTTCGAGCATATAGGTTGACGGAACCGGCATTCATCCTTCTCGATTTGAGATATTGTGATAAAGGGATTAAATTAAACTATGAACATTTTTATGAGGTGACTTTTGATTGTGGGGATTAACATCTTACATTTTGGTTTCATTGGATGTTTTATAGACACTAACCTTGGAATTTATGCTGCTCTACCTACTACCACTGAGAAAGAGGCCTAGGGGGTCACAAACTAAATGTATCCAGTATACCAGTTAAATAATATATATTTTTATTTATTTACCAAGTTGAATAATGATTATTCACTGTTGTGGTATACTAATTATTCATGGATTTGTTTATCACATTTATACTGATACAAGTTATTCAAGAGAATATATTATGGTATAAATATTTAATAATTTTTTTTGGTATTTAGTGAATATAATATTTATATATAAATTGGTGAATAATTTAGTGATATTTATTAATAAATAAAGAAATTTTATTCAAGGTCCAATAAATATGGTGGAGGATTGGACGACTATGTTTGAAGGTCCAGTGAGAAATAAAAATGTTAAATATTATTTTATAAAATAATATTTATTTATAATTCGCATGTCAAGAGTGTGTTAAGAAATAATAATAATAGTACCATTATTATTTTACATCAGGTTTTACTAGGATTAAAAAAATAAATAAGGGCACTTTTACAAGTATGTTATTGTAACCCAATATATATAAATATCCAATTATGAATATTTTATCATAAACATAGTCAAAGAAATCATTATTCACAATGAATTAGAGAAAAGCTCTCAATCCTAGTGAGTTCATCCTTCCCCAAGAAATCTCTCAGGAAAGAGAGAGATCCTCCTCCATCAGATCAAGGAAAATGCTTTGGAAGAAGTTCCCAAGGCGATTAATGGCATACATAGCAAGAACAATGATATTCCATGCTACCATCTGGATACTCCATTGGAGGTGTATGGAGATTCTTGGAGCATGTTTGGCTCACCTCTATAGGGATCCTATGCTTGGATTCAACAATGCAACAGAGATGCATTGTAGATCTACGGCTGGATGAATCAATGAAGAAAGAATGACCTTGGAGGTAATTTTTATTTAATTAAATTAATTATAGAAGACATTTGTTGATATCTTATCTCATGGTTATGGGTTAATATCCATTGACTATTCTTTGATTAAAATATATTGATCAAGACATCTATTGTTTCTTGATCTGAGATTAATTATTGATAATGGAAAAATGAAAAGAGGGGCATCATCCCTCCAATTCATCCACTACACCTGGAACACACAAGTCTTATTAGAGCAGGGAAATTACTGTTTATAATTATTTAGTTTTTTTTGGTCATTTACGCATTAATTATTCAGTTTTTAAATTCTACTTTAATCATTATTTAAATTTTAATTGAGAGATATATTTATTCTTCTGTCGTTTCTCATAGATCTAACATAAATGAGTATTTTTATGATTAAAATAATATTGAGGATCTAATATAGAGGTTCCAAGGATCCTATCCATACAACCCCAACCTACATGCGGTGTAATCTGCATTACACATTGTGTAGTCATGTGCAATGCATCAAGATTGATTGTGAAATCAATTAAATATGTTTCATTGATTATGGAATTAATTAAAAAATTAATGCACCACAATTTGAGTAGGATTTTCTAGCACAAGGTCAAATAGAGTACATGTTGTGTGCACTGCTAGACACATCATGTAGTTCCTTTGGGTTCAGGGCTGGGCTATGTATTCCATACACGACCTTCTTGAATAGTGACGATGAAACATGGATTCGACATAGTGTGTTTCCCACTATACACACCATGTAATCCAAGATTTATGAAGTACTCATCACACATCGAGCCCATATGCATGTACTTCAAATAGATTGTGAACGGTGTAAATTCCATGTACATCAGATCTATACAAAGTGTTATTTTTCTAGATTAGCCAGGTTTAAATTTTTTTTAATGTACTATGTAAACCTTGAGACATGTACTTGTGTGTGGTCATAAATATAGGACACACCATGTGATAGGATTTAATATATAGAAATATTTAAATGTTTAACTAATATTGGCATAAGGTTCAAGATTTACATTTCATGTATGAGGTTTATTACAGTTATTATTCCACATGCATTAAAGTATGACACATTAGTAAAAAATAATAAAATCCATGAAATCATCAATGTAGTACACATCATGAAAGTACATGATAAGTCATGTATGCTATCTTCCACAAATAATATAGTGTATAAAAGTATACTACATGTTGGGAAGATTTGGATGTGTATTGACTGTGTTAGATCATATTTTAAAGTTATGTACATAGTTAATTTTAAATTAATTTGTTTAATTTTTTTAAAATTATAAGGGATGATAATCTCAAATAAATACAGATAAGGATTAAGATAAAAATTATTTATTAATTAAAGATATTAATTAATATATTAGAGCGTGATTTATCTTAAATATTAACAATTAACAAATGAAAGTAAGTTTTATTAAACACATAATTCGTTTCATGCTAGTGGTTGATCATGATCTAGAGAAGAACTTTGTATGTGATTGGTTTCATTTTATTTTATTATTAAATTAAATTATTAGCATGTGTGGCTTCTCTGCTAATTAGTTTGTCGGTCTTTCCTTCCCACTGTTTCTTAATTGTAAACCCCCTTTTACCCATCAACTTCATGTGATTAAAATCATATGTAATGTATAAAGTTACCAAGAAAGTGGAGGCGGTTTGAGTTAGGATCCAGAGTGAAACCAATCCAATAAAGATAAAAAGGTGGATAAGAGGAAATCTATAAACATGAACCTTGATTGGTGCATGGTGTTTACCCCCTAGGTTATGGGTTAGTTTATAAACTACTAGATAAATTAACCATTAAAACAAGATCCTGATCACGCCCTTTATTTTATTTGTATCAGTTTCTTGGTTATTTATTATTGATGTTTTGTCGCAAGCACATAATAAATGAATTAACAAGAATAAATTATGGAACTAATAAGAACTGTATTATGCATAAATTATATCTAAATATATGGTTAATAACATAAATAATCTTACCTAATATTAACAAGCTTGTGATAAATATAATAATTGTATATTTATGAATAAAGGATAAAATCCCTAAGGAAATTATTTAGTATGTTTAGTCTTTCATTACCATGATTAGAATCAAACCATAGTTCAATGTGCTTGACCCGAAAAAGATGGAATGATTTCATTATAATGGAATTAAAAAAATGAGGTTTTGGATTGACATGACTTGGTTCAAATAAAGGGTTCACTGCCAATGTTATACTTGGTGTAATTGAGACGAAAAGGTTTAAGAAATCTGATTACAGTATTTTAGGATCGGGGAGTCTACTCAATAGATCAAGTAACTGTGGAATAATGTAGTTGGAATTTGGAACGACTACCTAAAAAATTTCACGTATCTTGAAAAACAAAAGGTGGGGAAATGAGAAGGCAATTGTGGATTCCTTCCACATTAATATCCACGAAACAATATATTCCAAATCCATTCATGAGGTATATTGGGTTTTTATAAACTAGTGGTTGACTAATAAATATGACATTTATTTCTTTGCCCAAATTTATCAAATAAAGTACTAAATATATTCGTAAATTATTTTTTGAAACAATATTAAAATGAATTCCAACATATCACTACAATCTATAATCAATAAGTAAAACCATCTCACTGGTACTAATTTCTAGGAGTGGAAAAGGTTCATTTTGGCCATCCTTCTCCATGGAAGAAAAATATATTTTATAGAAGATCGTTTACAAGTTTCACCTAGAAATGTGGCAAGTGATGAAGAAATATGTCTCTATGAGACACATATGAATGGTTCTTCGGATGTCAAGTGCTTTATGCAATCATCCATGTCTAATAGCCTCTTTAAGATGCATGGGTAAATGGAGGCATATAGCATGATGTCTCACCTTCAGGATCCCTATCAAGAGAAAGAGAGACAAGAGATCTATGATATCTCCAATGCTTTGTTTACAACTAATCTTGGAGAGTTTGTGCTAGTTGGGCCTCATGTAGTCATGTTTATTGGCCACACTGAATTCCTAGACATCATCAGTATAAAATTCAATTATGAGTTACATAAAAATATCATACTTTTATCATTACCAAATACTTTATCTAGAATTATTATGAATTAGAAAATGATTAATAATGAGAGGAGTATATTAAAACTTTTGATCTTGTTTTTCCTTCTATATTAGGACATGGGGCATGATAAACTCTTAGTCTTTATGCTGAATAAGAAAAGAAAGAACAAGGAAAGTGGGCCTAAGACATATAAACACTCTAAAGCTCTAGATCACCATCCTTCCATAAAGGGGATGATCTAGAGGCCAATCTAGGAAAAAAAGGCAGTATTTTTTCCCTGTGGCTAGCCATACCACTAGAAGACTAACTGAAACCAAAAGCATGTGGAATCTAAATGTGAATTCGTCTTTGAGTTCAATTTTTCCATATATACACATTCTGTGTTAGATATATCTTTTTTTAACATCTAAATCAAAATGTAGGAACCAAAACGATTCTGTAATATTTATAGAGAGGTGGATCTATGAGATTCCAATGGTGTGAGAATGGTTTCTCTTTCTACTGGTAACTAACAAATTTCATTACCAATGTTAATGATTTTGGTTTTACATGATTTTTATTAAGTACTTACTATTACTTAAAACATATTTTTTATATCATGTTTATATACAGATGGGTTTATTATAAATATTAGTAATAAAAATTATTTCTTTTATAAGGAAAACATTTATTATGGTATGGAACATTTAAATAATGGATTGTACGTATTAAAAATATGAATAACATGTGTTGGGTATTGATAACAAATCAAGTTGACATGACTTATATAACACCCAATTTTTGAATCACCATCTTGATCATGTATATGAGAATTGTTTGAGAAAGCTCTATCAATATGGTTATTTATATTCTTCGAATATAAAACAACTTTATAGATGGTATCCTTGTTTATAAGGGAAAAATGACCAAACCAACATTTTGATTATAGGGTGAAAGAGCCACAGAGCTTCTAGGATTGGTACACACTAATGTGTGTGGTTCATTTTCAGTAGAATCTACAGGTCTATATTCTTACTTCATAAATGTTACTAATGACATGATTAGATATGTACATATATACTTAATGAGGTATAAGATCGAGTCCTTTAATAAATTCAAAGAACTAAAAATTGAAGCAAAGAATCAACTTGTTAAGAAGATAAAGTAGGTTTGATCGGATATTAGTGGAGAATATCTTAACCAATAGTTCATCGAATTTCTACAGAAGTTTTTAATTCTATCTCAAATCATTGTACCTTTTACACCATAGTGGAACTGTTTTAGTGAAAGGTGAAACAAAACCTTGTTGTACGTGGTAAGGTATATGATGAGTCATGCAGATCATTCATTGTCCTTTTGGGGATATCCATTAACAAATATTTCATACAAATAAAACTTAGTACAAAATAAGTCTAAAAATGGATTTACCTTCGAGATATATAGTGGAAGGAACCCATTTTAACTCATTCACATATATGGGGTTTCAAGGTGTTTATTAATTCCTTCTCAAGAAACAAACTAACACTCCATGGAATAAAGTGTATATTTATAGGGTATCCTAAGGAAACAAAGAAATACTACTTATAAAACCCCTTAGTCAAGAAAGTGATTGTCTCCAGACAAGATGTATTTCTTGAGAGGGAGCACATACTCAAAATATTTAGTGGGAGGATGGTTGAATTTCATGAAGTTGATGCTCAAGATATATAAAAGTTGGTATAGGAACATGTTTCATATGTCCATGAAGAATAATTTGTTCCTAAAAGAGAATTACTACATTGGAGTGTAAGATATGTAAGGGAACCAGAGAGTGATGATTTTCTAGTCCCCATGGATGGTGAGTAATTATAGTTGAATAATGATAAACATATCTCCAAAAATGTGGTAGTAGAGAGATAAAAAGTTGCAATATGGCTAGAATCATTGAATAATGAGATGGATTCCACGTATCAGAACCATGTAAAGGTTCTGGCCAATGTTCCAGTAAATGTATTGCATGTTGGATGCAAATGGATATTTAAGAGAAAACTAGACATGGAAGGTAATGTAAGTACCAATAAATCATGGATAGTGGATAAAGTATTTAAACGACATCAAGGTGTTGATTAAAATAAATCATTTTCACCAATTTCCATGTTTAAATCAATAATAATCATACTTGCTACAACAGATTACCATGAATATGATATTTCTCATATGGATTTCAAAACTGAACTCCATAATGAAAACCTTCAATAAGATGTCTATATGACAAAACCTGAAGTGTTTGTGACACCAGGTGATTCCAAAAGAGTTTTCAAGTTTCCGAGATCCATTTATCGATTGACGAAAGCTTCCATGTCCTAAAATATTTGATTCAATTAAGCCATAAGAAAATTTTCTTTCATTAATAATGAATGTGAGCCATGTGTTTATAAAATGTATAATGGGAATATGTTCATTATCCTAATAGTGTATAATGATGAAATATTACTTATTGGAAATGGCATACCATTCATAGAGTTAGTTAAGGGAAATTAGAAAAGATATTCTTCAAGAAGGACTTTGGGGAAGTATCCTATATTATATGGATCAAGATCATTCATGATGGATCAAAGAGGCTTCTTGGACTAAGTCAAAGTACATATGTTGACTAGATACTAAATAGATTTAGTATGGAACAATCCAAGAGGGGATTGGTTCTATTGTCACATGGTTTACATATTTAAATGAAAATGTGTCCCTAGAAACAACTGGAGGATAATAAAATGAGTAATATGCCATTTTATTCAGTGATAACATCAATATTGTATTCGATGTTATATACTAGACATGATTTGTTCTTATTTATTGAGAATTGGAGGAAGATATCAAAATGATCAAGGTGAAAAACATTTGGATGATGTTAAGAAAATCCATAAGTATTTGAGAAGAACTAAGGATATGTTCCTAGTGTATGGAGGAGATTAAAATATTATCATCAGAGGGTATGTTGATGCTATTTTTCAAAAAGATCATAATGATATAAAGTCACAATCAGGATATGTTTTCTGTCTCAACAAGGGAATTGTGATCTAGAAGAGTTCAAAGAAGCCGGTTGTAGCTGATTCTACAGTGAATTTTGATTATGAAGAGGAATATGATGCATCCAAAGAAGCTTTTAGGATTCAAAACATTGTCGAAGAGATTAATGTGGTACCTAGTAGTAACGAACCTATCACATTGTATTGTGATAATACTTCAGTAGTGACACTTGAAAAATAGACAAGTTTACATCAATGGAAAAAGCACATAAACTAGGATTTATAGATCATCCCTTATTCATGTACATCCCTATAATATCCCATAAAATATTAAAATATCAATACAATTGATGGTTATGTTGTGGTGTATTGTTAATAATATTGTTTTATCCTTGATTCTAGTTATTGTGATTTGTATCTATTTACCCAATGTCACTTGGCCTATCAATATTTTTGGATTTTATTTTTGTGAATTTATATATAATAATTAGTGTAATAATGTGTATAAAAGTTATTTGTTCTTATATATTTCACTTTTAATGGATTGAATATCTCCTTTGGTATTTATAATGGGTTATATTGTTAGTGAAGATACATATATTTTAGATAAAAATTCCATATATACCATGACTATGATGAAAAATAGAAATAAAGAGAAGACTATATAGTAGAATATGTCTATATTGACAAAAAAGATATTTCATTTTCTATTTGATATATTACTAAAGAAGAAAAAAATAGAAATAGAGGAGAATAGATGGTGGATAAAGGTACCAATGATGAAACGTTCATATTTCTACCTCAAAAGGATCATGAAATTCAATTTATCATGTGGTATATCAATTTTATTTTTAAAAAATTCATATATAAGATCAAAGAACCAATTTGAGTGATGCTATGACAAAATATATTTTTACTGATGCATTAATGGATATGCATCACAATTTTCTCAATGAACTTGTGTCTATTTTTATGGGTTTTCAAATGAACTCATGAAGAAATTACACACCATGAATATGAGTATCATATCATGGAGAAAGAGATAAATTAAATGTTTCACATTTGTTAAAATATCCCAGAATAGGATAGCATTAGTGGATGTATCGATTGGAAATTTTAAAAGAGATATTCCACTTATGAAAATTAATAGCTCAAAGACTCTCATGATAATAAATATATCAAGAGGAAATGTAGTGATAAAATTAATACATTATTGGAAAACATGAAGTATAAAATGGATGTTAATATTTCATAGTTGTATTTTAAATATAGTAAGATAGAAGAGATTGGCACATTAATAAAAGAAAATTTCAAGATACATAAGAATTGAAATGAAAGAAACAAGAAAGGGTGTTAAGATAGATTACAGTTTATTAAAACTATGAAATACATTTTCAACATGATATATCTTAAATTGAAGATTAAAGTGGTAAATATGTAAACCACCCAAGACATGTCTTAAAAAATGATGTGGATAGGAGATGTATCCATATGGTTTTGTAAGGACATATCTTCTATGAAAATACCCGTATTATATGAAAAAAATATCATTATTTCATCTAATTTGTATTCTGAATAAGGCTTAGTGGAAAAGTACCATCAATATTAAATTCAAAAGTTTTTTATAAATTTTTCTCTATAAATAATATCAGTTTAAATAAGCTATGACATTCATACCACCATTTCGATGAGGGGTCATAGAAAGAGTATGAATGTAGTTTCCCTATAGTGATCCCAATAAGTGGTTAAAAATTCCCAAAAATATCAGGAAATCTATTTTTAAAACTCTGAATATCATCTAGTGTAGAAAACAAGATCATGGACATTGAGTAAATTATAAAGTTGAAATTGGTTTTAGAAATTTTTATTGGGTTTTTTGACAATAAATTTATTTTAGATTACAAAAAAAACATTTCAAGCTACAATAATATCATTAAGAAGTAATTTACATATATTAATAATTATTTTTCAATTTTAAATAGATCTGGAGTGTTATAAAATATATGTGATTATTATATATACTATGGTAGAAATTAGTGTATTCTAATTTCATCCAATATTTAAATAAAAATTTAATACTTGGGTATATATGTTATTGAATAAATAATATCATACATTGGGATGAGATCTAAAAAAAATATTTAACCAGAACACCCAAAAAAGTATCAAAAGAATGATAAATTTTCCTTGGACACCTTGCAAATAGAGAATTAATTTTATTTTATATATAACAAGTCAATGAGGATTGCTACTTTTAGAATAGATGATATGAATATAAGATCATAGGGAATCCATTTGGTTGTTACAAACAAGTATACACTATAACCAATGATTTCATAGTAATTTGGACTACATATTTAGAGAATTAAATGATAATGAAAGAATAACATGAAATATATAGTAATAATGGAAACAAAAAGAATCTACATGATGGTTATAAATTTTACGATATTTTTTCAATGAAATACAACCATTGTTATAAATAGGAACTAGGTATTAGGTGAAACGATTTTGGATATATTCCCAATGATTTTTGTACAATAATTTCATCACATAACGAATTACTAATGAATCTGAATGTTAAACAATGTGATTCATGTAATTTTATGGCTCATGAGAATGTAAATTTCACTCATAATGAAACATTAACACCCAATTATTTCAAGGTATGTTATCATCAATAACATGCATTTTAGGTAACACCGACTTATCTTTCCTAACATGCAAGATTGAGTTTATGGGAAACAACACATTATTGTTGTAATTATTGAAATGATATATTTATAAAATATCCATTAAATTTTGTAATATGAATAGTAATAAATAAATTTTAAATGGTATTTCTCATGTTTTGATATAAATAAAACATATTTATAATTAACTAAATATGTCTCAGAAAATTAGTTATATGTTTATAAATATTATTTACTTAAAGGAACTACATTTTATGACCTTTTGTGAACAATAATAAAATTAATTTTAAACACTTATAGAAATTTAATTTCTTAAAATAGACATCATTTTTGAATTAGGAATATCAAATTATTTTTGGTTGAATTTTTTTTATTTTACTGAAAACTTCTAATTTTTTAGGAATAGTGAAAAACACTACATTATTGTTTAAAAACTAACATTTTTCATTAAAATAATTAGATTAATCTTAATTGGTTTAATGTAAAAAATGATAAATAATAAATATAACAACACAATAAATATAATTGTACCACTTCTATGAATCAAATTTAAAAAATCTGACATACATTGTTGTTATCATGATGAAAAATGTGGTCAAATATGACCAAAATAATTTTTTCTAAATTTTAACTTTTGAATTTTATTTACCATACTTAATGGTCAATAGGGTAATTGAGGTTAAGAATAATATTATAATAACATAAAATTACCTTAACACTTTTCCAAATTCCATTGTATAAGTATCTTTCAACCACAACCTACTTTATTTAAAAAATATGATCCTTTTTAAGCCACTTTTGAAAGATTAATTCATTTATTTTATTTTATTTCAAGAATAGTTAAATGTGTCACAATAAAATTTTGATAAATAAATCATTTTTAATATAGTGTTGTTAAAAAGATAAATTTTATTGTAATTATTTTTTGTAATGATATGAAATTTATCTTAATCATGATAATTTTTTAATAATTTATAGACATTAAATAATTAAATTCAATTGTGATACAATGATGACATCGTAATTGATTTATTAAAGGAATAATTAAATAAATGATATTAATAATATTAAAATTAATATAATTTTTTTTATTACTGACATCCAAATATTTTATTGATAACTTATGCATGGGAGTGACATATTTATAGTATTTAATTGAAGTTATCATGTTGACTTTATATTTTAACAATTGAAAATATTGATTTTATATAAAATTGACATAAATGATATTTAGAAATAGAAATTATTTTATTAAATGATATAAAAGTAATAAAAACAAAAGGTTTTTAAAAATAACATGTATAATGTATAATATGTAATTAATGATCCAATTAGGGTTCAATTGGTATTTTATAATAACTATATTAACCCTATAGTGTAAAAATACAAGAATACACGGTAAGAGTTAAACTGTCTAACAAATTGTTTAATGGAAAATATAAGGGTAATTTTATGACCCAAATATATATAGAATTAATTGGTTGAGTTTATTTCAACCCATAATAATATTAACCTCGAAATAAATTACTTTAAATCTATTTGAAACTAAAAATCTATTTATAATAAATTAATATTTTAAAAAATTATAAAAGTGCCCCTCACCCCTCTTATAAAGGGGAACTAATCCGGCTCTTTAATCCACACAAAAAACCCACTTTTTTTAGAAATAACCCTGAAAATTTCCTCTCATAACATTTATAACATCATCCTAGAGCCTAAACATTGGGAAGAAATTCATCCCAATTAGTCCTTCTGAGAAAATCAAAAGGAGAGACACAAAATGTGGTAATTGTTTTATCACATATTTCAAAGTTATTTTATTCTTATAATTCTTCCTTATATATTTTTTCCATAATAAAATAATAAATCCAAAGACTTCTACATTATGAGATTTTATTATAAATTTGGTACAACCATATTTATCCTTTTACTCATCCTACTAAAAATATTATCACCTTGTGTGCATATGCACTGCTTTCAATCTCTACGTCGTGGTGTAAACTGTTTTTCATGCACACTTTATTTAAATGTGTAAAATTATGAATATAAAAGATTTAAATAGTAAATATAACATGATATTGTTTCTTTAAAATTCATATTCTATCACATTTTATTCCATTTAACTATTAAGGAAATGATATTGTCACTCGTGCGTAAGTACAACTTATTGTCCCCACAATGAGATGAGATTCATCTTCCAAATTAACCATTCAGTAATTATTATAAATATATTAATAATTAGAATGAAATATATGAAATAATAATAATAATATTATATATACATGTTTATTTATTTCATTCATTTACTTCCATTCAATGTGATAATAAAATGGAAACAACATTCATGTGGAGGTACGACCTACCGTCTCCATTAATGATGTATTCCATTTCATATATCTATATTATATATATATATATATATCTGGAATATATATCATATAAAATCATGTTATAAATTTTGGAAGTAATTAAATCATGATCTAAGTAATACGATCAAGAATAGTAAGTCAAAACACGTACGATAAAGAAAGTGATTATTACCCGAAATGTTTCATTATCATACAATATATTAATAAACGAGTAATATAAAGTTATAAATGAATAATATAATATATCATAAATATTATTATTAATATTTTAAAAGTTAATTATATGTTTAAAACCATTATACATGAGTTTCAAACCTGTACAGAGAGTATCAGGCCAAAGGTAAGAGAATTCCACCTCACTATTAATTTTCATGAGATATAATCCATGATAACCACCAACTTATTGTTTTTTGTGTATATAATACCATTATCTTATTTTTTATCATGAATGAATTTATCATCTTTGTATTTAAAAATTCATTATAAGATATTATGAATATTATTTAAATGTTCAAAGTGGTATTGGACACTACGAATGTTTAAATAATTAATCCTTTTCCCAATTCAATAAGCATGATATTATCATTGATATTTATTAACATAAATATAAATGATTACAAATAACTTTTTATGTCTATTATTTATTTCATAAAAAAATTTCATGATTAATATTTTTATGGTTTTGTGAAATGGTTAATTTCAAAATCTCTTTATTATCCAAAATTGATTATACGTAAGTATCTACTGAAACAACCTTATCATCCACATCCATGTTTCTTAAAATGTAATTAAAAATATTATCAACAATTATTTGATGTTATTTTTACCCATTTTTTTACTTCAAATATTTTTTTAATGGAATATTTCCTTCATTTTATAAATGATGTACTCTATAACCTTTTCAAAAAATATAAGTGAAAAAACGTTTTTTAACATAAACTGTGAATGGATAAATTTAATACAGTTATAATGCATTAACATTTTGAAGAATTCCATATAATGTTATAAAGTTATTTCAAATTAAATTTTTTTCTTTTATAATTTTGTGGCTTCTAAATGATTTCAAAGTAAAGAATGGATATTTTCCTAAAAGAGTTTTAATGAATTTATTAAATTTCTTTCATCTATGTCAACATAATTTGTTGGATTTTATTCTTATTTGAATTTGACTTATTATGATTCAATATTCCATATTGTATTGAAGGGTTTATGATATATTTTACTATATATGTTGTATTTTTATACCATTCATGGTTTGTGGTAAATGTATTAACATTTTTACAGTAGTATTAATATGAATGTTTAGGTTATGTTTCTACCTTTTTATAAGAGGAATGAATTGGACTTAGTAAGTGATGGGAAGGGCCTGCTATAACCCCTCAATGCATTGGTAGATCTAATGAGACAAACTACTGTCTTGGGACAAGGCCATAATGGTATGGTAATGGTCTTTTCACGAGGAATTGATGGAATGGTTATGATGTCGGGAATTATGAATTTCTTTATTATGAGATTAGTTAATGATTTTACATGTGATTATTCGACTCGTAGAGTATCCATGTGAATGTCTAAATAGAATTATTTTATTTATTCTTCCCATATTAATATAATTCTAATGTTTTAAATGGATTTTGTTATAATTTTATACCTCTCCTATAATATTTATTCATATTTATGAAAGCTTCTGTTTTATTGTTTAACCTTACTGAGCATCTGAGCTCACCCCTTATTTTTTTTCCTAGAATTCCATGAAGTTTTGTTCGATTTATAGGTAGGTTTATGTTAGGAGAGTAATGAAATTCTCATAGTATTTTCAATGTTTTATTTTATGTTTTGAAATGTAATGTAAAGTTCATGTATTTAATATATTTTCCATGACCGCTAAACTTATCTTTCCATTGGGATATGATTCTTTGTAATATAGCCAATGTATTGAAATAGTGCACTAGATCTAGGATTCTAGGGTTAGGGTGTTAAAAAAATTGAATAATTGATGATATTTATACCTCCTAATAAATCATATTTTAATTTTTTAATTTAAATAAAAAGTAAATGTTAAATAATAAAGGTAAGAAAGAATAAAAAAACTTGGTTAAAAAAATACCCCCAAATTTATAGTTCAAATTAAAGATGAAAGATACCAATTTATTCCCATTTATTTTTTGTTTTGTAATTATATGCTTATATTTTAAGGAATTGAAGGTGAAGTATGTTCTTAGGGAGAGAACCTGTGGAGGGGTGAGTTATATCTAAAATGGATTCTAAAATGATGAAGGCATCATTCTATATTGATCCATCTCTTTGTACATAAAATAAAACCTAATTATAATATCATCCTTTGTGATGTTAATATGAATGTGGTCACGTATTTAAAACCACATAAAGAGTTCAAATTTTTTGTATTATTCACAAGGATATTATTGATATCTATTTATGGAAGAGATCCCCCCAATATGAAGACCATCAGGATTGTATCTTTAATGTGGAGACATGTGTAGAAGGTTATGAAGAAGATTCCACGATTCATAATTCATATAAATTTTAATATTTTGGAATGTTCATGAAGGAATAACATTACAGAGGTATGTTTTATTAATATATCATGCACAGTTACAAAAAACCAATTCTAATATAAAGGCAAAGAAATTGATGTTATTCAATAAAATATTTCTCATGATTCTTTAGAGGGTTTTCCTTGTGTTTAAAAAATTATTATTTACTTAATATTTTGGACCATTGTATTGAATAGACTATAAAAATTTACTATAGTATAATTCTATATAAATTTGTATCAAAATTGATGTAATATCCCAAATTTTCCATGTATTATTTTTAAATATTTTATGGAATTAATTCGAGAACATAATTTGCAAAGGCGTGTGATTATGAGGCATGGAGTGCCTGAAATAAATATTTGAAAAAATTATACATTCAAATAGCTTGCACAAGAGGCTTTACTGAAAAAATGGAATAACTATGAAGTGGTTCCTGGATCAGGAATCTGAGGGACCATTGCATTCAGAGTAGTGAATTTACCTTAGGCAAGGCCTAACATCGGCTAGTGTGGGTTAGCTTTAAAAGCTATTTTTTTTGATATTTTAAAGGAAATGAAATAAATTAATAATTGATTTTATATTAAACAATTTAATGATGTAGCAATGTGTTTTATGGTTTTAAATAACCTGAAGGCTAGGGTTAGGCTCATAACCCTAGAAAACAAATCCCTTGAATCCTGTTGAGCATTGGAGAGGATCCACCATTGGAGAATTCTTGATGAATGAAGACGAACAACACTGCGTCGATTTTTGTGAAACAAGATCAGATCATACCGATGAGAGAAGAAAATTCACCTTTCATCGACAATTGAGGCATGTCTTGTTATTTTGATTGTATTTATCCCTATTATAGGATTTAAATGATGAACGCGGATCAAGCCACGAAATGGTTGACCTTCAGATCATTTCTTCTTACTGGAGGGACTGATTATCAATTTTTTGGAGGATTTTATTATGTTTGTTTCATTCTGGTTGATTCTTATAACGTGAGAGGATCAAAATCATAACAAACAATTGTAGAGGTTCATTACTCAATTTTTTATATTATCTTATTCTCCCCTTTAACCCCACACGTTCTTCACATACTTCATGGGGTTATGAACAATGGATCGTTTCACATCTGTCTCACAAAACAATGATCCCAAATTGTAGATACGACATCATGAAGACCCATGAGTTGTGCGTTGATGATGGTGGTAGATGAATCGACATGGTTTGAAATAAATCATTCTTCATCCTTTCTTCACATTGATGACTAAAATGTGTTTTCGGGACCAATTTCACACATGAATCCTAAAAATTAGGTGTTACCATGGTGGGGAGACTTCAGATCTCTATTTATGAGAAAACAAACAACTAGATTGAGAATCAGAGGACCACCCAAGATGTTCTGGTGAAGAACTGTGATTCTAGAAAATTGCGTAGAACACAACATGTGGGGTCGGCTAAACGATGGCTATGATTCCATGTTATAGAAAGGACTAACATAGTGTGTGAAGTATGTCACACAACACATGGTTCCTTATGTGAGAATAAACATGTTACCCAAAAGATACATGAAAATGGGGTTGATTGCACAACATGAACTCCACCACATGTCCAACCTAGGCTGGTTACGAGGGTTACCCTGTATATCGCTATACAGGTCAGAAAAAATGGGTTGAATCTATGTATAGGCACATGGAAAGCATACACGGAGTGACACTCAAATAGTAGGACATGGAATTTTACACTCTTACATTACATGTATATCTTTTTCTACACAACATTCTCTTTTTGACAAGATACATTTTACATGAGCAGTACCCGGGGTCAGAGGACCTATCATGTGACACCTATACACTCTGTGTACTTACTTGTACATGAATTGATATCTTTGTGAACCATATCTTGGAAATGTTTAATTTGGGTTAGTTCCCTCTTTCTCATTCCCCTGAATGTTAGGTATCATCTCTTATCCACAAATGAATGACCCCTTCAGGAGGACTTTCTACATAGAATCAGGAAGACCCTCCAAGAGGCCTAATGTATGATTATTTATCCATTCTTGACCATTGGTAGAGAGAGTTGTCAGGACAAAAAAATCCAATAAGACATCAATCCTCTACTTAGTAGGTGGTTTCAGATGAGTCATTTTATACCCCATGGCCCTGGATGTGGTCCTCATATGTGTATCATAATCTTACCACCCAGGATTGATTTCCACCAGAATAAGTGTATCTATTTTCACTTAAGATATACAAGTGAATATATCTCTCATAAAGATTCCCAATGAATAGTACTTCTGGGAATGTTTTCATCAATGATATGACACTCATAGAGTTAGCGCTATCAGGTGAGTTCTTCATGGAGTCTTTGAACTGAATCCCTAGTGTGGGTATGTGTGTTGTTGTCACATACCTCTAGACTACGTGTTTAGGTGTCTATTAGAACAGTATATTTTCTAATGTTATATGTTTAGAAGATATATATTGTGTATACATGAATTTACCTTTGCGTAGTGTATTGATTTGTGGTTTTCTTGGTCTCCTACTTCTTATTTTTATACTCACTCATGCATAGGTTTTGCTCGCATGTGTTGTGTTTGAGTAGACGAGCAACCATTTGATGGAGTCCAAGGTGGACCAGGACCAGGATGACCTTTGTGAGATTCCCTACATGCCAGGGAGTTCCTTCCACATTGACCATTAGTCCCAGTACCATTCTCATTTACAAGTTGTAATTTTTAGTTTTAGACACATTCTTTTGGTGGGCTTGTATTCTGGATCATTTATTTCTCTCACATTACATTATATTGCACTCTGTTGGATGGATTTTGTTTTATGAATTCATTTTTTCCGTTGCATTTTTTACATATCAGAATTTATGGTCTTGGATATGTGTTTCTGGGTTTGTGTGTATAGGTACTTAGGAAATGTCTCCCATGTTAGTGATATGCCTACACGGTGATAGTCACCAAACCCTTGCCTATTTGAGGTGGGATTGAGGAGTCGTGACATGGTCACCACAAAGCTGGGTCATAACAGATTGGTATTAGAGAATTGCTGGTTCTACCTTTGGACAGAGAGACTTTGGGTTTTGGATTGAGGGAAACAATTATATATCTTTCGAGTTCAGATTTTAGGCCAGAGACACCATTTTTGGTGCGGGTAGCCTACGTAACCATACAACAGGACTCTGATAACCTGTTTTTCAATTTGGTATATGAGAACACTAGTTGCAAGGAAACTAAAACAATGGAACATGCAACATATAGGAATGTGATATGGTTTCCATGTCCTTTTTTTATCTATTCAGATATACTCTTTGATTGTGGTACATCTTGTTTCCTTACAGGATGCCTTTGTGATGCATTCGAGATTGGATTCAATAGCTGGATCATGAGGATAACCCCATTAGTGACAAGGATTTGATTTATAGTCCAGTTCTCCATGCATTACCTCAAGGTGATTCACCTGATATACCACCACCGGTGCAACATCATGTGGCACCTGGTGTAACAGTAAAAGAGAATCATAGACTAATCACACTCCACAAGTTGCATAGAACGATACCCATCAGGTTCTGAGGCATGTGTGACCCTTAGGCAAATGAGGATTGGATTGACGCAGTGACAAGAGCCTTCTACCTAGTGAGGACACTAGCAGACCAGATGGTGATCATAAGAGTGAGTCTTCATCAGATTTGGATAGGGTGATTGTGGAGTTTGACAACACAAACTCATGATGATGTGACTCTTTCATGGACAAAGTTCGAGTGACTCTTTAGGTATGAGTTCCCTCTAGTTAGGCTAATAGAAGTGTGTATTCAAGAGTGTATTCATGTCTATGAGGGTATTTTGATGGTTCTGGCTACTCATCAAGGATTATGAATCTTTCAAGGTACTCGATAGATATAGTCATTGATCAGTACATCAGATCTCGAACATTCAATCGAGGTTTATGATGGGACATATGAGATAGAGGCGTGCCTCTACGAATTCCATCTTATGATGGTTTGTTTGATCGAGATATGTTGTTTGAGAGATTCTTTGATGATTATAGATAACTAGTGGTGGTCAACATTAGGTAGACAATTGTAGAGACATAGGCAGTAGGGACCCGACACCAGGATCATAGATCCGGATGTGGGAGACATCATAGGAAGACCCAAGACATGGGATTTATAGTCTAGGGATCTCAGGCTGGACCCAGTTAACCAGAGGGAGATGTGATGCTACTCTAACGATGGCAGAGTACATCTCTCTAGAGACTATCCAACTCGTTGAGCTGTTGACAGGGAAACGATGGATAGACCACCGTGGAAGAGGCAGATATTGGAGTAGGTAGACCTGCCAGGTTGTGGATGTGAAAGAGGAGCATGGAGGGCCGTAGGAGGTGTAAACCATTTGTACATGCATCCACCACCACCCCTAGTAGGTCTGCACCATGGCCAGAGAGGAGGGGGATAGGGGTGGGGGTAGCTACATATGGTTGATCCGTTCAACCCAGGGACTCCAAGGATGATCTTAGGTATGATTTGTGACTTTTCCACCTTATTTAATATATTTATAGACATAGGTCCTGGTAATTGTTTAAATCCCACATGTCTTGTGAAAAAACATTGAGATTATAGTATGTCCATTGACTTGAACCTTATGCATGGAGACACTTATAGGAAGAGACTCGATGATCACACATATCTGTCGACAATGTGATGTTACTCTTGTAGGTGAGAGTTTTTGTTCAAAACTCTTGGTGGCAGCATCCAGACCTTACAATGTCCTTCTCAATAAGGATTGGTTATATATGGTCAGTTCATAGATTTAATGATTTTGATGAAGGGTGTGGTGTTTCTGTAGTGATGGGACGCCATTTTCTTTTGGTTGTGAAAAGGAGTCCCAACCTACACAAGAGGGTCTCATTCTTATGAGGGTGCATCAGATCACTCATGTATTGGCTTGCCGTAAACTCATAGTAGCCAATGTTATGAGTTTTCAGTTACCTATATTAGTTGAGCAGTATGGGGACATCTTCCCAGAAAAAGTTCCAAAGTTAACTCCCTATTAGGAGATCAAATTCTGCATCGATATTTACCCCATTATGACATTGATATCCTCACTAGTATATTTGATGGCTCTGAAAGAGTTTCATGAGCTGAGGGTGATATTGGAGGATTTATAGAGGAAGGGATTCGTAATATCTAGTGTTTCACCATTTCCATCCTCGATTTTTATACCATGAAGATTGATGTGATTTTGAGTTTCTGTGTGGATTAACGGTACTTAAACTAGTTGACATTGAATAACAAGTATCCACTATTATGGATTGAGGAAATCCTATATCTTCTAAGAGAGGAATTCTGGTTCTCGAAGGTTTACCGTTGATCGAGTTATCATTATCTTCAAGTATGAGATGAGGATGTGATGAAGAAATCTTTAAAATAATGTTACAGATATTACGATTACTTGGTGACAACTTTTTGAATGATTAAAATCCTAATAAAGTTCATAGGACTCATGAAACAGATCATACAGTCATAACTAGACAGGTTCATAGTAGTCTTAATCGATGGAATCCTTGTGTACTCGGTGTCAAAGGAGAAGCACATGAGAAACCATCAAATGGTTCTGTAGGTACTTCGAGAGCACCTGATCTATGTAAATATCTCTAAGTTATGGTTCTATATATATGAGGTCCACTTAAATTTACATGTAATCACAACATATGGAGTAGTAGTGGACCCATCCATGTTTGGGGCAATGTTAGTATGGGAGACACCTAGGAGCATGACGGAGGTCCAGAGCTTCCTTGGGATGAAATGATATTACTAGAGATTCATTCCTAAAATCTCCCTGATATCAGCCCCGATGAAAGATTTGACCCGAAATGGGAAGTCTTAGTTATGGAAGAAGATGTGACAACATGATTTCCTGCAGTTGAGGCCAAGTTCTATGAGCGAACCAATCTTGAGATTTCTAGAATTGGATGTCAAGTATATATTTTTCTATAATGAATCAAGTACCGAGATTGAATCTGTTTTGATATTGAGGCACTTGGTGATTTATTATGGTTCATTCCAACTGAGGTTGCATGAGTAGAACTATGTGACCCATGATCTTAAGTTGTTCACGGTAGTCTTCTTGTTTAATATGTGAAGAAACTACCTGATGGGTGAGCGGATAATCATATACTCTAAACATAAGATCATCAAGTAAATATTATCACCGAAGGATTTAAATATGAGGCAGAGGTTCTGAAAAGAGTTATTATAGGATTACAACTTTGAGATCATCTATTCTCTTGGGAAGGGGAACGTATTTGTGGATGATCTTAGTCAGAGATTTATTTTGTAGCTTCTAAGTGAGGTTTCAGAGTACCTAGCCTCATTACAATTACCCTTCAAGGATGGAGATGATGTGTCTAACCTTTAATTGGTGGTTGTTACCACTTGACTCTTGCAATGAGTTTGGGAGCCACCATGTGGATATGTTGACTGTGAGGATTTAAATTCTCAGTTATCCATAGATAAGCTCCGGATTTATAGTTTAATGTTGGGGAGCATGTTGTATTTTTAAGAGGAAGCAAAGATGTACTACTGGTGTTGTTGTAGGAGGTTCTGATGGAGTTTAATACATCCATTTTGGTGGTACTTCCTAGAGTGGAATAAATATACTAGGGCCTCCCACGTTTGTTTTGGTGAACAATAATGAATAAGGAAATAACAATGTTTGTTTCTTGATACCCTACATGCTAGCAGGTGAAGGATGAGAACTAGGTTCCAACAGGACAAGCACACCCTCTTGAGGTGCTTCACTGGAAGTGGTATAGAATATCAATGGACTTCATTCGGCTATCACCTCGACGAGGGAGATTCAACACTTATGGGTCTAGAGTTTGGGTGAGCTACCATCGAGATGGTGTTAATCATCTAGGAGAGAATAAAGACTGCATAGATCGGGTGGAAGTATTATGCTGATATATGGAAGAGACATCTAGATTTTGAGGATGGCAACCATGTCTTCTTTCGGCTATCACCTCAACGAGGGTCGTGGAGATTTGGTCGGGGAAAAATGTTTCCTTTGATGTTCATTGAACCATTCTAGATACTATGTAGGTTTGGTGAGGTGGCATATTTCCTAGCTCTACCACCACAGTTTCAACAGGTACATGGTATCTTCAACATGTTGATGTTGAGGAGTTATGTGCTTGATCTATAGAAATACATTGTGGGTGATCTAGACATCATAGATGGAGGGACCTTTGTAGTGTACCCTTAAGAGATTAAGGATCAACATGAGATAACCCTTTGTGTGTGAGGGATTCCTATGGTGCATGTTTAGTGGCAGCATGAGACGTTTCAGAAGAGCATGTGGGAGAGGGATGCTCAGATCCTTTCTTAGTACCCAAATCATTTTGAGTAGCCTTTTTTTTGGATTTTGTGGACATAAATCCCTATGGCGGTGAGAATGTAATGTATAGGATTTTATATTTATTGTTTTTAAAACTATATGGAATTAGTTCTTTATCAATATTTCCAACGGTGCGTGATTGCAAGACCCGGAGTGCCCAAAATAAATGATTGAATTAAATTAAACTTTTAAATATCATGAGTGAGAGGTTTTCCTGAATAAATAGAATAACATTTAAATGGGTGACCAGATAGGAAATTTGGGATCACCATTACAATCATAGTAGTACCATTACCTTAGGTGAGGCCTAATATCGACTGGTACATGTCTGTTATATAAGTGATGTTTTCATTGTTTTAAAGGAAATAAAATAAAATAAATTAATAATTTATTTTAGTTTAGTTTTTTTAATGATGAAGAGATTAATTTTATGGTTTTAAATAACCAAGAACCCAGGGTTAGGATAATAACCCTAGAAAAAACACCTTGGAATCCTCTAGATATTTGGAGAGGATCCACCCATGGAGAATTCTCGACAAATGACAGTGAATGACAATACGTGGATCATTGTGCAACAAGATCAGATATCACCGATGAAGGAATAAAATCCACACTTCATCGACAATTGAGGTAGAGGTTGTTATTTTGACTGTGTTTTACCCCATTATTGGATTTTAATGATGAACATAGATCAACCAAGAAACAGGTTGACCCTTGGATATTTTTTCTTTTAGGTTGGTTTGATTATAGGGTTTTATTTTAAAGTATTTGATTACATTTTTTGTTTTGTTTGATCATTCTAATGAGAGAGGATCAACGCTATAAAAGAAATGGAGGAGTTTCATTCCTCAATTTTTATATGAATTTCTTCTCCCCTTTAACCATGGACATTATTCGTGTTCTTCAAGGGGTTATGAACAATAGATCATTTCATGTCTGTCTCACAACGCAACAATCTTAAATCATAGATCTGACACTCTGAAGGCCAAGAAGAGGTGTAACGATAATGGCATCAGAAGAATCAAAATAGTTCATAAGAAATTGTTCATCGACTGTTCTTTGTGTGGATGATCGAAACAAGTTTTCGGGACTTATTGAACACCATAAACCTACTGTTTCGATGCTACCATGGTAGGGATACTCCAGACCATCATTTTTAAGGAAAATGAATAACTGGATCAAGAATCTGAGGACCACATGAGGTTCAAGGGAGAAGAACTATTATTCATGAAAATCACTAGAAACATGTTGTGTTCTTGGAATAACACAACATGTGGGGTAGCTCAACGATCTCTAGGGTTCCATGTAATAAAAAGGTTGAACATGGGGTGTGACATCTGTCGCATCGAATGTGGGTCCATACACGATACTCATCATGTATCTCTTATGATACATATACACGGGGTGTAGTACATGACTTGTACTCCCCCACATGGCCAGATCGAGCTGGTTACTCAGGTTACTCTGTGTACCGATACATGGGTCAGCACCCACGGGTTGAATGCCTATGTGAACATGGAAAACATACACGGAGTTGACCCAGAATAGTAGGATATGGTGTGTTACTCATTTACATGATATGTATATCTTTTTTCTATATGACATGATCTTTTCAACATGGGCTTTTGTACACAGGCAGTACTCGAGGTCAGAGGACACAACACGTGATACCTCTAAATGCCGTGTATTTTCTTGTATATGGATTTATCTTCTTGGCTAACGTATCTTGGACATGTTTAATTTGATCTAGTTACACCATTGCTCCTTCTATTTAAATTTTTGTATCGTATCTTATCTATAATAGTAGGACCCCTTCATTATGACTTTCCAGATAGAGTGAGTAATCTCCTCAGAGAGTCCAGGAGTAGGATCCCCTATCATTTCTGGACCCTAGGTAGAGTCAGGTTTCAGAGAAACCAATCCTATAGAACGTGGATCTTATATGTAGAAGGAGAATCTGGTTGATTCGTGGTATAATCCAAGCCCCTATCAGTGATCATCATCTGTGTATCGTAAACTTCCAACTTAGGAGGGAGTTCTCCCGAAATGAGTGTATCTATTTTCTCTTCAGATCTATCAGTGCATCTCTCTCTCTCTCATAAAATTTCCCAATGAACAATCTATCTGGGATGGAATTCATCAGATCTGTCACACTCGTAGAGAGAGTTCTCTCAGGAGAGTGCTTCGTGGAATCTTGGAATTGAATCCCTAGTGTCGGTATGTGAGTTTTTGTGACTTATCTTTTGACTACAGATCTAGGTTTTGAGTATATATGGATATTTTCTCTTGTGATATGTTTGGTAGAAATATATTTTTTAAGGATGAATTCACCATTACTTTGAGTATTTCTTTGGGGTTTTGGGGGTCTCTTACTGAGTATTTTTTTACTCACCGCTGCATAGTTACTTTTCTGAACTTTACTTTCTGTTGTACTATGTTGGTTGGGTTTAGTTGTAAAGATGAAATTTTTCCAATTATTGTTTTTAAATTTTATAATTTGTGGGCTTGTAGATGTGTGAATGTGTACATTTATTTAGTTTATTCCTCCAATGTTAGTGATAATCATACTTAGGGTTAGTCACTAGCCCATATCCTATTAGAGGTGGGCTTGGGGAGTCATGTTTCAGGCCCCACTCGAATTGGATGGGACAATTTGTATCAAATTAATCTTTTCATGTATATAATTTTCGACATAATAAAACTCAATTGTTTTCTACACCTAGAATTCTTTATATATAAATATAGTTAGATGTTTGATTTCACATTTTATGATTATAAATTGATGTCGTTATTTACCATACACATTATATTTCTTTTGAATAAAGTGGAGATAAAGTGAATTATAATATTTATGTGAAAGGGGGAGATAAAATATAATATATCTATTAATATAAAATTTATATGAATGAATAAAATACAGAGGTGGTTATTGGTGACCCCATTTTGTGTATGTTGTATATTTCGTTAATAGTTGTTAATTAATGTAATGTACACATTATTTTTTGTGTCAATGTTTTATTGAATGATAATGAGAGTGATAAAGAGTATCTTGGATGTTTAATAGATAATCCTAAGATTTTTTTGGAAGAAAAGGAGTTCCCATGTATTGTGTTACATTATATTAGGAATTTCATGATTATAATACACATATTGGAAGGTTGGATTGATGTCTTTTGTTGTTATTTACTTATAATATATTAGATTATATATTTTTGTTAATGGAAAATGGGTTTGAAAAGTTGAGTTCTATGGAGGTGTTTTCATGATGGTTTTGATACCCCTTTGAAATTGATTTCAGGTATCTTCATTCATATGTGTTGGATAAGGTTTTAAGTGAATATGATTGAGGATCATATAAGAATCTTAATTTTTTTAATAGAGTTTTTAGAGGCTGATTGTAAGTTCACCATGTCATATTTGTTAATGAAAATGGGTTTAGGCAATAATTATGATAGAATATGACAATATACTATGGAATCAATAGTTTATAGTGAATTTTCATTTTAAATTTTATCTTCTATAAAAAAACCAATCATTATATTTTTTTGGAGAGAAACCATGGTGGACTTTAAATATTGGAATCTGTAGAAAACATGTATATTATTTAAAATTGTTTATTTTAAAAGGAAATTTTTGTTTATTTCTTCACCAATAAAAATAGTGGTCATGAAATTCCCAAGGAGAAACCATGTTGGTTGGATAGAGAGCATGAGTTCTGGGAATAAAACTGGGCATATCTATGTCATCTTAAATCTATGGTAATGATTTTTAATTGTCATAATTTTTTTCTCAGGTTGTTTAATAAAAGTGAAAATGGGCGGGATGTATGGGATGAGTAGTTTTACATCCTATTGAATAATCTATCTAATTTCATGGATAAATGTAACATGATTATATATAAATATAATACATGTTATATGTAAAGGTCACCTAGAAATAACACTGTGTATGTAAAGGTAACCCAATATTTTAGGTGGCTATGTAAATGCGATTTGGAAATTGAATTATGAATAAAAAGAAAATTGATAATTTCTATATATATCTATAATTGAAATAACTATTTTTTAATTTCTCCATAACGGTAAATAAAAGTAGCATAATGTTCATTTTAGATACATTAAAATTACCTATATATTTACTAGGGAATTATCAGATTGATTATTTATAGAAATTAAAAGAGAATTTGAGATAGTATCATAGTCAATGTCTTATATGATGTTATTAAATGGGAAAGAAATTATGATCAATAATAACATGATTGAATCAGTTTTCTTAAAGAAGGATAAATAGAAACATGAAATGATATTTTTGCCACAAATGAAGAAGCCGTAAATTATGCATAGGGAAATTCAAATAATTATATGTGGTGCAAAAATCATGAATTTATATATTTTTATTCATTTATATGTATGTGAAAATTATGGATATAATGTAGAAAAATGATATGATTATATAATAAGAAGGCATGTAGTAGAAAAACAATATTTCATGATGTTACTAATGGTTGAGAAGAAGAGAAATGATAAATCAAGATCTGATATACTAGGTAAATTTAAGATTTTAAAATATAATAGTATATGATTTGAATTCATTTATTTATGTGTTATTATAAATACATACAAGATAATAATATATCATGGAAAATATAACTGAAATTGTAACATTAATATATATATATATATATATATATATATGTTATAGTTTGAATAAAAAAGTGAGTGAGTGATCCTTGACCCTATTATTTAATGACCTAAAAAATAATTGTGTATATAAGAGACTTAGATAAGCTATTATTATCATACACCATCTGAATCAATTACATGAATGGAGAACTAGTGAATATAGATTTTTATAAATAATATGCGAATAAAAGAGCAGAAATGATGGAGAAGATTGAAGTGAATATAGAAGAAGAAAATTTCTCAACGAAGATAGAAGAATAAGGAACATTCCATTTCAATATTAATATAATAAAATAAAGAATAAATTGATGTATTTTCCCTATAGGGAGAAAAATAAGTCTTCCATATAAGAAATAAATCCCAATTTATTCAATTATATAAAAAAGGGTTTTTGACAATGATATAAATATAGAAGATTAATAAAGAAAATGTTCCATGTACTACTATGAAGAATTACTACTTGTATGTTATTTTCTACTAAAGATAAGTTTTAATGACCCATATGTGACATCAATTACTTTTGGAGTTATAATATGATGAAAGAGACTTCTAATTCTATAACTTACAACACTATAATGGTTTTAAATGCATCTGTGTGTGATATTCCCCAAACCAAATTATGTGGGGAAAACTCTAATATATTATTAGGATAATATATTGTAAATCTCTCATAATTAATCTTTTAGTCATATTATCATGTACGAATCCATATAACGTAATGTAATTTCCTTAAAAAATTTATAGGTGAACCATATAAATCACTTTGATATTTTTAGTGTGTGTATTTTGGATATGATTCATGAAATAAAAATGTTGAAAAGAGAGAACAAGATAACAAATTCATCTTCACCAGTGATAGATTTATAATGGAATGTGATAAAATTTTAAAATTATTTAATGTGACCAACACGAATTCACCCCAATATTAGTTTTGTATTTATCCCTAACTGGTCCCATAAAAATGTAATATTCTTGGGATATCTATAATCACCCATAATTATTTTAATCCTCAATGAATAAATTATTAACTTTTTATTTGTCATATTTATCAATATATAATGGAAACATTCCTTAAATATTAAGGAAATAATCTCTTAAAACCATATGGAGTTCTAATAACTAGATATGGTATATTCAAACCATTCTATTATTTTTGAGTGATTATATATCTTTAAAATAATTATAATTTTTCATTGGGTTTCAATTATCACATGAGAGAATAATGATTAATGAATAATGTTGTGATACTAGATCAAGGTTTTCTTATATAATTATGCTATATAACCATATAAAATATTATTAAACATTAAAATATTTGGTACATGATTCCCAAATTTTCTACTAAAATGTCTCATAGATTTAGAAAAACACAATAATTGTTTGATAGAAAAAACCAGATCCAAGAACAATAACCAGTTAGTATGGAAGAAATAACCCTTAGATCAATATTTATAGTAAAAAACCATTTAAACCAAATATAATTAATAAAAAATAAATTAAAAAAAATAATATTTCATGTGAAAAAAACACTCATTAACAAATATATAAAAAAGAAAGCACACATCCTTTAAATCCATAGATGATTCGTCCCAAATTAAAAAAAAATTGGTGTTATAAACGAGTTAAATGATACAAAAAGAATAAACCTAACCACACTTGCCTTGATTAATACAACAAATTCAATAAGAATCAATCGAATGGTGAAATTAATCTATAAAAATTAGACATAATCACTCTACAAATCCTTATGTGAATATGTTATTCCAACATACACATATTCATCATCCATCGATAATATGAATTTAATTAAAAAAACATCTGACAATGTAAAAAAAACCACCAGCATACAATATACATCTTTTATTCTTATAATGGGATGATTTTTTTTAGAAGGGAATCCTAAATAAACAATATTTTATGGAAAACATCAAGGGAAATATACAATATTGAAGTTTTCTAATAAAAAAAGGGAAGTCACAGGTTGTATACTATCATTATATATATATTCCTACTTTAATATCCTCACCTAGAAATCCCTATCCAATTTTAAATGTCCCATCACCATAGACATGAATATAGGTATGCTATATGATTCAAACATATTGGGAGGGTCCAAGATCAATAACAAGGTGTTAGTAAAATTGATATCAACCGAAAATAATAATATTAAATGAACTATCCATATTTATAAATAACTTTTGTGTACACCTATAGAATTTTTAATGAAAGAATAAAATATAATTTAAATCAACAATAAATAGATTTCAAGTTCTTCCATGAAAAATAAAATGTTTTAAATTTGTAACTAGGTCACCACTACGACTATTATTGATATAATAATTCAAAATATTTAAAAATAAATTAATTATGTTCTCTTTATGAAATAGAAACCTATTATTTAGTCCCACATAAAAAATTTAATAACGGTTCTACAACATGATCTCTAGTACACCCAATCCTAGGATTTCCTTTAGGCCAGTCATGACATTTTCAGTTCCACCATGGTTTACATGTAGGTAGTGATAATAAATATCATTCAGTCACAACAAATATGGTCCCCAAAATATTCCCAAATATATACAAAATGAATGATTTAATAATTTATTAAATCAAAAATATATTCACAATATAAACCTAACAAATTTATTTTATTGTGTGATAATAATGACAACATTATACTAATCCCTATATTCTTCATGCTATACCATTGAGTCACATTGGTTTTTCCAAAACCATGATGAGGATAAACATAGGCTATATTCCTGTCTAATATATAGGAGTTTATCATTTGAATCATGGAATGAATAACTATAGCTATTCCCTTTTGAAATAACCTTATCTATCTAAGAGTGCATCTGAATCATGGGAGAGGCCATATAGAGAAACACTAATTTGGGTGATGTATCCAAATCATGGAGTAGATCCTATAAATAACCAACCCCTTTGTAATATCATAATAATAAAGGATGTGGTCATATAATAACATAGTATATCCATAAGGAATTTATAATACAAGGTTCCACAACCCAATTTATCCACTTGTATATGAGTCCATACTTTAGGGATAGTCAGAACCACTCATGCACTCTTCATTAAATCAATTTTAAGGTGACTATAAAAAAACCTCTCAACTGGTATACATATAAAATTTCTATCCCATAGAAAGTATCCAACAAACTTCTAGCTCTTAGTATGACACATGTCTTTCCAAGAATCTAACATCATGAGTCCCATAGCATAGGCCTCAGTCATTCCATACTTATGCCATAATTACCAATATAATCCCTTGTTAACCACATCACTAGAAAAACTAACACATGACATATCTCATTACTCATACATGAAGATATGTTGACCTAATAATAAAGAATATCCCCATATTTATTACCTATGACCCTACCTCTCTTAGGACCTATCCCAATCTCCCACCTTACACTATCAACCAAAATTAATAACCACCATAGGGATTTAATAACATGAGGCTGGGATCACACCCACGTAATCTCTAACTCATGATGTTAATCCAATATATAACATTATACTATGAACTTATTTTGGATATGAACCTCTCCAAAATTATATTACATTGAAGTATTCCCTATCAAGGATCGTATATTAATACCCATCACTACCACCTTCAATGTAAACCCAAATTCCAAAGAACACACTTTTGTAAATAACTTAACGGTTCAACTAAGGTGAGACGATTTTCAAAATCCAATTCATAAACCTCCTACAAATCCCATAACATGGTTATTTAAAACCATGTTAAATGTCTTATAATAACTACCATAACCTATTCCTCTACAATCACTCATATATAAATTCAACTAAATTTATAACACATTCCCTTTCCCAGTAATAACTCATAAATTTTACCCTTATTGATCTTATCACTAAAAAAATCCCAAAAAATTTCAAAAAAATAAAATTATTTTCATTGAAACCCTTTCCTAAATATCTTTTTCTCCCCCTCACACAAAATTCCATGGACCGTGAATAATTTTCAACCAGCATGTAAAGAATACCATACATTCCAAATTAGAAAAAAACACACACTGAATGGATTATATAGGATAAATCAATAAAATAATATCATTAGTTACTAGATAAAGACCCTCTTACATTATCTCACACATGGAGACACATTCAATGCTTATCTCATATTAAAAAATAATTTTGTTATATACTAAAATTCTCACTAATATATTTTATAATTTTCAAAATAAATGTCGAAAATCTTTTATAATATGATTAATCTTTATAAAAACTATCTAAAAAATGCACCCTCTCAATACTCATCCAAGTCACCATATCCTAGAGCTGTATCCAAGATACCCCAGTGAATAAAATGAAAAAAATTAAAAAAGTAAAATATAATTATTAATATGTCAGTGATCATATACAATAGTTTAATTGGATTTATCACTTTTTGTTATTATAAATTAATTTTCCATTAATCATGTTGAATCTATGAAAAAATATAATTACCTCAAAACAATTATTTAGGTGGAATAATTTCAAAAATACATGGAATAATAAAATATATGGAATGAGAGATTAACATTTTCATGGGATATCTAATATAATTAATGACATCCAATTTTGTAATGAAATGATTTTGAGAATACCAGATAAATGAAAAAGGATAAGAATAGGATAATAATAATTATTGAGTAGGCAGAAGTGATAATGGTAAGTTTTTACATATCTCTAACTAAAATATATAATAGAACACCACTTTAAGATGGTTGGGGGTCAAGATTCTTCTAGAATATGGTAGAACTTTCAAAAATTTCGATTGGAACTATGTCTTCATTTTCCACCACTCACATCCTAATGATGTATATAGTAGCCACTAATTGGTCTCCACCAAAAAAATAGAAACATCACACCCAAATTCATAACTAAATCAACCCTCTCCCAATCCAGAACCATAATATAATATTCGAACTAGCTTGAATTCAATTGATTTTTTATTATAATTACTTATACTAAAATAGTATATTAGAAACTCTCTAATATACAACATATCATCCACAATAATCATCATCACGAGTCTCAGGTGAAGTGTGAATTACAATTTAACTCTATGAATACATCTCCTTACCAACTCCACATGTGATACATTCTTTTAACCCATACACTAAATCAAGAAAAATTAGCAGTTTTTCAAAATCCTCTAACGTCAATTCATAACACCCACATAATGAATTTCAAAAAACTAACATGTCTAGTTTAAATTCACATATCACTATATGAAAAACATATGATTAAAACTAGTTGAGTGTCTAATAAAATATTTCATCCAATATATATATTTCCCAAACAATCTGTCATAAATTCCTTGATTAAATTATTATATCTCGTCCAAGGGAAAAATGTGGAAATGACCAATAACATGTAGTTTAGTTTCAAAATATTTTTTTCTTTCAAGAAATATATAAAATATAAATATCTCAATTAATCATAAAAAATAATCCCTCTAAAACCATAATCTATATTCATTATATTTATTATTTTAGTTTTTCACCATATTCCACAATGTAAAGGGGTTAAATAATAATGTGATTTTTTAGTTTATAATTAACATATAAATATCCATATAATCATTTTATAAACACCAAAGAAACCAAATATTTGTATCCTTTGAAATCCATAGGTCATGATATCCTCTTGATATAATCCAAGAGTCTTATTATACAATTTTCTCTTTAAGATCCAAGGATATCATGGTTCTCAAAGGCATAATAATCCAAAACCACCAGAAACTAAAATTACAAAAATTACTAATCCTATAAAGGGTTATCATGTCCTCATCCAATAGATAAAATAAAAAGGAATCCATTAAAAACCCTCAAAACAAAAAATGTTAAATAGTTATAATATACCTCAAAATAATGATCTTCTATTTCCTCTATTGTATTTCCATGTTTAAACCTCTTGATATATAAATTACAATTATAATCCCTATAAAACCTATAAACATACCTCATATCAATGAAATTATGAAATTACCTCACCATCATCCTTTGGATATATTTCTAGTCACAATATATTAAAATAACACCACTAATTTATTTAATGACTGATCCAATTATCATTTCCTTCTTGAGAATTATAAATTTTACTGTTAATTGGAAAATTTCATTCCTTTTGTAGGGTCATACAATCCTTCTAGGATTCAACAAGATAACATTATAATTTTTAAGAAACATTAGACGGTTGTCCCTTTATACCTTTCACATAATTTTTCCTTTCTTTCAAGATATAATCAACTCAAATCGTTAATCCATTTTCTTCCAATAGGACTCATTTATGCTCTCAAACATTAAACCATATTAGGATCACATATTTTAGTAATATTTCACACATTTATAACTCAAATTATTTTATTCACTCAAAACATTACCCATTTCTTCACATGTATTTCAAAATATAGACTCACTTCCATACTGCACTAAAATCTCACACGATCCATATGAAATGACATTACTAAAATAATACAAATAAATTGATATCACATCATTATATTCTATGAATACTTATGAAAATTAAACACTCACAATCATATGTCAAGAGAAGGATAGTATATGAATTTCTAAATGATATGAAACAATTCAATTTATACTCATAACTGGTAAGATAGAAAAATTCTAACTATATTTCCACCATAAAAAGAGGAAAACGGTAACCCCACATATTGAAATTGACATTATCCTCCAAAACACCTCACACATCATAGGAACACATTATCACATTACTCTATGGTGAATATGAACCTGATATTATATATATACTCCTAGTCATTCATTATCACAACACGTGGGAATACTATCCAATGATACATTATTACCAATCCATAATCCATACTTGTATTAAGACATGCCAGACCTATATTTACAAATTAAGTGAAACACATATATTATTATAATAAATTATTTGATAATAAATTTTAGTAACCATTCACAAAATATTATGTTTACTATGTTTAGGAACTAGGTCCGTATAAAATTAGCAACCTATATAATTTTACAAACCACTAATCAACTCCTTCATTTTATATATACAAAATTTTTATTAAACCCCTATTAATACACATGATATCCTCAAGATATAAAACATATAAAGGGTGATCTAAAATCACAGTAAGGGAAATACGAAGTAAATATAAATGGAACCGTCAATAAATACCTCAAGAAAGGATAATTTAATAAGTAATATAACATCTTTAGAGAATAACTGATAACATTATTTTTTTCATGAAAAAACTGAGGAATAACAAAAACATTTTTGGATATTTAATGGGTGAGGTCCTAAACTTGGTTCACTCATATGTAACTGAGCCCAGTTAGCCACCTGACCTCAATCATGAATCCACATATAGCATTGTCTACTGACAAGTTCTATGGGTGTATGATGTTATAGTCGGGATACTATACACTACTTATCAAAGTGATGAATATTGGTAAAAAATAGTATCGAATTAGAAATAATAAGATATCAGAAATAAAAATAGGGATGTTTAAGAGTAAACCAACACAATAATAATATACAGAGATGAAAAAAATCTGAATAATATACAGATATGCATGACATGGGATAAGATAGATATATCATGGAAACAAAAAAGTGAAAACAAGAATACATGTTAACAGACATACTCTACAATACAAATATATAAAAAGAAAAAAACACTAATAATAGATATCTCCATGAGCATCTATAAAATTTTATTAGTCGTCTACTCCAAATATACTATCCTAAAAGGAATCAATAATCCATTTCTGGAAACTTCCCTTTATCCTTTACTACATCCATGTAATCTTCCCGAGTACCTAATTAGGGCCCAAATAGGTTATGAGTAAAACTTCATAGTCCTCTATGAATGGTGTCTAATATAAATCAATTATATGAATATAAGTTTTAATAGTGTGTAATATATAACTAATGAAAATTAAAATATGAATGTATGATACAATTCAATCAATGAGTATAAGATGTGAAAGTAATCAGTATATAAATGAGATAAAACTAGTGGTTGAATGGGAACTAGTTCAATTTTTTTTTCATAATACACTATATATATGTATATATGAATTATTAGTATTATAGTAACCCTAGGCCCATGTATAGGGAATCCTCAAAAAGTCTTTGGAGCATGCACAAAATTAACTCTATATGGATTTGACAAATGTCCTTGGAGATTATGTATGGAGGTCCTTTTCTGAGGGAAAAAAACTGCATCCAAGGATTTCTAGTTTCATGAATAAAATAGGTTTATCTTCAGTGTTAAGACAAGTTATTCAAAACCTAAGATATTTATTGAGTCAAATTATTTACACCACTGTTCATGCACATCAATAAATCACCTTGCATCCAAAGAGTTCTCTCAAGGCATTCCTAGTCAAGAATCCATGTTGTACTCTTGGAATTCAAAACCATTAGAGTGATCCAATTCAAAATTATAAATATAGAATAACATATATTTGATCAAGGGGTCATGTAAATAAACCCACCACACATCAACTAAATTTATTCTATTAGATCATTTGACATATAACGTACAAAACAGGATATGGGAAGTGAATAAATCATTTTAAAATTTATTTTATTCAATGATTTAATTAAGAAAATAATTTCTAAGATCAGTACATCAAATGGATGGTTTTTTTATAAGGAAATAATTGAAATCATTTTTATTTTGTCAAACCCACCTCTATTGGTGGTTCATGTTGTGGTTTTTTGTATCCAACAATTTCAATGGGCTTATGAAATGTTCTTGGTCATGGTATAAAAAATTAACTATTTTAGGGATTAATTTAATTGTAAAAACATAGAATATTTATTATGTAGAAAAATGGTGAAAAGTTATAAAAACCATGAATTTTATTGAATACTGATAGACCAACCACCATAGCCTTATGGTAGGATTGTGCTCAAGTATGGGAACAAATTTGAAATAGAATGAAAGAAAAATTAAACATGAAAAGGCCATGAAAATATGGTATATTAAATTTAATGGAGATAAATCCATGTATGGAGAAGAAAATAGTGAATTAAAGGAATACCAATGTTAGGATTACCATGGTTTATCGTATAAAACAAAAAAAATGTGTATCAGAATCCCTATGAGAGGGATAACTCAATACCGAGGATATGGAGAATGGGAGATATCCCCATGGAGGTCCACTATTAAAAAAAGAGCGATGAATAAGAAAAAATGTTTTAAGGGTAAATGGTGAAAATTTAAATTTATATCTTTTTAAATGAATCCCTAGTTTGATCGAATGGTTTGGATAATTGTGTGATAATAGTATGATAACCAACGTATTACAGCACACACCTTGAATAGTTCATGTAAATTCTTATGAAAACCATTCATAAAGAATAAATTTAGGCTATTAAGTAATTTATTGGTTCCCCATGGTCATTTAACAACTTTTGAAATGTTTGACTAATCATATTCCAACCATATAGGGTTGTACGGTTTAAGGAAATGACTAGTCAAAACCATGGGCCAATAATGTGTGTCAGCCTATTTCCTTAAAATTCTATTCCCCAATATCTAATCCAATCCCAAACACTATAGAGATATATATGACCTCTATAGCAACTTCCATTTAGATAAAACAAAAGTTTCCTCAATAAAATTAATTTATTTGAACCTATATGAGGAATTAGGAACTTAAAACATCAACCAAATTTAATAACTCATCTTGGATTTTACCTTATGTTGGTGGTTGAGAAGTATCCAAGAATGAATCCATATGAAAATCACAAATACTAAAATCTTTTTCCTAGGTATTTTATTGTTCATGATAATGTTACCATAACACACAAATAAGAGGAACTTTCAGAGTTTTACAGCCTTTGTGCTATGATCAGTGATATAAATAGAAGATTCCTCAAAAGTGGAGTCATCCACCCACACAATATCCTTGAAATATATAATATGATATGGGTCCAAATTATATAAGTGATTTTTAGAGGCATGAAATTTATATTTCATTGCCTATTTTCTCAAAGGATGAACTAACTGATTGGACATTGAATAATTATATCCAATATCTTAGATGGCTTGACAAATCTAGTTGATCATTGACATAGCCTTTGAATCCATTAATAATATATGATTTGTAAAACAATGAATAAGACCCAATATCTATCTTTTAAATCTAGAGGATGATGAATCCAATCAGCATAGGACTTCTCCATTGATTGAGCCTTAACCATACCTTTCCAATTAGTTGAACATACTCCAATGTCTCCTGAATGAGTGAGGTTGAAATAGATCTACACCCCCTATATCCAACCAACATAGAGTTGAATTACTATGAGTACTATATGGTTAATCTAATAGATAAATAAAATTTTTACCTGAAAACTATTATTATAAGTGATATCTACTAGAGAAAATTGTTTTCCCGTTGGCCTCCAAAATAATGGACAATAGAACGGAACATGTCATCCAAGTTCAAAATATTAGCCTCAGACTGAACATCAGTCTAAGGGTGGTATGTTGTACTTAGTAGTATGTTTCCACCCCAATATCAGTATCCCAAATAAAGTTTCTACTTTATTACATTTTCATATGATACAAGTAATCACCTCTTTAAAGACTGTATTTTTTTCTATTTTGGTAAAGAAGATACATTCTTCCGTCTTGCATTACATTTGAAAACACCAATTACAACATTTTATTTGATAAAATCAATATTTTCTAAAACATAACGTTTTATATAATTCATATTACAATTATTGGACTCTTGGGAAAAATAAAAAACAAGGGTGATCTAAATTGATCATTAAGGGTTATGTATACTGGAATATGACATGAATCAATAAGAATAATGAAATTAGAAAGGTAAATCACTAAATAGACATTCCATATAATCAATAATAGGATAAGTAAGTTTATATAGAGATAATATCAGTGAGATAATCTCGTATATTATAATCAATATGGTATGGTAAATAAATAAAACCATTTTACATTTAATCAATATATGACTATCATAATTGGATAAGGTATAAACAATTATGGAAAATTAAATAACCAAGAACCCATAATATTTAACAAGTAACTAATAATGAAATGAATATATAGATAATATCATTATTATTATTTCATGGATGATAATAATATAAATTTTAATGAAGTAAATTCTTAATTAGAGGTCTTCGTGAACTCGGGATCATAATAACTCTACCATCAAGAACTTCATAAGATAGTTAAAAACTACTCGGTAGAAACTCATTTGGGTTGGACAAATAATTTTATTCTTGTATTTTGATTCTCTCATGAGGAAACCAATTCATTGAGGGGATAGGTATAACCAAGTCCCACTCATGTCTCAGTGTCCATATAATTCTTTATATACCAAGTAATCAATTTAATTCAAGAACAATGTAACCTACAATCCAATATCTGTATTGTGTAAGGAATATAGATTTATTAATATTTACAAATATATAAAAAATAACACTCTGTGTGTAAAACCATATATAAAAATGACATATTAATTAATAAAAAACATTATCAGGATAAATAATATGGTTATTTTGTGGAAATTTAATGACAACCGGAATGTGGGTAATCGAAGGGATTATTAATGATAAAAATGAATCAAGGAAGGGAATGTAAATACATTCCTTGTTCTAAATGATCATAAATAATCTGTAGGAATAATAAGGATTTTATGAACACAACATATACCAATATGTGTAAGAATATTGTGTTGTTCTCATTGGTGAATTGAAATTATATAAAACATATTCAAATTTTTTTTAAGAAAATTAACCTTTTCATATTGAAAATAGAATTTTTTAAATAAATGCTCCCAATTTTTTTCAAACATAGGTTTCATTGAATATAACCCTAGAAAACTCTAAAATAATATTTAAAATATTTCATTGGTCATGAAATCTAAAAATTCTATTAATTCCTTTAATTTTAAAAAAAAATACTCTTTTCACATTTTAAAAAAATGCATTATTTCTAAAATGAAATGAATATTTAATTCAAATTTTTTTAAAAAAAATAAAAAATGGGTAAAAATTGAATTAATTAAAAACTTGGAAAGTATATAATTATTTTTGAAAACATTTCTATAAAACATGTTTTTGGATGAAAATATTTATCCATCCAATGAGATAAATAAAGGCATATTTTATTAAAAATAATTTATAAAAAATATTATTTACAAAAGAATTTGAAAATGGTAATATTAAATTAAAATATCATTAATAAACATTGAAAAATAAAAATAATTGGATTTATTAGGAAGTGAAAAAATAACCTCCCACTGAAATTGAAGAATAAAAAATCATGAATAGAATGAAATTGTGAAATGAACCCTTATAATAATCATAACATGGATTTAAAGAATGTGCAAACCATTTTTTCACCCTTCTGATTGTTTGTTACTATGGATGATTTCAATGAAAAGAAACCCTCAAGAATACCTTATACAACACATTGGAAGGAGTATTTTCTCGATATTTATTTTCTTTTTGAGATAATTGGAATTGATGTGACATATATTTGTTCACATTTGCTTTTCCATTAGTATTTGGTCCCATGTCCAAGCTACTTTTCAGTATTATTTGGTGCTTCATTATATAGAATCTATGATAAAGTTTATTTTAGGTACACCAGAAGTGATCAGGTTCATTCCTTACTCATTGATGCTACTATTTCTAGTATTTTTTATCTATGGAGGGAATGAAATGATCTGATGTTCAGTGGAACAAAACCTTCATTGATGCTGTTGTTCTGGCTGTCCAGCATGCCATTAAATCTTCTTCTCATGTTAAAACATGGGATATAAATATTTATGTCTATGACCTTGTACTTTTGAGATATAATGGTATGAATGGAATGTCAGAGAAGCCTCCTATGTTGAAATATATTTTCTCGATTCCACCTATCCCACGGTGGTTAAAGGTCATCATTGAAAGAACCGCCTCTGGTGTACCTAGACCTACTGGATGTGGAGGAGTATTTTGACCTATGGAGGTCTGGTCAATGGATGGTACTTTCATTATACTGGAAATGCAACTTCAATTGAAGATGAACTATGGGTAATGATTAAAGCTATCAGGTACGATGTCCACAATGGAAGAAATTATTTATGGTTGGAATCAGATTATTTTATTGCTGCCCAAATTATTAAAAAATAGATCATGTAATATACCTTGGAGGATTATTTAGTGTATGATGACTATGTTCATCTTGCTGATAGGTTCTCTCTTAATGTTACAGATTTTCTTTGTGAAGAAAATCAAGTTGTGAATTGATTCTCGAAAAGAGAAATTGTGAAGGTTAGCTCTAGTTGGTCATTTAATACTACGGAGTTTTATAGTCACCTTGTTCATGATCATTATTGTGGAAAGGTTTTTACCCGCCCATGTAAGGATATTTTTTAATGTTTTTTTATCACTTTTCATTTTGTTTAATTTAATAGGAGAAAGTTCGCCTGACTCATGATCTCTTTCGATAGATGTTTAACATAAGTAATGTAAATTGTGTTACGAAATCCCATACCCCAATATTGCTTTCTGATGAATGATATTAAACCCCTCTTACAGTGGTTATAAAAATGTTAATAACTTATAAAATAATAATTATAATTATAATATCACATATTATACTTTTATAACATCTTATCACCCATTTGGTAATAAGCATTAATTATTTTCAATTTTTTTTCTTATTAATTTCCTTGTTTTCTCATTCATTATATGTCAGGAATGTTCAATTTATTCTACATATTATATTATTACATGACATCTATAATAATAATTATGATATAATTATAATATTTATTCATAAATTACATGTTTAAATCCAATTATTATATATTTTTGTAAAAATGAATTACATTACTATCAAAGATATAGGAGCTCATACATACACATGAGTGACATTTCCATATTTCAACAATCATTATAAAAAGGAGGGAAGAATTATTTCTTCATAACATAATTATAATAATATCATAAATTATATATTATTTATTTAATAAACTTATATATTTCATCAATATTTTTTGGTGCAGAAAATAGTGCTACATTTCTTCTTAATGGTGATAGTTTAGATGACCACTAACGATGTTATCTTCTCTATGTGAGTGAAATAGTAGGATGTAAAAAGATATATTATATTTTTAGAGTGGTAAATACTTCATTAAAATCATAATTATTTCATGTCTATCACAAAAATTTATTAGCATTATCCTTATCACCCACCACATAAATCATTTGTGAAATATGTATCACATCGCTTCTAAAGGTGGTAGTGTTTCGTACACACAAGTAACATTATAATATCCACTAAAGAATGGAATGTATGAAGGTATATATGATATAATTAAAAAATATGTATAATAATGTTATAAATATAATATATATTATTTTGATCCATCATCATACCCAATCGTGAGAGGTGGTAATGGAAAAATGAATGACATCGGTTCATGAGGCAGTAGTCTTTCAAACACATGAATAATGATTTCATATCACCTTTAATGAAAGTGGATATGGTTGTAGGTAATTCCATTATTATACAAATATCTAATTATAAAGATGATACATAAGTTATTATATCATCATGGTTTATTACTAATTGAGGGATGTGGAGGTCGAAATGGAATAAATATCCTCATTGAAGTATATAACCTCTCCTTTATTTAAAATCATCATGTAAGCACCTAGAGCCTGTGTAGGATGATTTTTTTCTACATTGGGGATTATATGATTAGTGGATGTATTTTGGGATCTTTTTTGATAATTTATTGACTGAAAAAAATGTTTTTAGGGTTTGAATTATAGAGGAGACGTGGTGGCCTTTTATAAGTGATTTGACTGAAACAGTTGTAATGTTTTTAAATGAAAAGGTATACCCTCATTTTTTAGAATATAAAAGGGATATAAATAGATTAATCTAGATCCTATGAAATTTCAGGGTCAAAATATATCTATAATATATATATTTATAATTTTTAGGTCATTTTAACCGTTATCATTTCAGGTTAACCTACAGATAAATCCATTTTTACCTTAACTATAATAATTAATTTCAACTATTTTCACTGTTAATTTTGGTAAAAAATTGTATTAAAATTATCAGATTTAAAAAAAAAATCCTTATTCAAAATTTAGAATACATTTTTGCAAATTCCATTTAATGAATTTTAATATTTTAATTTAGTATTAATCCTTCCGATGAGATGAGAAATCAGGTTTTTAAAGAGCATTTGTTAAAAAAGTATTCTATTTTTATCAAAATTAATCATAAAATTTATTATAATAAAATAAAATGGATTAATTGATATAAAAATGAAATAATTATACCTTAAAACTAATTAAAAATATAATCTATGTTTAATAGTAATAAAAACAAAAATGACCTTTTCATTTTAAATTAAATTTTTTCCACATTTTGTTGAATAAATATATGACTGAGAAAAATGTAAAAAGTTCACCCTACGATAATTTTGATATTATTATTTAAAAAATGAAGTTAATTTATCAAATATTTTTTCTTAAATTATTAAAAATATATTGTATATTATGGGTGCAAAGTGTCAGTAATGTATCATTTATAAAAAAATTATTTTATCAAAAAAAGATTTCATTTTCTATTAAATGATTTTTGATATTATTTCAAATAAAGAGATTATTAAAATGTAAATATTTTAGTTAGTACTATTTATACACTCCAATTTTATGTCATGTTATAATATTATACTATATTAAAATTCCATTAAACTCAGGGTTGGGTTTTCTATAAGCTATCAAAGATATTAAATCGAAAAAAATGTGTTTTATAGAATATTTAAACTCGGTGCGGTGTGTCAAATGTGATATAAAATAAAATGTTATTATTTCATAATTTTGGAGTCTTTTATTCTTTAACCTTATATATATTTTTTCCTCACAATTTAAACTTGATCACAATAATGATGGGTTTGAAAATTGAAAATTCTCATATTGAAAACCAACATCTTAAAAATACTTAATAAAACATTCTCTAAATAAGAGATAAAATGAAGTACTAAGGTCATTTGAATAATAAATAAATAGGTTTTTAAATATGAGAAAATTGGTGGAATTTGGTGATATGTACATGGAATAAAATTATAAATAATTATAGATAGTGATTGAGGTATTTTATCACCAGAAAGTGATGAATAATTGGATAATTGAGGACCTGAAATTGAATTTTTATGCCTAAAATAAATAAAACTGACGTTCACATTATTTTAAGATGAAATATAGTGTGTCTTGTCTATTTGTACATCTCTAACTAATTTCTAAAACCAATATTCTATGAACAAGTTAGTCAATATAATAAATTAATCTCTAAACCAAAGAAGTAACCCAAGTGGTTTTTCTTTAATATTTATTTTTCAAATAATTATACTATAAAGAAAGAAATATTAACCATGGAATCTAAATGGCTTGTGGTAGAATCTATTCCCTTATCATAGTTCTGTCAATCGTTAAATCCCTTTGGCCTTTTCAGATGACAATAATTGTCACAAAGATTGTAGGTTGTTTATTAACTATATTAATATAATTACTATACTATTTCTAAAAAAATTATGATGGAAATCCGTGATATAACATTATTCATTAAATACCAATTTTTAAAAGGATTTCAATACAATAATTTTATTTCACAATGTCTTATAATATTTTTTGACTATTATTACAATGTCATTAATGATTATATTATCCGTAATATTTATAAATACCTCTAAAATTATTTATATATTATTTAATAGAATTATTAAATAGTTAAAAATTTCACTAAAACATTTACTAAACCAATGGGTTGTATTTCTATAAATTTCACCCATAGTATACTTAAACATGGAAGAATTGCAACAAATAAAACCAAAAAAATGATGGTTTATGAATTTGAATATATAATCAATATTAATCACATATGTCTATAATGGTATCCAAAACATTTATGTTAATGAAGACAGACATGCTTCTAAAATTTAATACAATATTTATATGTTCATCATTGTTATCATCAAAATGACATTGGTGAAAAATAATTCTATAATTCAGTTCATGAACCCCAATACACAAATTCGTCGTCCATTTTATTCCCACCAAGGTATTTCCTTGGTCCAGGGTTTGCCATTAGAATATTGAATTTACTTGTATGATTCCAAGGATCTCCAAATTTAATACAATTGAATAATAAATAGATCCCTATGAATACATTTATTTCTATCCATAATGATATTTATTTTTCCTTGACAATAATTTTCATTACTCTCTTACTTGACACCCATAAATCCTTTTCACATTAAATTGATACACTTTCCTAGGAATATACTTCAAAATTTATCACAATATGGAAATCAATCCTTTTTCATCTATGGTATCCATCACTATAGATCTTGGATAACACCCCCTTCACATATTTGGTTAGTCATATATTTGGTGAAGGTGAATATTTTCAATCATATTTTAGGATTACTGGTTTGTAATAATCAAAATATCATTAAATAAAGTCATTATCACACTTTTATTCTCATATTATCCACCATATATTTCATATTCAATGTTAACATGGTTAATACATGTTCTACCCATTCACTTAAAAAAGTTAATAGTGTGAGAAATAATAATCATACTAGGAAAACCATATTATCATTTATAGGATGATTAAATATGTAAACCTATTATTCCATAATCAATGACAACTAAGGTTTCAGATAGGTCATTAATTTCAATCATCTTTTCAAATACTACAATTTTTTTGTAACTAAACATTGAATTATCCTAAGAATATCACATAGAAGATTCAAACTTGGGGTGTAGTAAGAATCATTTTCATAGAGAAGGAGACGATGGGGTCAATCCAAATACAACCATTTTAGATTTATTACCCCTAGGTATATTTATTCAATAACAATGTCAACATGAAGAATTAAAATAGGTATATCTTTCAAGAAAAAAAACATAATATCCATTTTAAAAAAATGTTAGCATGATATTTTAGCGCCCCATCCCTAGTTACCCAGAGTCGGTGCATTATTATTTTTAAAAGGTTAGGGGAGAAGCCTCATTTTATTATTAAAGTAATGAAAAGGCCTCATTTAACAGGGTAGAGGTAGACCCATAAAATAGACTGAAGGCCCAGTGGGCTTGTATCCCATTACATAGAATGTAGGTCCAAATTTTTGTCCAATAGCCCATTCTGTGAATAGTAACCCGACTACTACATTACTCACCGCTGCTACAGTGCCCAACCGCCACTATATTACCTGATGTTCAATAGTACCACCATTGTTATAGTGCCACTACAATACTGCTACTATACCTGTGCCCAATGGGATTTGATCCCCCATTTTTCATGTAGAATTATGGGGTTCTTACCACTAACCCAAACCCCAACTACAAAGAGTATGTGCATTATTACGTATCACTGGAATGATCACAAAAGATCAAGTATCGAATGACCTAATATTTTAGTATCCTTAGAAGTACTAGACATATTCCTAAGGATTAAAATACATATTAAAAGGGAAAACTAAAAAATAATTCTATAGACAACATTGAGATCCCATATACCATCCCTATGGGTCAGTCATAATATACTTCTTCGCATCCTGGAAAAAATAAAACATAGAAAGGGGTGAGCTCAGATGCTCAGTAAGGATAACAATATAGAGGAATCTTTCTTAAATAATTATAAACATTTAAGGAAATGTATATTACTAAATCAAAAGCCTTTTAAACATGAACTTTAGCATATTATTGCAACAATAAAATCAAATAATTCCATTTACTTATTCACATGGAAACTCTACTAGTCGAATAATAACATGCAGTATCAATAGCCAGTTTCATAATGATGGAATGCATAATGCCAGACTTCATAACCACATAGTCAAAGCCTTGTTACAAGACTAAAAATAAGATTTTGTCAAGGAATTATTCCAAAACACTCGTTTGTCTCATGATACCTACCGATGTATCAAGGAGCTATAGCAGGCTCTACCTATCACTAACTATGTCCAATTCATTCCTCATATGAAAAGGATTAAACATAACATAATAATTTGTATTAAAAATAGCATAAGAAATGTCAATACTTTATCCATAAAACCATGAATGCTATAAAATAACACATACACAGTCAAACATATAATAAAACCTTCAATTAAATATGGATGCATTGTATCTTAATAAATCAACTTCAAACAAGTATAAAATCTATCAAAGTTTGTTGACATAGATGAAATCAAACCCATTTTTAGAGAAATATCTCATACTATTTTCAAATAATTTAAAAGTCATATAATTATAAATGAAAACATTTATTTTGGAAACATTCTTATAAGATTCTAAGGGAATCTTTGACGTTGTTATGATGGTGGAAAATAGCTACATCCGCCGTATAAGTTAAAAAAACATTCTTACCGTAATTTTGTCGAAAAGGTCATAAAGTACCTTGTTTGGAATATGACAAAATGATTCCTTTCAAACCATTTTATAAAAATAAAAATAAGGGTATAAATGAATTTAAACCAGAGTCTAGTAAATAGTAAATATGTTTTGAAATACATTTTTAAGAAACATAGATGTGGATGATAAATATGTCCCAGTATATATTTACGTAAAAACAACCTCAGATAATAAAGAGATTGTAAAATTAATTCTTACCTTGTAATTTTCCTTAGTCACTGGTAGATTAACCTCATGTATAATGGTAAAATAACTGTTATAAAATTATTCCAGAAGAATATACATTAATATGATATCATATGTGATCTTTTTACATAGCTTTGTTAATATAATTTTAGTATTATCGTCGTTTCGGGTGTTAACTGATTCGTTTTTCTTTATATGTTTGGTTACGTTAACCTTGTCTGTTATGGATAGGATGGATTTTATTTATATATAAAATTATATTACGTTCATAATCATTATTTTTAATCATAAAATGAAATTATTCTTGAATGATTCCAATGGGGAATGAATCTCATCGTGTTCGTTGATATGGTAATCTGTAAGTACGCATTAGCGACAATATCATTATTTTGATATTAAAATCATACATAATTGGATGTTATATCATATATAATAAATAATAATAATTTTATATTCATTATTTAAATCAATTATACATCATTATTATACCCGTCCAAATTATAATGTATTGAATAACAACTACACCACGACGTGGAGAGGGTAAGCCATACGTACAGAAGTATGGTGACATGTTATTCATAGGATGGATAACATAATGAATATGGTTGTAAAATATTTATTATAAAATCACAGTATATAGAAGAAACTTGAGTTATTATTTTAGAAAGGAAACAACAATAAAAGAGGAATTGGAAGAAGGAAGGAACTTGAAAAAGGTGATGAAATATTTACCTCTTCTCCAGGTTCTTCCTTTTGATTTGTTCTAAAGGGCTCCATAGGTTGGATTAATGACTAATTTAAGGCCTCTAGGTTGAATGGAAGATAGTTGAGAGGGTATTTGGGTAGATTTCGGCCAATCCAAAAGGCTTTGAAGGTGTGAATTAGAGGGAAGAGGGAGTTACATTTTATAAGAGGGGTGAGGGGCACCTTAGGAAAGGATAGAAATATTATTTTATAATAAAATAATTTTCAGTTTCTAATGGATAAAGAATGAATTATTTAAAGTCTAAGGTTGGGATGGGGAGAAAAACACTCAACCATTAGGTTTTAGATAGGTTTATGTCACTATATTAACCTTATCTTTTATATTTAACTCTTAGTTAAATAGTTTGACATTTTCCATGTCTCTTTGTATTTTTATTTTATATGGTTTATAAAACTACTATATACTTTCAGGAGAACACCAAGTAGTTCATTAATGATACAAATATCATTATATAAGTCTTTTGGATGAATCTTATATTTTTAGGAATAGAATATCAAATAATAATATAATAATTTTTTTAAAACTCGTTAATGTCAATTTTGAAACTATCTGGTATTTTCTTTTTGCTATATTTATAACAGTATTATTACTACAAAAAAATTCATCTATACAACCCTAACATGTCAAATTAACCTATATAATTAGTGTACTTCATAAAAATACTCAAATTACATTTATTTTGATATTTATAATATCAAATGTTTTAATATTTAATTTATTAGGTAATTACTCCATCATCATTATGTCATAAATAAATTAAATTATTTAATGTATAGAAAATATAAATAAAATACCATTATGTAGGAAATGATTTTATCATTCTAATTAATATTTATAGTTTAATTTATCTTATATTTAACCCCATATTGAATATTTTTTAGTTATTAAACTTGAAACATTACAATTTTAACTCTTCTTGGAATTAAATAATAATAAATGTCCTAATCTAATCCAAGTAGACCTAAAGGATCATATTTTATTCCTGAGGTTGTTTTTGGTCGAGTTATACTTATCCAATATAATTAGGATAAGTGTTAAGGTAATAATAATATCATTTTTACCCTTAATTAAACAAATTACTTTTATTTGTGTTAAATAAAAGTAAAAAGTTACTATTCACCAAAAATTATTTTCTTCATATTGAACCACATATTTCTTACAGATATCAACCGTGTCTCTCGGATTTTTGAAATTAAACTCACAGAAGTGGTAAAATCATGTTTTATGTAAATTTGGAAATGCTCCTATGAGGTGTGTAAATGATGGTAAAAAGTTCAATAAAATTTTTATATATCTAAAATTATTATAAACTGAATCCAATGAATTACATTAAACATATATAGGTATTACGTATCTATTTTGACCTAAAACAAATTTAAAAAAAATAAAAAATATTTAAATAAAAATTATTTTTTAATCTATAACTCAATGTTTTTCAGAACTAATCAAAAATGGAATGTTTTAAGAAAATTTCCAAAAATTAACCCTAAGATAATTTCAATACTTTGAATCCAGAAATGAAGTCCATTTTGGAAGATAAAATTTATAAAACTTCATAAACATGGTATTACTATTCATAATGGTATGTTTAATTGTTTATGGTGTGTTAGAACTCGAAGTTGCGTACAACACAAGCTATTTCATTATTCAAAGAGAAGCATACCATGGAAGTTTGGGGTGTTACATAATGGTAAGTTTGATTGTTGGTGGAATTTCCAAACGGTAAGCTAGATCCCCAATTCATTCTAGAATTTCGAAAGGTCCAATGTATCTGCGACGTAATTTTCCCTTCTTACCAAAACGTATAACACCCTTCCATAGAGATACCTTTAAGAAAACATGATCTCCTATCTGAAATTTCAAATCCATTTTTCGGTTATCGGCATAGCTCTTCTGCCTACTTTGAGATTCTGTGATGTGGGTTTGGATTACCATCACCTTTTCCATCATTTCTTCAACATGTTCTGGGCCTACAAGTTTTCTTTCACCAACATCATCCCAAGAGGTGGTTGTGTGACATATCTTTCCATATAACGCTTCATATGGTGACATATGAATACGTGAATGGAAGCAATTGTTTTAGGAAAATTCTACCAAAGGTAAATATTGATCCCACATACCTTGAAAGTCAGGTGTTCAAGATCTCAACATGTCTTCTAAGGTTTGATTAGTACATTCTGATTTTCCATCAGTTTGATAGTGGTAGGTAGTGCTCAAATTAAGTTCAGTATCTAGGGCTTTCTAAAGACTTTTCCAGAATCTTGATGTAAAATGGGGATCATGATCAGAAACAATCGATAGTGGTACTCCATGAAGTCTTAGAACTTCATTAATATACATTATGTCTAAACACTCATGTGGTAATGTTTCTCTTATAGAATGAAAATGTGCTATCTTGGTAAGACGATCAACAATGACCCATATTTCATCATTCCTTCTAGGTTTCTTTGGTAGTCCCATGAAAAAGCCCATTGAAATATTATCCAATTTCCACTCAGGTATGGGTAGAGGTTTCATGACTTCTCAAAGCTGTTGCCTTACGAATTTCACATTTGACAAACCATAAATCTTGACACAAAATCAGTAGTCTCACTCTTCATGTTGTCCCACAAAAAAAGTTCCTTAAAATATCTTTACATTTTGGTGGTCTTAGGGTGTATAGATAAATTGGAGCTATGAGAATCGTCCAATAATTCCCTTTTTAGATAAGGTATATTGGGAACACAAAGTCTCTTCCCAAATTTCAAAATTCCACGATCATATACGAAGTCACTCAATCTCTCATCATTCAAAGATTTAATATTTTTTTGACACTCCTCATCATCCACTTGAGAAATATTTATCCTTTCTAGTAAAGATGTTTTGGAAACCATTTGAAAAAGAATTAATGTTTCACCTTCCATGGTTATTCCCATATCCATCATTACTAGATCAGTGAAAATAGGATCACTTTAAACTCTCATCTTGTTCAAAACTCCATGATCTTTTATTCTCAAAGAATCTACCACCTTATTTTTCTTCCCTGGGTGGTAGTGTATCGTTGTTTCATAAACCTTGAGTAGTTCAAGCCATCTCTTTTGCCTCATGTTGAGTGATTTTTTTGAGAAAATATACATCAAACTCTTTTGATCAATATAAATCTCACAATTTTCACTATAGAGATAGTGTCTCCAAATCATAAATGCAATTATTACAGATGGTAACTAAAGATCATGAGTAGGATAGTTTTTATAATTGCTTTTTAGCTATCGTGATGCATAGGCAACAAATCAATCATTATGCATAAGGAAACAACCAAGTCCTTTCTTTGATGCATCACTATAAATAACAAACACATAATTCCCTGATGGTAGAGTCAATATAAGATCATTGAATAATATTCTATTAAATTCTTCAAAACATTTTTCAAACTCTTTTTTTCTGACAAATTTAACCCCTTTTCATGTGATCTTTGTTAATGGGATATCCAATTGAGAAAAAATTCTGGAAGAACCACCATAATAACCTGCTAAACAAATAAAACTCTGTACCTCAGTTAAACTCATCGGTGATGGACATTCATGGATTTCTCTTATCTTAGAAGGATCAACAGATATTGCATCATTAATGATGATATGTCCAAGAAAATAAATCTCTTGAAGCCGGAATTCACACTAGTTAAACATCACATATAATTCATTTCATCTAAGATTCTTTAGAATAATGTGCAAGTGATTTTCATGATTTTCATAGCATTTGGTGTATACTAAGATATCCTTAATAAATACCACTTCAAAGTCATCAAGATATTCCTTTAAACACTATTCATTAGATCCATGAAGACAGAGGGTGCATTAGTCTATCCAGAAGGCATTACTGTAAACTCGTAATGCCCATACCTGGTTCGAAATGTTGTTTTCAGAATGTCTCCCTTCTTCACAAACAACTGATGACATCTAGATCTAAGTTCAATATTTGATAAGTATTGAGCCCCCTAAAGTTGATCGAATAAATCATCAATGCGAGGTAGGGGATACTTGTTCATTATTGTTATAGAATTGATCTCCCTGTAGTCAATGCACAACCTCATAGATCCATATTTTTTCATAACAAAAAGAACAGGGTCTCCCCATGGAGAAACACTAGGGATAATAAATCCCTTATAAATCAATTCCTCTAGTTGTTTCTTTTGCTCCACTAATTCTACAGTGGCCATTCTATAAAGGGTCATTGATATGGGCCTTGAACTAGGAATTAAGTCAATGGAGAACTCAATTTCTCATTATGGAGGATGTCCAGGTAAATCCTATTGAAACACATCAACATATTATTTCACAATAGGTGCATCCTCTATTTGAGCATTCCTTTCCCCACCCACAGTTATTTCATTCCCTTACTCGACAATAATTGAATTTAGTAGACTTACTAGGGGTGAATCTAGATATGAATTAGCTTTTGATGATTCTGATATAATGATAAGGTGTTCTTTATCATCTTTATAAAAAATAGTAACTTCCTTCTTCATACAATAAATTTTTGCATCATGGTCTGAATGCCAGTCTATAAAGAAGATTATATCAAATTCAATCATGGGTATGACGATGAGATCAACAGATAAAAAACATTTATATGACCTGATGGGGACTGATTCACAAAACCTTGTTGAAATGATACTTCCCTTAAGTGTTTTTACTGACAACTCCCTTTTTAAATAAAATTAGAAATATCTAATTTTATTAGCAAACTGGGTAGACATGAAACAATCCGATGATCCAAAATCAAATAAAGCATTTGTTGAACTTGAGGAAACCATTAAATTACCTGCCACTACATCTTTCAGAGCATTAACCTCACTAGTAGTGATAGTATAAGCTTGGCCTTGATCCCTTGGCCTTTCTAGGGTAATTTCCCCTAACACGTAGTACATTCATTCACATAATGCTCCCTTTCACTACAATTGTAGCATTCAACATCGACAACCTCTTTCTTCTCCTTGCAATCATGAGCATGGTGGCTCTTATCACCACACTTGTAACAGACTCCAATTCCCTTTAGGCGAGTACCAGGGTTTTTCATCCCACATTTACTATAGGATGGATATTCAACATTTCCCTTCTTCCCCTTATTTCCATTTGTAGAGTGTTCAACAGATCTCTTCTCCTCTATATTTTCTTTAAAGTCGTATGTCATAGAGAATTATTTTTCTTCCTTGATAGAACATGAGACAATATCTTTGTACGACGAGATGGATTGTGAGACTAATTCTTGATGGAGAAATGGTTTTAACCCATCCATGAAACGATTAATCTTACTTTTTGGGTTATTTATATAATCTGCAGCATGCCTCACTAACCTTGTAATGTTAGCTTCATACATTGTGACATTATCATCCTCCTTTTTCCTCAGACTCAGAAAATTTCTTCCTGTATCCCCTCGATGGTCATGTGGAATGTTTTTTTTAAGAAAATTTCTTTGAACTCCCTCTATTCCATATTTGATACTTCATCATCTTCCTTTGTTTTTTGAATCAATGACCACCACTGATCAGTATCTCTAGTGAGGCGGTAAACTGCTATGACAACTTTTTACATTTCGCAACATCCCAAGGTGTGGAATATTTTCTCTAATGATTTTATCCATTTCTCATATACTAGTGGATTTTTACCCCCATTGAATGTTTGTGGTTGTTTCGTCATGAAGTGATCTATCATTGATCTTACATGCTACGGATCAGGGTGCTCTATACGGGTAAGGTTATTATTCATAACCTGAGTGAGTTGTCCCACTATAGTGATAAGCTGATCCACACTAGTTATATCACCAGACCCACTATAATTATCTCGAGCATAAAGGAAATCCCTACATGGAGGGTGTTCATTGATACAGTTTCCATTCCTTCCACTAAGAGCCATTTCTAAACAATGGCATATACTAGATTAATTTATGAAGCGAAATACATAATTCCAAATATATTAAATACTTAACTTAAATTGAAAAGTTTACGGATATAATCTATAATCACAAAGAAAAATTATTTGGGGAAGTATATACTCATAAACTCTTCATAATGGTTTGTAAATAAAATGAGAATTATCCTAATAATATCCTCCGAGATTTTCATAAACAAGAGTGCATCGAGGCCCATTGTCGTGCACCAGTTCACGTTTGAGTCCAGCTCAAAAAGGTGTTTTCGTGTTTTACCCTAAGGTACATCTGTTCCAGATCCATTTCCACCTACTCGTATTGAGATAGGGATATATTTTTTTGAATACTCACAAAATATATACAATACCAAAATTATAGAACGATATTCTTTACTAATCCTCAATGTCCATCATAGGGCTATGTGCTCTAATAAGAGTTTATCTAAATCTAGTTTCCAAGGTTTGTACTAAACATCCTCTGATACCAACTATAACACCCCTACCCCAGTTACCAAGAGTTAGTTCATTATTACGTATCATTGGCATGATCAAAAAGGTCAAGTCATTAATGATCAATTAGTTTAGTATCCTTGGAACTACTAGACACATTCATAAGGTTTACATTACTTCGTAAAATGGAAAACTACAAGAACATTTTTTCCATAGACAATACTAATATCCCATATACTATCCCTTTAGGTTAGTCATAATATACTTATTTGCATCCTGGGAAAAATAAAACATAGAAAGGGTTGAGCTCAAATGCTCAGTAAGGAAAAAATATAGAGGAAACTTTCATAAATATGAATAAACATTTAAGGAAATGTATAAGACTAAAACAAAAGCCTTTTAAACTTCAACTTCAGCATAATATAGAAAATATAAAATCAAATAATTCCATTTACTTATTCACATAGATATTCTACTAGTCGAATAATCACATGCAATTTCAACAACCACTTTCATAATGATTGAATGCATAATTCCATACTTCATAACCACATATTCAATGCCTTGTGCCAAGACTACATATAATATTTTTTCAATTCCTTGTGCCAAGACACTATTTTGTCTCATGAGACCTACCGATGAATCTAGGAGCTATAGTGGGCTCCACCTGTCACTTACCAAGTCCAATGGATTCCTCATATGAAAATGATTAAACATAACATAAACTTTCGTATTAAAACTAGCATAAAAAATGTAAATAAATTATCCATAAACCATGAATGGTATAAAAATAAAACATCCATAGAAAAACATCTCAAAAAAACTTCAATACAATATAGATGTTTTGTATCATAATAAATCATCTTCAAATAATATTAAAATCTATCAAAGGATGTTGACATAGATGAACTCAAAATAATTTTTAGAAAAATATCACTTAATATTTTGAAATAATTTAAAAGTCATATAAGTATGAAAGAAAACATTTATTTTGAAAATATTCCTATGATCTTGTGAGGGAAGATTTCATGTTGTTATAATGGAAGAAAATAGTAGCATCCTCTGTAGAAGTTAAAAAAACATTCTTGCGTTAATTTTGTCGAAAAGGTCATGAAGTACATCGTTTGGAAAATGACAGAAATATTCCTTTAAAACAATTTTATAAAACATAAAATAAGGGTATAAACGACTTTAAACCATTTTCTAGTAAATATTAAAAATGTTTTGAAATACATTTTTAAGCAAAATATATGTGGATGATAATGATGTCCTAGTAGATACTTACGTAAAAACAACCTCGGATAATAAAGAGATTGTGAAATTAACCCTTACCTTGTACTTTTCCTTAGTCGAGTGTAAGTTAAAATCCTAAAAATGGTTAAATAATTGTAATTAAATTATACCAGAATCATATAAATTAATATGATATCATATATGATCTTCTGATATTGCTTTGTTTATAATATTTTAGTATTATCGTCGTTTTGGTTGTTAACTGATTCGTTTTCCTTTATATGATTGGTTATGTAAGCCATGTTTGATATGGATTCAATGTATATGTTTTATATACAGAATGATATTATGTTAATAATCATTATTTTTAATCATAAAATGAAAATTATTCTTTATGATTCCGATGGGGAATGAATCTCATCGCGTTCGTGCAGACGGTAATCCGTACGTACGCACGAGTGACAATATCATTATTTTGATATTAAAATCATACATAATCGGATGGTATATCATATATATAGATTCATAATAATGTTATATTAATTATTTATATCAATTATACATTTCTATTATACCCATCCAAATTATAATGTATTGAATTAAAACTACACCACAACGTAGAGACGGTAAGTCGTATGTACGCACGTATGGTGACATGTTATTCATAGGATGGATAACATAATGAATATGGTTGTACCATTTTTATAATAACATAATAGTATATAAAATATACTTGAGTAATTATTTTATAATGGAAACAACAATGAAAGAGGAAGTGGAAGAAGAAAGGAACTTGAAAGAGGTGATGAAATATTTACCTCTTATTCGGGTTCTTCCTTTTAATTTGATCAAATGGGCTCCGTAGGTTGTATTTCTGATTAGAATAAGGCCTCTAGGATAAAGATAGGATATTTGAGAGGGTATTTGGGTTGAGTTAGGCCGAGCCAAAAAGGCATTGAAGGTGGGAATATGAGGGAAGGGGGTGTGCCCTTTTATAAGAGGGGTGAGAGGCACCTTAGGAAAATCTAGAAATAATGTTTTATAATAAACCCATTTTTGGTTTCTAATGGCTCCAAAATGAATTAATTAAAGTATAATGTAGGAATGGGTCTAAAACCAAACAACCAATAGGTGTTATATAGGTTTGGGTCACTATATTAACCTTATCATTTATATTTAATTCTTAGTTAAATGGTTTGACATTTTTAATGTCTCTTTGTATTTTTTATTATATGGTTAATAAACATACGATATACTTCCAAGAGAACCTAAACTTGTTCATTAATGATACACCTATAATTATTAATGTCTTTTGGATGAACCTTATATTTTTAGGTATAGAATATCTTTTCAAAATATAATATTTTATTTAAAAACTATTTTATGTCAATTTTGATACTATTTGATATTTAGTTTTTTCTAAATTCATGAAAACATTATTACATCGAAAAAAATTCATTTAACCAGACCTTATATGTCATATTAAAATATAATATTAGTGGAATTTATAAAAACACTCTAATTATATTTATTTGGATATTTATAATATCAAATGTTTTAATATTTCATTAATTATGTAATTACTGCATCATTATTATGTTACAAATACATTAATTTATTTAATGTATAAAAAATATAAATAAAATACCATTATGTAGGAAATATTTTTAGAATTTTAATTAATATTTATAAAAGAATTTATCTTATGTGTATCCCTATATTATAAATTGTTTAGTTATTAATATTTTAATTTAACACTTTTAACTCTTCATTAATTAAATAAAAATAAATGTCATAATCCAATCCAAGTATACCTAAAGGATCATATTTTATTCCTAAGGTTTTTATGGTCTAATTATACATATTCAATAGAATTATGAAATGTGTTAGGGTAATAATAATATCATTTTTACCCTTAAGTACCCTATTTACTTTTAACTATGGTAAATAAAAGTAAAAAGTTACTATTCACCAAAAAATATTTTCATCTTATTGAACCACATTTTACATACTGATATCAACCATGTCTCTTGGATTTTATAAATTCAACTCACAGAAGTGGAAAAATTATGTTTTATGTAAATTTTCAAATGCTCCTAGGAGGTGGGTAAAAGACAGTAAAAAGGTCAATAAAATTTTCGTATATCTATCATTATTATAAACTTACTCTAATTAATTACACTGAACTTATATAGGGATTATATATATACTTTTAATTAAAAAATTTATTTAAAACAAATAATTATTTAAATAAATATTCTTCTTTAAACTATAACTCTATGTTTTCACTATTCATTAAAAATTGAATGTTTTCAGAAAAATACCAAAAATTCACCCTAAGATAATTTCGATACTCTAAATCCAAAAATGAAGTCCATTTTGAAAGATAAAATTTATAAAATTTTAAAAAGTGGGTATTACTATTCATAATGGCTTGTTTGATTGGTTGTGGTGTGTTATAAATCATTGTTGCGTATAACACATGCTATTGTAATATTCAAAGAGAAGCATATAGTTGAAGTTTGGGGTGTTACATTTATTCTATAATTATCATTAAATTTTATCATGGATTTTTTTTCATAATCAATGTTCTTTTATTCTATTCACATGGTTTCTAATAAGCATCATATGATACCAAATGTGGAGTCCCCAACCCTAGATGCCCATAAAAAGTGTCTACATTATTATATTGTCATGATATAAAAGGAAACATATCTTGAAGGACCGAATTGATTTGATGTATTTGTAAACTATATATGTACTTGAGTATTAGATTACATTTAAAAAATTGAAAAAAACTCATTTGAGAATTCCCTTGTTTCCTCTACAATATAATTTTATATCATTCATAGTACAATTCCTGGATTTTTGGGGAAGGAAACAAAACAAGTTTGTGATCAAACCCTCAGTATGGGTCACGTACATAAGAAACTATCCCGAATTAAAAATCATAATCAAAATGGAAAGGTAAATAAATGAACACACATTCCATGTGATTATTAAACTGAGAATAAATTCATATATAGATAATATCAATTATAAAATATCATTGTTAATAATAAATATTCAAAGGTAAATAAATGAAAAATAATTACATTTAATTAATAATAGCACTATCAAAATTGGATATGGCATAATCAATATGGCATGTTAAATAAATTAAAACACATTTCATTTAATTAATAACATGGAATGAAATGAATCAATAGATGATACCATTGATAAAATGTCATAGATGACAATAAATAAATTCTTAATGAATGGAATTACCTATTTTTTGGATTCCATAAACCTAGGGTCGTGATACCTCTAACTTTAAGACCTTTCAGAAGATAGTTTAAAACAACATGGTAACACTCATTTGGTTTGGCATACTAATTTTATGCTAGCTTACTGATTCGCCTCTTGAGACTTTTAATGAATAGATGGGAAACCTAAAACTATTCCCCCCAGTGTCTTCATGTCTAAATCATTCATCCTATATCGAATATTCAATTTAATGCAGGAATATTGTTCCTTATCATAAAATACCCGTATTGAGTAAGAAAAATAGATTTGTTAATATTTATCAATATAAATAAGTAACTATCAAATATTAACACCATATATAAAAAATATTTAGGCTTTATGAAACATAAATTCACATGATAAATAATATGTATATTTAGAGGAAATTTAACATACATAGGAAGGTGAATAATTCAATGAAATGTTAATGACTAAATAAATGAATCATAGAATTGAATGCCAATGCATTACTTGGTCAAAAATAACAAAAGAAATCAATGTGAAGAATAAGGATGGTATAAATAAAAAATACCCATTGGGGTAATAATAAATGGTTATTGTCATTGATTAATATAAATACCATAATAAGGTACAATTGAAACATTCATGAGGAGAATATCAGTTTCATTTTTAAAACCATATTTTAATAATAAAATATAAAAAAATTTGAAAATAAATTTCTTAAGAAATAACCATTGAATATTATAAATGAATCTTCAAAACATTTTATTTCTCATGAAGGCTAGAAATTCCATTCATTCTATACATGTCAAAATAATGATTCCATTAACTTTTTCAGCAAAACAAATACGATAATTGATTTGAAAATTGAATGTATATTTTTTTTAAAAAAATTAATAAATAAAAATGGGTAAATATGAAATTCATAAATAATTTTTAATAGCTGAAAAAGTTGAAAACATTTTTAGAAAAAAATGGTTTTGAATGAAAATTGTTTTCCAACCGAAGAAAGAAATGTAGTCGGATTTTCTTAAAAATATTTTTCAAATGATTTCAAATATAAAAGATTGGAAAATGATACTATTTGTTTAAAATATCATGAATAAACAGAGTATAATAAAATTAAATGGTATTATTATTAAATGGTCTTATAATTTCCTATAAATTAAATTTAAGAATAAATAATATCAATTAGAGTTTTATAGTGAAATAAAATCATTCGATAATTATAATGTTGATGTGAGAACTAATAAATGAATATGTTATGTTTATAAACTCTTTATAAACATAAAAAAGTAGAAATATATTATATTATAATAACGAGTCATTTCACACACAATCATAGAATATCAGACTCAACAAAGAAGTAATATAACCCTATGAAAAGGGATTGAGTTATGAAATTCATTACCACACAGTAATTTTCTGTTCAAATAACCTTAGATGAAATAATTTAATTTGAAACTCAAAATACCATTTTATATGAATTATAGATGATATTCAGTTTAAAAGGGGTAGTGTATCAATCATATAAGAGAAATTAGGTGTATAAGATTACAATATTCTTCAATAAAGATAAATTGTGATGAAGTCCCTCACAACGATCATATCATTGAATTGAAAATTAAATAACTAATTGATTATGTGAAAAATTTAAATCTGAAAAATGTTGACATAAAAAAATAAAATGATCAAATTTCATTACAAATATAATGTTATCCTGAAAGAATCATTGAAGTATAAGTTTAACCAAATAAATGAAAATTGAGTTAGGAAATCCCTTACCTCATGTTTATATTGTTTGTAAACATTCTTTGAACTCTTTTATTGTTGTTTTAAACATGTTATTAAAATATTTTACAACCATTTTAATATTTATAATATCATATAGGATTCTTTTATAACTTCTTAACACAAATTTTTTACTAATCATTCATTATTTTTAGTGTTTCGAGTTTTAAATGCCACGTTCCTTTATTCATGATTTTTCATGAATTTTCTGATTATTTTTCATATTATATTGTCTCATAATATAAATAATATCATTATAAAAATAGTTATAATATTTATAAATTAATAACACTTTTACAACAACAAAATGAAATATGGTTTTGAAAACCGAAATATGTTACGATCTTGGAGACATTAGTTCGTACATACACATGAGTAAAAATTCCATTTTTCAGTGCTAATTATGAAAATGTGGTAATTAATATTTTATATTTAATGAAATATAATAATATAAAAAATACCATATTATTTCTTTAAATGTATGTATATATATATCAGCAAGTGGTGTGGTGATAAAAATAGAGTCACATCGCATTGTGAATGAGATAGTCACCACTTACACGAACAATAATACAATCTTTATGTGAGTGAAAATATAAAAATTAAAATGATATATTATATTTTAATAATAATAAATATTTAATAAATATAATAATTATTTCATTTATATCCCATATGATTATTAATTTTACTTGTATCACCTTCCATGTAATTAATTTGTGGGAGATGAATCACATTGCTTGGTGAGGTAGTAGTCAATGTACACACGGTAAAAATTATCATATACTAAATGGAATGGAATGTAAAATTTTTATATATGATATATTTAATAAGTTTGTATAATAATTTTAGAAATATCATATATATTCTTTAGATCTGTCATCGTAACCATCTGTGAGAGGTGATAATCTTCCATACACCTGAATGGTGATTTTGTAACACATTTGATAGAATTTGAGATGGTTTTAGGTCAGGACCATTTAATATAAACATATAAGTATATTTAGGATACAAATGTTATTATTAAATAATTTTTTATAATAATTTACGAAGTTGGAGTGAAATAAAATAATAATCCTCATTTAAGAAAGTTACCTCTTCTTTGTGTAAAATCCTTAGGTGTTCCCCAAAAGCCTTACTAGGTTGGATTTTTACCCAAAATAATGATTCTATGATGAGGGTATAGAATTTGGGAAGTTATTTCAGTTGGTAATGATCGATAAAATGGGTTTGAGGTGTGAATAATAGAGGAGAGTGAGTGTTCATTTATAGGTGGGGTGAGTGACACACTTGTATTTTTAGGAAAGAAAAAGGTGTACCCATGGTTTTCCATTATAAAAGTTTCCAAAGTAGATTATTATTTATAATTAGACATTATAGTGTCTAAATACACTCTAAAAATATATTTTAGACATGATTTTTGGTCATATTAACCCCAATATTTTTAGTTTAACTTATTAGTAATATAATTTTACCTCAATAATGGAAATTAATTTTTACCCTTTTAATTATTCATTTTAGTAAAACATTAAGATTGACTTATTTTAAAGTATAAATTATTTTTATTCCAAATATTGAATCCATTTTTTTATTACCATTCATATAAGAGGAAAACATTAATTTAAAATTATTTTTTCCATACATGATGAGAAATTGGGTTTTAATGATAAAATGTTCAATAGATTGCAAAGGTCTTATACCAATATTCCATATGACAATTATTCTAATGAACTAAATTGGATTAATTTAAATATATTTGAACTAATATTACTTTATACCAATTAAAAATACAATTCCCATTTAAAAATAATTTAAAATAATTTTCATTATCAATTAAAATTAATTATTTTTCACTAGTAATAGGAAAATGATATATTTTAAAAAAAAGTACACTATAATATTATATTAATTTTACGATTTAAAAGTTGAATATATTTCATAAATAAATTTTCTAAAATTGAAAAGAATTAATTGTAACTTATGCATGTAATGTTCAACTAACCTATCTTCGAAGAAAATTCAGTTTTTTAGAAAGTATTTTTTTCATTTAAGTGATTATTATTGTATTTATAATCAATAGAAAACAATAATTTTTATAATTTAGTCACTACTATTCATACCCTCCAATTTAGTGGCTCGATTATAATGGTATAATGTATTACTATTCATTTATACTATAGGAATAATGTTTCACAAGCTATCGAATAGATTCAATTTAATGAAAAATATATTGTAGGTTATTTTGGATCAGTGTTTAGTATTGCATAAATTATCAAATAATATGTTCTAATATTTTAATTTTGGCATGTTAAAAAATTATTAGGAACCAATATCCATATACAACCTTGGTATAACTGAAAACTGAACCAAGAATCTGTGTCTAATATAATGTTACATGGAACTCCATGAATGAAAAATATATATTGAACACAAATTCTACCAACCACATCCACATTGAATTTCTCCCATATAGGTCTGAGGTGGGAAACCTTCATCAACATATCCAAAAATCACCCATACGGTTTTAATTCTCTAATGTGATCACAATAACCCGATCACAAAATCTATAGTGAAATCATCTCTTTTCCATTATGGAGTGGGTAATAGCCCAAAGCAACATAATAGTCTCTAGTCTTCTGTCTTCACCTACTAACTTGTGGAACACATAGTAATGAAACCTTCAGTTTTGGTTTTTATCCAAGACCACCAATACTGGTGGGGAAAGTAATATTACATATTAGTGAGTATGAGATATACTACCCAATTTTAATCATGATATTCATGTATTAACTCCCCTTGAATGTATATAGGTACATAGAGAATCCCATTGATATATACAATCTTGTCATCATTGAAAATCCAACTAGGTTTTGTGGCCTAACTTGAAACACATTCCCTTAAGACAATTCCTTCAAGATCTAAAATATGAATCCTATTTTTCCTTTATAAAATTGATGAATTCATCTCAATATACACAAGTATTGGCTCCCTAAAACACTCATGGGATTATATATGAATTTTAGAAATAATATTCATCATCTTCAATTAACTAATGTATTTCTAGACAATCTTTTTTCTCTGTTTTCCATTTCATAGATATGATAACAACATTTCTCTTACCTAGAATACAAATATCACCATTGAAAGACTATAGGTATTTATTAAAACATCACAATTGGTGTTCTATGTAAGACTCTGTGAAAATGTAAATGAGTCTTTTATGGTCTGGGTATACCATGAACCATTCCCCCAAAAAACAATGTCTCTTACATCGTAAAGTAGGAAATGGTAATAAAAACACAGGGGTGTGAATTAGGTAAATATGCGTGTGAGGTATCAATTAAAAATAACTATATTCTAAGACTAATTACCCATACAACAACATAACTCTTGACCCACCTCTTGATGTATCAAAATAAATTATAAATCCATTTTCTGGATTAAGAAAACGAGGGATTGATGCAATGTTCAATCATTAATTCAAAACATATAAGTGATTCTCAAACCCATTAAAAAATATAATCATGACACCCTTCTTGGTAAATATCATATGTGGTGTTTCAGGGAATTATATTTTTTATATTAAACACTAATAGTATTCATCTAATTAAAAAACTCCATATATAAAATATTTTCTAGGTAAACACTAGGGAAGAAATTTCCCTCACCTTCTCAGGTTCTAAGGATACTCATAAATCATTTATATTATGACCCATGAAGTGAAATTTATCAATCCAAAAGTGAAATTTTTTGATATTGGAATTTAAAATATTCTCTCATAGTGTACTCAACATGATTTAGAATTTGATTGTGATGATTGAGTCTAGTTAGAGAATTTTAAAAAATATCATACATGAAAACAACCAAAAATGAATCCAGGTATGGGTAGAAACCGTATTTAATGAAATGAAAAAAATAGAATGTGTGTTTATGAAACTGAAATAAATAACCAAATTCTCATATAGGCTATAAATACTTTAGAATTCTATAAATGGTAAATATCATGTACTAATGTACACATAATGGTACTCCAATCCCAAATTAATCATTAAGAAAACTCTAGTTGATCAGAGTATATCAAATAGATCTTCTATATGTGGAATTGGGTGCTATTTTTTAATTTTTTTATGATTAAACCTTCTTGAAAACACACAAATATTTATGATACCATCCTTATTCATGGATTAAAAGCCAGAGAAACCCAAATAGATGTACTAGGTCATACAAAGCCTATGGATTCAAGGTCCTCTAACTACCAATTAAGTTTATAAATATCTACAGGATCTATCATATATGGAGGAAGATACATTGTTTGTAATTTTTAAATATGTTAAATGGTGAATTCCACCCCTCTATTAGAAGTTACCGATGAATATTTGTTTGATAAAAAATATCTAAATTAGTTTAGCACTAGAGAAAATATTCTATAATAGTCCTAGATCATCCAAAAAATGTCTGTAAATATAGGTCAACACTCAACTAATCCCATGATGCTAAGGTATGGTTCTACTTTCTTATTCATCCACATATCCTTTATAAACATACCTATTACCTTTAGGTGATATAAAATATACCATACCATGATAAAAACCAATATTTTCTTTATAAAAAACCAACCAGTCTTCCATGAAAATTATTTCAAATATTATCAAATTGTGATTGAAAAGGACCCTTAAGAAATGATAACCACTAATATTGAGGGGAAACTTCATTCATATATACACACTCTCTGACCATACTCAAATTAGATTATCATGTGTCATCACCCTACTATAGTAATAAATCATAAGATAATCACTATAAATTATAGTCATAAATAATAACATGTTAGATGCACCAATATCAAAAAATATAGATACTAATGATGAGGATACTAAAATCATACCTTTTACAATTGAAAGACCAACACTCTTTTCCTTAGGTATAGACATCACTACATTTAACTATCCAAATCCCCAAGCTTTAACTACAATGTGAAATCCCAGAGAAGGTCCACATTTTTGGCAATAAAAATTGTACGTTTGGATTCCCTGACCTCGACGACATCATCAACATCTATAACCAGTGGTACTATAGAATCCAAAATGTCCTGCTTCCACTGATGCCAATATATAATTTGAGGATGGTGTAGATCCTCTCCCACCATGAACTAGTGGATGTGTTTAATATAATTACAAGATATTTCACATTCTTCCACGGTATGAGTACTCTACTGGGTCTCTTCCACACCGAGCATTAATGTTACCTTGACTTCCATACTGACGCACACCACATTACATGTCACATGTACACTTTTACAACCAATTATTATATGTCACGAACCTTCCCAGGTTAACCCAAAACCTAGAACCCAAACCGGTCTGTAACATGTCCCGAGGGGCATTTCTGATCACCCCGGTATAAAAACTCATGTCGGGAATCATTACTAAAAAAGTGAGAATGATTTGAACCATAAATAAAAAAAGTATATAAATTAACACTTAATTTAAAAATGAAAACTAGTAGCGAAAAGAAATTAAACTGCACATACATTCATATGACCTTCGAGGTCACCATCCAACTCAGATCCTTGTTATCTCTAAGAGCGATTCGACACTAACATAACCTGAAACTAAAATGATAAAGTAGGGGTGATCAAAGAAATGATCATTAGGAAACACTATAGAGTCCAAGTCAATAATTTCAAAGAATAATTCCATTGATACTTTTTTGAAATACATTAATTAACATATATTTCTATACATACATTGAATTTTAAAAACAAAAAAACCAACATGATCCATTTCCCTCTTATTTTAAAACAATAAACAAGAAAGAGAAATGGGTAATTTTGATTTCAATTTCAAACAACCACATATAAATCATTTTAAACCGACCAAACATTCACAGTCTTCCAAATAAAAACCAAAACCTGGTATAATGAAGAGTATTTTATATGATGATGGTAACAACACTATTTATACTTGTGATGGGAAATCATGGGAAAGCCTTGGAAATCAGAGAAAGATAATAATGTACTATACTTGTGACTCATCCTGAAAGAATTCCCTACTCAATGACATTATAATGACCTAACACCCAGTTTTCACCCTACCTGGCCTAGTCAAGGGGCCCAATCCCATAGCAATAATAACAAAACATCTCCCAACTATGGTCCACTAGCCAGTGTGTAATCTAAAATATTGAATAAAACGTTCTTAGTAACCCTATTTCCTATGAAATGTTCCCATTTTTATTTTATAATTTGGTTGTTCCATGAAGATATACAACAAGCCACATTCATAAAATCAAACACACCACACAATTCAGCACTGCCCCGGCAACCTCAATAGTTTCTCCCTTACCTCAAATGAATTAACATTCCAAGAAGTCCCATAATGAGGAACCTTTAATCTCATGATCAACCAATGAGGAAAAATGTAACACCCCAAGATTCTACGATATTTTTCATTTTGAATAATGCAATAGATTCTGATGTACACAACTTCAAGATTCTGACACACCGCAACCAATAAAACTAGCCATTATGAATAGTAATACCCACTTTTTGAAATTTTAAAAAATTTATCTCTCAAAATGGACTTCATTTTTTGAATTGGAATATTAAAATTATATTAGGTTGAATTTTTGGTATTTTTCTAAAAACTTTCAATTTTAGATGAATAGTGAAAACACTGCATTATTGGTCAAAGCTGACTTTTTATTTAAATAATTATTTATTTTAAATAAATTTATTTTAGGTCAAAATAGATATATAATACCTATATAATATCAATTTAATGAATTGGAGACATTTTATAATAATTTTAGATATATAAAAATTTTATTGAACTTTTTATTGCCTTTTACCCACATCCTAGGAGCATTTGAAAATTTGCATAAAACATAATTTTACCACTTCTGTTAATTGAATTTCAAAAATCTAATAGAAACGTTTGATAACAATAAGTAAAATCTGGTTTAATTAGATGAAAATAATTTTTGGTAAATAAAATCTTTTAACTTTTATTTACCATGGTTAAAAGTAATTAGGGTAATTAAAGGTAAAAATGTTATTATTATTACCCTAACACATGCCCTAATTCTATGAGATAAGTGTATTTTGGCCAAAAACAACATTACGAATAAAATATGACCCTTTAGGACCAATTGGATTAGATTAGGACAATTATTATTATTTAATTTAATGAAGAGTTTAAAGTGTTAAACTCACATTTTCATAAATAAAACATTTTTAATATAGGGTAATGTGTAAGATAAATTATACTATAAATATTAATCAGAAATATTAATAGATTTCCAAAATAAATATATTTTATTTATTATTTTTAGACATTAAATAATTAAATCTATTTTTGATACAATGATGATGTAGTAATTACCATATTAATGAACGATTAAAATAATTGATATTATAAATATCCAAATAAATCTAATTTGTAACTCTTGATGAATTAAAAAAAAATTATAGGTTACTATGACATGTTAATGTTGATGAAATGAATTTTTTTCGAATTAATAATGTTGTTATGACTTTAACAGAAACATTATAATAAAGAGTCGTTATAATTGACATAAATGAGTTTTTAAAACAAAGATTGTATTATTAACTGATATAATAGTCTTAAAAATCTAAGGTTCAGCCAAAAGAATTAGATAAAATTATATATATTAACAATGAACCACTTGGGGTTATCTTATATTGTTATTGTATGTTTATTAACCATATAATATAAAAAGACACAGTGACATGGTAAATGTCAAACTATTTAACTAAGAGTTAAATCTAAAAGATAAGGTTAATATGATTACCTAAACCTATATAAGACCTATTGGATGAGATTTTTTATAATATTCCCCACCTTATACACTAAATAAGTTTTTTTGGAGCCATTATAAACTAAAAATTATTTTTTTATAAAATAATATTTCAATCTTTTCCTAATGTGCCCCTCACATCTCTAATAAAAGGAAACTTCCCCTTCCTTCAAAATCACACCTCCAAAACCGTTTTCCTCATCCTAACCTCCACCATATATCCTCTAAACTATCCTCCCTTTAACCTAGATTCCATTTTTTAATCATAAATCCAACCAATGGAGCCCTTTTCATCAAATAAAAAGAAAGAACCTGAAGAACATGTAAATATTACATCACATATTTCACGTTCTTTTCTTTTTCCACTTCCTCTTTATTTGTGGTTTTCATTTTAAAATAATAGCTTATGTATCTTATATATACTATGATGTTATTATAAAAATTGTATAACCATATTAATTGTTTAATCCATCTTATAAATGGAAAATTCACCATACGTGCATACGTACGGCTTACCATCTCCACGTCGTGGTATAGTTGTTATTCAATACATTATTTTATTGGATGGGAATAATAATGATGTATAATTGATGTAAATAATAAATATAACATGTTAATTATTCTGTATATATTATATTCCATCTATTTACATATGATTTTAATACCAAAAGAATGATATTGTCTCTCATGCGTACGTACAAATTATTATCTCCACAAACGTGATGAGATTTATTTACCCATCAAAACCATAAAAGAATAATTTTCATTTGATGATTAAAAATAATGTGTAAAAACATAAAATAATTCTGTATATGAATCTAAAACACCCTATCCATAAAAAAATGTCTTATGTAACAAAACTTATAAAGGAAAACGAATCAGTTAACACCAGAAATGACGATAATACTAAAATATTATTAACAAAGAAAAATTATAAGATAAAATATGATATCATATTTATGTATATGGTTCCTTTATAAATTAATAAAAATTATTAAAGTATTATACAAGAGTATAACATACCCACGACCAAGTAAAAGTACTAGTTAAGGGTTGATTTTACAATCTCTTCATTATCTGAGGTTTTTTATGCATAATTATCTACTGGGTCCCCTTTATCATCCACATCTATGGTTCTTAAAATGTATTTAAAAAACTTTTTACAATATCCTAGACTATGGGATAAATTAATTTATACCCTTTTTTGAATTTTTATAAGTTGTTTATAAAGGATCGTTCAGTCGTTTTCCAAACAAGGTACTTTATGACCTTTTCGAAAAATTAATGTAAAAATGTTTTTTAACTTATATGGCGGGTGCAGTAATTCTCTACCATTATAGAATCTTCAAAGATTCCCTTACAATATTATAATCATATTTACAAAATAAATTTTTTATTTTATATTTATGGGACTTTTAAATGATTTCAAAATAGAAAGAGATATTTCTCTCAAAAAAATTCGATTTCATCTATGTCAATATCATTTTGTAGATTTTAAACTTGTTAGAAGTTGATTTTTTGTGATAAAAATCATCCATATTTTACTTAAGGTATTGTGATATGTTCAAATATGGATATGTTATTTTTATACCATTCATGGTTTATGGATAAATTACTGACATTTCGTCTTCTAGTTCTAATACGAATGTTTATGTTATGTTTTATCCTTTTCATATGAGGAATTCATTAGACTTTGTAAGTGATGGGTGGATCCTACTATAGCTACTTGATGCATCGGTAGGACTCATGAGATAAACTCGTGTCTAGGCACAATGCCTTGGAAAAATCTTATTTGAAGTCTTGGCCCAAGGACTATACTATGTGGTTATGAAGTCTGACATTATGCATTCCATCATTATGATATTGGCTATTGATATTTCATTCTATTATTGGACTAGTAGAATATTTTATTGAATAAGTAAATGGAATTATTTTGATTTATATTATCTATATTATGATGAATTTTATGTTTAAAAGGCCTTTTTTAGTCTTATACATTGCCTTAAATGTTTATACTTATTTATGAAAGTTTCCACTATATTGTTATCATTACTGAGCATATGATCTCACCGCTTTCTATGTTTATTTTTACACTATGTGAAAAATTATATTATGAATGACTTGTAGTGATAGTATATGGGATATTAATGTGGTTAATTAATACAATTTTGTCATTGTTTTTCATTTTATAATGTAATGTAAAATTTTTTAATGTATCTAGTACTTCCAAGTATACTAAACTGATTGGTCTATCGGGATGTGATTTCCATGTATCATGTCAATTTTAATTAATAATGCACCGACTCTAGGAAACTAGTTTCGGGGCATTACAATTGGTATCAGAGAAATTTTAGTACAAACCATGAAAAGAAGATTTAGATAGACTCTGATTAGAGCACATTAACCTAAGATAGACTTTGAAGATTAGTATTGAAGAGATTCCTAGAATATTGGTAATGTAGAGATTTTGTGTATTTTCCTAGAAATACATCCCTGTCTAGATACGAGTATGTAGAGGCGGTTATGGAACAGAGGAACCTAGAAGTGAAAACTCATACAAGGAGTTTCGGGCTTGACCTGACGTATCGTGGTACACGACAATGAACCTTGATGCACTCTTGGTTACGACAATACTGGGGGATATGCTTTAGATAATTCACATTTTCATTATAAACCATTATTAATGATTTATGAGTATATACCTCCTCAATGAAAATATTTTTATTATTATGGATTATTTCCAAAAACTGTTCAATTTATGTTTAGTGTTTTCCTGGTTTGGGATTATGTATTTCAATTCATAAACTAATCAAGTGTATGCCATTGTGTATAAATTTCTCCTAGTAGATGGAATGGAAACTGTATCAATGAACATAATCCATGTAATTATTTTTCTCCTAATCAAGATAATTATATTGTAGCAGGTGATGAAACTGGTGTTGACCAGCTTATCACCATACTGGGAAAACTCACTCATGTTATGAATAATAACCATACCCATATGGAGCACTATAATCCACAATGTGGAGGATTAATTTTAGACCTCTTCATGAGGAAAAAACCAAAAATATTCAATGGGACTACAAATCTATTTGTGGCTGAGCAATGGATAAGTTCCATAGATAAAAAATATTTCATTCTTTGGGAAGTAAGGGAATAAGTTATCATGGATGTTTTTTTCCTCACTGGAGATGTAGATCAATTGAGATCATTGATTCAAAACACATAGGAAGATAATGAATTATCAAATATAGAATGAAGGTATTATAATGATATTTTCTTAGAAAAATACTTTCCTCTTGACCATCGAGCAGATATAGAAGGGAAATTTTTGAGTCTGAGGCAAAAGGAGGATGAGAATGTCCCAAAATATGAGGCTAACGTTACAAGTATATCAAGGCATGTTATATATTATATATGTAACCAAAGGAGTAATATTGATTGATTCCTTGATGGTATGAAACCATTTTTCCATCAATCATTAGTCTCAAAATCCCTCTCATCATACTAAGATATTGTCTCATGTGTTATAAAGACAGAAAAAGAATTATCTAAGTCTTTTAAATTTAAAGAAAAGCAGGAGAAGAAGAGATCTGTTGAACAATTTATAATTGTGAATAAGGGGAAGAAAGAAAAAGTTAAATATCCATCATGTACAAAATATTGTAAGAAACACCCATGTACTTCCCTGAAGAGAATGGGAGTTTGTTATAAGTGTGGTGAAGAAGGCCACCAAGATCGTGATTGCAATAGAAAGAAAGAGGTTGTTAATATTGAATGCTACAATTGTAGAGAAATGGGGAATTATGAAAATGAATTTCTAAACCGCTAAAGAAACTTACCTAAAAAAGACCACAGGATAATTGATAAGCTTATGTGATCACTACTGATGAGTTTGATGCTCCTAAAGTCGGGGTGAAAGGTAATTTAATGGTCTTATCATGTTTAGCCAATGCTTTATTTGATTTTGGATCATCGCATTATTTCATATCTTCCTAGTTTTCAAAGAAAATTAGATATTTCCAATTTTATTTAACAAGTGAGTAGTCAGTAAAAACTCTTAAGGGATGTATCTTTGCAATAATATTTTGTGAATTAGTTCCCATTAGAGCATAAAAAATGTTATTTATCTTCTGATCTCATCATCATAACCATGATTGAATTTAATATAATCCTCGATATATATTGGATTTCAGACCATGATAGAAAAATATATTTTATGAAGAATGAGGTTACAATTTTCGATGATGATATAAAGTACATTATCTTTAGAGTAGAAACATCACCACACGATTCTTAACTAGATCCACCCATAGTAGCTCTAATAAATTATATTATCTGGGAGGAAGAGAATGAAATAATTTTTGGTGAGGAATGGAATGTTAAAATAGAGGATGTATCAATTGTGAAAGAATATATTGATATATTTCCAAAGGATATACCTAGACATCCTCCAAAACGAGTAATTGGGTTTCTATTGATTTAATTCCTGGTTCAAGGCCCATATTGAAGACCCCTTATAGAATGGCCATTGTGGAATAAGTGACACTAAATAAATTACTAGATTAATTGTGTAATTTGGGATTTATTCACCTTAATGATTCTACATGGGGATCCCTTGTTCTTTTTGTTATGAAGAAAGATGGATCTATGAGGTTGTGAATTTACTACAAGGAGATCAAAGCTATAACGATAAAGAAAAAGTACACCCTACATCGTTTTGATGATTTATTTTACCAACTTCATGGAGATCAATATTTCTCAACGAATAACCTTATATTTCGATATCATCAGTTGTGTGTGAAGAAAGAAGACATTCTGAAAATAGAATTTCCTACTAGGTACATGCATTATGAGTTTACATTAATGCCTTTTGGGATGACTAATGCACGCTTTATTATTATGGATCTAATGAAGAGAGTTTTCAATGAATATATTGATGACTTTGTAGTTGTATTTATCGATGATATATTAGGATACTCTAAAAGATACTAGGATATAGAATATAACATGCGCATTATCTTAAGGACTCTTAGATGAAATGTATTATATGGGATGTTTAGCATGTGTGAATTCTGGCATAAAGAGATTTCTTTTCATGGCCATATTGTCTCTAAGGATGGAATCTCTGTTGAACCTCCTATGAAAAAGGAAATCCCAGAATGGACAACACAAACGAGTATGACAAAGCTTCATAGTTTTATTGGTTAAGCAAATTATTATTGGTGTTTTTTCCATAATATTTCACGATTGGCTATACCATTAACCAATATCACACATAAAGGGGATAAAATTGATTAGAAAAAAGAGTGTGAATAATGTTTTGATGAAGTAATGTAAAGATTTGTCAATGCTCGTATCTTGAATCTATCATCGGGGAATGATGTGTAAATTATTTACAGTTATTCTTCAACGAAAGGACATGGTTGTGTCCTTATACTGAATGATATAGTTATTGCATATGCATCATGACATCTAAAAATTAATGAAATGTACTATCCCACTCATGATCTTGAGTTAGAAGCTGTAATAGTTTCTCTGAATATATAGAGACACTATATATATGGTGAAAAATGTATGATTTATAAATATCACAAGTGTTTGAAGTATATTTTCTCACAAAAAGAACACAACATGAAGAAAATGTGAGAGGATAAACTACTCAAAGATTATTATTTCACTATAAACTACCACCTGGGGAAGAAAAATAAGGTGGAAAATTCTTTGAGTAGAAAGGATCATGGAGTTTTGAACAATATGAGGGTTGAAAAGGATCCTATATACATGGATCCAGTAAAGATGGATATGGGAATAACCATGGATGGTGAAACATCAATACTTTTTCAAATGGTTTCCAAACCATCTTTAATAGAAAGGATAAAAATATCTCTAACTAATGATGAGGAATTTCAAAAGAAAATTAAAGCAATGTATTAAGGGAGATTTATATACTTTGTATATGGAGATGGGATTTTGAAATTTTGGAAGAGAAATTGTGTTCTAGATATACCCAATCTAAAAACAGAATTGTTAGATGATTCTCATAGCTCAAATTTCCCTATACACCCAGGTAGCTCTAAAATGTATAGAGATTTGAAAGATCATTTTTTGTGGGACAACATGAAGAGAGATAGCTGATTTTGTGTCCTGATGTATGGTTTTCCAACAAGTGATAGCTGTAATACAACATCCTAGAGGAGTAATGAAGCCTCTCCCCATACCTTAGTTGAAATGGGATGATATTACAATGGAAATTTTCATGGGGATACCAAAGACTCCTAGAAGGAATGATGTAATATGGGTCATTGTTGATCACCTTACCAATTCAGCACATTTTCTTGATATAAGAGAAGATTTACCACTTTAATGTTTAACAAGACTATATATTAATGAAGTCGTAAGAATTCATGGATTACCTCTATTGATTGTTTCAAATTATGATATTTGTTTTACATCATGATTTAGGAAAAGTCTCCAGAAAGGCCTCGATACTTAAATTTTTTTTGAGCACTACCTACCACCCTAAAACTGATGGACAATCAGAACTGAGTATTCAAACCTTAAAAGACATGTTGAGATCTTGATCACTTGACATTCAAGTTATGTGGGACCAATATTTTCATATATAATAATTTTCCTATAACAATTGATTCTATTAAAGTATTTATATGGCATTATATGAAGCGTTATATGGAAAGATATGTCGCACACCAACTTATTAGGACGATGTTGGTGAAATAAAATTCATATTCCTAGATATTGTTTTGGAAACGATGGAAAAGGTGAAGGTTATCCAACCCCACATCAAAGCAGCTTAATGTAGGCAAAGATTCTATGCCATTAACTGAAGGATGGATTTGGAATTTCACATAAGTGATCATGTTTTATTGAAGGTATATGCATGGAAAGGGGGTTATATAATTCAGTAAGAAAGTTAAATTAAGTCCCATGTACATCAGACCTTTTGAAATTCTGGAATGAATTAGGGTTGTAGCTTACTGTTTGGTAATTCCACCAAGTCTCTCAAAAGTTAATGATGTGTTACACATATCACTATTAAGAAAATACATTCCAGATCAAACCAATGTACTCACATAAGAAGAAATTGAACTGGAACCTGATCAGTCTTATTGTGAAGAGACTGTCAAAATTCTGGAACTAGAGAACACGTGTGGAATAACCGGACAACTCTTCTGGTAAAAGTTCTATGTAGAACCCATAAGATGGAAGATGCGACGTGGGAACCCAAGGAACTTATGATGAAGAACCACAAGAGTGGTTTTATGATGTGAAATTCATGAAATTTTTAGGATGAAATTATTTTAAGAGGGAAGAATGTAACACCCCAGGCTTCCACTATATGTTTCTCTTTGAATAATGAAAGAGCATGCGATGTACGCAACTTCGAGATTCTAACACACCACGACAAAACAAACAAGCCGTTATTAATATTAATAACCACTTTTTTAAATTTTATAAATTTTATCTTTAAAAATAGAATTTATTTTTGGATTCATAATATCAAAATATTCTTAGGCTGAATTTTGGGTATTTTTCTGAAAACATTCAATTTCTGTTTAATAGTGAAAGCACATCTTTATTGGATAAAACCAAAATTTTATTTAAATAATTATTTATTATATTTAAATTTATTTTATGTCAATATAGATACATAATACCTAAATAATTTCATCGAAATTCATTGGAGTCATTTTATAATATGTTTAGATATATTAAAATTTTATTGAACTTTTTACCGTCTTTTACCCGCCTCCTAGGTGCATTTGAAAATTTGCATAAAACATAATTTTACCGCTTCGGTGAATTTAATTTAAAAAATCTGAGAGAAACGGTTGATATCATAAAATAAATTGTTGTTCAATAAGATGAAAATAATTTTTGGTGAATAGTAACTTTTAATTGTTATTTTCCACGGTTAAAAGTAAATCTGGTAATCAAAGGTAAAAATGATATTATTATTACCCTAAAACATCTCTAAATTCTATTGGATAAGTTTATTTAGACAAAAAATAACCTTAGGAATAAAATATGATCTTTTAGGTCCACTTGTATTAGATTAGGACATTTATTATTATTAAATTTAAAGAATAGTTAAAAGTGGTATACTCAAGTTTTCATAACGAAAACATTTTTAATATAGGGTTATACAAAAGATAAATTCTACTATAAATATTCATTAGAATGATAAAAATATTTCCCACATAATGATATTTTATTTATTATTTTTAGAAATTAATTAATTAATTCTATTTATAACAAAATGGTGATGCAATAATTTCATTAATAATGAATGATTAAAATAGTTGATATTATAAATATTCAAATAAATCTAATTTGAAAATTTTGATGGATTCCAATAATTTTATAGGTTACTATGACATGTTAGGCTTGATGAAATGATTTTTTTGAAGTAATCATTTTTTTATGACTTTAACAAAATCAAAATACTAAATAGTGTCAAAATTTACATAAATGAGTTTTTTTAAATAAATATTCATATTATTAAAAGATATAATATTTATGAAAATATAATGCTCGGATGAGGAGATATATATGGTTATATATAATAATTAATTAATAATTTGGGTTTTTTTTCATGTTATAGTATGTTTATTAACAATATAATATAAAAATACAAAGAGACATAGTAAATGTCAAACAATTTAACTAAGAGTTAAATCTAAAAGATAAGGTTAACATGATGATATAAAACTGTATAAAACCTATTAGTTTAGACATATTTGACCCATCCCCACCTTATACTATAAATAAATCATTTTAGGTCTATTATAAATAGAAAATTATTTTATTAAAAAATAACATTTCAATCTTTTCCTATGGTTCCCCTCACCTCTCTTATAAATGGGCACTTCCCCTTCTCTAAAAAGCACACCTAAAAAGCCTTTTTTTTCTCGAACAAAACCTTCCTAAATATACTATAGAATATCCTCCTTTCATCCTAGATTCCATAGATTGATAAAAAATCCATCATATAAATCCCTTTTTATCAAATCAAAAGGAAGAACCTGGAGAAGAGGAAAATATTTCATCACCTCTTTCAAGTTCATTTCTTCTTCCACATTCTCTTCATTGTTGTCTCCATTATGAAATAATAAATCAAGTATCTTATATATAATGTGAAATTATTTTAAAAATTTTACAACCATTTTCATTATTTTATCTATCATATAAATGACACTATCATCATACGTGCGTAAGTATGGCTTATCGTCTCCATGACATGGTGTAGTTGTTATTCAATACATTATTTTATTGTATGGGTATAATAATGATGTATAATTGATGTAAATAATAAATATAACATGTTAATGATTCTGTATATATGATATAACACCTATTTAAATTCTATTTTAATATCAAAAGAATGATATTATCACTCGTACGTACGTACAGATTACAGTATCCACGAAAGCGTTAAGATTCCTTTCCTCATCATAACCATTGATGAATAATTTTCATTTTATGACTAAAAATATTATTTAGGAACTTAATATCATTCTAGATATAAATCAAATACATCCTATCTATAACAAAAAAAATCTTATGAATCAAAACATATAAATGAAAATGAATGAGTTAACACCCAAAACAACGATAATACAAAAATATTATTAACAAAGAAATATTTAAAGATCATATATGATAACATATTTATGTATATGATTCTTGTATATTTTAATTAATCTAATTTAATTATTATACCAGATATTAACGTACCCTCAACCAAGTAAAACTACAGGGTAAGGGTTAATTTCACAATCTCTTTATTATTCGAGGTTGTTTATACATAATTACTATTTGGAGATCTTTATCATCCCCATCAATGTTTTTAAAATTTATTTCAAAACAAATTTACTATTTACTAGATTATGAGTTAATGTCATTTATACCCTTGTTTTAATTTTTATAAGATGTTTATTAAGGAATATTTCTATCATTTTCCAAATAAGGTAATTTAGAACCTTTTTGAAAAATTAAGGTAAGAATGTTTTTTAAAATATATGGTGGGTGCAGTTATTCTCTGCTGCTATAGCATCATCAAAGCTTCCCATACAAGATTAAAAAAATATTTTCAAAATAAATGTTTTCTTTAATAATTAGCTAACATTCAAATGATTTAAAAATAGAAAGATATATTTTTCTCAAATACTTTTGATTTCATCAATGTCAATATACTTTAATGGATTTTAAAATTGATTGAAGTTGATTTATTATCATAAAAAAATTTTATACTGTAGTGATGGTTTATTAATATGTTTTAATATGGATGTGTTATTTTTATACCATTCATGGTTTATCAATAATATATTGACATTTTTTATGCTAGTTTTATTATGAATGTTTCTGTTATGTTTCATGCATTTCATATGAGGAATGCATTGGACTTAGTAAGTGACAGTTGGGGCCCACTATTGGTCCTCGATGCGTCGTTAGGTCTCATGAGTAAAACTAGTATATTGGAACAAGGTATTGACAAAATATTATTTGTATTATTGGCACAAGGCCTTGACTATATGGTTATGAAATCAGGCATTATGCATTCCATCATTATAAAATTGGCTATTGATATTGCATGTTATTATTAGACTAGTAGAATATCAATGTGAATAAGTAAATGGAATTATTTTGATAAATACTTTCCATATTAGGATGTTGTTTAATTTTAAAAGGCTTTTGTTTTATTCAAATATATTATCTTAAATGTTTTTTCTTATTTCTGAATTTTTCCACTATATTGATATCATAACTGATCATTTGAGATCACCCCTTTCTATGTGTTAATTTACCCAGGATGCGAAGAATTATATTATGACTGACCTACAGGGATTGTCTATGCGATATGAATGTGGATAATGAAGGAAATTTTCTTGTTTTTTTCATTTTATAATGTAATGTATAATTTATGAATGTATCTATTATCTCCAAGTATACGAAACTGATCGGTCTTTCGGGAGATGATTTTCTTCTATCAAGGAAATGTTATGTAATAATGCACCATATCTGGGTCACTGGGATCGGGGTGTTACAAAAAATACCTAACTCAAGATGGGTTTTTCAAAAATCATTTCAAATAGGACAAAAAAGCCTAACCCCATTTTCACACATCATACCATTTCCATGTAACCATACAAATAGTGGCCACTATCACATTAACATTAACCGTCCAAGTTACATTAAACAAAACAATTTAATAAAAAACATTTCCATCAAATAGAGACCCCATTTTCACTATTCCCTTTCTATTCGGACATTATGTTTCAAAGAGTCACCCAAACATGTCATATTTTCCCAACAGACCCTTACAACAAATACAATTTACTATAAAAAATTATTTTGAAATATTCACAATGCATGAAAGGGTTCCAAATGGGATTTCATCCATTTTAAGAAACAATTTCCTAGTTATAAAACCCCAAACGTTTCATCAATACATTCACCCAATTCATGAAGACACCTTTAGTCACTTTTTTAACCATGGATCCTTCTTATTAAAAAGATATCGAGAGAGAAGATGGAGGTTTTTTTAGTAAAATCATGGTTCGAGAGAAGAGTCGCTACAGATTTTATCATTACTTGTTGGCCCATCCCCTGGTGCACTCCATGTTCCCACATCAAACTGCATAGCAGAAGAGGTCTTCTACCAACCATTTAAAAAATGACACACACACCATTTATTAGCACAAATAACCCTTTACACTAAAACACAAAGATTCTTAAAACCAACCAAACAATTCCAATCCACTTCCACTTCCACAAAAAAATTTCATTTTTGAAAACACAACCCAACATGTCCAACATAACCATTTTTAAGGAAACGTACAATTATCCAAATATAACGGAAAATCACACACATGGGGATAAATGATGAATCAATTTAAAACCTATTTTTTAATCCAATCTACTAATAATAAAATACCATCATGAATTATCTACAATTATAATAAGGGTGTGAAATATGATTTATGAATTTATAAACAAAACCCAAGCAATAATTGAATTGAAATTGGAAGAAAGGGCATAAAGACACCTACCTCAAAGGGGAACAAGGTCATACAAAATGCTTTTGTAATTGATGAAATAGGCAGTGACCCCTCAAAACTGCCCAAACTCTCATGCCTATAACTATATATATATATCGACAATCCAATGAAAATATTGCATGAACCATGATAGAATACATATATGGAGAACATATGTATATATATATATATTATATACATACCTTAGGTATATGTGTGCGTGCCCTCTGTTGTTAACCAAAAATTGACTATAATGACAAAAGGTACCCAAAATTATGACGACAAAGACCAATGAATTAACAGAAAGTACTAGAGACTCACATAAACCAATTTCACAAGTCATAAAAGACAACCAAATGCTTCCAAAGGGATTTATATCCAAAACACACCCCATTTCATATGAGCATGCCTTATAAAAACCGATTCTAAAAAATTTCAGAAACAGTAATATACTACCCAAGACTAGTTGTAGGAATAATTGCGATGAAAAAATTATTGAAAAATTAATTGAAATAAGGAAAGTATTAATGGAATGATTTGGAATGAAAAACATGTGAAAGAACCTACCTCAAAATGTGTGAATGTGATGGGACCTCAATATAAGGAAAATAATCAATCAGTCAACCAATATCATTACCTAGACATTGAAACAAATGTGAGAACATGACTCGTGACATTATAGTTTTGATTGATTTGAGAAAAAAACCAAAAAAATATACCACAGGAGAAGATGGTTATCGGAAAGGGGGAAAGCGGCCACGCTAGAGGTGGGAGAAGGCACCATGCAGATGGTTTCGAGCCATACCGAAAGGCCTCCATATAAGTCTGGGCCTGAACAAGTTTTCATGCTGGGAATAGGTTCGGCCAAAGAAGGTGGCTGAGCTAGGGGATGGTCACTGCGTGTCTGGAAGGAGGTGTGGTGAGGAAGAGGATGGATGAATCAGGCACGACAGGGTGGAGGTCTTGCGCCAGGCTAGTGGACATGCGTAGACTGGGGAGAAGGGAGTTAAGTACATCACTGAGGGAGAGGTATAGGTAGAAACAAGGTTGGAGCTCCGATAGGGAGAGGAGGTGGCGACTGGTGCCATTTTGTTGACCGAGTGGTATGGGAGGCATGCGCTTCGCCACACCATAGGGGTTAGAAGGATGGGAGGGGGTCATGAACCCCATAAGGCTTCAACCCTTTTTTAAAATAATAATAATAATAACAACAAAAACAACAACCACAACAATATTATTATTTGTATTAGTATTATGATTAAACATTATTGTTTAAATTGTTTTTTATTTACTTTAATCTTACATTATTTTATTTCACATAACAATTAATTAATAAATAAATTTATTTTGAATATCGAGTAGTTGCATGGCTTGTGTTCTATCAAGCATGCACTTGAGAAAACTACACATGAACCGTGTCACCCAGCACCGACTGCTTATATGGTTAAGCTGTGTACTTTTTGCATAGTTTTATAAATCGTGTTGAAGTCACACATCAACCAGATTAGGGTGTGACAATTGTAACCACCACAGACAGTTTAAACAACCAAAAATTCACTAATCCAACAATTACCATAACTTTTGTTCAATCCCATACAAAATTAGAAGAAACTGAGTGGCTTGGGGTGACCATTACCCTTGCACATCACACCCAACCAATTCAAGAAATACCACTCCCAACAATTTATGGTAGAATATGGAGGGGTTCTCCCCAACGTAGGAATTTACTAACATGGGAAAATTGAAACTTGAACATACCACATCAATGGAAAAACATTAGAGGGATGAAACAAATCATCTTTGAGTTCCTAAACTCTCCACACTAGTGGCACGTCAAAGACCGGTCTGATGAACAAGAATTTTGCACTGACGAATGAAATTTCTTCATGAACATGTTTTTTTGGAACACACAACTTTTTATATGGGAAACCTTCACAAAATATAACCACCAATAGCTACAACCAAAACCCCAATAAAAAAGATTCATTCAACCTCCACTGATCCAAACTAGACACACCATTAAAATTGAATGGCACTAAATTAATCAAACTCGGATGTTCCCAAAAACTAAAAGACTAACTCTACTTCCACAACCACACAACTATATCTAATAGAAATCAATTAACTTGATAAATAAGAATCAAATGGAAAATATACTGGGAACTGGGTATATCTCATTAACAACTTTTGGAAACTTTTTAGGTGGCACACTGACAACAACATGGAAAATACTATAAAAATCAGCATCAAGCTAAAACTCAAAAAAAGAAATAGAACAATCCAAGTGAAACATTCCCATAATAGAAACATATAAAACAAGTGACACATACTTTTCCCAAAACCACCATTTCCTAAAAATTTTAAAACTAACCAATGGAACCATATAAATCTCCACATGTGTGTTCATCAAATCCCGATTACATCATTTATAAAAAATTTCCCCCCACTCTCCGTAAAAACACCCACACGTGTGACCCTCAATAAACAATTCCAAGGTATATGCACCACTTTTTAATTCTAAAATCCAAACACACACCATATTTTCCAAATCAAAACCAATTCTCTTTAAAACTCTACTTTACAAATTTCAAATCCATTTGTAAGAAACACTTTTCCATTTTAAAACCACTTTCATTCTTAACAAATAATCACATCAAATAAAATAAAAAATAATACACAACCAATGATAAACCATCATAATGAGGAACTATAGTCTATTCCTAACCCATCGATGTGGTGGTGAGCTATACCCTATGTAATGCATAACACTTAGAGGACCTTGAACCTGTCCTATAGACTCCAAATGGGTCACCATCCCACATGTTTCCACTACATAGCCGTACTCGCCTCCATTGTCATCCCTCAATCCAAAACAACCCAGGACAAATGTCTCAAATCCCGGACTAACCCTTTTATCTTGAGGATCAGTGTGAGCAAGACTTTGCGATACTCTTTGCCCACATACCTCCCGAGTCCCAACAGTCTTAATCTTATCTACCATACATCACAAATAGAAAGGGTCTCCTCTGGTACTATTTTTTCATGAAGCAGCCTGGGTAAAACCATAACTAGGAACCCAAACCAGTCCCAATCATGTACCAAGGGGTTTTCCCGACCCCCCTAGAATGGAAACTACTATCAGGCATAAAAACTAAACATGTGGGATTGATTTGGAAAATAAAAAAAAATTAAATCAATAAAGACTAACTGTAAAAATAAAAACATGTTGAAGAAAGAAATTAAACTCTACATACCTCTATGTGACCGCCTAGGTCACCATAAAACTTAAAACCAAGTTTTCTCCGAAAGTGATCCTGCACCAACAGAACCTAAAACTGAAATGAAAAAGTAGGTGTGAGAAATGAAATTCTTAGTAGGAAACACCACAAAGTCCATGAAAATTGTTTTAAAAATCATTCAATTCATACTAGTTTGAAAAAAAAATTATAAAAAAAATTTCTATAAATAAATTGAATTTTAAAAACAAACAAGAAACCTGATCCACTTACCTCATATTTTAAAATAAGGCCCACAATGAAAAATGGGTATTTTTTATTTAATTTCAAAACATCCACATATAAGTATTTTTGAACTAACCAAACATTCACAGTGTTCCAAATAAATCTATAATTAGGTATAAGTAATAGATTCTACACAACAAGGGAAATGACACTAGTAATACTCAAGATGGAGAAACACAAGAAATACATAGAACTCAGAGGTAGACCAGAACATACTTTACATGTGTTTCATCTTGAATGCATTCCCTATTCAATGACATCATAACAACCAAACAACCAACCATCACCCAACCTGACCTAGTTGAGGAGCACAATTTTATAGAAATAATAACCAAACATTTCCTTACTTTGCTACACTAGCCAGTGCGTAATATATTCTAGTTTAGCAATCATTCTCGTTAAACCTCTTTGTTATGCTAGGTTACCATGTATATTTCATAAAGTGGGTGCTCCTTGAAATTCAAAAAATAAGCAACATATATATAATCAAACACACCACACAATCTGGGATAGCCCTGGCCACCTCAACGATTTGTTCCTTTCCTCAAAATAATTACAAGTCAATGAAGTCACATTCAGAGGGACCTACCTTCTCACGATCAACCAATGATGCAAAAGACCTAAATCGAGAGGTATTTTCCAAAAATCATTTCAAATATTCCAAATAGGCCTCATCCAGTTTTCCCACATAAAATATTTTCCAAGTTAGCATAACAAAATAGTATTAATAATAATAATAATAATAATAATTATTATTATTATTATTATACAAGTGGTTGAAATCATATGAGGTGTAATGACCCCCAACCCTCATTATTCACCCTATAGTGTGGAATGACACAACCCTCCCCTCCTTCTCTGCATGTAGTAGGGCACCAGCTAGAACCTTCTCTCCATAGTGGAGCTCCGACCTCACTAATACCTCTCCCTCTCTCCCAGTGGTGGCCCAACAACCATGTTCCCCTATCTGTGCATGGACACCATCATGGCATGAGACCTATACCCTACCGTGCCTGTTCGGGACAACCTATACCACATTTCACATCCTTCCTGATGCGCCTCATGCTTCTCCCGATCTATCCCCCTTCTCCTACCAAACCTATTCCCTGCACAAAATCCTGACCACACCCCAACATGTCTGGAGGCCTTCTGAAATAGCCTAGAACCATTTTTGGGGTTCCTCATCCCTCTTCTGGTGTGGCGGAATTTCCCCTTTCCGAAGATTGTCCTCTCCTATAGTATATTAAATTATTTTTTTATTTTTTTATCAAATAAATCAAAACTATAATTTTACGGGTCGAGTTCGCATATTTTTCGATGTGTTTAGGGCATACGATTGGTGCACAGAGCTAAGCTTTTCCTTCCGTCAAGGTATTTTCGCATTCACATATTTTTAGGTTGGTGGATTCTAGTGTTTTTCATTCTGAATAATTCCATTGATACTTTCTTTATTTCAATTACATTTTCAATATTTTTTTCACCATACTTATTCCTACGACTAGCCTTGGGTTTCATATTCTTGTTGGGTAGAGTTGATAGAAATAGTTTTTATACGGAATGCTCATGTGAAATGGGACGTGTTTTTGAAATAAATCCTTTTGGTAGTGTTTGATTGTGTTTTATGACTTGTTCATTTGGTTTATGTGAGTCCTTGTTACTTTTTGGTTGTGTGTTGGTCTTTCCCACCTGAATTTTTTGTACCTTTCATTGTTATATTGTATTTTGGGACAAACATAGGGGGCGCACACATATATTCTTAAGGTATATATATATATTATATGTCTTCAATGTACTTATAATCTCATGGAGTAGGAAAAACGTGCATTGGAATACGGTTGTATATATTTATATATATAAGTATATGCGTGCAAGTATGGGCTGTTCATGAATGGTCGTCGACTATTTCGCCAACTTCCAAAGTATTTGGCATGAGCCGGTTCCTCTTGGATGTATGTGTATCCATGCCCTTTCTTCCAATTTCAATCCAATTGATGCATTGGTTTTGTTTATAAATTCTTAAATAATATTTTTCACTCTTATTATAAAGGTAGGTAGTCCTTGATGGTGCTTGCTTGTCAGCAGATCTAATTAAAAAATACGTTTAATATGTTTATTCATTTAAGCCCATGTGTGTGCCTTGCCTATGGATACAGATATTTTTCATTATCATTCAAAATGGTTATGTTGGACATGTTGGGTGGTGTTCACAAAAAGTAAACTTTTTGTGGAAGTTGATTGGATGGGTTTCGTTGGTTTTATGATACATGATGATTTAGTGTAAATGATTATTTGTGCTAATAAATGTTGTGTGTGTGGTTCTTATAAATAGTTTGGGAGAATAAAAGTTCTACGATGTTGTTTGATGTGGGCACATCCAAGGATGCACGGAGTGCACATATTGATGGGCCAATAATGATGATGATATTTGTAGTGACTCTTCCCTCAAACCATGGTTTCTTAAAAATACGTCTATCTTCACTCTACTTATTATTTTTAGAAACAACTCCATAGTTTACAAAGTACATCAGGTATTTTCAAGAATTGGGAGAAATGTTTAATGACACATTTGGTGTTGAATAATAAAGAAATTGTTTATTAAAATGACTAAAAGCTCATTTATCACATTTTCATGCATTGTTCATGTTTCTAACTCTTTTTTATTATAATGTGGATTTGAGGTGAGGGACCGTTTGGAAAATATGAAATGAGTGGGGGGAGTATTTTCATCTTAAAGTGTCAATGGAGGCATAGTGAATATAGGTCTCTGTTTGTTGGAAATGTTTTTCGTAAAGTGTTTTGGTAAATATACCTTGGATAGTTAAAGATAAAGGGACGATGGGAACTTTTGGTACGGTTACATGGAAAGGGTTTTAAATATGAAAACTGGATGAATCTCATTTGTTATATTGGAAATTATTTTTGGAAAACACATATTGAGTTAGGTCTTTTGCCTCATTGGATTATCATTAGTATTGCCAAAGTCTTTTACCTAATCATATTGAATCCTATTTCTTGTACCTAGTTTTGGTTTTTATTTTGAAAACTATCAATGTTGGCTGGTTCAAATATATTTCAATGTGGATGTTTTAAAATTAAAGAAAAAATGCATGTTTTTCTTCTCAGGCCATATTTTATAATACACGGGCAATAGATCATGCAACTCCTTTGTTATTAAAATGAAATACATGTATAGAAATATATTATTATAAATGAATTTCAAAAAAGTATCAATGAAATGATTTCTAGAATGTATTGGCATGGACTCTAAGGTGTTTCCTACTGAGCATTTTGGTGATCACCGCTACTTTATCATTACAGTTTTAGGTTTCGTTATTGCTGGATCGCTCTCGGAGTGAACATGGTCCTGAGTTAGATGGTGTCCTTGGAGGAAACATGGAGGTATTTAAAGTTTAATTTATTTCTCTTATTTGTTTTCATTTTTATTGTCAGTCTTTATTTGTTAACTCAATTTTATTTATTGGCCAAATAATTCCCACTTCTTAAGTTCTGATACCGACACTGGTTTCCATCTAGGGGGAATAGGAACGCGACTCTGGACATTTTGTAGACTGGTTCGAGTGCCCTATTCAGGGTGGACCTATTCTTGTTTGGGACACAATACCTAGTATAACAGATGGTACTATATACGGATCCTTCGGTTCACTATAGGTGGATCAAGTCCCTTGACCTCAAGAGGACGACCATTTCAGCCTTCCTAGAACTTGACCCAAGGTCATCGTGGATGCATATATCTACATTGGAAACCAAAAAATGAGATGAAATACTAGGAACATAGGATTGAATATATGAAATAAAGAGAGGCTCCCAACATAACTATAAGATATATTTTATCCAACTACCCGATACAAGGGATAATTTAGAAGGAAAAATTACATGTTTATATAAGAAATTTAATTTTATACGGGGTTTAAATTTCATGTTATAGAGGAACAAAATATTTATTTTTTAATTGGAACGCCGATTTATTGGAATCCATTAGTTATATAGGTTTAATTTAGTAATTTTATTCATAATGGTTTAACTAGATGTATTTCAATTCCCATGTTACGATGACCCATCATTTATGAGCTACAATTATCAATCTATTGAATTGTAGCCAGGTTTTACATTCAATATTGGGATATAATAAGCCCATATATTATCGATCTATTTTATGGATCACCTTTCTCAATTTATAGATTCATGGAATTTATTAATTATAATTAGAATCCAACAAATGTAAACCAAATAATATTTTAGAAAATTTAACAAATGTAAATACTTAATTATATCATAATTGTCTAGTTAAAGTTCCACCATCATGCTATATGGGAAAAAAACTATTTAGATTGATTCTAAAACATTACGTCATAAACTACATCCAACTTTTCTTCCAAGAAGCATTATAAAATTTTACATGTGTTTCAGTCAAGGAAAACGTGATAAGAAATAGTAAAAGAAACAAACATGGCATGGAATATTAAAGACATATATTGCTATATGTATATATTCATACATGAAGAAATATACCCATTCAATATGGGAACATGTATAAAAGTTCATTATAACATTACCATATTTAAATTTCATCACCCAATATTGAATGTAGTGAAACTTGAATAGGAAAAATCAAGAAGAAAAAGTTTCATCCATGAAAAATCCGATTTTCTCGCATTATATCGTTAAATACCCTGTACATGTTATATTAAATTTTTCAATCACATATTAGACAATATTAAACAGATCCTAAAATGAGTATGAATAAAATCATTGATACCATATTGGGATGTCTTGGACCTGGTCTACTCATAACTAAATGAGACTGATTACCAATAAGGCCACAAGTTCACCCCTAAATACATCATAGGACACCAACATGCAATGAGTGACAATGTTGGTATGATTGTTATATTATCCCATAATATTTAGAGTTAGTCATAGTGGAATATATTAACAATATAGGAAAAATTGTAAGGTGTTGTAAATAATAATTGGTTAGTGGAAGAATAAAACATCCCAATAATAATAATAACACACAAATAAAAAGATGATCATATAAAAATGAAGATTTCATAATCTAACTAATACATATAATGGTATTACACAAGTGAAAACATGTATACGATGTGATTGGAGAACCATATAGTACTAATAAATAAAAAAGAGAAAAATACCAAAAATAACTATCTATATGAGCATCCTAAGGACTTCCTCAATAACAAAATACTAAACTCCCATCTTAAAAATTATCAGGCATTCATAGATGGTCCCTTCCCGCTATCCTATCCTGTATCCACATAATAATCCTTTGTACAAAACCATGGTCTGAATATAATGCAATTAAAAATTAGTAGAAAACCACCACTTATGTCAAATTCGAATACATTCAGTAAACCTAAGATGAAAAATTATCGAATATATATATGATAAAAATGATAAAATGAAATACTGATATAATAAAATCTATGTGTATATGAAAATTTATTAGTAATTATTTAAATGTGTAACACATTCAAAATGGAAGTGGACAACATAAATACCAACATCGTTTGTATAAATAGAATATCTATGAATGTAAGAACTCTCACTATGTCGGGAAACCAAGAACCATGATAAAGGTATACTCATTGTGTCTGAGTATTATATATAAGATACACTTGGTATGGAATTGATTGTGTCCCAATGAGAGAATATACAATGTTTTGCATCTATGGAGATCAAGATGTGTCCAAGGAGATAATCCATGGAATTTTAATATCTAAAATAATGTAGGTGAATAATACATGGCAAGAATATGCATACAGAAGCTATGAAATTGACTGATTCAAGGGATGGTGTACCACTAGGTAGTTGCATCAATTAATTATTCGGTGTCCTATGAGTTCTCTCACGGAATTCTAGTTTGATAATCCAAGTATTAATCAAGGGTGGTGACATATTTATAGTGATCTGATTCCATAACATTAATAAATAATAATATTTAGGTGATCAATTAGTCATGAAAAAAACCATTCCACTCATCAATTAAATTAATTCAATTGTCTGATTTCACTTATAATTGAATAATTGTCCATGTGAAGTGAACATATCATTTAACAGTTTATTTAATACAAATATAAAATTCCAATAACAAGTGGTAAGATAAGCACACCTAATAGACGATTTGGACATAATTAATGGGTGTAATCATTAGTATTTGTTATAACACACTCTAAGGGTTATTCAATTTGAGGTATTCAACCTCTAACAATTTGAAGGTGTCAATGGAAGGGTATAGGTTATTGTGTAGAAAATTAAATAATTTAGTTAGACATTTTAAATGTAACGCACAAACATTTTTGGTTGAGGAACAATGATGAAAAGTTATAAACTCCATGTATTTTAGGGAAAAGTGATTTTCAACTTCAGTTATCCCTATGGTAGACTCCTCATCATGTATGGATATCATATTTGGGATGAAATGATAGAAAAATAGTAAAATAATGAAATAAACTAAAAAAATATAATATTAGTTTTCATTGATATGATGAAAAATATGGGAAAGAAAAAAATAGAGTAAGAAAAAGGATTTTAAGGACAATGAGGGGAATCCAAAACAATGAACACTATTCAAATCAAATTCCAGATGATATAGATATCTAAACTCCTAAGAAATTGGAGAAGGGGAGAGGTTTCTATGGTGGTATAATTTTCAATGATGTTGGTGGGAGAAGAAACTAAATATTAATCATTAAAGGGGGAATGTAAGTTTTCCAAATATTTAAAGGGGATAATATTTGGTCTCTTGGTATGGATAATTGTGTGAAAACATTGTGATATCCACTATACAAGAGTTTCTAACACACACTATTTATAAAAATGATTTGAAAAACCATTCCCAAAAAATGTGTTTAACCTCTTTAATATATTACTACTTCTATTTGTTTTTCTATCCTATATTACATGGTTCAGATAACCAAGTTCCTATTATAAGGGCCACCTGGATGAGGTTAATTTTTAGTGATAATAGGGCACTAAACATGAACATCATCCAGTTTCTTTAATGAAACAATCCCTGTGCTCTGAAGCCAATACATAATGATCCCAAAACCTCCATATACCATTTAATAACATCCACATATATAAAATAAATGGGTTTTATTAAAAATTAAATTATCCACACATTTATGAAATTATGGGATCTTATAATTGAGACATATGAAGTCTTTAAATTTTTGAATTCATAATTATATCTTTAAAAAACATTATCATGTGGTTTAAAAAGTGAAAAAATGAAAAATAAATGAGAAACTTATTTGATTGTTTCACATTTATAATAATGAAACATTATTATTTTTTAGGGGGGTTATACCATGATAGCAACCATAATATAATAATCTAGATACCTCATGTTAATGAATTAAATTGTAGACAAACCCAACGACATCATATCAATGCATAACCATATAAATGAAGCTTTGTCTCTAATAGATGCATAATGATATCATGAGATATAAATTATTACCAAATGAATTAAAGGAACACATAATTTTAATCCCTCCTATCACTTCTTATTATAGTCAATATAACTTTTAAAAAAAATATGAATATAATGATGTTATGTAAAAACGCCATTATAAAATTCATGTCCCTTGAATTAAATGAAACAGGTTTACTATAAATATAATACATAATATCATGGATTAGATCAATAAACAAATAATTCAATTAGTATAAATTCACATACAAAATAATAGAATATACATAAGGTCTATCCATGGTAGATTTTAATTATAACATGAGAATACATATGAAGTGGAAGGAAAATAATGGATAATTGGATTTAAAGGAGGTGTTGAAAAGGTAATTTTTTATTTTTTATTTGGATTATATACAATTATAATAAAATATAATGTGAAATATAAAATATATTTAAAAATATATAAAAACCTAAAATCAATGCTTTATACAAAATCAATATTAGAATTTAGGCATGTCTTTTGAAAGAAGATTGTGAGAAGAATGTGTTTTTTTATTGAATATGGAATAAGATAATATATTGTATAATATTTTATAAAATTTGATTATTGAATTTGAAATAACATCTGTGATGGAATAAAAATATTGGAATTCTTATTTTTTGTTACAATATTTTCCGAGAAAGATTAATTACAATGAAGAGATACATTAATCACACATGAGAGAAAATCTTGATGTGAAAACCCATTATGAATTTTATAGGCTATGATATGATAATATATCATTTCAAATTATATTGATCGAATATATAAATCAAAATAAAGGATATATAAGAAATTTAATAAAAAAATAGTTTTATAAAATAGTGAAAAATATTTTTATTGTGTATTCAAAAGATAAAGTTAATAATAAAGAGTTGGACTGAGAGAGAGAGACCTCATACAAATTTTCTTACATAAAATTAATGGATCAACTAATGGGGGAAAATTAAAAATATATATCCAAAAATAATTTCAAAATATATAAATAAACAATGATTTGGAAATATAAACTCATTATAATATATGTTATACCTAGATGAGGATATATAACCCAAAGAGATGAGATTGATGTAAGAGTCATTTTAACTTATTACCCATTTTTTTGCATGTTAACATCTATAATATGGTATACATATATTTCATTAAACATTTATATTGATTTCTATTAAATTAATGTAGGATGTTATAGATAAATTATTTTAGTAAAATTTATTTATTATCTTTTCATAAATTATATAATGGTTAGTTTACCTATTTATTTGAGTTACTCTATTTCCTGTTCAATTTCCTAGTTATGATTCATTATTATTTACCGACTAGTGAAATTATATCCTAAAAAATAATATAATATAAATATATAGATATAATATGATACACTAACCATAATATAAGGTCATCGTAATTAATTAATTTATAATATAACTATTGGTTATTAACCAATCATTAAAAATATTTTTTGAAATATAAGAGAGACGTGTGTATATGTAATGAATTTTTTACAATAAAAATGAATTATAAAAATAAAAATATTATATATTGATATAAGTTATAGTAACTATCCTTAAAGGCTGAGATTCATAAATAATTATAAACTTATTTATAATTAGATAAAGATAACCATTAATAATATTTGTCATCAAGAGGTAGAGAGAGTACATATGTTATCAATAGATTATAATGGTCTTGAAATATCCTAATAAAATGAATCATTTACACAATTGGTATTTAATTTTTTAGTAGGTAATAAAAATCAATGGAGATTAGGTGGGAAGAAAGATAAATAAAATGTAGGGGATAGTAGTGTAACCACTTCATTGAACGTTACTCATTTTATATGGAATATGAAGACTACAGGGCTTTGAGTGAGGTGATAGCGAAAAATATATTTGTCTATAATTAATCGTAAGATAATTTAATTGAGCAATGTATTTGAAAAGGAATCTAATTCAGAAGTGATTTTCAATGGGGTTGGTTGGGTAATTCATATATGAAGGGGAAGAGTATTATGGGTTGAAATAATAATTAAAATATTATTTCAACACTAAAATATAAAATAATGGTCTAATTTGAGACTATTAATAATATTTGATTATATATATATATATCGTTAATTTCAAGACATTCTAAAATTGGGTTTCATAGTTTATAAAGAATAAATAAAAAACTAAAATATTTTTTAAGGGAATTCCTCTTTATAGACTTTAGAAATTAAATTTGTTTCTGAAAATTGAATTTATAGTTATTTAATAACACATTTATCTTACTAAAAATATTTTTTCATATAAAAAAACTTATGACATTATTATATGATCATTGAATAAATATTATTTAATGAAATATGTTGTCCCAAAATAATTTTTTTTAATATTCACTCAGAAATTCATGTTATAATAGAGAAATAAAAAATCACTCATTGATAATTTTTATATGATGATTCAAAAAATAAAATAAAATTTAAAAAAATATTCTATTATAGTTAAGTATTATATCTAATTCATCATATAATAATAAATATTTTTTAAATTATAAGTTAAAATAAAACTCATTGAAATATAAAAAATATTTTTTTTGAGTTTCTTAATTTGAATATTTATTTTAAGACTTTTTGATAATAATATTTTCTTATTTTAGACATGTTAAATTTTATTTATAAATCCTTTTACTATTTTAATGGAAAGATTACTAGTCAAAAAATGAAGTTAATATTACAATGATAATATTTTTTTATAATTTATATTAATTCATATTATTTCTATCATTTATCATTATCATAATTTTATATCATTTCTCTCTTTATCTATTAGAAAATCCCAATAATTTCCCTATTTATTTTGTTTACATTATCGTTCATGGGTCTTATATCTCTAGGTGATGATGACATCATAGATTTTGAATTTTTGCATATGTTATTTTTTTTGTTATTCCAGTTTATTATTCATAATTTAATAGAACATATTTTCCCATCAATTATTGTATTTTAATTACGGAAATAAAATTCTATTTTTTTGACATGTTACTACTGGCTTAATTATATCACATACTTCCACTATTATTTATTAATAAAAAATTAATTTCATTATGTAATGTAAATAATCAAAGGATAACAATCCATACATATAAAGACCACCTATATCATTAAAAATGTTATGTTTAATTTTATTACACATATATATTAATGGAAAATAATTATAAAATCAAAAGTTAAAAATTTAAGAAGCCACATTATACACCCTAAAAAATTATGCAACCACGTAGTTTTTATTCGTGTAAATTATCTATTAATTATTATATTTTTTATGGTAATTTTAAATATTAGAAATTATATTAAAATTAACTACAATTAATTCATAATAGTAATCAAAATAATGACTATATATGATTATCCTAATTATAGTTGAACTATTTTTGTACAAACTAATTTTTTTAACAAAATTTTTATACCTAAATGATTATGAATCCAAAAATAAAAAAATAATAATCTACTTTGATTCAAGAGGATTTTTTCATAGAACCACACTTATAGATCTTGTGGAACATATTCTTATTTTTCATAAATTACATGAGTATTTATTATAACCATCATTCCTATAATAATATGTTTAATGTATTTTAGATATAGATATGTATTAAATTATCAACCTATATAATTCCATAGTCAACTAATAGTATATTTCTTCAGTTGATTATACCCTTATTAAAAAACATCGATCACGTGGGTTAATACATTAAATAAGTGGTTATCTAAAAGCCTAATAAGATGTAAAAAATAATGATATAGAAAATTATCAGTTATATATCTAAGTATATAATTATGATTGATTTGAGATCAAATTATTGAATTATAATTGAAATAAAAAGATACATCATGAAACAATTACATAAGAGTTTATTGATATAAATCATAGGAACAAAACAAAGTGACATGGATATCATAGGGAAATAGGATACATTGTGATATTCAAGTGCATAAATTTATTAGATAATAAGAGTAACATGATTCATGAAAAAGGAAAATCAAAAGTCTGTGATAATATTAATATAATGTGGATATGAATAATAATGAATCCTTAAAACATATGTTAAATTTTAACACTAATGTATAATAATATAAGGTACAAATATAACTACCACATGTTTTTTCATAACATTATAGACAAATATTCCAACATTATTTAAATTCCAAATATTGTAAAAATGAACAATATATCATGTCTATGAATAATAATATCATTCGATACAAACCATTTCCCATTTTTTAATAGGGCTATATATTTCTATGCCCACCATCCATATTTTATTTTCTTTAAAATAATTTTGACAACATAGAAATAAAATTAATACAATAGTAAATGAGAATCAATAATAATATAATGTATTTTTAATGACAATAAATAGAAATTAATTATAATAGTATCATAAAAAATTATAACATCAATAATGAAATAAATAGTTCATTGATATTTAATTAACAATCAAACTAAGGGAATTTACAAAAGGTAAGATCATGGTAGATAAAAATTATAATAATTTACAATATTTATAAGTGGTAGGAAGTCGATGAATAATTTAATAAAAAGAGGATTTGATGATTTTTTTTAAATTCTAGTAGAAGATAATTTTCAGTTTAATTTTTTTATAAATATAGAAAACATAATTGATAGTTTATCGAATATCAAGATAAGTATTCATAAAAGTGTTCTATATAATGATATAAAATATAATGAGTTTTTTAGAGAATATGGAAGACGATTATATACTATATAGTAGTATAAAAAATGGAATATTGAAATTGGGATAATATCCATAAAGGAAGAAAATTATGTAATAAAAATGTATTAGTCAGAACATAGGTAATATTTTATGAATGAGGAATAAGATATAAGGTAATCTAATTGGAGAGAAAATTTTAATGGGAAAACCCATTATGAAATTTATCAGCTATGAGTTGAGTAAAAAATAATTTGATATTATATTAAATTGACATAAAAATGCACAAATGACAAGAGTGTCGTGATAGAAAAACATCCATGGTTATCAAAAGATCCTTATGATTAAGAAATTTAATTGATAGTAAGAAATGGAATGGATTTGGGGTGTAATTCTATATTGTATGAGAGGTCAATTAATACTTGAAAAATAGTGGTATTTTGAGTTAAAATAATGTATACCTTAGTTTATCAAGGCCAAGACCTGAAGTAGTGGTCTTTAGTGGGACTATAAATATTATTTGTTTCAAACTATATATTATTCACAAATTTTAGGCCATTTATAAATTGAATTTGTTATTCTATACTAAATAAAATAAAAAAACGAAAATCATTTGTTTTAGTTTAATATCTTATATATTAGGAATTTTGAAATTACAGTTTTTTTGTAGGTTTTTTTTATTAAAAAAATATATTTACCCAATTCGGTAATTTGATATTATTTTTTAATAATTTATTATTTCATTTTACATCAATTTTATGTTATTAAATGAACTCTATTTGAAAAAAAATTTGTTATTCAAATAAAAAATAAAGTTTTTCATAAAATTGCTTGAAAACACATTCATATAAAATTTGAGAATTTTAAATCAAAAAATAAAAAAAATTATTTTATTGTAATTCAATAATTTTTATATTACATTGTATATTTGAAAATATGGGTTAAAAAATTTGTTAAATCTTAACTTGTTAAAATATTCACCTAAATTTTTTATAAGAGTTCTGTAATTTGAAAATGTTATTTATGAATTTTTTATTTTTCATATTTATTTATTTTATCTATGTTAAATATTATTATTAACTCATTTTTCTATTCAAGTGGTTACATTACTATTATAACAACAATTTTAATATTATATCAATCATGTTACTATTTGAATTATATTATTTTTATTATATTGGTCATATTAGTCTTTTATTATATACAAATCCTTCTTTTTTACACAATTAACATTTTGCAATGTATTCTTTCAATGTCATATACATCCTATACAAAATTCCATTGTTATCTATAATGTTTTTCTTTCTATTTATAATCTGTTCTATGGGTGTGATATTTCAAAGTCTCCAAAACCTAGTGGACATTAATATTTTACACCCTTTATTTATTTGTTTATATTTTCACATTATGAATTTATTAATTTTATGGGCTATATTTGTCCTCATTTTTAATGTTCTATATTTTTGAAATAAATTATTATTTTTTTGACCTAGAACATGTGAATTAAATATATTACAAACTAATACTCTTATTTCATAAGGAAGTAATTTGTTTCTTCTTTTCCATTTTTTTTGAAAAGTTTCAATATATATATATGGACAAATACTGAAAAAAGATATTTAAAAAGTGATGAATTTTTTCCCATAGAATTTATTGATTAAAATTTATAAAAAAATACATTTAAATTCTAGGATATGACCCTTATGAGCCACATTTAACTAGTAATTTGAAATTACCTAGCCATCATAGATAAGATAACAAACAATCACAGACTATATCCACATACCTCTCAAGTTAATTTTTTCATTCTGTATTGCACAATAGATAAAGGTGATCCAAAATCTTTTTTATACCCCCATATGGTTTTCCCAACCGTGTTTACATCCCATGACTATAAATAACAACAAAAACGATATATGGGTCTAATACCTATCATTGACCTTTGAACATATTACTTGAATCCACCCGCTCAAGGGATATCATCATACATATATGCATGTCATAGTTAATTAATTTCGATATAATATATATTGAAACCCCACATTTTGTGTTAGTTAATTAATTTAACCATTATATGATAATAATGAAAATATTAATATTTTATTGGTGACATTTTAATTAATCAAATTATTCTACTAAAACTATTTTTCATGGAACTTTAAAAAATATTTTATGAATGTTCTCCCAATTTTCATTTTGTAATAATATTTAGAAGTCACGTGAACCTAGTATTCCAAAAAATAGAAGTATGATTGCCTCTTTCCACCCTAATTAAACAATAAAAAAAATAAAACATAATACCTAACATTATATATATATATATATATATAAATTATCTCAGTAATAAAAAAAATAATAACCACAATACGACATATTTTTTGACTAGGGAATTAATTATTCTACTTTTACCATGGAACAAGTATGATTTATAATCCAATTTAGAACCAATATTTTATCGCCAAAACAAGTCCTATAAGAGTAATATATCCAAAAATGACTCTGATAACTTTTTTAATATCTAAAATTGATTTTTTCTAGTTGATCCAACATACTCCATCACATAATTCATGTATCTTTATATTATAATATATGTCAAAATGTTCTAATGATAATGATAACTGTTTGGTAAACTTCACCCTAATTATCTACAGAAAAAAATAATAGTTAATGAAATAGAAAACCCTATCCTTAATAAAAAATCATATATATGGAATTTATCCCTGAAGGATAAATATAAAAGTAAGAAACCATTCTATTAAGTAGTAAATTAACACCTTAATAATAAATAGTCATACATGAGAAAATAGAATTCCCACTTATTTCTTATATAAAACATAATTTAAAGGATAAAAATGAAACCCCACAAAAATATCCAAATCATAACCTCATTTTTATATCTATCACATAGTGATGATACTTTATCCTATGACCTATTTAACACATCTTAGTATAACCTACATTGCATACATGAAGTTTTCATGTCCAAAAATGAATAAGTATGGGGTGTGGGAATAAATTTTATCTAGAATATTTCCACAGTCCCAGTAAAATTATACATCATATATCCCATTAAAATTTATATATATTAAGGTTAAAACAAAATTAACATATATTATACTCATAAAAAAGTCTATTTATAAAATCATAAACCTACCACCATGATGTGTAACCTTACTAGATTTAGATATTTCTAGTGAGTTGTATTCATTTTAAAAATTGCATTGTAATGTTAAACCTAATATATAATTCATTAAACTATATTATGTGATAACACCCATATCATAGAAGGTAATATCACATATTGTTCCCTTTAAAATAACCAAACTGTGTGGAACATCTTCTCGTTTATATCCCTTAGATTCAGATATATATCAAGAAGTACATCCAAATCATATAAGAGGGTGATGTGTGATGAACAACCTATATAGGGCCATAAATATAACAAGGATGGTGTATACAAACCCATATACTAAATGAATCTTCCAAATAATGTAAAAGGTCATATAATGACCCCTTTATTAGGAAAAATATATTATTTAATGTTTTACATCCTAAGGGTTATTCTCTTACATATAAGACCACCACTATATGATATTCATCACTACACACATTATATCTTATCTATTTTGGGGAAAAAATATAAAACTAGTTTCTCGACATATGAATCGCATTATTATCTCTTATTTTGTTCTGAAGTCACTCCTCACTCTCATATCTTTATAATCTAGGTCTCTCACATCCCAACACTTATGGATTAAGGTATAATCACGAAATACAAATATCTCAATACTTACAATATTAATTAAATAGACACTAAGCCTATAATCCCTATACATCATATCATACAATAGTAATACATCAATATAAGAAGATAAAACAATCCAAAACAACCTATATAATTCTATTAGATTTATTGTGATATAAAAAACATTATCATACACATTTGATTACTATAATATGTATTATCTTTATAGAAGTTATATTCTTATCACATATGAAAACTAAATCCACACACATTATGTGATAAAATCATTAAAGTATGTTGTATGAATTTGTAAAACAGTCTCCCAAAAATAATGAGAACCTATATATTTAATAATGATATCCCTAAACCATTCCCTTTGGTCTGAAAACATCATCCATATATTATATAGAAAATGTCTGAATATCTGCTGCTATGGTATAATATAAATTGAGAATTTATCATATGATATTCTCAAATGGAGATATTTAAGAGTGAAGGTCATGGGTACATACCCACCCACATAATAAATTCATAATAAATATTTCATTATATGTTCCAATTTATGGGGGTGTATATTATTCCTTAGACAAGTGACCTGTAAAATATTGACTCGGCTCACACCAACTTGTAGCCAAACTAGTTCCTCATGTAACCTTAGGCGTGCCTCCCTGTATTCTAGGTAATTTAATCTAGAATCAAGGGTATAATGATAAATTATGGGAGAATATGAACTATTTAACGAAGTAATTAAAAAATATAAATAATAAAAAATAATAAGAAATTGTAAAAACACATCACACATTAAATATGAGAACTGGGTATGTTCCCTCAATCCATTAATTTAGACATGTCATGTCATAATGGTGTCATGTTTCAAAAGATAATCCAAAATAATGATCTAAATGGAATTCCCCAAAATGTGTCCTAAAATTAAGACTCTTCTACTTATCTATGCTAAATCCCACCTCTCAAATCATCAATTTATCAATGGTCCTCTTCCCCTATCAAGACCTACAATAATGATTTATAATCAAGTACCAATGGTAACCTACGAACGATGTTTGTACAACTCAGTAGGCCACCAAAAATGAAACCTAATGAAATATACAGTATAAAAAAAGATATATAATATAATAATAGATAGTTAAATAATTGAAAACATTAATTATATTTAAACAAAGATCATTTATGAGCATTGTACCACAAGTTCCCAAGTAACACCAAGGAAAACCAATCTTTTTTAAGACCATGAAACTATTTAGAACTATACACCACATGGGATACAGACATTAAATATAATATATGGGTTTTATTACCTATTCATATTTGGATATCATTGACCATAATCTCATGTTCCTACACCATTTTATAATCCACTACTTATCAAAGCATCAAGTTGGAACGTAAAAGAGGATAAAATGTGTCATGTGTAATATTTAAAATTAATGTTGCGTGGTGTCATTTCCAACAATCGTAAATCAAGGATAAAGTGTGTCATGTCCACGATCCTTACATATGGGTTTGTATGATCATGTCAAACATCGTTAACCATCCCCTCAAAAACCAACTTCAACATTCCAACATACATGAACTTTTTATACAACATGATAGCAATATAGAACTTTTTTCAATATTAATTATTCCCCATGGTCTATTTTATTCCAGACCATATGAAAAATTAAAAAAGCTATCCATCACATTTTTTATTCAGATTGAATTTTTTTAAAAGTGGTATTTTGGTAAATAAACAAAAAAAATTATTAAAGAAAAAGATTACATGAGTATGAAAGATTAAAATTTTTTACAATCCCTATCATAAAGAGAAAGTAAATCAATAGAGAATGTGTTCAACCATGTTATGTCATGATTTTCTCCAATTTTAGAAAGTCCATATGTATCCTTGTTCGCTTCACAAAAGATATGTGAATGTAGAAAGTCCATACAATGTGAAGTAAGTGGTCATGTTAGGTGCACTATGCCATTAAATAGGGATCCCACAATGGTATTAGATCTAATTTCAATCTAGATATTGTCCCAGACATGTTTCTTCAAAAAATAAATATCCTAAATCACTAAAATTATTTTGGATTCCATGGAAGTGGAAACTCTAAAGCTAACATAGAAACACCATAGAAACTTCCCAGAGTGGTTTCTAAATATTTTGTTACAACTTGAGGTACCTGAGTTGCCTTTTGAAGAACCATCAACATTGAAACCATTAAAAAATTCAAAAATTCCCATTTAAAATTTTTACATTTTTTCCTTTCCATGTCATGAAACATTTAATTCCCATATTATTCCCAACATCCCCATATTACATGATAACATTCGAAGAAATAAAAATAATTTGGTTAAACTCATAAATCCCAAATTACACTAATTACAACCCCTTTTTACAACATTAATGGAATTGGAACATAACATGTTTGACTGTAGGTCTGGCTAAAGAACCATGAATAGACCCAATGAGATCTTTTAAGGGTCCAAGACATCACTGAATGGGCCAATCAATTTTTTCAATAAAATAATCAATGGTGCATCATGTCGGTTACATTGGACATACAACACACACTTGACGAATGACAAGACTATGTGAAAAGATCTTAGACCACCTATATGTAAACAAAAATCAATTATGAGCATTGTACCTCAAGTTCCCAAGTAACTCTTAGGAAAACCAATCTTTTTTAAGACCATGAAACTATTTAGAACTATACACCACATGGGATACATACATTAATTGTAATATAGGGGATTTATTACATATTCATATTTGGATATCATTGACAATAATCTCATGTTCCTACACCATTTTATAATCCACTACTTATCAAAGAATCAAGTTGGAACATAAAAAAGGATAAAATGTGTCATGTGTAATATTTAAAATTAAGGCTGTAGAGTGTCATTTCCAACAATCATAAATCAAGGATAAAGTGTGTCATGTCAAAGATCCTTACACATGGGTTTGTATGATCATGTCAAACATCGTTAACCATCTCCTCAAAAACCAACTTCAATGTTCAAACATACATGAACTTTTTATACAACATGATAGCAATATAGAACTTTATTCAATATTTATTATTCCCCATGGTATATTTTATTCAAAACCATAGGAAAAATTAAAAAATCCATCCATCAAATTTTTTATTCAGATCGATTTTTTTTTAAAAGTGGTATTTTGGTAAAGAAACAAAACACAAAATTTATTAAAGAAAAATATTACATGAGTATGAAAGATTGAAATTTTTAACAATCCCTATCATAAATATAAAGTAAATCAATAGAGAATGTGTTCAACCATGGTATGTCATGATTTTATCCCATATTAGCAAGTCCATATGTATCCTTTTTCGCTTCACAATAGATATGTGAATGCAGAAATTCCATACAATGTGAAGTAAGCAGTCATGTTAGGTGCACTATGCCATTAAATAGGGATCCCACAATGGCCTTCGATCTAATTTTGATCTAGATATTGTCCCAGACATGTTTATTCAAAAAATAAATATCGTAAATCACTCCCATTATTTTGGATTCCATGGAAGTGGAACCTCTAAAGCTGCCATAGAAACACGGTAGAGACTTCCCAGAGTGGTTTCTAAAGATTTCGTTACAACTTGAGGTTCTTGAGATGCCTTTAGAAGAACCATCAACATTGAAACCATTAATAAATTCAAAAATTCCCATTTAAAAATTTCACATTTTTTCCTTTCCATGTCATGAAACATTTAATTCCCATATTATTCCAAACATCCCCATATTACATGATAACATTCTAAGAAATAAAAATAATTTTGTTAAACTCATAAATCCCCAATGACACTAATTATAACCTCATTTTAAAAAATTAATGGAATTTGAACATAACATGTTTTACTGTAGGTCTGGCCAAAGAACCATCAATAGACCCAATGAGATCGTTTAAGGGTCTAAGACATCACTAAATGGGCTGATCATTTTTTTTCAATAAAATAATCAATGGTGCATCATGTCGGTTACATTGGACATAAAACATACACTTGACGAATAACAAGACTATGTGAAAAGTTCTTAGACCACCTATGTTATTATCAATGATTGTCACATGTCCATTACATGTCCTCTGGTTTATGATAGAATTTTTTAAACCATAAAATCATTCAGCTCCATTAAAATTATTATTATGGGGTATGAAATAAGAAGGAAAACCAAAAATTTAATCCTACATATATTTGAAGAAAATAAACTTGTCTTCATACCTAGGGATTTAGATCACATTAAAGAGAACTCAAAAACAATTGACTCAAAGGATATATAATATTGTAAAGGGATTAAAAGGTTGTATCGGACCCTTTGCTAAAAGGACTGAAATGGAGGATAAATTTGAGTGAGTTCATATAATATTTAGGGGTAAAACTGGAAATTTCCCATTTTTTAGGAGGTTCATAGTTTGGACACATGGTTTTTTAAACTATGTGAAAAAAATAAGAGATCCTTTTTCCAAGGTAAGATCACATCCCATAGTTTCTTGTGCCACCCACATGGTTTGTAAAACCGGGCTGAAGCCTGGTGAATTGATCTAGACCCTACAAAAATAGTTTCAATACCTAATTGTATAGTGGGTTAAAATATGATCCCCCATAAAATATTCTACACATTCACGGTTCAATGTTAGCACTAACAATGTGAAAACCATGTTCCATCTACTCTGGTGTCCAATTTAAACAATGTCCAAGTCTCAATAGCATGAATTTTCCTCAATACATTTTCTAATGATAGAAAAAATTCGAAAAACTATATTAAAAATGAGGATAACGAAATGTTAAAAGAATAATTTACACAAAAATGGTTAGGGTCTTACAAACTTCTCATATAGTAGTGATATTCCTTCAGATTCACTTCTCAGAATCATTTAGAATCAAATTTAAAATCATCAGACCATTTTTCGGAAAAATAACCTTCCATCTAGAAAGATTAATCCTAAACAAAACAGTGCTTACAAAACAGTCACAATAAAGGAACAATCATACCTTGACGATTTTTATAAAAAATGATCAAAAATATGGATATGATGATCCTCATTGGATACATTGGCCCCAAACTCCACATCATTGATATTAATCACATGTGAAGGGTTGGAGTATTACTACAGATGTTTTGACACATGGAGTAATCCATGAATAGAACTACATCGTTGTGGAAGAGCTAATAAATATTCTACTAGACCTACACTACAATAAATATTGAATTTCTAAATATACCTATGTGCCATAATACCCTATTTATGAATTTGAATGTGACCCAATCTCATAAACACATAATGAAATATGTGGGACCACATAAAAACTAAAGATGTTTATATCACCAATCAATTTGTGACTTATGCATACCATGGGATAATGTAATACGTTTATAAATAAATTGGACCTACACCAATGTATCATACATAAGACTCGACCCCAACATCACATATTCTCCCACTTCCATCCTGTATAAAGTTGTTCATCATGGAAATTATACAGTTCCAAAAAGTGTGAAATTTATAAATCATCTGAAAACGATTATTATATGGGAACTAAAACACACTAGGTTCTTCACCAGGTTATTGAAATACCTAATAACTATTATATATAAACATTATCTAACAATTGGAATGTTTTGTTATATTTTTGGAATAGTTTTTGCTGTTATTATATTCTCAAAACACCTGTATACTATGATCCTTTTGAAAAACATGTTGTCAGTATGAAGTAAAATGAAAATAATGATCATAAAAAACACTTTGAGACAGCTTATGAGAACAAAATATATATGGAATGTACATATTACAAAACTCTTTAGCCATGATTGTCTCTTTAATTAGTAAGAAATGGGCTACCAATTTCAATGGATATAAAATCCCATATATTGCATCAATCAATGGGGGTATCCGCAGTAAACCCACTAAAACATAAATAGAAATATCCACCCAAATTCATTTTATAATGGGTAATGGTATTAATGTACCATTAATAAATTTATTATTATCCTCTACCAACTACTAGATGTAGTAGTCTATCACATGTCATGTAATCTTCTTCTTCATTCCTATCCACCAATACATTCTATGAAGATCGCAGTACATTTTGGTCAAAATAGGGTTCACTTCCCACATCATGGAAAGAAAATCATTTATCAAATCCTCCCGCATACCAGTAGGAACCAATATATATCCATGAATATGGATAACATCCTCATGAGATATGTTCCATTTAAGAGGTAATTCTCGGCAATCTACGTTCCCACTCAATACTCGAAAAACGAGATTCTCATACTACCTCTTCTCGATATAACTGATAAGGGTGGTTACATTTGTTTTGGTTGGGAGGTTCATCCTTTCCAACTCCCCCTAAACACATATATTCATCTCAATGAATAATTCAATCATCTTCAACATAGAACATGAATCTTAAACCCCCTAAGTTCATGTCATCTAAATCAAATAATTCCCAACACTATTTATTTTTATAGGCATATTAGTGAGATAAAAAATAAAAAAATTTCATGTACTCAACTGATCTAAAATGTCATATATTTATATCATTATGATATAATATATATTTTTTGATCATATGATCGATATAAAAAATTAACCTTAATCCAAGGAGATAAGATTTCCCTCATTTAAATACATGAAACACACTTCTAAATTGAGGTAGTGGATATGATTGTTCTGTTCAACTAGCCATAACTATCATGACCTATATTTCATGACTCATTATCCATGAATAAAAATATCCCCACATATGATCCTAGAAACCTTATAATATAGAATATACTCCTTACCTTGTTTAGCTATGATCAGAATTCGTACAAAAGATAAACATAACTTCATCAATTGGAAACCATTTTCACATGATTCACACCACTCAAAATTTACTCCATTCATCGTCAATCCACATAGAGTTTATTAAAATAGATAAAACTCCCAGATTAACATTTGGTATTAACCTCTTAAACTAAAAAACCTTTAAATTTTAAGAACATTTTTGTGTTCTCCCAAGAAACAACTCCTTGGACCATATCAAGGTCCATTGACAAACCATCATCCAAATTATTTAACCATTGAAATGAAACTTTTCAATATAGAAGTGAGTTATAGATACCTTAGTGTATAGACAATTCTATATAACTATATAAGGTGATTTCAAGTTGTTTGGCACGATTGAATCGTGTTTGGGGAGTGTGCTAGGATATCATGAACAAATATAACCAAACATTGATCCATGTGTGGGTTAATGATTTAGTTAATAAAGACCATAAAAATAGGATATTTTTTCCAACTACAACTTCATAAATAAATTATATAAACCATGCATAATTATGAAGGTGTTCCATGGTATATTAAACTCTCTCAACCTTAATTTATGGTTCCCTAATTCAAATTATTCTTAGGGAATACACTAGAACCACAGAAGTGGTCAAAAATATCCTCAATATATAGAAGAGAAAACGTTTACTTATTCACCATTAAGACCATAATTTGTTAATTAACATATAGGAACAAATTAAAATATTACTTTTTCATTATATGTATTGGATATCCCTAAGGTGACGTACTTGAATGCATATAACATTTATCCCTTAATTCCTCCAATTTATTTTTATGCTCAAGAAGCTCTACTAGTTCCATTTTATATGGTTTAATTGAAATTGAATTTTCCCATAAACTAAGTCAATATGTACAAATAAACAATCATTTAGGAGAAACCCTAAAAACTCCTCAGGAAACACATCATGTAACAAGTCCTCTATAGGAGGTAAGATATCCTTCTCTACTCTCCCTTCATCTAGTACAAGACTCTCACACTAGGCTCTATGATTGACTAGCTTACGATGTACATGTCTTGCATTGCCTTTATGGATATCATATTCTACATGATGAATGTATATTTGACCCTTAAGATATGTGAAATTCTCTCTCTTATTGTAAACAATATATCTGACCCTTATATGTTTCCAACCAATCCAATATATTTACAATTAAAAAAATGTCTTCTCAATTGAGAATAGATCCAAATGTAAATGATTCCCCCTAATCTTGATTGAATCCACCTTACAATGATATATTATAAGGAACTGACCTTAAACATTACTTAATATTGAGTTATTAGAAGATTACACATTGAGGATCCTTTCAGGTATAGAGTTTTAGATTATTAGATCATAAATCATTCATTACATTCCACATTTAAACAAAGTGGATACATAAAAGATAGTAATCATTTTTTCCATCAAAGGAAACATATTTAAAACAAAACATGGATTCTTTCATGACACATCATTGACACTATAATCACATCATGTACCTTTCACTTGACCTGTGAATTTTTTTTCAAATACATGGGATGAGCATAAAAAGCTCAGTAAGGGATATAAAAATACGGAAGGGAAACAATAGTAAATGTATACGTAAGAATCAATGAAATCATACATTACTCATAAAACATAAGCATGTTGACATACCTCATGAAATCATAAGATTTATTAATAACTCATTGAAATCATAAAATGTAAAGATAACTTGAGGCATTCATAACATTCTTACATAGGGAGTAACCCTCATGGTTACATTTGGAATACCCATCATAGTATATTCCATAAATCTCTTCGGAGAAACCATAACATTTAACCACTTCACATTACCCAATCCATTTTAGATCTATATCGGGCTCACCTTCCCTTAGTTTATCATGAAACCACAGTCTTCATAACAATGCCCAAGAACCATAACATAATCGTATCACATAAAACATGCATAAAGGATACATTACATTTCCACATTTCAATCACAAGATATCAATAACACATTGATATAATAAAAAAATTATCAAAACCATTTTCAATACCTAAATGAACAAACGATAAAACATGGTATTTATTTCTCATTTACAAAAAATGTTATGGCTTGTAGGGGAAGCCGAAACTCAAATAATGGTCACGATGGCAGAGAAGTCATTGTTGCCGCATACGTATGACAAAAAAAAACATTCCTTTTGTCATTTAGTAAAACAATTTATATAAAAAAATATTCCTTTTGAATAGATGTAACAGTAAAAGGGGTTTTTACACCATATAAAAGAATGTTGTGTGTAAAAAAAATATGCCTCAATGAAAGGAGATTGAGACGAAGACCCATACCTCGGATCTGACTTGACTCGATCGTTCTCTAATGTCGTGAATAATAAACCTGAGTTAATTTCGACTTGCTTAAGAACCTTTTTCAAGTCAATTATTACTTTTATATCACTTATTACCATGTTATGAACACAACGTAATTATTTAAGTTAATAATGGTCGTTCTGTCGATCATTGGTACTTGAGTCAAAAATAAACTCTTTATAATTACAGGTTGTTAATGTGGTAAAATATCCATTATATCTAGAATTATATTCATTATTTAGATATCATATATGTCATATATATCCTGTATATAAATGCTTTTACAATATTACATAACATTTAGAGGTAAGAAATGAAATGCATTGTTCATGAAGATGGTAAGCCATACGTACGCATGAACGCTACTTTCATTTCTATTTCGTATTTTATGGAATGGAATCCTAATGATATAAAGGTATATTATAATTCCAGTATAATATCATATATAATATCATTAATTCCATCCTTTATACATCCCACATATGGAATTAACGAATCAAATCACTTTGAGGGGGCGGAAGTCCGCACTACCTAAAATGAAGATATCGCATATACCCATAAAGGAATCCATTAAGGTATGACATAAATGAAAAATATAGAATCTTAAAAACAATAAAAATATTATATATCATATATAAATATAGTGACATCTTAATGGCCACCTTTGAAGGTGTTATAAGAATATTGAACAATCCTCGATTCGTGAGGCATAAATTCACCATCCACGGAAATAGTATGTTCTTTAACCATTACATGTAGGTGTGTGTAAGTGTAGATCGAATAATTCTTTTAAAAACATCCTATTATATTTAAAATACTTGATTTGTTACAAAAGAATTGAATAAAAATAGTTTATTGGGTTGGAGAAGCAAAATAAAACAAAAGAACATTAGAGAAGTCTTTACCTTTAAATCGGGTAACTCTTTTAGGATTGTGCCAAAAGGGTTTTTGAAGAAATTTATGGCTACGGTAAGGCATCTAGGATGAATATAGGGACGTGGAGAGAAAAACTGAGTAGATATTGGCCGAGAAAATGGCTTTAGAGGTGTGTGTAAAGAGGTATAGGTGGGGGCCTTTTATAAGAGGAGAGGAGGGGCACTCTTGGAAAGTTAAGAAATGTTACTTTATTTTAAAATGATTTTCGGATTTTTATGGTCTCACATTTATATATTTCAAGAATAATGTTATAAGGGTTCTAAATATATTCATCCCATATGTCTTTGACAAGTTTATGTCTTAGATTTTATATTATACTTTCATTTTATTTAAATCGGTAAATAATGAGATAATCGCTACATCATCATGATGTCATAAATAATTTAATTTATTTAAAGACTAGAAATTATAAAAAAACTAATATGATGTAGGAAATATTTTTATCTTTCCAATTAATATTTATAGTCCAATAGATCATTTATGCTGAAAAAATTAAAAATATTTTACTCAGATGATACATTCTTTGTTATATTTAACTATCTTTAAAAATAAAAAGTTAAAATGACATTATCCCACAAAAGTGATTCCATGGGGTCCCAAAGATTGGGAAAAGGCATCCCATGGTCTTCCATGACACAACCAGTAGCATTAGGACACATGTTGGGGTCATTTGTTATTATTATGATATTATTTTATTATCCTTAACTACCCAATTACTAATTAATAAAGATAATTAAAGATAATTACCGCCGTTACTATTCATAATTTCCATAAACAAAAGAGTCCTCATAAAATAATTTGGACCTTCTGATTAAAAATATGAAATCCATTTTACCAAATTTCAAACATATTAATTGAAAATATGAATTTAAAAATAATTTCCCTTGTCAAAACAAATAGCGGGCTTTTTAGAAAAAATATCTATGAAAAGTTTTGCATTTGTTTATGATCAATTACAAAGTGAAAATAATTATAATGAAAATCATTGAATTAAATTGTAAAAATATATTCTAATTACAATTTAAAACCAATTAAGAAGATAATCTAACCATATAATTAAATTAAATGAAAAATAATTTTTGATGTAAAATGCATTATTTTTCACTATTCATTAAAAAATGAACATTGTTAGAAAAATACCAAAAAATTATCAAATGTAAATTTAAATTTCCCGATCTTAAATAATAAGTTTATTTTGACAAATAGAGCTTATAAAATTGTCCAAAGTTTTATTTAAAAATGGTTTTCCATCAAAAGGTAGTAAAACAATCTTTTAAAAAAATTAGTGTATTCCATGATTAAGATTGGATTGGTTCTCATTTTAAGCCTATAAAACACTATCTAATTCATAAATAGACATAGATGATAATATATATTATTCATTTAAAACATGAGATGTTAAATCCATCTGCCTTTAGAAAATTGCGTCCCAGCAATTTATTTACTTATCGAATAAGTGTGGGTATTTATCCCTCATTGCATTTTCAGATTCCCATGTTGCCTCTTCACTCATGTGGTTCTTCCAAAAAAACCTTTACTTGATGAATCACCTTATTCCGTAACACTTTCTCCAAGTGGTCAATAATCTAGACCATTTGTTCCTCATATGATAGATTCTCTTCCAGCTGAACTACCCTTAGACTCAAAACATGAGATGGATCTGGCATGTACTTCCTTAACATTGAAACATGAAAAACATTGTGTACCTGAGATAAACTCGTAGGTAAATCCACTCGGTATGAAACTAATCCAACTCTCTCTAGAATTTCATATGGTCCAATGAACCTTGGACTCAAATTTCCTTTCTTACCAAATCGCATCACACTTTTCCATGGTGATACTTTAAGAAAAACATGATCACCTACCTCGAAAGAGAGATCCTTCCTACTGTCGTCTTCATAACTCTTCTGACTGCTCTGAACTGTTCACATGTGTCTCTATATTAGCTGAACATTTCCTGCCAACTCTTCTACCAATTCCGGTCCCATCAACATCCTTTCACCCAATTCATCCATGAAAGCTGGTGTTCGACACCGCTTCCCATATAATGCCTCAAACGGTGCCATCTGTATACTAGAATGAAAACTGTTATTATAAGAGAACACAACCAATGAAATATGTTGGTCCCAACTTCCCTGATAATCCATCGAACAAGCACGTAGCATATCCTCCAATATTTGAATCGTTTGGTCTTGACTGCCTATATGATTAAGGATGAAAATCCGTACTAAAATTTAATTTCGTACCCAATGAATTATAAAGGTCTTTCCTAAAGTTAGAAGTGAACCTGGAATCACGGTCAGATAAAATTGAGAGAGGAAATCAATGAAACCTGACTATCTCTTTAAGATATAAACGAGAAATTTGATCTTGGGAAAAAGTATCTCGTATAGCAAGGAAATGAGCAGATTTAGTCAACCGATCAACAATAACCCAGATTGCATTATTACCTCAAGGTGTCTTCGGCAATCCCACAACGAATTCCATGGATATATTATCCCATTTCCACTCTGGAACTGGTAAAGGTTGAAGCATCCCTTTCAGTAACTGCCGCTCTTCTTTAAACTTTTGAAAAGTCAAACACTTCATTGTAAAATCAACAATATCTCTTTTCATTCAGTCCCACCAGTAATACTCTCGAAGATCTCTATAAATCATAGTACTACCTGGATGAACTGGAAACGGATAACTATGAGCTTCAAATAACAGATCTCTCTTCAACATTGAATCACATGGCACACAAACTCTTCCCAAATATCAAAACACAATTATTATCAATGTTGAATTAAGGAAACTTACCTTTCTGAACCAGCTCTTCATTTTTCTGCAACTCACATTCTTGCTTCTGTGCTTGCTTAATTCTATCTGATAGAGATGATTTCACTGATACCTGAAACAAAACAGAAGGACATCCAACACCTAAAACTTATATGCCAAAGTTCATCAAATCCTTAACCAAAGGACCAAGTTCTAAATGCAACATTGTTAATGAAGCATTAATTTTTTGACTCAAAGCATTATCCACTTTATTTTTCTTTTCCCAGATGGTAATGAATTGTACAATCATAATCCTTTATTATTTCTATCCATATTTTCTGTATCATGTTCAATAATTTATTAGTGAATATATACTTTAAACTTTTGTGATAGGTATATATTTCACACTTTACTCCATACAAATCATGTGTCCAAATTTTTTAATAGATAACAAGAGAAGCTAATTCCAAATCATGTGTAGGGTAATTTTACTCATGAGTTTTCAACTAATGTGAAGTATAAGAAATTACCTGATCATTCTATATTAGGAAGCAACCAAGTCCTTTCAATGAAGAATCACTGTAGATAACAAACTCACCATTTCTAGAAGTTAGTTCCAAAACTGGAGCATTCACCAATCTTCATTTCAACTACTAAAAATAATCATCACATTCATTTTTTCAGATAAAATTAACACCCTTTCGAGTTAGCTTAGTCATTAGACTAGATAACTAGGAAAAATTTCTAACAAACCTTTGGTAATAGAATAACAAACCAAGAAAGCTATGTACCTCGGTTACATTTATGGGTCTTGTCCATTCTTCAACAACCTTTGTATTTGCAGGATCAACAGTTATCCCATATTTAGAAACAATGTGACCATGGAATGAAATTTGCTACAACCAAAACTCATTCTTTCTAAATTTCCCATAAAATTTCTTTTCTTTTAAGGTTTGAAAAATAATAATTAAATGTATTTCATGCTCCTATTTACTTTTAGAAAACCCCAAAATATCATCAATGAAAACAACCACAAACTTATCCAAGAACTCAGGGAAAATTCTATTCATAAGGTCCATGAATTTAGCAGGTGCATTGGTTAGCCCAAAAGGCATTACTACAAATTCATAATGGCCATATCTTGTACGAAACACGACCTTCAGAATATCTACTTCCTTTATCATCAACTGATGGTACCCTGATCTCAGGTCAATAATTGAAAAAAACTGAGCTCCCTAGAGCTGATCAAACAAATCATCGATATGAGGCAAAGGATATTTGTTATTAACAGTGATATTTTTCAAGGCTCTATAATCAATTCAAAGTCTCATTAAACCATCTTTCTTTTTTAAAAAATAAAACATGATTACCCCGTGGTGATGTGCTAGGTCTAATGAAACCTTTCTCTAATAAATATTTCAATTTCTCCTTTAACACTAAAAGTTCAATTTGAGCCATTCGATAAGGGGGTTTTGAAATTGGATTAGCATCAGGAACTAATTCAACGGTAAATTCAAACTTCCCAATCTGGTATTATTCCATGCAACTCATCAGGAAAAACATCAGGATACTCATTTTCCACTAGCACATCATTAATCTGAACAGTTCCATTGATTTCAACTATATGCCCAAGGTAACATTCATTTAAATCTTTTACAAGTTTCTTGTCCTCTTAATATGTTATCAATAGTAAGGGTTAATTCTTGTACACAAACTGAATGTATTTCTGAAAAAAAAAACTTATTTAGCTCTGAATTCAATCTTATAATTATAAATAGAGAGCCAATCCATACCCAGGATAACATCAAACTATACTAGAGGTAAAACAATAAGGTTGGCAAGTAGGTTCTTTCCACGGATAAGGATAGAAAGTTTCGTATAAATTATTTTTGGCTCAACATTTTACCCAGGTGTGTTTACAAAAAGTTCAGGAGTCATTTTTTGAGATGGTATTTCCATTTTACTAGAAAAGTTTATAGAGATGAAAGAATGTGTAGACACCGAATCAAACAACACACTGAAATAATCTGAAAAAACAAACAAAGTACCTGATATAACATCATTTGATGGCCCAAAATCTGCTGAAGTAGTTGCAATGGATTTCACCGCCCCTTTTTGCTTGTAGTCTAAATGCTCTCCATCACATGATCTCTTTGTCAGACACTCGTTTTCATAGGGACCCATCTCATTGAACTAAAAAAATTTCACTAACTGTAAATCATATTTGGTCATACCATCTCCCTGAATATTTTCAGGGTAATCTTGACCCTTATGTCCCATATTACCATATCGGTACCACTTTCCAGAATTCAGAAGACATTCCCCAGCATGCCTTTGACCACATTTATCACAAACTAGAAACTTAGTTTTCTTATTGTTAGACCTTTTTGAAGAATTATTTCCTTTTTCGGGCCACCTCGGTCTCTTCTTCTGCTGGTTGTTATAGAACAATTGATCATCAGAAAACTCCATTTCCACCTTCTCATCACATCGAACAAGATTTTCATTACTCTTGAACTCGCGAGAAGCTAAATCCCTTCGATATTTTGGCTTTAATTTTGAGTCAAAACGATTGATTTTACTATCAAGGTCTCGGATAAAATATGGAGCATATCTTTCCAATCGAGCGAACCTTTCTTTATAGGTAGCCATTGAGTCTTCCTCTTACCTCAATTCCAGGAATTATTTTTCCATCCTAAGTCAAATATCCTTAGGAATATACATCTCAAAAAACATACCATATAATTCATCCCAGTTGAGAGCATTAATCTCATCAGTGTCCCTGATATTTTTAACCATCGACCACCACTGATCTGCTTCACCCTCCAAACGCTAAATAGGAAGACTAAACTTTTTATTGTCTGAACACCCTAGGACATCGAAAATCTTCTCCAGTGCTTCAATACACCTTTCAGGCAGCACAGGGTTAGATGATATTTTTAATGATGGGGGATGATGCCTCATGAAATGTTCCACCACTGACATGTTCCTCTATGGTTGATATCGCTGATCTCGTGCATGGATACCACCACCATTTATCGCATGAGTCAACTGTGCCATTACTACAAAAAACTGTTCAGTTCCAATTCCGACCATCTCAGGATGCTGATTCGGATGGTCATTTCCTTCTGTATGCCTTCCTAGCACTGCTTCCCTGTTTCATCTGTGGAAAACCATTCTGAACAAACATGTCTTAGATGAACAAACATGGTAATCTTTAAATGCTATATAATTTCAATTTGACCATAAAAAATATTTTTGGATAATCATTTAATAGAATTCTAACTCCTAAAGTTATCTAATCCGACCAATGATACCAACTATAAGGCCCCAACCTTAAACATTACTTAATCTTGAGTTATTACAAGATTATACATTGAGGATTTTTTCAGGTTTAGAGTTTCATAGAATTAGATCATAAATTATGCATTATATTCCACATTTAAACAAAGTGGTTTCATAAAAGATAATATTCATTTTTTTCCATCAACAGAAACATATTTAAAACAAAGCATGGATTATTTCATGAAACATCCTTGACACTATCATCACATCATGTACCTTTCCCTTATCCTGTGAAAAACATTTAAAAAACATGGGATGAGCATAAAAATCTCAGTAAGGGATATAAAAATACGGAAGAGAAACATTAGTACATGTATACGTAAGAATCAATGAAATCATACTTTACTCATAAAACATAAGCACGTTAACATGCCTTATGAAATCATACGATTTATGAATAACTCATAGAAATCATAAGACAAAAAGGTAACACGAGGCATTCATAACATTCTTACGTACAGAGTAACCCTCATGGTTACGTTTGGAATACCCATCATAGTATATTCCCCAAATCTCTTTAGAGAAACCTTAACGTTTAACCCATTCTCATTACCCAATGTATTGTAGAGCTTTATTGGGCTCACCCTCCCTTATTTTATCACATAATCACCCATCTTCATAATAATTCCCAAGAACCCTAACATAATCATATCACATAAAACATGCATAAAGGAAACATAACATTTCCCCATTTCAATCACAAGATATCAATAACACATTGATATAATAAAAAAATTATCAAAACAATTTTCAATACCAAAATTAAATAATGGTAAAACATGGTATTTATTTTTCATTTTAAAATAAATTATGGCTTTTAGAGGAAGCCAAAACTCAAATAATGGTCATGACGGCGGAGAAGTTGTTGTCGCCACATACGTACGACAAAAAAACATTCCTTTTGTAATTTAGTAAAACACTTCGTATAAAAAAAATATTCCTTTTTAATAGACATAAAAGTCAATGGAGTTTATACATAGTATAAAAGAAAGTTGTGTATAAAACAAAAAATGCCTCAATGAAAGAAGATTGAGACGAAGTCCCATACCTCGGGTCCGACTTGACTTGATCATTATTTAACGTCCTGAATAATAAACATGAGATAATTTCTACTTTATTAATAAACTTTTTCAAGATCATTATTCCTTTTATATCCATTATAACCATTTTATTAACACTATGTAATTAATTATGTTAATAATGGTCGTTCTGTCGATCATTGGTACTTGAGTCAATAATCAATTCTTTATAATTACAAGTTGTTCATGTGGTAAAATATCCATTATATCCAGAATTATATTCAGGATTTAGATATCATATATGTCATATATATCCAGTATATAAAAGCATTTACAATATTACATAACATTTAGAGGTAATAAATGAAATTCACCGTTCATGGAGATGGTAAGCCGTACGTACGCATGAACGCTACTTTCATTTCTATTTCGTATTTTATGGAATGGAATCATAATTATATAAAGGTATATTATAATTACAGTATAATATAATATATAATATCATTAATTCCATCCTTTATACATCCCACATATGGCATTAACGAATCAAATCACTTTTAGGTGGTGGTAGTACGCACTTCCTAAAATGAAGATATCGCGTATACCCATAATGGAAGCCATAAAGCTATGCCATAAATGAAAAACACATAAGATTAAGGAAAACATAAACATAATATATATCATATATAAATATAGTGACATATTAATGGCCACCTTTGAAGGTGTTATAATAATATTGAACAATCATCGTTTCGTGAGGCAGAAATTCGCCATCCACGGAAACAGTATGTTCTTTAACCATTAGATGTAGGTGTGTGTAAGTGTAGCTCCAATTATTATTATACAAACATCCAAGTATATTTAAAATACTTTTTTTGTTACAAAATAAATGAAGAAAAATAGTTTAGGGGGTTGGAGAAGCAAAATAAAACAAAATAACATTAGAGAAGTCATTACCTTTAAATCGGGTAACTCTTCTTGGTTTGTACCAAAAGGGTTTTTTGAACAGCTTTATGCCTAAGGTAAGGCTTCTAGGATGAATAGAGGGATGTGAAAAGATAAAATGAGCAGATCTTGGCCGAGCCAATGGATTGAGAGGTGTGTGTAAAGAGGTAGAGGTGGGGGCCGTTTATAAGAGCAGTGGAGGGGAACTCTTGGAAAGTCAAGAAAGGTTACTTTATTTTAAAATGGTTTTTGGATTTTTAAGGTCCCACATTGATTTATTTCAAGTATAATGTTATAAGGTATAGAAATATACTCATACAATAGGAATTATAAAAGTTTATGTCTTAGATTTTACATTATATTTTCATTTTATTTAAATCGTTCATTAATGAGATAATCGCTGCATCATCGTGATGTCATAAATAATTTAATTTATTTAATGTATAAAAACTAAAAAAATACTATGATGTAGGAAATATTTTTAGCTTTCGAATTACAATTTATAGTCCAATAGATCATTTATTTAGACAAAATTAAAAATATTTTACTCAGATGATACATTCTTTGTTATATTTAACTTTCTTTAAAAATAAAAATGTAAAAAGTCATTATCACACAAAAGTGATTTCATGGGGTCCCCAAGTTTGGCACATGGCATCCCATGGTCGTCCATGACACAACCCGTTTCATTAGGACACATGTTGGGGTCATTTGTTGTTATTGTGATATTATTTTATTATCCTTAACTACCAGATTACTAATTAATAAAGGTAATTAAAGATAATTACCGTCATTACTATTCGTAATGTCCAGAAACTAAAGAGTCTTAATTACATAATTTGGGCCTTCATATTCAAAATATGGAATCCATTTTACCAAATTAAAAACATATAAATTTAAAATATGAATTTAAAAATAATTCTTGTTTTCAAAACAAATAGCGGGTTTTTTAGAAACAATATCTATGAAAAGTTTTGCACTTGATTATTCCCAATTCCAAAGTGAAATTAATTCTAATGAACACCATTGGATTAAATGGTAAAAATATATTCTAATTAAACTTTAAAACCAATTAAAAATACAATCTATCCATATACTTAAACTCTATGAAAAATCAGTTTTAATGTAAAATGTAGTATTTTTCACTATTCATTAATAAAAATGAACATTGTCAGAAAAATACGAAAAAATCATCCAATGTAAATATCAATGTCCCAATAATAATGAATAAATTTATTTTGACATATATGTCTTATAAAATTGGCAAAATATTTATTTAAAAATGTTTTTCCATCAAAAGGCAGTAAAACAATCTTTTAAAAATATTAGTGAATTCCATGCATAAGATTGGATTTATTCTCATTTTATGCCTATAAAACATTATATAACTCATAAATAGACATATATAAGAATATAGTTTATTCATTTCTTACATGGGATGTTTCATATATACACTTTGATCATATCCCTAACTGCATGTCGATAGACATAACCCCATAACATAATTCAACCTTCTGACCTAAATAGTTCAAAATAAAAAAAGATATAAAATAATTGAATGATATTGTACCAAATAAATAACATTAAAATATTTAATCCACAATTATCCTACATCAAATTGTTTATGGATGAAACTTGATACAAACAAAATTAGAGTAAACTACCTGTAGTTGACCTCTCCCTCAATATTAAGATCATGTATTTGTATAGTACACTTCACTACTCCACTTATACTATAGAAATTTTTTTTGGACCTTATACTCCACCCCATAAAGTATAAATTTTGGAACACTATCATCCATATTGATATGGGGTAGAAGATCCACCACTAATGCTCTATATCTCCCTATGTCCTCCACCACTATCCATATAAAGAAGATTTTTATTGAACCATGTTATAATGACTATCCTACAACATGATCAACACACTAATAGAGGTCAAAGAAACTATCTTTTTATTTGACATAGCATACCACATATTTAGTAGACCACTTGACCACATCCCTGAGTGGCTGATCCTCTCTCTAGCTACTGTTGCCAACACCACCTTTAAAAATTTTATCATAATTATGATTATATCTATATAAGGAAACACCACCAGATCACCAAGATGAACCTCTCTTCGACATACTAGAGACATCATTTTGGTTCCCAACATAGATGAGAAACTAATTCACCACATCATCAAACATCATAAAACAAAAACAAATTCTTAGAACATGATCTCACATCTGATTCCACAATAAAAACACTTCACACTAGACACCTCATATCCTACCAACTTCAGAACAAAACATTACTAGTTTTTGAGTTATCTAAAATGATATATCACCAAGATATTCCCCTATGTCAAATAAAAAACTCTATAGCACTTTCATGTCTCAATGGAATTGGCTATAGGTATTCCAAGAACATAACATGTAGTCCTCCTAATCCATCTTTTCTAGATTCTCATTGGATAAATAAATATCCAACCAGTTATTTTCTATTCCTCAAAACTTAAATTCAACATAATTGACCCTCATATATGAATTATTCAAAAACTAATATAAAATTTCCTTGATAGAATTAATACAAAACATACATTCCTTAGTTATATTATCTGTAGAAAATATTAGAAGATTGTATATCTAGAAATCTCTAGTTAGATTAAATATAGTCACTAGGGAATTCACTATATTTCTCTCCTCAAATTTAAGAAACATGGTGAATATCTCATGGAAATGACCATTTGCCCTGTCCCCCAAAACCAATAGTGGAATCAGCCTACCTATTGGAGGATCTTTATTGATAATGTCCTCCAATAAACTTATATAAAAACATCATTATAGTGGTTCCCACCTACAATTAAAAACACATATATCAGGGAACATAAAATATAACATACAAAATTAAAACAATTATGGCGACAACTATCTGTAAACAAGAAACTCAGTAGATACTATCCTGACAATCATAACTTTAACACAATCACTACACCCATATATCCCTATCTAGGGCCACTACATATCTTAGAGTTAAATAATATTCCAATTTATAATCATTACTTTCAAATGCATTTTAACAAAAAAAATTATCCATAACAAATTTAAAAAAAAATCTATATTTGGAATTTATTATTGACACCTACAAAGAGAAAAAAATATTTTTTATAACCAAATCCAAAAATAATTATTATAATAAAGAAACCACAATATTTTTACATGTTTACCACATAATATGTGTAATAAATAAACCTATGAGTCCCTAAAATTATTCATGTAAATAAAATCTCATTTAATAACATCCCAAGATTAAATTTCATAAAACCATTACAATACACAATATGTGTGTCACCCAATGTGAAATGACATAAAACTGTAATAATAAAACCACATGAACAAAAAAATCATCACTAATAACTTTCAATTTTCCCATACACATCGGCATGCCACTCCCACACATGATCTAATTACTCAAAATACAAACATCATTATCTATTGTCTATATTTTCAAAGTATTTAATCTTAAAAAAAGAACTAATTCAATGATTCTACTTTGTAACAACCTACTTTGGATCACTTCGACTAGTTTCGGAACATGTTTATTACAGGACCACAAGTGGGCCTCCTCATACCCTATAGGCTATTAACTAGTAGAGAGGATATAATGATAAATGTAGATATATTATTATATATTTATCTCGATAATGAAATAGAAAAAATATAAATAAATAATAATCAGTAATAACCACAATTCATATGTCATATCCCGAAATGGGATATGTTCCCAGAAGTAAATAAATTAGACATGCCCTCAACTCATTTGTCTAAAGAAACCCAAAAATCGGCTTTAACTTCAAGGAATTTCCCATAATCTATTTATAATACTATGTACCAAATTATCTATCTATCATAGGTTCTTTTTCATAATCTAGAATTGCAACCATGGAGTCTTCTTAGGTACAAATGGCAGCCTGATTAGTGTGTGATTACAACAATATAGTCCACCACAATCAATTTCTAATGAAATATATAGTCTAAATAATAGTGTAAGAATATATATTAGTTAATAATAAATATATATATATATATAAATGAAAAAGAAAAATTAAAACAAATTTTATTCATTTAAACAGTTTTTTCCTTTGAGTTCCCAAAGAAACCCAGGCTAACTATACCATCCATGGTCCATGTCAATCATCTGACCCATACCATTTCGTTTAATATCCAAGGTATTTAATCATATAATTTAAATCACAGTATATATAATGTTATATAATTTAATAATTTTTCTAAAATATTCATTTATAAAGTTATTGTATTTATGAGAATAAATATAATTTCGGATCATAAGATCATAAAAATATTACAGATTAAATAAAAATTATCTTATTTTATGAGATGAAAATATTTTCTTTAAGAAAATATATTTGTTTAATATTGATAATTTTGATTATATTTATATTATAAATATGATATTTGATTTAAAAAAAAATATTCAAAATTTTAAAAATATACTACTTTTTATTGTATTATTTGGCTCAATATAATAGTTTCATATAAATATATGTATTTGATTAGTTTTTTTTAAATAAATAATTTAAATAAATATATATTTGAAAAATAATGAAATATCTGATATAATTTTTTTGAATTTTGAATTATGATTAATATTTTTAATCTGGATCTAAGGAATTGTCAATATTATTATTAAAAATCTAGATTATTAATATTAAATGTACATTGTTTTATAAAATATATATATGAGTTCTGAAAAATGATGAAGTTATTTTAAAAATAATAATTATAAAGTAATTTATTGATTAAGTTATATGAAATTATTAATCTAAAAATATATGAAATATGAAATTTTATATCTTGGTATAATTAATTTTAATAAATTTTATAAATATAATTAATAAATTAATTATAATTATTTTTTAAATAATTAAATTCTTTTTTTATAAAATTAATTGAAATATAATATATGTATAATAGTAAAATTTGAAATATATTTTAATATTTAAATAATGAAAATAATAATATAGTAGATAAATAAAATTATGAATTTAATATAATTTTATGAATTCGTTTCAAAAATTTCAAAAGAATAATTAAATACAAAACAAATATGAGTATTATTATTACAAAATAAACTCAAATTATAGATTATATATAATTATTTATATATAAAATTTATATGAATATAATTTTTTAAAAAATTATAATGATACAATGAAATATAAATAAAATATAAAATCGAATTGATGAAAAAAATAAATTAAAGGACTAAAAAGAAATAGAGAGGTGTTTAACCTCATTTTGAGGGGAAATGAATTAGTGGATTTGGGTGGAGATGAATCCAGGTGTAGAAGAGAGCTTAGGGAGGCTTTGGCTAAGGGATCCATCACATTCCTATAGATTGATAAAGGAGTCGAGGTCCTACACTGGAATATAGACCGAGATTGGATGAATATCAAGTGGGATGAGGACTGAACAATGAGCACGAATCTTGGGTTAATATTTGAAACAAACACTAGAAGTGAGTAATTTTGAATTTGTAGTGTGGTTCGACCAAGGAAGGTGTGATGATAGATAATTTTATTTTTTCCATCATCATCTTCCTATAATTTTTTTATTTGAGGTTGGCATATTTTAATTTTTTGTGTCGGGATCTTCTTATCTTCAAATTTTTAAATACATGTTTTTTATTTCATTATTTTACTTCACTTAGTTTCTATAGTTTCATAATCTTTATCATGTTTATTGATTATCTTATTAGATAATTACTTGATATCCATAATTTATAGTGTTTCTATTTTAATTTCTACTTTGTTTTAATTATTTCTATCAAATTTTTTCCATTTAATTGATTTCAGTCACATTTATAAATTTCTAATTATCATGTATTTGTAATTAATACCAAATTTCTTCACTATTTGAAATAAAAAATCACTTTTATTCATTTTTCCTGCCTAAAAAACTGATTCTTCATTAGTGTATTGAATATTACCATCTTCACCATGTTGTTTTAATTTAAACCACTAAACAATGATGTATATATATAATATATATTATTTCCCAACAAGGATCAAGTAGATACAACTTTTTTTAGTAATGGAGATTAATCTCGAATATTTTATTGGTTGTATACAAATATATACATATTTTTTAATAGGAGAGTTGGCTATATAAATATTTGACTCAGAAGACATCCATTTAAAAAAGGATTCACTCTATGGGAGAGGGAAATTCATTCTATTCGTGAAAACCAAATTTTCACAATATATATCTAGTGCACAAAAAATCTAGCAGGCTGCCTCAGTTTCTACAGTATGAACGCTGTGAGTTTTTGAAATTATTTAATTCATTGGATTATTTATTAAAAAACACCTATGATTTTGCAAAAAATGTTGATATTTTGTGTAAGGAACTATGTTTTTTCACATGTAATTGTGATCCTTCATTTTACTTAAATTTTGGAAGGTGGTTTTCTAAATATATATCTTCATTTTCAAGGAAAAATATCCAAAGGAAAATGTGGTTTTCCTTTTAAAAATTTACAAGATAATGTTCTAGTAATTTTTTTTTTATTTTGTAATAGAGAATATTTATTTTTATGAATATTGTTTTCGTTAATATTTTTTTACTGTAAGGGGAAAAAATGTTTAATTATTTATATTAAAAAAGTATAATTTTGAATAAAATATTATTACTATTTTTAAAACATGAGGTGAATTTTTAGGAATATCATAAACAATGACACATCCATATTCTATGTATTCATAAGACATATCATGTATTTTAATATATTGATTTGTTTTAAAATTTTATGTGAATATATTCAAGTCTCATAAATTTTAGAAACTTATTTTTGAAAAGATGTAATTATACTAAAATTGATATTTTTATCAAGATCATATGTAATAATATAATTTTATTATATGAAAATAATATATATATGATTTTGTAAATTTTTTTATGTATTTTTAATGAGAAATATGGATCTTAATTAATTTGTTTCTTAGAATTAAATTTGGATCTTAAACATCAAGTGAGTTGAGGAGGAATGGGGAGTGAACTCAAGACCTCAACAAGATTCTTTCTTACTAGTGATATAAACAAAATGGACATAAGAATATTATAATATATGTCGAGTATTATTATAATCCATAAAAATATTATTATTTTTAAATGAATTTTTTAGATAAATCTAATTGTTTTTCAAGATTCCTTTTTAAAAAGAATTTTTAAAATAATAATTATGTTTTGAATATTTTAAAATGTATTATCAATCATATATTTTTTTTAAAGTGTTTTGAATGTGTTTTAAAAATAAATATTTATTATGTGTTTTCATGGGTTATAAAACCACTTACATGGAAATTTAATGCTCATCCCATATTTTAAAATATTTTCACTAGAATATTAGAGTTTCTAAGACGAAAATCATCACTTTCAGAGTTAGTGGAAAATAAGTGAGATAGTCATTTTATTTCTATTTTTTTTAAAATATGATATATTGTACAGTGTTTTCTAATTCTACAACACCTAGAGAATAATAAATCCTGAGTTGTATAATGTACTTCTTAATTTTTAGTTATTTTTTATAAGAATAAATTTCACACATGTTTTTGTGTTGAATATGGAAATGTGGGTTTGAGGATTTATAGAATGTATACGAGGAATGGTCTTTGAAAATTTGAAGATTAAAAATTTTCATTGGAGGAAAACAAAATATACACGATTGAATTTTCATTTATAATTATATATAATTAAGTACCCGTAGTTAATATAGATTTTCTTAATACTGAAGAAATAAATTTATAATTTTTTAATATTCGGTGAACAAATTACAAGTGTAAAATTGTTTGGGAGGGTGAGTGTAACATCCTAGGTATTTAAAAATATTATTTAAAGCGTTATAAATATATTTAATTCTAATTTATTGAAATGTTTCAAAATAATTATTTCATAAAATTAATGTATTTTATAGAATCTAAATATATGTTATAAAAAATATCTTCAAATCATAAAATATTTGGGATTAAATAAAATTAATAATATTTTATCAATTGAAAATATATTTTTTAAGAAAATATTTTTTTTATTGAAAATTATAATTATGTTATTTTTATTATGATATTTAATTTTTAGAAATATTATAAATTAAAAACCAATGCAACTTTTTATAGTTTTATTTCATTTAAAAGAATAATTTAATATTTATTTTTTTAATAGATTTGTTTTGTAAAAATAAATATTTTAAATAAAAAGGATATCTAAAAAATAATGAAATATTTGAAATAATGATTTTACTTTTGAATTATTAATATGAAATATATTTTAAATTTTGGATTATGAAATTAAAAACAATTTATTTATATATTTATGGATTATTAGAATGGAAATTTATTAAAGAGAAAAGAAAACAGAACAAGAAAAATACAAACAAAAAACACCAAAACCATAAAAAATGGTTAAGGTGAAAAAGAAAGAAACCAAAGCCGACAAACACCCAATAAAAAGGGTGGGCTATGGGAAGAGGCCACCAATGCCGCCAAAGAAGATCAAAGCCGGATCAAGAAAGATATCTCTACGACAGAAGACTCTCCATCAGCCCTGGCCTTTATTAGCCAAAAAACAGCAACAAAAAAGCCAACCTTCCACCAAAAGAAGCCAGCAACTAAGCCTCCAGCCCGCTCCAAACAGCACACTGATTCCCAGAATTTGGGAAACCAAATGAAGCCAGCTACTCTGCAGACTCCAGCCTGCTCCAGATCAGCACAATGAATCCCAGAATTTGGGAAACCACAGCAACTCGACACAGCAAAGCTCTACTGCCAACCTGAAGAAAAAGAAACAAGGCACTCCAAAAAAAAACAAACAGGCCCCAAAAGAAACTTACAAAAGTCTAAAAATGGGGGATTTGTCACGGTCCCTATTAATAATAATAAGGAGATCATCAGAAATTTGATCAAACCAAACAAAATCAACACCATTAACACCTTTATTAGCCATACCATCAGCAACAGAATTGGCTTCCCTATAAACGTGAGTGATAATATGATTCAAAGAAAAAAGAGTCTCCAAAAAATTAATCCAGCGATTAGTAAGCTTCCAGGACAAGTGATAAAAACCCATCCTAATTGCAGAAACAACAATAGAAGAATCACTCTCAAACCATAAATTATCCCAACCACGCTGCACAGCTTGATCGACAGCAACAATAATGCCAAGCATTTCGGCCTCAAGTGAAGAGGCAAAGCCACAAGAACCATGAAAACAACCAAGGAATAAATAAATGAAGAGTATTATAAAAAAATATATAAAAGTTATAAAAAATGATGATGTTATGATAATAATATAAATTATAGGGGAAATATTTTATAAGATATATGAAATTATAAATATACTAATATAAAAAATTTGAATGTTCTTATATTGGATTAAATAAATGTATTACATTTTATGACTATAATTAGTAAATGAATTTTAATTATTAAGAAAATTATTAAATTTTTTATTTCAAATTAAAGGTAATATATTATAAGTATAATAATAAAATAAATTATACAAATATGATAAAATTTAAATTTTGGGGAAAAAATAGTAAATAAATTTTTTAAGGTAATATTTTTTTAAAAGTTTTTATGAAATTTTGAAAAATATAAATAAATAGGAATCAAATATGAGTATTATTATTATATTTTTTTAAATTACATAAAATGTACAATTATTTTTATAAAACATGATATGTGAATATAATATTAAAAATCTAATAATGATAAAATTAAGGAAAAAAAACCATATAATCAAAATTATGATGGATGAAATGGAAATGAACAGATAAGTGAGAAATTGATAGGGGTTCCACCTAAGTTTGAGGAGAAATGAACTTATGGATTCATGTGGAGAATAATCCAAGCGGATAATTAAGATTTTGGAGATTTATAATAAGGTCTTATTCAAGTTTCGAGAGGCCAAGTGAGGAGTTGAGGTCGAGTAATGGAAAAGGGATGAGACTCAGATGAGAGTCGAGCAGGATGAAGGCCAACACTGATTGTAAATATTGGGTTAATGTATATAATGAACACCAAAGTGAATTGTTTTTATGGAAGTGTGAGGTTCGACTATAGAAGGGGTGAAGATCGAGTGTGAGCTATTTTTCAACATCATCTTCCTCTAATTATTTTCATTTAGGTAGGTAAATTTTAATCATGGTGTCCAAATCATCTTTTCTTCGTATTATTAAATACATGTTCATCATTTCCTCAATTTTCGTTACTATAAATCCAAAATTTCATATTATTTTTCATATTTTTGGATTCCATTACTTGATAATTATCTACTATCTTAATTTTAAATAGTAGAAATTTAAATCTGTACCATTTTTCAAAAATTTCAGTCTCATTTTTCAATTTAAACTATTTCAATTTCATCAATAAATCAAATATTTTCTTGATTTCTTCATTTACTTCAAATTACTTCCCTATTCAAAGTTAAAAATCACCATTATTTATTTTTTTATTTCCCAATAGAAACAAAAATTCTTCATCAATGTGTTGTGTATCTAAATCTTTACCATTTTACTAAATTAAAACCATTAAAAAATGATATATATATTTATAATATTTCTCCTTTCCCAACAAGGCATAAAATAATAACAACTTTTCTGGGTAATAACGATTACACTCAATTATTCTATTGTTTGTATAAAAATATATTTATTTATTTAAAAGAAGTATCATTAATATAAATACTTGACTTTAGAAGTCATCAATTAAAAAAGGATGCACTTTTTGTGAGAGGGAAATTCCATGTTTGTTTAGAAACGCAATTTCTGCAATTTCTTTCTGGTGTGCTCAAACTCTAGTATTCTACCTTAGTTTCGACAACAAGAAATCGACATGTTAGTAATATTCTATATGATATTGAATTAGTTATTTTAAAAAAAATTAGAAAACAATTTTTTGTGAGGAATTGAGTTTTTCACTAATAATAAAGATCCTATTTTTTAATAAAATTAAAAAGGGTGTTTTCAAAATTTCTATTTTTATTTTTTTGGAAATTATTTTCAAAGTTTATTTTTTCAATTCTAAAATAAATGTTCTCAATATGTTTTTAAGTAAATTAATTTTATATTTTAAAGGGAAATATTCATTTTCCTGACTATTTATTTCTTTAATATTATGTAATTGTGTGGGAAAAAATATTTAAATGTTTATTTTTTCAAGAATTTATTTTCTTGATGGAAGTATAATTACTATTCTAAAAACAAGATATGAATTTTTATGAATTACATAAATAATTATATGGCCATAATATATGTAATTTTAAGACATATCATCAATTTTAATGTATACAACTGTTTTATTTTTTATTTGTATATAGTAATATCTCATAAATAATAGTTACTCTTTTATATAAAACATTCATTATCCTAAAAATGAGATTAATATCAAGATCATAAGTAATAATATTATTTTATTATATTATAATAATATATGTATTATTTTGGAAATGTTTTTTATGTATTATTAATGAGAATTGTGGATCATCAAAAAAGTTTCTTCTCAAAATTAAATTTGGTTCTTACATATAAAATGTGTTTAGAAGGACAGGTGGGTAAACCCATGAACTGAATAAAACACTCTACCACTAGGGATATTTATAATTCTCTCTAATGGATTTATAATATTTTAAAAGTATTATTATAATACATAAAAATATTATTATATTCAAATTATTTGTAGGATATGTCCAATTTTTTCTCAAGAAGTATCATTTGAATGGTTTTTCAAATGAGAAAGTAATTTTTAAAATGTTTTAAAAGTATTATCAAATATTTATATTGGATATAATAAATTTTGAAATTTATTGTAAAATTAATATGTATTAAGTGTTTTTCGCTTCTTTTAAAACCCCTTACAAGGAAATTTTATGATCGTCCAATATTTTAAAATATTTTTCACAAACATCTTAGAAATACTAAGATGGACGTTTCCCCTATTGTTGTTATCCCATGTAAAATGAGATAGCCATTTTATTTTAAGTTTTATACAAATATGACATATTAAATATTGTTTTATAACTATCTAGAACCTAGAATAGAAAAAGGTCCTCAGTTGTATAATGTATTGTGTAATTTTTAGTTATCTTTAATTAAATAAAATTACACTACATGTTTTAGTACTGAATATAGATGTACAGGTTTGAGTATTTACATATTATTTATATACATTAAATTTTATAAATAATATTAGTAAGTAATTTCAAACTAGTTATAAGAGAGTATCACCCATAGTACCTAATCGAAGTCCAAGTCCGTTAGATCTCAAAGCATCACATGGGAAAAAAACTAGGGATATATAGCGATATGTCAAAAATATAAAATCATGGATATATAGTATCATCTACAACCATCCTAATTCATGGATATGATGTTTAAAGTTAAAAATCCATACCAAAATCTATAGAGGTCCATGTCCAGTAGCATTAACCATCCCATCAATAAAAATTGACATGGTTTAATATATGTGTACTTTTAACAAACCATTATAACAAGGGTTCACCTTGTTCAATTTTCATTAATCACCATTTTATGTTATATTCAAAACCATTATCCTAATTAAAAAATTCAACTGTCACAAAATTTTTTCATATAACACATTAGTAAAAGACTATTTAAAACCATTTAACAATTTTAACATTACCGTTCAACTATTTATCACTCCTTCCTTTTATGTTATAAAATATTTAAATACATGGTGAATAAAATAGATCTATTTTTTGTGCTAATAAGAAATGAAAGAAGTGTAACTAGGTTAAAACCATAAACCCAATTTTCCATCAATTTCAACCCCATTATACCATTTTATTGGAATTGGAACACCATATGGGTTGTGTTAGGTCTGTTGACATATTCATAAATGGATAAATTGGATCTATGATGATTCTAAGTCATCTCATAAAAGTCAAATATATTTCTCATAATCAAGGAATCAAAGGCTAAAACGGTAGAACCATTACCTATACAACATAAACACAATGAATAATGAAACTAGGGTAAATGGTCTTAGACTGCATATCTTATGCTCTAGGATAACAACTTATCAAATACCCAACCTTTTATTCAAGATAAAATAACCACAAATATAAATACAAATAACACCCTATAAATATATCATATGAAACATAGAATAAGAGGTAGAATCCATATTTGAATCATCTATATAATGGAATGAAACTAGCTCTAATACTAACCTGGGATTTTATATTACAATTAAAGATGCCAAAAACCTTCTAGAATCAATGGAGATACACCCTTGGAAGAAGATGGGATGTTTTGGTCTCACCCAAGGATAATGGGAGTAAAATTAGAGAGAAATACATGTGTGTTCATGTAATAGTTGGGGGTAATGGTAATTTTATTCTTAATTATGTGGATATATTAGACATGTGGTTTTCCAAAACCATGCGATAACCAAGCAAGCTCCTCTATCCAAGGATAACACATGTCACATAGTCTCTTGGGATAGATACGTAGTATGGAAAACCATAACAAATTCATTATAATGTCTATATACCAAACCAATATAGTTTCCATGCCTCCTTACATGGTTTTTAAAATATTTATCATCTTTAAAAAATGACACTTGGTTGTGGTTCATGGTTAGCCTTAAACATGCTTTAACCATGAATCATGTGTTTTATGTACTAATTTACACATTTTTATGTCTTGAACTCCCCCCGACACCCCTGAGACCTTCAACACACTTGATAAGTATATCATAAAATACATTAAAATAGAGTATAACCAAAATTAAAAACATTATATAACTATGAAAACATATAGATCATAAATTATTATTATGTAAATGTTTCATGTTTCATGTTCATATATTCATGAAAAAATCATGATATATTCTATTATGGTGATGTATGTTATGTTAGGTTTCTTGTTAATAGTTTGAAAATAATTTTATAGTCATGTTAATATTTATCCATTTTGAATATCAAATGAATATATCTATTTCCCATTGATTGAGTTGAAAATATCCTTACAGAATCACTGGACATGGAAATTTAGAATAAATTTTATCACATTATGATAAAGAAATATAAATAATTTATAAATAATGATTACATATTCATGTAACCTAATTGTTGATATATTAGTTGACAAGTGGAATTGATGTTCCCTTCAATATACACATGACTGATATGGGGGGGGTGTGAATCAATGTTATTTTTTATAATTATATTTAATCCAGAAATAAACCATTGAAAATTATTAGAGTTTTGTCTATCTTAACTTTTAAATCACCCTTAATAATATGATATTATAATTTAAGTTAATTCTATGAACACTGGTTTTTTAAATAGTTTAAACCCAGTGTGGTAACCTACTCCTTGTTGTGTTTTGTTTCTATCAAAAGACACAAATATTTAGTATATGATGAAAGAGAATATAAATTTATTTTCTCCCTAATGTACTTGTTGTTTCCTTATGGGTTCATTTTAATGGGTTCCACTATTTTAGAATATTTAAATTTAGGTAAAATAAATTTCATTTTTCATCTTATAAAATATATGTATCAAATGACTTTCCATCCTACATTCCTTTTAGGTTCTATAGAATTAACTGCCACTCCCTGCCCAAATTTTTAATCTTGGATGTCTTAATATAGTAATTATCAAAACATGAACATATGTGATCTTAATAATAGTGATATTCTAGATCATAATAAATTTTTTTTGTCTATAAAGAACATCCTTAATCCAAAATTTTCATTGGCTCATAAATATTTTTGAACTTTTAAGATATGATCTCAATATTTTATACTCTCAAATTCACATCATCATCATTATCTAAATGAACTCACCATTTTATAACGATAATTCCTCGGATAATAGCAGTATTCATTATTTGAAAATTATTCTATATTATTATACATTTCAAGTTTCATTGAATTACTATAATGATATTTGATTTATTCTTAGTTAAATCTCTAACAAATCTCATATCAAATAACAACATGGATCCAAAAAATAATGTATTGAATCATGAATTATCCTTCATTATTTTGTATCATAAATTTCCATATCAACATTATCAATATTTATAATATAAATTTCATTATATTTCTTTAGATTTACTCTACACAAGTTTCTAGAATAAATATCTACCATAACATCATTTAATCACCCACATCCATTTCAACATAGAACATATACTAATGACATAGAGATAATATAAATGTCTCCTTATCCAGTATCAAAAAATATTTCATAATATGGAATCTATCATATTATCATCTCCAATTCTAATCATATTCACTATTGAACATTTTTAATGGTCTGTCTTCACTCATTTAGCTCATATATCTATCCTTTAAAATCAATAATCTATATCCTTTAGTGTTTAAAATTGGATTTCAATTACTACAAAAAAATTTGGATTCACATCAACCAAATTATAGTTGAATTTTTAAATTTTCCATCATCAAAATACTATAGTGGAATTCAATTTAGAGAAATAATTTTAATAGAATATATAAATTCCATTTTACTATCCAATGACTTCTTTTGATAGACATGTAAAATGTTTGATATTAAAATAATTTTGACTCTTTCAACTCTTAGCCAAATCAAATATATTTTTCTATTCAAAATATTTAACATTAAGACAATAGTAATATATTTATCTTTTATTAAACAATTCATAAGAAATATTTATCTTCTTCATGATCAGAAAATTATTTTCTCCTACTTGACTTCTTAGGGAAACTTATGATACTCTTTCATTCGATCATAGCATGGATTTATTTTTCTTTCCCGAAATTAATCTCAACATAAATATAAATATAATAATTTTAATGGTTTCTATTTAAAATAATAATATATCATCATATTATATTTTCAAATCATCTATATATTATAGACATTAGAATATTTGAAAATATTACAAAATTTTATTAAATTTAAACTCAATAGCTTACAGCATCTTCTGGAAGCATAATTTCAAAAAACACAATCTCCAAAAATTTAAAAAAACCAATAGAATATTATATTTGATTTGAATTTATTCTAGATATTCCTGATTTAAACATAATAAATTATAAGACTCTTATGAAAATAATTTTACAACTCTTACCTTCCTCAATGAATATCTCAAAACATTTTAATTTTTTTTGCAAATGTCACCTAAGATATTTAATCATCTAGATTCACTAACTTTGTTACATCAATTATCATATAATGATAATCATATTACCAAATATATTGTTATTATAAATCCCTCTTATAGATCAATCATGTTTATGAATAATATCATCAATCACATGGCACATGACAACACCATTTCATAATCCTTCAACATCATCTCGCATCCACTAGCTGTGGATTTAAGAAACTCTACCAGAACCATAGAAACTATTAAGATTAAATATTACCTAAATATATTAATTGGTATATATATTATATTAATCTATATATCATATTAATATATATATCTCTTAGTTACACCTTCTATACACTTAAATTCTGAATGAACAACACCATCGTAACCAACAACTCTGAAATAATTGTCAAAATATTTTTACAAAAAATAATATCTCATAATAAATTAAAAATAATGGGTTCTTTAATACCCCCATAGTTTTTTGATCAAAACCAACATGTATCAATATATGTTATCTTAGTACCCCCTAAAACTACAAAAAATATCATATAAATGTTTCATAATATGATACATGTAGATAAAACAACGTTTTTGATAGAATTATATCGCTTTGTGATTAGAAATATAGTGCCACTGATATTGATTCACTACCACCCAAATGATATCATCTAAAAATTATAATTTGAAACATCTTTACTTTTTTTTAATTACTAATCCTACATTTTAACTCATAATATATGATTTATAGATCTTTTTTACATCACCATTATTGAAAACTTAATCCCTAGCATAATGGGGGTAATTCCCATTACTTTTTTAATTGAAGGGGAAGGCTGAACATGGAGTTTTATCATAAAATCCTCAAAATAATACCTTGTAGTTGTTTAAAAAAATTAGGAATTCATTAATTTATTTTCATACACTCCAATATCACATATTTATTGTACAATCTCTCCATGAGGAAATAATAATTAATATTAATATTCTAGGATTTGGATTATTCCACTGGTTCTTTAGATAGATAAATTTAACTATAAAATAAAAACTATTATTTAATGGATTCTCAGAACTCACCATATTATATTCTAGCTTAACATTAATCCATAGGATCTTAGTATGCGAATTTTTTGTAGTAACATATTCTATATATATTATACATAAACTTGCAGAACTCAATTTAGTATTTTTCATACGCACAAAATATTCTTCTAAAAACAATGTCATTATTAATATATAATACTGGTCATTCTAATATTTCTAAAAAATATTATCAATTAATAACATTTGATGATATATTCTATAAAGCATTTACAAATTTTATTTTTCTTTATCCCGCATGAGAAATATTTTTATAGCCAACATGTGTGATTTACTTAGATCACTATAATATCTTAGACACGGTGTCAGTACAAATAAAATGTCATTTTGAAATTCAGATTGATAACATTAACATAAGAATGACTTATATAATATAATTTTATTCACACTTTACCTAGTTTAATATTTTCATAGCTTCACACAAACAATATTGGGTGTGAATGTATCTTTTGAATGTTCAATGTAATTTTTTTCATCAATCCCTTGAAATATTATTCCTATAAGGGGGATATGTATCATTCCATCTATTAGAATACTAATAAAAGAAGGAAATTCATCTCTCAAGGCATTGAAATACCATGGTCCCTTTCCATATATTGAGTAAACTATTGAAATCATTTCTCCAATCACAATTAAATATTAGTTCATCAGAATAAGAAATGAATAGTAGGGAACATATTCTAATTACATTCAAAAATAAGTTGTTATCAAATTTTCATTAATACAAGATAAATATAATCAATTAAAATTCTTTGTTTAGAGTATAGGAATGAGGACCCAGCTTCAAATAATAGAATTTTTTTTATTTTTCATAACATGATTCCATTTTTACCATGTATGGAGGATTTTATTTATCCAACACAAACTTATTATCAAAAATCAGTACATAATAATTCTAACTCCTCATCCATATGACAAGACATATAATTTTACTGAGTGGAAATAACCAAAAACCTTATAATTTTATCTAGTCTTTCAATAAAGGTGAATGTTTTTTCAAAATAAATTGCATCCTCCTATGAATATCCTTTGTAGACTAGCCATGATTTATTCATTTAAATATAAACTTTTATATTGATTATATTTTTAATAACTCACTGAGTTCATAGAATATGTTCCATATTTAGACTAGGAATATGATCAAAGGTGTTAAATTTCATATTATGATCAAAAACATATTTCATTTCATTTATCCACTATTTGAGTTAAAATAATTTTGAAATAGATTAAAGTTCCACATTTGAGATATATTCTATTTCATTTTCTATCCTCAAATTTTGTAGGATCTAACATTTTCTATCTAAATTTTATGATATTTTCGGGTTCATCATATTTTTATAACATCGAGAATAATTTATTTTAATTCTCTATTATTTTAATCCTTATTAGAGTGATCATATTAAACTTGTATAATGTTAGGTTCATAGACACAATCCTTTTCATCAACTCCTATAGTAGTTAACACTTTGTTATATACTAAACTATCCATATATTCTTTATTATATTTTTTAAGATATATTTATTTTTAATGAATAATACATCAAATAAAATGACGTGATTTTATATAATCTTATTCCAACCCCAATTGATTATTTCATTGTATAAATGACTTCTGAATACACCTACTTATTTTTCATAAAACACCCATTAATCTCTATTGTTTTAGCTTTATTAAGCATGAAATTGTGGAATTCATAATTATTTAGGTTTATTCATATATCACATCTTATAAATAATCAAATTATATTATCATCTAATCATGTATATCTTTGGAAAATACAATATTGTACTAATAGGTTCTCTCTATAATAATTTTGAATGATTATGTTTAGAGGGAATTGTTTTTTCAATATGAACTAAACCTAAATTTTATGATCCCAAAACTCTATTTTTTCATATGTGATTAGGGAGAACTATACTAGTTCTTAATCCCATGTTTCCTCATATAGTATTAAAAAGTGTTACTTCTAAGCACTTTACTATTATTTTTTATTAGTTAAAAAATATACACACCTGAATGCCTCTCGAATTCCATTATGAATATTTTGAATAACTGTAAAGGTTTAGAATTAAATTTTATAAACATTACATTAGTAATTTGAGTGAGAAAATAAATAAAAATTTTAATGTATAAATCAATATTTTTTGATTTATGTCTCATTGTTTCACATAAATCAGACTGTATAAGCTCAATTTATCTATAGAACTAATTCTACACTCCCATGTGACCTGAAGTGACCATTATGATCTTATTAAATGTATTTCAAACGGATTCCTGTTACTTATTTTGTTTTTTAAAATATATCCCCCCATATTCATTTTATATTATACTCATATTTTTCCTTACAAAAAGATCTAAGTCTTTTTCACCATAATTTATTTCTATCCTTGACACTCAAATGGAAATATTTACTTAGGTTTCCAATTCCGAATAATTTACTAATATTTTTGTCTACCATGAAAATATTTTTTCCGTTTTATTGTTTCAAGATGATACAATAATATTTTGAGATATTAACCACATTTTAATAATCATAAATTTATGGGATAAATATAATATTGTGTTTATGTCCATCCAAAAAATAGAACAACCTTGGAATTTAATGTATGTGCATTAATTTCTTTCATTCACAATCCTATTATTTTAAAATATATATCATTATTAAAGGTAAATTTCCATATATTTTTTTATTCTTATTAGTTTTCGTTTTATCATCACCATTAAATTGTGGAAAATTACTACTATCAAGTATCCCAAGATTTATATTTTGGAATGCATTGAGGGATACATTAAATTTAAGTGATTTTTTATCTATCCTTAATTTCCCAATTTAATTTTTATTTCCAAAAAATGTAAATAATAATTTTGGACAAATCATAACCATTTTTATCATCATGACCCAATTGGTCCCATCTTTCTCAATCACTCTCTATAAAATAAAATCTTTTATAGGTATATAAATATAATGATGTATTTTTTTTCAATTCATATATTACTCAAAATTCTATTTAATATTATAGAAGATTCTTAATTTTATTCAAGTTCCACATCCCATTAAATAATTTTTACTTCTATATATGATAATAGTTATAATCATTATGTTTGATTATCCAAAAAAAATTATTTAAACTTATTATTTAATAGTTATATGAGTTTTGATTAAAATAATATGAATGAGATATTGTATAAGTTAAAAAGTTTTTATTGTTGGGATATATTCTTAGAGAATCTAGTATTATCTTTCTCTTAATCTAGAATAAGATAATTTAATCTTCTTCTATTTTCTCTATCAATTATTAGAATAAGATAAGGTTTCTCATTTACTTACATTTTCCAAAAATTCTCTCATTTGTATTTTTATTGATAGTGTTAGTCGAAACAACATTTGTTGCCATTGTGATACCAGGTATAGATTTTACATTTCCTTCGAGATAAAATCCTATGAATTTTGGGATGATTCATCTTGATTTTTTTTCCTTAAGAAAGTCATCATTTCATTTCATTATTTTTCATTAAAGAAACATTGATTGTGTCCTAATCAACTCATCCTCCTCAGAAATAAGTTTCTCACATTAATATTCCTAATTTATTCCATATTATGAATCCTTTGACATGATGTTTTTAATTTCAACATTACACCAAACACATATTTTTATGAAAACTTATTCTTTATCATTTCTATTATTATCTTGTTTCTTAAAAATTTGACTACTTTATTTTGATTATTATTTTTCTAAAGAAATACCGCAAATTGTATAGTAAATATAGAATCCTTTTAATTATCATAACCATCCTCATCACTATTATTGGATGTTTCTAATTGCTTTTCAACATGCCATGTGATGTTTTTTATTTTTAAAGAACCTCATCATTAAAATTTATTATTGAACAAGAAACATATGGTCCTTCTTTAATCAAAATAATTCATCATTTATATTCAGAAAACATTCCCTTCGATTTAGAAGATTTTGTGACTTTATTAAATATTTTATACACTTATTCGTATGATTTTTTCGATATCATCATTATCATATTCTAGATCATTTTTTACTCATCTAGTTTATTAAAATGTTTTTAATCCCCCTACACATATATTATTTTTTTAAGGAGGTTGTCATTAGTACCAACCTTTAAATTTGTCAATGTTCCATGAAAAAAAGGAAATAATCCTCTTGTAATATTTAAGATCATATTCCTTATGTTCAAATTAATTATAGTCTTTGTTATTTAATTTTAAAATTTTAAGATTCTATATAGCCTTAACATCCATATCCTCATTTATATACTTTTTTAAATTAAATATTATTCTATATTTCAATCATAGTCAATATGTAATGATTTTAATTAAGAGATAAAATATCTCTAGCTTCTAATATAGAGAATTTAGTATAAACCATTATTTTTCCAATAATATTTTAATTATAGTATAGTTTTTTAAAATATCTTTGAATCCTTTGATATTATAGACTAACTTATTTACTCTAGGGAAATAATTAGAATTACTTTATTGACTATCCATCTAGATATCATTGATCATATTTCTCAAGATCAATTTTTTTATTCATTTACATTGATATTTTCTTCATTAAATCTGTTAATTTTTTCCAATGCATCCATTGTAGTTTTAAATCACATCACCTTCATTTAAATTATATTATAGAATTATATGAGAATAAAAAAATATCTCTAATATACATGAGATGATTTATTATAATAGTAATTGACATGGAATTATCTTTATCTCTTTGTGGGAATCCCACAACAGTTGCATCTATAACAGATAAGATAATATCAAAAATAAGGGGCATCATCCTATTATTACAACCATTTCATTATTCAATCGACGGTAGAAATACCTATAATTAAGAAGGTGTAAAGAACCAAAAATTTTGTTTATTGTTTTTAAATACATGGGATTTTTACGAGTCCACAACAATTTATGGTGCTTGATTCCGAGGCCCAGTGTGCCCGGAATCTATTTCTGAAGTTTTTATTGGGTACGTTCAGTAAACGTATGAGCATGATTTTATATATTTTGAACTGTTGCTCGAAATGGAAATATGAGCGCACCATTGAACTCACAGCGCCGGTATACGCTTAAGATGGCTTTCGACATAATGGCAGATGGTCAAGAATGGGAGATAGATTTTGGGGGTTTTAATAAAGTAAAATAAAAATAGGTGTTAGCTTATTTTTATTTTTGAGGTGGTTAAAACCTCCAAGAGGTGGTTAGTGCTGGGGGCCACGACACCCTAACCTCCCATAGGAGGTTACGGTGGTGGGGCCCACCAACACATAACCACCCTGGGAGGATATCCTTTGTGGGGACCACACAGAGTTTAAACCCCCTTAACTCCCCATAAAGTGTGAGAAAACTCTTCACCTTCCCCACCATTTAATTGAGCCTACTCCACCCAATTATTAAGTGAGGTATCTCATTTAATTATTTCTTTATTTGAATTTTTTTTAATAATTTAGCTAAAAAATTAAATAATGGGTTAGCTTAACCCATTATTTTTTTCCCAATTCTTTTGGTGGAACGTTGATAGAGGAGTTGGAGGGATTTGGAGAAACTAATTATCCAATGAAAAACGATCCTCAACCTTGCCAAAATAGAAGGACTCGACCGCGAAGAACGTCGTTCTCAATTTTTTCACCTCTGAACGCTCATTCGCCAACGACGGATATCCTCTTCCTTTTCATACATTAACGAATAGACACTACCTTCCCGCGACTTCATCAACGGTCATCGATATGAGGTATGGGTTTGAATATAAATTGTTTTCGTCCTTAAATGCAGAAATCATGGATTGTGTTTGGCCAATTTTTATCACCATAATGTGGAAGGCTCGGGCCTCATTAACACAGCACGATACTCCCCCATTATTTCTCCTCATTTGTTGAAGGCCACAATTTGGAGTAGCTACGGCCAGCATCGGGCCAACCTCGAAAAAAACCGACGGTGCATGGTTGCCTGGTTTCCGGAAGGACACGGCGTCGTTGCGCCGCGTAGAGGTGAAGGGGGTCGCGGTTGGGCCGGGCCGCTGTGGAAGGGAAATAGAACCGTCGCGTGACATAGAGGGGAAGGGGGCCGCGGCCATGGCGGGTCACAGCGGGGGAGGGCGTCCCCATCGCGCTGTGTGGTAGAAGGGAGCCACGGCCAGGGTAGGCCACGGAGGAGGACCAGGAGCAGCTGACGGCTCGGCCAGCTAGGAGAAGAGGGACATAGCGGGTCCCACATGATCTGGACCGATCCCAGGTGGTTCCGGTTTGGGTCCCCAGCCAAACAGCTAATCCGTTTAGGATTCAAGGGGGCACGCGCCTCCCCCTAGAGACGGCTAGGGTACGCCACCGGGCTGCCAGCCAGCCGGATCGCCTGCAAGTCGGGCCGCGCGGGCCCCTGGCCAGTTGTGCCTCACGGGCTGCCAGCACGTCGGGCCATGCGGGCCACCAGCCAGCCTAGCCACGTGGGCCGCCGTGTCGGGCCTTCCCCTCGGGCCGGGCCGCCCTCTCGGGTCGGGCTGCCCTCTGGCCAGGCCACCCGCTCAGGCCAAACGGTCCTTGGGCTGGGCAGCCCCCTCGGACCTGGTCGGACCGGACCCAGACCCACTATGACTATTTAAAACTTTTCACTCATATCTTGGTCCACTGGTGTTCGATCGACGAACTGTCTACATCGACGGAAATCTTAGAGGAAGAGGGTTATTTTGGCATACCCCACTCAAGGTTTGTATACAGTTGGGGAATAATTTGGTTGGTTTGAACATAAAATCCAATTGGGTCCCCGGGATGAAAATGCCAATAACTCACAGACCATCCGTCTGATTGATGTGTCGTCTTTTGCTTTGAGGCCACTATGACAAGGAAGACCATTGAGATACATATAAGTGGGACTTAGTGATAGTTGGAGTATTTACTAGTAGCTCATGGAGTGGATCCTCCCGGAGACGAGCGAGAGGAGTATATAGACCTAGTAGGTGGCTGATACCTGACGACTGATGAACTTTCGCCTCGAAGTGTTTCGACTAGCCCAGTTGGAATCCCTTCTATGGGATGCGGTAGTCCCATGGTGGGGAGTGACTCTGTGTGAGGTGGCAGTCCCACGATACTCGACAGGAGGATTACCTCAGCAGGCAATGAGGGGGAGCGCCTCTGTGTGACATGGCAGACCCACGGTGTGAAGCACCTCTGTGTGATGCAGCAGACCCACAGTAATCGACCGGAGGAGTACCAAAATAGTCCAGGATAGTGGGAAGAACCTTAGTGTGACGCAGAAGGACCATTGTACTCTATAGAAGAAGAGTACACCAGCAGCTGAGGTTTCGACACATTGACTGGGAGTGTTACATGTTTCAACCCCTAGAATATAAATTCTGGTTATGAGTTGAGTCAATGAATTTTGTGTTTTCCTCATGATTGAGATGATTTACTAGATAACATAGGAATATGTATTGGTATATACCTATATAATGGTTATCCATTTATTTCATACTTAGTAGTTTATCTTTGTTGGATTTTGTGAGACCTTGAGGGTCTCGGGGTCCCAACTGAGTATCGCTATACTCACCCCTGCACGGGCTATCCCCGCACCCTGTTGTTTTGGTTGCAGATGACAGACAATGCTGACTGAGGCAGAGAGTAGCTGTACTGGATGGTACCCGGAGGTGGAACACTCGGTGTGACGTTACACGGAGTGGACATACGGATGTGGAGTGCTAAGGAGGCCATCTGTACCTACCCATTAGTTAGGAACCCTGAAGGAAGACATAGTTTTTGCATTACATCATCTTTTAGTTGTACTTGTACTTTTCCATTTCCTTATACATTACTATGGGGATTGTATTTCCGCCCCCCAATACTTTCAGTACTCTCTTTTGTATATAGTTTGACTTAGTGTTTTACTTCCATTTGTATACTCTATTGTGTGTGATTCAGTTTTTAAAGGCAATGCCTTCCGAGTTTAGGGATTTACACCTTTGGTGCTAGTCGCCATCCCCTGGCCTATGGAAGGCAGGCTTTGGGTAGTCACGATACGGACCACGGGGGATGGATCGTGACAGAAGGAGTTTTTATTTTCCATCACTATCCAAAAAGGATCTCATATAGGGAACATGGATTCTCTAATATCAATTTATGTCCAATTAAATATATTACCAACTAATTCGGGGGGGTTTAATAACTGGTGTTATTTTAAAATTCTACGTAGACCTAAAATAAACCCTCTTCAATATTTATATATTTTTTCAACTAATATATTATATCGCTCTTACCTATTGGTTTTATGAAAAAAAGATAATGCAAGGTACCTGAATTTTTCATTGTTTGGTCCCTATGTAGATACTAACTCATTTTTCAATTTAGTTTTTATCTTAAGACATATATAATAACTATATAATATATGTGAAAAATGGTCTATCTATTAAAAAAATACAGTTTTATTGAGGATGGTTTTTTATATAATCTCATGTAGGTTTATAAAAGTAATATAAACATTTCCATAATCATCACTCTTCAATATAATATTCTTATGTATAAAATGACAGGCCTTACTGAGTGTCTTTTAGGTATTATATAATTATCTCCTACTCCCTAGATTTATTAATAGACGTTAACAACAAAATTTCGTAATCACAGTAAATTCACCACTCTAAATACTTATCACAATGATCATTTAATCAAAATGAACTTTGTCAACTTTTCCAAAAAATAATTTAATTAAAAAAATTTCGTTAATCAAAAAAATATGATGGAACATATATTTCTATCCATCTATATATCCTTATCTCATACTATCATCAATTCCATTTTTTGAATAAGCATCCATATTATATAAAATTACCTACTTTGATAAAATTAGTCTTTAATCTCTATAACATTTTACCATCACTAGTTATTAGTAAACAATCATTAAATTAATCTGAATATTTCAATGTATGTTTTCTTGAATGATCATATAATTATTTGTATCAATTCTCTTCAAGAATCACATAAATCAAAGTTAGAATCATGAATTATCCTTATTGAAATATAATATTGAACATAAATCTCAGTATCCTTAATATTTGTAATTTAAAATAATTTCTCTACGTCATTCACTCTATTATAGATTCTAGACTCCACCTACACCAAATCATAGACCAATCACATGCATCTTTTATAATATAAAATTGACCCTACTGATATTTTATATGTATGACATTCTCTAAATTATAATTCATTATACTATTAAAACATTATATTCTTTAATATTATTATGTCACATTTTAGTTAACTTACCCTATAAATATTTTAATTTTATAGTAGTCCTAACTTATTAACATCTAATTATAATATGACTTAGCTACTCATAATTATTTAGGATAATCAAATACATTTTTTATTACTCTTGAAACTATTGATTAACATTATCCAATGTCCATCAATTTTAGTGACAATACCATTACCTAATTTCTCTAAAATACTAGCATTTAGTACATGATTATAAATGTAATACATATCTTATATTGAATTAGCCTCTGAATTTATCTTCTGGACATGTAAAATGATTGGTTTCCCTAAACATTTTATATTATCAATTATCATCCATAAAATAATACTTTTGTGTATGAATATGATTAACATTACATCAATAAGTAAAATATAAAATCAAGTATTCATGAATTTTCCTGAAATATCAAGATTCATCAAGCTCCGCAAATTATATTATTGAGTTATGTATGTAGGGAGACTTCTAATGATCAGACACACTATAACAACTACTATTTATTTTTTCCTTATTCAAATTAAAATTAGATTATATCAATTATCCATGTGAATTATATATAATTTTTTTACATGAATAAAAACATAGAATTTTCCAACTAAATTTATTAACCATTAATTTACCCATGTATTAATACTAATCCAATCGACTATGTATCTTGATTTCATTAATCCTAATCATACACAGAAAATCATCTAGTGGAATAAGTTCTAAATATCCCATTTCCTCAAATTCATTAAATTGATTGACACTTATATTTTATTAATCATCAAATGAAATATCCACAGTTCGTAAGAAATTGATCAATTAAAACATATTAAATATATTATATGACTCTAATGTTCATTAATAATGATCTTAGTTTTTTTAATTTTTTTGAATACTCATATCAACTCTCATATCTTCTATAGTTATTAGATTATATTCATCAACGCCCTTATGATTTGAAACAAATCAACACACTTATTCTTCTCATAAATATATCCTCTCGATTTTCCACCTTCACATACAGCTTATTCAATCAAACATAACGTGGTAACCTCTATAAATTAGTCTTCAACCTCAACTAATACTATCAAGATATTGATTAAATCACCCCACTAGCAACTAAAAAACTAAATAGATTTTATCTTCGATGAATATATTTATTAACAGATAGAACATTTGTAACTACTAATCAAGTAACCAAAATCACCTCAGGTTACACCTTCCAGACTCATCCCTAAGGATCATATATCTCCATCAACAATAATAACTAAAAAACAGTCTACAACTAAAAGGTTTATGAAAAAAGAATATAATTTCACCAATTCAACATCATCGGATCTTCATGATTTTATGACATAGTAGAATTTCTATGAAGGGTTTCATAAATTTTTCAATAACTTATACTATTCTCAATGGAGGTCGTGATGTATTTCCATAGAACACTATTAGCTAGTGTCTTAGTTCTATTACCATTGGGAATCAACCATATTAGGTGATCTAATATATTTTTCAAGTAGCTTGTTATAATTTTTTGAATATAAGGGTCAGTATCAATTTTTTCCTATTTTGTAGAATGTTATGTATTCATGTTATATTGATATTAAATTCAGTCAGATGTTATTATAATCATGGATATATGATTTGAATTTTCCCCCCAATTATCTTTAAAATAAATAAATATAATATTTACTTATTCAATAATTGGGAAAATATAATAATGTATTTTTTTATTTATTTACAATATTAATTTATACAGTTATCTTACTATATAAATATAATTATTTTATTTTTCATGGGTTAATTTAATTTAAATATAGAATTAATATAGATTAATGGTATAGGGGACACATTTTGATTTTATTAGAAGTAAAAAAATATTGTATTTATTTTATAAAATTATATTACATACAGATGAAACATAATTTTTTGTCTTATTTGTCGTTATTTTAAAATGTGGGAAAGGATCTTAATCAAATTAAAAAAATTAAATATTTTAATTCATTTGGTTTAACCATAATATGAAAGAAAAATGCCTCACTATTATGATTTTATAATAATTTTTTTAATTCTATCATAATTACCAAGAGATATAACTTGGGATAATCCTCTGATACACCTTATGTCACTATATAGAATGTAATATTTTATAAATTAAATAAATAAATAATGATGTGAAGAACTTTATTCTTTCATTATAACACCCAAAATATCAGGATCTAATTGTGAGAATCGTGGAACATGTTTTCATAACAATAGAATAATTATCATTATATTATTGAGTATCAAATACAAGAAGTCTATAAGTGATCATATTTAAAATAAATAAAATGTGTGACCATGAAATGGATAAAAAGTTATTTGAGATTTTTAGTTTAATTAAATAATTAATTGAAAATTTTTAAAACTAATATAATTATATAATTTATGAATTATTTTTATAGTTATGATAGAAACATTTTATATGTGAATCTAACCACACCAATATCACCACACTTGGATACTATAAATTATATCAGAGAAACCAAAATAATATATATCTATTAATATAGTAAGATTTTTTTAAAATTCATCTTTAGAGTCTAGTTATGGTTTTAATATTTGAGAATATAATTGAATTAAAGTCAACATAGTTAATAATGAGAGAGTGAGGATGACATTTGATCTACAAAAACATGGATATTTTCAAGGCTTATTCTTTTTATGATTATAGAAATAAAAATTTTAAAATAAAAGTAAGTGTTTATTTGATATTTGTCAAAGTGAACATTTATTTTTCCACTTATATTAGTTTCTTATTAATTATATATATATTTATATATATTTATATTTATACTTTTATTAATTTTTATATATTTATTTTAAAATATTTAATGTCAAATGGTTTTAACTCTCTCCATTTCTATCTAGATCAAGAGCACACCATATGTGGGGGGGGGGGACTTTAAATTTTTAGATGATAAATTAGAGGAGCGACTTAGCAAAACACTCTTTATAGTAATATAGATATTATATAATATATAATATGATATATATGAAACATAACTTAATATATATGATTCTTATATGTAATTATATGTTTTGAACCTTACCATCAAACTCTATTTTTACTTCATTTTTTAGATAATACTACTTATTAATTGGGTTGAGAGGGAACCATTACAGGGATCGAAAGCTCAAGAATACCAATCCTCGTGGTCTAAAATTACAATGTACAAATATATAATAGAACCTTTTTTCCATCCCGTCATTTTCTATCCTCACTACCTATTATTACTTTTTCAAAATTCCTTTTATGACCTACATTGATGTACCAAAGGCCCTTTGTATTACAAACAAGTAATTTTCTATTTTTGGGGAATGTTCTAACTAAATGAGTATTCCACATCTTAGATTCACTAGTGAACACCATAATGTCATCTCACCCACTGAGAAAAAATAACTGTAGACATCCTAGAGGCCTTATAAGTGATTGAACTAGGTCTATATGGACCAAAGTCTCAATTCACAGTTTAAAATTCCACAATATCATTAATAGTAACTTTGAAACAGTACTTATTATAGTACTTTCACTTTTACTATACTAAAGTATTGCAACAGTTTTATATATATTTATTCCACCCTAATTTAATGCCAAATTTTTCACTAGAATATGTGGAAAATTTACCACATAGCTAAGCCCAAAATAACTAATAGTGGAACTAGAAAAAATTAAAAAAAATATTTAAATTTAATGAAATTTCAAATATTATTTAAGCTGAAAACTATAAATTTACTTATTTTATTTAATTTATAGTGATTTTTAATGTGAATCATCAAATATTTGAATTAATATTTTATGTTTTTATTAATTTATATAATTATATTAAATTATTAAATGATTTAAATTTTTTACATTATTAATAAATTAATACCGAAGATGAATATTATAGTGATTTTTTTTAAATATTTATTAGATAAATTTAATTCATAATAATCAAGATCCTATCACTTCTGTGTTTGTATACAATTATAAATATAGAGACTCAATTGAAAGGAAGTACAAGTTACATTCTAAATTTAAATTTTTTAAAAGGTGAATCACTGAAAATAATGGATGATATAGTTCATGTAAAACTAATCATAAATAGTTTTCTGCATTGTTTTTTGATTTTCTTATCACATGATTAACCAATAAGTAGTTTAATTCTCATGATCATGTCACAATTATTTATTTTTACTTAGTTAATTATAGAATGTTATTTGGTTCACATCATTGTGGATAATTATCTAGTTTGAAAAATTAAAACAAAATATTAGGTGTAAGAAATATTTTATAGTTCACGGTTATTTATTTATAAACCAATTCACATATAACAATTATTGATAATGTTCTTTAAAACTAGATTTCATACCCATTTTTACAAAATATCAAAAAAAAATAAATTATTATTTCTATAAATACCTACCATTATTTCATGAAAACATCTCTACAAAGTTACCCCACTTTGGGAAGTTGTAAAGAAAGGGAGAAAGTTACCTTTTAATCCCACCTCTAGTTAGCCATAGTTTAGTGACTAGAAATTAGGGTAGGAAATTCACTCACATGGGAGAAATAACCGTCAATATAGGTTTTGTAAATACGATAGAATATACAATCCACCAACTAAATCTATTAATAAACAAATAATCAGACCTATTAAATATTTTAATGAAATCCAAAACCAAAATAACTAAAACGAACCAACATAATCTTATATAGTGACTCTGAATCTATAATTGCTCCAAAAAAACTCCCTAATCTATTAATTCCATGCTCGATCACCAAATATAACTAGTGGACATAGAAAACTATTTATATATATAGGGTTATCATAACATGCACACACATTAGGTCCATCCATAAAATCACTCATTAAAAACATAAATGAAGCATAAAAATTCATACTGAATAAATAATTGAATCAAAATCATCATCAAAATAGGTAAAATTGATTACCATCCTCAGCATGGATCGCTCACCATGTAACACCAAAAAGTGAATAATTATATTTCTAAATAATATATATAAATAATGATTTACCACTTCTAATTCCCAATTATGTTTGTACTTTGACACCCCAATTTGTCAAATCATGTTCTCATACCTATTGTATCCAACATATCATGAAATCATATAATATGTATTTTATATCCTGTATATCCTAGAATAACCACATCATCATCATCTTATCCATAATCATGTGTATGAATAGAAGCGACCACAACCCATGACATTGAGTTATACCATAAGCCATCATATCCTTCCAACAAACATCAATGGGAATACATATCCCACTTTAATATATTCATATTTGTGATATAACTCTAGAAATCATAACTTGAATATAAATGTATAGTAAACCATAGATCCATCCTAGCCCAGAACGGAGTAAAACCAACACAAAATCAATAATTTCTTGAGATATTACTATATATAACATGAACCAAATATAGAGTATGAGAGAGGGAGAAGTTATCCACATGTCTCTTCGTTATCTTAACTGTTTAGAAAAAAACTGGGGAACCACTTTGTGTCTATTTCCTTGCTGATGTGGGTAGGGAAGCATGTGAATTCAAAAAATAATGTATATCACACAAAATCAACCCTAATGGAAACTACATATAAATATACTAATATATATCTATCAATTCACATTCCACCCAACATAAAAAAAAATATTCTATAACCCTACATGAATAAAAGAATAAATGTTCCATTTTTTTATATATTAAACCATTATTTAATATTATTACGTATCCATTTAAAATATTAGTACATTAATCATTGAACTGATGTTTTATTGGAACCATAATTCATAATCTTATATTACTATTTATATCTTCATCATCTATGATAACCAACATCAATCCCCATTAACTTATTAAATAAATTATCACTTCCATAATTCTTGGTAATATAGGGATCATTATATGATACTAAAAAATGGTCACTTTCCACAAATATAATCTTATTAAATCATTTAATTGGAAATTAATTATATTTTATCAATCAATTTATAATTTTAGAAGAATAAAACATGAATATATGTCGATTGGTAATCCTCACATAAAGCTCATCTCAACTACACATTTGTAATTCCCACACCATTGGGAATACAAAAAACTATCCTTCCATTATCTATGTCAACTATCAATGTATCATTGGGAACCCAAACCACTACTCATTAATGATCCCCACAAATACTAGCTCATAATCATCAATACACAAGAAGAATATACTTTTAATGTTTACATAGTAAATTAAATATAGTGATTTTAATCTCACATGGTGAAACCAATACTATAGGACCATGGAATTATAAAAATTAACAATAAATGAAGGTGGTTTTTAGCCACATACATTTATATTTAGAAAATAACCATTCTAAATAAAATATTTAATTAAATTGTTTATTTTGTATGTTATTAGAATCATGAAACATAGAGTTTGTAGATAAAAATGGCTAGTAAAAAATAAAAAATTCCACGTGTCTTATTTATATATTCAAATAGTTTAGAGAGAATATAATTAATTTATAATTATTATTTAAAATTTTAATCATAATTAGTAGCATAAAACTATTCATCCATTTTAGTAAACCAATCCATGTCAAAAACAACATCCTGAACAGCCAAAAAACTATTATCATGAATTATAAAATAATTATTATCTTAAAAGAAATTACCAAAACTCAATGCAAGATGAAAAATACTCTTCATTTTTTTAATTTTAATACTTTGTATTAGTCTCTATTATTATATCTACAATTTTTTTCTCTTAAATATTTAGTTTCTAGAAAAATGTTATCATCGTTAAATATCTATTAATTTTAAAATTCAATTCAAATTATAGTACACAATAATATCTTGTTATCTCTTTGTTAACAATGATCTTTTAGTATCATTTAATATTATATTATTCTTACTTAGTAAATTACAAATAAATCTATTTCTATTCATAATGGTTTATCAATATTTTTATCATTCTTAAAGTTAATCATATATAAACATCCAAATAAACTAAACCAGGATTAAATAACGCTTTTTTAAAAAACAAAATATAAGTCAAAGATCCCATAATGTAAATAGGTCTATATTACATTTCACAAAAAACAAATGTGTTAGGGGGTTGTGTGTGGAATGGAAACTCACACGAAGAACATGAGAATTGGTAAGAAGTATTACAGTACTCTAAGAGAGAAGAAATGGAACTTTTGGAAAATAGATTAATCAATAAAAATGAATTAGGTAAATAAATCTTATTTTTAAGATTAATTATATGATTCAATATGGTATTTCTAGAATCACAAATTAATATTACATTTTATTTTTCAATAATTAGTATTTTATTTGATTTGAAATTTCAATGTTCATTTATTTCCTCTCATATAAACTAATTCAATTATTAAAATATATTGACGATATTATAATTATAAACACATTATATTAAATACATTTTGAATTAATTTCATTTTTTTATAAAAGTTTTCTTAATTAATTTAGGATTTTTTTTTATTTTTTCAAAAGAACAGATTCACTAACCATGACTATAGAAGCCCATGACCCTCACTTCCATAACCTATGATTAAATCATGATCAGTACATTTCTGGATTTAATGTCAATAATAGAGACTAAATTTTATTCATTTAAACTATTCAACATCCAATGGAAAATTGGATCACATACAAACATGAAGACCCATTGATTTGGAGATTTTTATTATCAATAAAAACTTCAATACAAAAAATTCCAATAGATTTAAATGATAATTTCTCCCACTTGTTCTATATTTTATTATTTTATGTTAGGTAATCACAATTATCCATTTGAAATATTTCCTACGCATAAATCATTTACGTAATTTTTTACAACATGGGGAATATGAAACAGAAGAAGTGTTATCTCATACTCTCAGTAAGGGTAAACATTACCATTAAAAATTTAATGTCATCAATGATTATAAGATTTTATAAGGTTATAATGAAATAATCAGAGTGAGTGATAAAATAATAAAATAACACATGCCCATGAATATGTGGATCATTAAATATGAGAACATGGAAAAGGATAGTGTCATTAGAATCTATAGTCAGGATCCTTGTGATATAAATATTGACTATGAGAAGCATTGTAAACCCATATAAAGAATAAAAAACATGTACATACCTTGGGACATCATTGTCACTTCACTATTAAAATCATTAATACAAATAGAATAAATATATGAGAAATTTCTATACATAATTCATTAGAATGATATCATGAACCCAGGGATCCTTGTTTTATCATAGAACCACCAACCATTGGTTTATAACATAAGAACCCATTAAATTTCTATGTAATAGTAAAATAACTACACATAAAATATTGCATTTCATCATAAACTCATAGGTAAAACAATTATCACTTTCATAATTTGATTAACTCCTGGAAAAGAAAAGTGGTCTAAAAAATCTCTTTGAAACATGATTATTTCATTCAATGGAAACTATTTTAATAAAAGTTTCTTTGAATCATGGTTAACCCATAAAAAAGAAACATGTTTCATGACAATATCATTGAAACAGACTTAATACATATGGAAAGAATGAGGATGGAATCAAAACAATATCTCCACCATATACGATAAGTAAGGATATTTTTTTAACATTTATGAATCTAAATAAAATTAAAATATCATTAAAAACACTATGAAGAAATATTTTGAAAAAAAAATCTTGAAAGTACCCAGATTTCATACCAAAGAGAGGAATGAATTTGAATTAAATTAAAAAAAATTCCAAAAATTCTATGTACACAAGAGTTAAAAAACAGTACAATTACATAAAAATATCATGACTAACCAGAGGATAATATAATTAATGAGTGTTATAATTTTTCAACATTAGAGACTTAATCATACACAATCCTAATAAATGATGAGATTGTAAGAAAAGACGTTTACCACTTTAATGACATGAATTTTAATCCCCAAGGAGTAATATTAAATAAAACATTTAATTTACAGGGAATAGGGAGATAAATGATATTAAAATTGATCATTGTATCATACACAATTTATAAATTAATATAGGTGTATAACATAATTGACGTCTCAAAGAAGGAAAATTATTACATGAATCCATTACCACTTTGGTAACTTTGAAACTATTAACGTGATGAAATAATGATCACATAATGAATATGAAAATCCCAATAAATTACATTATAACAACTATAAAAAAACATTTATGGTCAATATATACACCACACAACAAAAATATGTGGTGAGGTTTTGCATGTTTCTCACAGAAATAAAAGTATAATTAAAAAAACTCAAACAACATGAGTAATTTTTTAATCATGATATCCATGAAAGAATAATAACAATTGAAAATATTAATATCATGAAAAAAATGAAATTAATAATATATTATGTCATAGTGATGTAAATAAACCACAAAAAAACAAATGAGTGGTGAATATTGAATAAGGATCATAGAAATAAAAGTGAGAGGAGAAATCCACTTTCCTTAAGTCTTAAATATTGTCAAACTTTTTCAAAACTCATGTATAAAAAATATCTTTTTTTACAAATAAAATAGAACAATAATAATATATGAAATAAAATATATGATATTATTATGACTTTATATAACCCATTTATTAACAATTGCAACTAAATGTTATGTTTTGGGTAATAACTGCTTTGATTTTTGTTTGGGTTTTGACTTGTTATTTTTTAATCTTTTATACTGACCATGATTTATTAATTTAAGTAATATTAAAAAATTAAATAAATATAATTTATTATAATAATAATTGTTTATAATAATCTATAAAATATATAAATAGGAAATGAAATATACCATTCATGGATGCGTTAGGTTTTACGTGTGTAGGAACGATGTTTCTGTTTTCATGGTATATTAAAACAATGAAAATAATTGATATATATATATATATATATATTATTCTATTATAATTATAATAGTTTTTTGTATCAAAATTTCTATTACACCCATCCTTAATTAATAACATGTATAGAATCTTCTAATCACATAGCTTCTCATGGAGATAGTCAATTGTACACATGAATGATCTTAGCATATTCTCACAAAATGTTATGCATTGAAGAATTTTTTATAAAATAATTCCATAATTATAAATTAATCTTAAATATAATATATATATATATAATATAATATAATCTACATTATTATCATCATTTCAAACCTTGAGAGGTGGTAATGGAAGAATGAACGACATCGGTTCGTGATGCGATAGTCGGATATACAAATGAAAAATGATTGTATATCCCATTTGATGGAACTGTGTTCTGTTTTATGATTTATATATAAATTATAAGCATATTAGTATATTTAATATATTTATTTTATTATATTATCTTTATATAAGAAAAAATTAGAGGTTTGGAGAATAAATAAAACAAAAAAATTCACTAATGAACATTTCATCTACCTTTGGTAAATCTTATTTGATTGGACCAAATTACTTAATTGGTTTGGTTTATTAGAAATATTATGCTTCTAGAATGTTATTATGGATTTTTTGAAGTCATTTTTAATTTGATGGACGATTCAATTGGCTTTAGAGGTGTATATAATGGGAGATATTAAATTCCCTTTTATAATGGAGGAGAAGTTGAATTATTTTAAACACCATAATAGAAAAACTATTAGAATGTCTCCCTCACAACATGTGATTAAAATTACGAACAATTTTCAATAAAATATGGTATATGTAGAAGTATGTTCATAAAATTGGTTTTGAACCAGCTTATATGCCATTTTACCCTCAAGATTAATCTGTAACCACTAAGTAAATTTATTTTCACATTATTCTTTGTAATTAATTAAACTTTATTTCTCTAATATTTATGTTCAAAACAATTATTACCAAACTATAAATTATTTATAATTATAATTTAAAAAATTTAGTCTTTTTTTTTAAATTCAATTCATAGATTTTATGTAATTTAATTTAAAATGTATCTTGTATATGTAACGACACATCAAGTTTTTAAAGTGAAAATGTTGAAAACTATAAAAGGATTTTATATCAACACTAAGAATTAAATTGATTACAATGAACTAAATTTGATCAATATATTTATTATTGATATAATTTGACTTTCGCCAAATTAAAAACATACATTAACATTGTAAATTAGCTATATGATATTCTATTTTTCAAATAAATTCAGTATTTTTCATTTTTTATCAAAAAAATAAACAACATAGAAAAATAAAAAAATGAATCAAAAATAAATTTTGATATTAATATATAAAAAAATTATTTTTATTTTATAAAATAATATTTATAAAAATTTAAATATTTATTTTTAAAATAAGTTCACTATTAAAAGGAAACAAATCGGTCAATTAAAAAAATACAACTTTTATGCTTAAAATAAGGCTTATTCTTATTTTATGACTATAAAACTTATTAAAATAATTAAAAAATAATATATTGACATTATCATATATAAATATCATTAATATTTATAAATAAATATTATTTATTTAATTTATCAAAATTAAAAACCTTCATGGGCATAAAATGGTTTTTTTATAATGTCATATCCTTTATATTCAATTGGTTTTTATTTTAATTTAATTATATTTGGTCCTAATGTAATTCATTATAAGTAAATTTTACACCATATATTCACAATTTATTTAATCATCTTTATTCCGGCTAGTTCATCAACTATGTCATAATTATCATATTAAATAATAACATTAATAGTGTATTATTGTCTGCTAAGACTTGACCTTCCATGTAATACATGTTATTGAAGAAACTCAATGTCATGTGAAATGAAAGATAAAAGATGTGTTGTATATAATTCATGATATACTATGAATTTTGTGTTATTCAATTTGTTAAATAATTTAAATTAATTTGAAAGGTTATATTTCATAATATTTTGGGAAGTTACATCATTCCCACACTAAAAATGAATTCCACCCTTGAAATTAATCTTTCTTATAAAAGGATTAATTGTTTTTAAAAGTACATTATTGAAACTGACCTTGTTGTATGAAGTAAAAAAATCATCCCACAAAAAGGTAGTATAGTAAACATAATGGTCAGTCAATGTTATGCATAACTAGGATTCCTTATAGGAAGAATATTTCGGGTAAAATTAAATGATTTACTTGGTAGGGGAAAATAATTTCAATGGAATAATAGAGGGTGATAAAGAACATTGTCAAGAGGTAGCCAATTATAACAAAACAATTAGCCAAAATGGTTTGGAAAGGGTCATTTATATCATCAGAAAATATTGTAATAGGATAAAATTTTATTTCAATATCCTTTTCCTAATTTTGAAGTACTTATTAAAAATATATACTGAAATCGTAAGGAAATATATATACTTGAATATTAATATTTCAACCTCTAAATAATTTCCACCACAGTCACATATTTTTCTTCAGATAATTAGTTTTCATGATGAATGTTTTTCACACCTAATGCATGAAAATCAAATTTTAAACCCCACATCACAATAATAGTTCAAAGAATCTATTCTTAATGTCTCCATACATTTACCAAAACCAAAATGGTTGTCACATTTTAAAATAATTCCCAAAATGATTAAATATTCATATGATAAAATAATCTTCAAAATTAAAAAATAATAACCAATGATGAAATTATAATATTCCACCACCTTATATCCGAAATAACCTCAATAACCTAAAAATAATATTGTGGTTTAACCTCAATTGGTATATCATAACTTCTATATTTCATGACAATAAATATGGATTTTTTTGAAGTAACATAATCACCAAATAACTTTAAAATCATGTCATTATCTATGCAAAAATACGATTGGTCACATATTTACCTCAACATAAAAGATCATATAAATACTAAATGTTATCAATATAGTAAAAATTATTCCAAAAAAAGTAAAGGAATATTTCAAATTAAACCTAGGTTTTACATATACATAAATCCAATAAAATTCCACATTATATCTCAATTATTAACCTCAACGTTATATACAACGTAATGCCCTGAAATACAATTTATAGAACATTGAGCTTACTATCATACACAATCTTATTGACCAATGATAGTATCCATAACTCATTAGATATGATCTGAATAAAACATCATAATATATTATTTTATTTAAATTCCCTTTGATATCGACTATAATATCCTATTATATGAACTCAGGGGTCATATGATGATATCATGAACACTACATTTTATTCATTAATGTCGATAACCATGACCCAATTTTTTTATTTAAACTTTAAAAAATCATATTAAAAATTTGATAACATACAATCAAGAGGGAATTTTTGGTTTTTGGTGTTATATAATTAGTAAAAACTTATATATAAATAATTCATATTACGTTAAATTGGTATTTCTACCACTTAACCTAGATTTTGTTATTCCACAGTTGGTTATCGATACAATCCTTGTGAAATACATTTTAGACATAAATCATTCAACCACATTAATTTTAAATTGGGTAAAAGGAAACATAATAAGGGCTATCTAAAATTATCATTATTGCTAAACATAAGAATTATAAATTAAATTTCATAAATAAGAATAAGAGTACATGAGGTTTCAATGATATAATTAGAGTACATGAGGGAATAATAAAAGAAACCATACACATAAAAACCTAGAACATTAATTATAAAAAAAGAAAAATCAAGAGTCATTATAATTAATAAACATGATCATTATGATATCAATCTTGATAATCAGAATCACTATAACTTCATAAGAAGCATAAGGAAAACATGTTCTTTTATCGGGACATCATTTTTTACTGAACTCTTAAAATCAATCTTACAAATAGAATAAGAATATGGTCAATTTTCACACACAATCAATTATATGAATTTGATGGACCCAACCACCTTTGATATATCGCAGAACCACAGTCATTGGTTTATAATGTAACCATACCTCAAATTTCAAAGTACTATTAAAATAATAACACATAAAAGAATTAATTTCAACATAAAATCACAGGAACAACCACAATCCATTTAATAAAATTTGTAAAAAGGGGAAAAAATGATTTTTATAATAATATATTTGAATCTAGATTATCCCATGAAAAAAAATGTGTTCTTTAAAATTCTCTTCAAAAAAAGTTTAACCTGTAGAAAAGAATTGAGTTCCATAAAAATCTCTCTGAAAGAATAAAAATATATCCAAATATCAATTCAAATGGTATAAATAAAAAATACAGTAGTGGGGGACTAGTAATAGTAATGGGTTTTAACATGGATGAATGGAAATAAAATTAAATGATAATTATAAACTTGGAAAACATTTTTTGAAATCATTATTTTGAAAGAACACAGATTTATTACCGAAGAGAGAAATGAAGTTTTATTTTCGTATAAACAATTTTTTAAAATATTTTAAGTATCCAAGAGTGTAAAAATGGTACTATTACATGAATATATCTTGAATAAATAGTTTATAAGGTATTTCATGAGTATTATAGGATTTTGGCATTAGAGTTAATAATACACAATCTAGACAAATGATGTGATTGTAATAAATGTCTCTTGCCACTTTGGTAACTAGAATCATAATACCCATACAATAATTATATTAAATAAGGCATATAATATAATGATAATAACTATATCTAGGATATAACATTTAAATGGAGTAGTATTACACCTCATAAATGAATAACGGTGTATAACATAACAAATGTCTCATAGAAAGAAAAATATGAAACAACCTGTTACCATTATGGTAAGTTTGAAAATGTCAACCCCATTAAAGATATATCATCAAATAAATACTTATATAACCATAAATTAACATATAATAATCATTAAAAATTCATTGTTACTATATACACCTCAAAATAAAAATAAGTGGTGAGTATGAAATGTTTCTCCTATAAATTAAAGTTATATGAGAGAAAACCCTTACTACATGAGTCACATTTGAATCATGAGATATTTGAAAAAATAAAATGAATTGAAACCTTTATTATAATGAAATGAATTAAATTCATTTTATTAATTGTAATAGGGATGTATATACACCAAAAAAATAAATGAGCGGTGAATGTGGCCTACGTCTCAGAAAAATAAATGTGAGACTATAAATACCCTTACCTTAAGTCTTAACTCTCAGCGTACTCATTCATACTTACTATATAATAAAAATAAGTTTATTATATATATCAAATAAAAATAATATTATATATATCAAATAAAAATAATATTATATATAAAAGAATATATTATTTTATTATGACTTTGTAATACTCGTTTAATAACAATTAAATGATAATGTTATGTTTGATGAAATAACTGCATTTTATTTTATCTATGTTTTGACTCTTATTTTAAGTCCTCATTATTTGATAATGATTTAAAAACTTAAATAATATAAAACATGATATATATATATTATATATATTCAGTATATATGTATTAATATAAATCTAAAATATATTGAAATAGGAAATAAATACATTATTCATTTAGATGGTAGGTCGTACGTACGCATGAACGCTATTTACATTTTCTTATTGAATTGAATGAAACAAAAGTAAATGAATTATATATATATATTATTATTAATAAATTATAATTATAATTTATTTTATGAAAAATATTTCAATTATAACCATCCTTAATATATTCCTTGTAAAGAGTGAACACATCACATTGCTTCATAAGGTGGTAGTCCGCTATACAAACAAATGATGATGTTGTATTCTCACAAAATGAATATAATTGAGTAATGTTTAATATAATAATGTTATAAGCATAAATAAATAATATATATAATATATAAAAAACACTTTCATCATTATAACCAACCTTGAGTTGGTAATTCGAGAACAAACAACATTAGTTAACGAGGCGGTAGTCCGTCGTAACTATGATTGAATACCATATATGATGGAAATGTGTGAAGTTATAGTCCATAACCTAAACGTAAAAAATATAATTATATTTAATATAATTATCTTATTATATAATCTTTATATAAAAATAATTGAATAGGTTTTAGGAAAAAATAAGAAAAACATTCATTGGTGTACGTTACCTATTTTTCTAGTAACTAATTTTGGTTTGAACCAAAGTCCTTAATTATATTGTTTTATAATAAAATTGAGGATTATATAATTATTTTATGGATGTTTTTAAGTAATTTGGGTATATAGTGGAATATAAAAATGGATTTATAGGTCTGTATAATGGGGGGAGTGAATACCCTTTTAAAATAGAGGATTATAATTTCTCTAAATACCAAAAAGTAAAAACTAATTGGGGGATATCCCTTACATTATTTGACTCAATAATAAAAAATATTTTCTCAATGTGGTAATAAGGTATAATTTTTGGAGTAAAATGTGTTTTGGACAAGTATGTAATTCATTTAGAACCAAAAGATTAAATTCTAACCACTAGGTAAACTCATTTTCAGTTTAATCATTGTAATAAATTTTACTTTATTTAAATAATTATTTTTTTATAATATTAAGTTGATAGTAATAAAATTTATAAATTATTTTCCTTAAAAATATGGAATAAAATTTTTCATATTCAATTTTCTTAAGTGGAAGAATTTAATATAAAATGTATCAAATATATGTAATGATAATGCAGGATTTTCAAGTGAAAATGTTCATAATTCTGAAATTTTTTAAATCAAATTTCATAAAAAATTTTATTATAATGACCTAAATTGGATTACTAGGTCTATAATTAATATAATACTACATTAAAATAGATTTATAACATTTTAATGTCCTTGATCCAGAAGACACTCAACTGGTGTCCCGTACCCGGTTGGCCACATGGATTCATTAACATTTCATCAAACACTAGAAACTACTGACTAGTAGCAAGGGACATGGGAGTGATAGTGGGAAAACTATTCCCTTATGGTAAGCGTGTAACACAATAAAATAAATATTAACAAATAGAGGAAGTAGTAACCAACATGAAATAGAAACCAAACTACAGAAGTCTGATACATAAATATCAAAGTATCAAACCGTACAAATAATAATTCAGAATATTTTATGTTCTAAGAAATCATACAAATCATGATACACTACAATCAGATAGAAATACGATACAAGTGCAGAAGTAGAAATAAAACTCAGAACCATCACAAGCCTAAACATGGTCCCAAGATCTCCTTCTCCTAAGGAGAATTTATGTACCTGTATATGGGACATTTCCCTTGTCTAAACCTACAACCATATAATTAGTTTGGGCCAAAAAACATTATCCCAATAGCATGTGAGAATAATCCCGTAGTAAACCACCAATAATCTATACCTAATATCCAGTAAACATATGCAACAGTTGTAAAAGATAAAAAAACTATTAAGCACATAAGTAAACCATCCATTTATTCTGTTTATGTTCTTTAACACTTCAGATTCATTTATGTATGACTATATCATGATTATGCCTTAACCTACTATTCACACATATTGAAGTAACACAACAGATGTCTTATAATACCAACTAGATAAAAAGTGAAGGTCAAATCCAAGTTTATGATTTATCTTGGAAGACACGTCATATGTCATTCCATTTCATTTAACAAATTTTAATAACCTTACAAGGCTATAGATGTCTGACCTAGGCTCGTCGCCCCTCGTACCAATGTAACCATCAACTCGTGACATAACCATTTCAAATTTTATAATATTATAAATTCATAATTTATCCATTTTTTAAGTCTCCAATAGTGACCGTCCAAGGTATCCCTCAATGGACAAAGGATTCGCTCATCATTTTCATGGAAGACTGAGTATGCCCGACCACCAAAACTGTGGATCGCTAATGGGCATTAAGTAATTAACTAATTGAGTCTCCCCATTACCTTTTAACCGTGACAATGGTTCACCCAAGGAAACCAAGGTGTAATTAGTCACATCTTCCCAACCCTATCTTTTAACGGAGACTGTGGCTCACCCATGGCCAATTAACTCTTTTAATCATTTATCATTTCATTTCAAAATATAAACATTGTCAATTAAACTATCACATAGAATTAAACATAACAACTCATGTGGTCAATTCAAATAGTAGTTAACACATACAAATTATAATATTTCAATGTTTTAATTATAAAAACTCATGTTGGAATTTCCTATAATAATATAACATTCTAATCAACCCAAAAAGGGAAATCATTCACATCCCTCAAAGGCATTCTTTCCAAACAACTAACCACTGGAATCGCACCCAAGGGGTGTAACTAAACCAAACACCTATAAATCACATGATTAAATATCCTATTATCAAATACATAAACCTCATTAGGTATCAACAGTTTTCAATTGTAGAGAAAAAATACCCAAAAATAGTGTCATACCAGTTTGGCACATATAATCAACTCGACATTTAATGAAAGGCACAAGTCCACCTACCTTGATCTTGTATAACTGATATAATCCAATGTCGGCCCTTATATCGGCCAAGAATTTCATATATATAAGAATATAGTAAAATTATTCATCCATGAATAAAATTCTCAAGAATAAATATAATAAAGAATGGATCGGGGATAACAAAGATCATACTAAATAGAATCTAATGAGACTAATGTCACCTGAATTCCGTTCCAGATGATGAAACGAAAGAAGGAAATGTTCTCATGGCTCTTGTTTCTTCACCTAGATGTTGTTATGTCCAGAAGAAGAGAATGTGAGACAACTTTTCATTTAATCCTAAATTTAATAGTAGACGGAATGTAAATCCATATTCATGGAATGTATACCATTTTACTATTCATAAATTTGCTGACCTACTTTAAGCGTCCCACACTATCGTTGCCGACATGACTACATGGATTATAGAAGGATGTACACAATATATACGAGATTTATATTATATCCTTGGCCAACCTATGAACACATCGTGTATCCTCATCATACACAACTAGACTACACAGTGTGTACAAGAGATTACAAGACATGTTCTACAAAAACATAACATTTTTCCAGTTTTCCTTCATTTCCCAAAAATATTTCAAAGAAATAGTAGAAGAAGAAACTCACACCTCATAAGAAGAAATAGGTTCTTAAAAACTTCCCCCTTAAATAAATTAATCATCATATATCCCTTCCAGGTTTGGTGAAGGAATATTTGAGAAGAAATAAAGCTACTGAGCATGTACGTCGGCCTCCCTCACCCAAGTCTCATCCTGTACTCAGTTGTGTTACCATAACACCCGTACATGAGGAATTGACCTGTATTAGAGAACCATAATGCTCTTATCCACTATATAAATCAAATAATCCTAAAATGAATTATCAACCAGATGCTTAAACTTATTGGGCTGAAAAATTTGAGACATGTCTTATTGATAGCGGCGCAACTGAGATACAAAGAAGATGTGGCACATGGATCGGTAAATATAGGGAAATTGTGTAACGCCCCGACCCCTGTTAGCCAGAGCTAGTGCATTATTACATAACATTGGCATGATTACAAATAGTCATGTCTTGAAAGACTGGTTAGTTTAGTATCCTTGGAAACACTAGATACATTCATAAATGTTACATTACATCATAAAGTGAAAAATCACAACAACATAGTCTCCAAAGTCCACAATTCTATCCCCTTCAGACTATCCATGTAGGTCAGTCATAAAATATTTCTTCACATCCTGGGTAAATAAATCATAGAAAGGGGTGAGCTCAGATGCATAGTAAGGATAACAATACAACGGAAACTTTCATAAATAAACATAAACATTTAAGTCAATGTATAACTAAAACAAAAGCCTTTTAAACTTTAACTTCAGCATAATATGGAAAAAATAAAATTAAATAATTCCATTTACTTATTCACATGGATATTTTACTAGATGAATAATCACATTCAATATCAATAACCACTTTCATAATGATGGAATGCATAATGCCAAACTATCATAACCACAGAGCCAAGGCCTCGTGCCAAGACTACAAATAATATTTTGTCAAGGCCTCGTGCCAAGACACTAGTTTTTCTCATGAGACCTACCAATTCATTGAGGAACTATAGCGGGCTCCACCCTTCACTTATTATGTCCAATTCATCCCTTATATGAAAAGGTTTAAACATATCATAAACCATAACATAATCATATCACCTAAAACATGCATAAAAGAAAACATAAAATCTCAACATTTCAATCACAAGATATCAATACTACAAATTGATTTAATAAAAACAATATCAAAACCATTTTCAATACCAAAATAAAAGAAGAGTAAATCATGGTATTTATTTTTCATTTTTAAAAAGTTATAGCTTGTAGAGGACGCTGAAACTAAAATAATGGTCACGGCAGCAGAGAAGTAGTTGTTGCTGCATACGTAAGACAGAACATTCCTTTTGTCATTTAGTAAAAATGCTTCATATAAAAAGATTCATTTTGAATAAAATTAAAAGTTAAAGGGGTTTATATACCTTATAAAAGAAACTTATGTATAAAACAAAATATTCCTCAATGAAAGGAGATTGAGACGAAGTCCCTTACAAAGATTATTTTTTAAAATAAAATATATCTATTATGTGTATTAAATATATGTAAATATAAAGAAAGTATAAATACAAGATAGGTCATAATAATATCATGAAATAATTTGAAAGTAGGAGATTAACCCAAATAATGGATATTGGGTTAAGAAGTTCCCTTACCTCGTGTCTGACTTGACTCGATCGTTCTTTATCATCCTGAATAATAAACTAGAGTCAATTTCTACTTTCTTAAGAACCTTTTTCATTTTCATTATTCCTTTTATATCACTTAATACCATGTTATTAAAATTATGTAATTATTTAAGTTAATAACGGTCGTTTTATCGATCTTTGGTACTTGAGTCAAAAATAGACTTCTTCTAATTACAAGTAGTTCATCTGGTAAAATACCCATTATATCCAAGATTATATTCATGATGTAGATATAATATATATCATATATTTCCTGTATATAAATGCATTTATAATATTACATAACATTTAGAGGTAAGAAATGAAATTCACCGTTCATGGAGACAGAAAGTCGTATGTACGCATGAACGCTACTTTCATTTCTATTTCGTATTTAATGGAATGAAATAATAATGATATAAAGGTATATTATAATTCCAGTATAATATCATATATAATATCATTTACTCCATCCTTTATACATCCCAGATAAGGAATTAACGATTCAAGTCACTCTGAGGGGGCGGTAGTACACACATCCTAAAATTCAATTATCGCGTTTACCCATAATAGAAATCATTAAGGTATGCCATAAATGAAAAATACCGAAGAATAAGGAAAACTTAAACATAATATATATCATATATAAATATAGTTACATCTTAATGGCAACCATGAGAGGTGTTAAAAGAATATTGAACAATCATCGTTTCGTGAGTCAGTAATTCGACACCCACAAAAACAGTATCTTCATTAAACATTAGACGAAGGTGTGTGTAAGTGTAAATAAAATAATTCTAATAAAAACATACTAGTATATTTAATAGACTGTTTTTGTTACAAAAGAAAGGAAGGAAAATATTTTAGGGGGTTGGAGAAGCAAAATAAAACAAAAGACCACAAGAGAAGACATTAACTTAAAATCGGGTAACTCTTTTTGATTTGAGCCAAAGGCTTCCTTGGGAAGACTTCTGCCCAAATTGAGGCCTTTAGGAGTAATAGAGGGAAGTTGAGAGAGTATTTGGGCAGAGGTTGGTTGAGCCAAATGGCTTGGAATGTGTAAATAAGGTGGTAGTGGTGGGGGCCTTTTATAAGAGGAGGGGAGGAGAACTCATGGAAAGTCATTAAATGTCACATTATTATGAAGTGATTTTCGGATATCAAAGGTCCCACAATTATATATTTCGACTATAAGGTGATAAGGGTTCTAAATATCTTCATCCAATAGGTTTTTGACAAGTTTATGTCTTGGATTTTATGTTATCTTATCATTTTATTTAAATCGTTAATTAATGAGGTAATCGTTGCATCATCATGGTGATATAAAATATTTAATTTATTTAATGTCTAAAAATTATAATAAAACGATGATTTAGGAAATCATTTTATCTTTCCAATGAATATTTATGGTCGAAATTTTAACTTATATAGCCACCTGTAATAATTTTTTTAGTAAAACAACACATGTTTGTGACAATTTTATTTTTACTTTAAATAAAAAGTTATTAATGTCATTTTCATACCCAGGTGGAACCATGGGGTCCCCAAGTTGACCCATGGATTGTCTTGGTCGTCCATGACTCACCAAATAAGGGTAGCACAAGTGAAAAAGAAATTATAACATTATATTTACTTTAAGTTACACTAATTACCTTTAATCGTTATTAATATAACTTAAAAATTACTATTCACCGGAAATTATTTTAAACCCATTGAACCACATTTTACATCCTAATGACAATGATTTATATCGGATTTTGGAAATTCAAATCACAGAGGTGGTAAAATTTCATTTAAATGAAAAATATTTTTTTAAGTACCACTTAGTGGTTTCACTATTCATCAAAAATCGATGTTTTTTAGAACAATACAAAAACTTCACCCTAATCTATATTTTCTGTTCCTAATTCAAAAATGATGCCTATATTAACAAATTAAAAACATATAAGTTGAATTAATTAATTTAATAATTAAATCCCGTTATCACAAAAAAATAGCGTGTTTTTAAGATACAATATATATCAAAAGATTGACAATTATTTATGTCCCATATCAAAGTGAAATTATTTATAATGACCACCATTGGATAAAATGGTAAAAATATATTCTAATGTTTCTTTAAATCCACTCAATAGTATAATTTATCACTATAAATTATTTTGATTAAAAAAGTTGTTTTTATGTATTTTCTCTATCCATAGAAAATTGGAAGTTCTCAGAAAATTACAAAAAATTAAACTTATGATAATTTTGATATTAAGAATCAAAAAATGAAGCCCATTTTGAAATATAGAATGCATATAATTTCGAAAACTGGTTATTACTATTCATAACGGCTATTTTTATTGGTCGTGATGTGTTAGAATCTCGAACTTGCGTACAATGCATGCTATTACATTATTGACATAGAAGTGTATCATAGAATCTTGGGGTCTTACATTCTCCCCTACTTCAATAAATTGTGTCCTCGCAATTTGAAATTGTTCTTTGAAAATAAAAGGATGAAAGTAGAAAATGCCTTTGCGGAAAACCCATATCAGAAATAAGGTTAATAAAAATATAACTTTAAAAGAAAGAAAGAGAAGTAAAAAGGTCACCAGTGATAGCCCATACTAGGATTCTATGAAAATATGGTTATGGAGGAGAAACAAACCATCATGGTCTGATGCAAAGTTTCAGAAAACAGGATTAGGATAAAGTGTAACTACAAGAAAATCACAAACTTGTGATTGGTTAAATGATCATCGATTTCACAGTAGGAAAAGTAAACCGAAAAAGTTTTTGTTTTAAGTTACCTTTCATAAAGTTTAGGAATTTATTTAGGAGTTTACTAAGAATGTAAGGAAATATACATACTTGTCATGTAGACTTTCATTCTTTTATAAATTTTTACCACAAACCCATCTTTTACTCAAAAAGATAATAGAACTCAAAAATATTATATTTATCCTAATTGTTCAAGGTTACAAATATTAACACATACCATTTAGAATAGGAAAACTATTTTTCAATAACCAAGGACCTCCTATAGGTTAGTGGATGGTAATAAAGTCCTGTCACACTATGGTTGTGGGTTCGATTCCTACAACTTTGTCCGACGTGAAGGGTTATCCCCCAACCTGCAGGTTGTCTTTTTCCAAAAACTATAGTATTCTAATATTCAAAAAATAATCTTCATAAATGTTTTACCCTTAAAAAATAATATCCAAAGTTCATCTTAATCTATTCCAACCTTTATAGTTATCCAAAATACCTTTGTCCAGACTTTCTCTAAAAGGTCTCTAAATTCCAAAATCAATTGTGTCATCAAATTCCTCAAACAAAGTAATGTTTCTCATATTGTCACATAAAAAATATGATTACATTAATCATATTAAAACCTTAATGAAAACAAAAAGTACTGCAGTACAATCCTTATAAATATCACATTATTCTTATAACCAGAATATAATCATTGAGTCCAAAACCACCAATACATTAATTATTCCACTTCAACTGTAGTAACAGCATATGATTGTCCTTGATCCATTGGCATTTTCTGAGGTATGTTTCCATGATCCTTAGGACATTCATTTTCATAATGCCCCATTTCCCTACAATTGTAGAGTTCAACATTTATAGCCTCTTTCTTTCCCTTACAATCATGAGCCTGGTGACCTTTTTATCCACATTTATAACAAACTCCCATTCCTTTTAGACAAGTACCGGGGTGATTATTCCCACAATTATCACATAATGGAAAATCCTTCTTTCCCTTTTTCCTTTATCTGTCTCTTGTTCCACCGTTCTCTTCTCCTCTTTCTTTACTTTATTGTCATTAGATTTAGAGAATTCATTTTCTATCTAGATAGCACATGCGACAATATCGTCGTACGATTAGAAATATTGTGAGACTAAGGCTCGACAGAGAAATGGTTTTAACCCATAAAAGAAACGATAAATCTTACTTCATGGGTTACGTATATAATCTGATTCATTCCTTGCCAACCTTATAAAGTTAGCCTCATTCTTTGCGACATTCTCATCCTCCTTCTGCCTCAGACTCAGAAATTGCCTTTCCATATCTGCTTGATGGTCATGTGGAATGTATTTTTCTAAGAAAATTTCCTTAAACTCCCTCCATTACATACTTTATACTTCTTCATCTTCCTTTGTGTTTTGAATCAACGACCACCATTGATCGACATCTCCAGTGAGGCGGTAAATTGCCATGACAACCTTCTCCCTTTCTCTACTCCCCATGCTGTGGAATATTTTCTCTAAGGAGTTTATACTTTTCTTAGCTACTAATGGATTTGTACCCCCATTAAATGTTTTCGGTTGATGCATCATGAAGTGTTATAACATTGATCCTCCACGTTGCGGATCAGGGTGCTCCATATGAGTAAGGTTATTATTCATAACCTGAGTGAGTTGTCCCAGTATGGTGGTAAGTTGATCAGCACCAGTTGTATCACCATCTCTACTATAATTATCTTGAGCGGGAGGGAAATCCCTACATGGAGTTCGTGCATTGATACGGTTTCTATTCCTTCCACTAGGTGCCATTTCTAAACAATGGCACAAACTAGATCAGTTTATGAATAAAAATACATAAACATAAACTTGCAAAACACTTAGCATAAATTGAACTATTTATGGATTTACTACCTCATCATAAAAATGTTTTCCTTTAGGATGTATATACTAATAAACCGTTCATAATTGTTTGTAAAGAAAATGAGAATTGTCCTAGGCATATACCTCGGGAGTGTCGTAACCAAGAGTGCAGCAAGGCCCGTTATCGTGCACCAGATCCCGTTCGAGTCTAGCTCAAAGCGGTGTTTTCGGGTTTTACCCCTAGGAACATCTATGCCAGAGCCGCCTCTACCTGCCCGTAACAGGATAGGGATGTATTTCTTGGAAAACTCACAAAATCTCTATAATACCAAAATTCTAGGAAGTTCTTCTATACTAATCTTCAAAGTCAATCTTATGGATATGTGCTCTAATCAAAGTTTATCTAAATCTATCTTACATGGTTAGTATTGAACTGCCCTTGATACCAACTGTAACAACTCAACCACAGTTATCCAGAGTTGGTGCATTATTACATAACATTGGCATGATCACAAAAGATCACGTCTATAAAGACCGATAAGTTTAGTAGCCTTGGAAACACTAGATACATTCATAAATGTTACATTACATCATAAAGTGAAAAATCACAATAACATAGTCTCTATAGTCCACACTTCTATCCCATTCATACTATCCCTATAGGTCAGTCATAAAATATTTCTTCACATCCGTGGAAAAAAGAGCATAGAAAGGGGTGAGCTCAGATTCTCAGTAAGGATAACAATACAGCGGAAACTTTCATAAATAAACAGAAACATTTAAAGAAATGTATAACTAAAACAAAAGGATTTAAAATTTTAAATTCAGCATAATCTGGTAAAAATAAAATAAAATAATTCCATATACTTACTCACATTGATATTCTACCAGTCGAATAATCACTTGCAATATTAGTAACCACTTTCATAATGATGGAATGCATAATGCTAGACTATCATAACCACGTAGCCAAGGCCTTGTGCCAAGACTACAAATAAGATTTTGTCAAGGCCTCATTACAAGACACTAGTTTGTCTCATGAGACCTACCGATGCATCGAGGAGCTATAGCGGGTTCCACCTGTCACTTATTAAGTCCAATTCATTCCTTATATGAAAAGGTTTAAACATATCATAATCCATAACGTAATCGTATCACATAAAACATGCTTAAAGGAAACATAAAATTTCCACATTTCAATCACAAGATATCAATACAAAATTTGATATAATAAAAACATTATCAAAACCATTTTCAATATCAAAATAAAAGAAAAATAAAAAACATGGTATTTATTTTTCATTTTAAAAATGTTATAGCTTGTAGAGGAAGCCGAAACTGAAATAATGGTCATGGCGGCAGAGAAGTTGTTGTCGTCGCATACGTAAGAAAAAACATTCATTTTTCTGTTTAGTAAAAACACTTTGTATAAGATGATTGATTTTGAATAAAAGTAAAATTCCAAGTGGTATATACACCGTATAAAAAAAGTTGTGTATATAACAAAATATGCCTCAATGAAAGGAGATTGAGATGAAGTCCCTTACAAAGACCATTTTTTAAAAAAAAATATATCTATTATGTGTATTAAATATATGTACATATAATTAAAGAATAAATACAAGATATGAAATAATAATAACATGACATAATTTCAAAGCATGAGATTAACCCAAAGAATGGAAATTGGGTTAGGAATTTCCCTTACCTCTTGTTCGACTTGACTCGATCGTTCTTTAACCTCCTGAATAATAAACTAGAGTTAATTTATAATTTCTTATGATCCTTTTTCAATTTTTTTATTCCTTTTATATAACATATTACCATGTTATTAATATTATGTAATTATTTATGTTATAAACGGCCGTTTTGTTGATATTTGGTACTTATGTAAAAAATAAACTTCTTATAATTACAAGTTGTTCATGTTGTAAAAATACCCATTATATCCAAGATTATATTCATGATGTAGATATCATATATATAATATATTTACTGTATATAAATGCATTTATAATATTACATAAAATTTAGAGGTAAGAAATGAAATGCACCGTTCATGGAGATAGAAAGTTGTATGTACGCATGAACGCTACTTTCATTTCTATTTCGTATTTAATGGAATGAAATCATAATGATATAAAGTTATATTATAATTCCAGTATAATATCATATATAATATCATTTAATCCATATTATTAGTCACTGAAAGTGGCTAATATTAATTGTTAATCTCTTTATATTCATTGTTCCAAAGTCCATACACATTGTTTTTAGTGCATTACATAAATAGAACTTCATTTCTCATCAAAAATTCAATTCATGTTTAAAATGAAAATTTGGGCCCAATGATTCATTTGTTTCTTGACAATATTATATTAATTTTATAAATTTGGAATTTTGGGATATTTTTTATCCCTTTGATTGGAACATTTTATCTTTTAGGTCTGCTGGATGAATCCCAAAGGAAGAAGGAGAATTGTTCGCCTAAAGGTAGAAACTTGCTGGAAAAAGCATAATGGGCCTAAGGCCCATCAAACAAATGTGGGGCCCATAAACCAAGCCCAATGAAGTTAAAATTTATAAATTAGAAAGATAAAAATATGAGGATCATTTTATTAAACTGTGGCCGGAGCTAATTCTGAAGTTTTCATGATGATAAAGGGATCTAAAGTTGAGATTTAAATGGTGGACTCGACATTAATGCACAGAAATCTGTCCCACCATTTCGACCATAACATCCAAACGGATGAGCCAAATTTCTTGAAATTTTGAGAGATTCTAGAAGACACAGGGAAGAAGATATTTCTATTCTACAACCCCTCAGGATTCGGCCTTCTTAAATTTCTAATTCACACGTCATTATGGTAGACGAATCTGGACAGTTTTCCGGGTCAAATTCAAAACATCAATTTCCTTTTGATTATTCACCCTCCATTTGACTCTATTAATTTTTGGGGGGTGAATTAATTGTTGGGGGATGTACCTAAGGCTCCTAATATTCCTATATAACGAGATAGTGGTGAAGGGAATGGGGGAGGATATTTTTCATATCATCTTTTGTTGCTTGTTTCATTGTAAGGTTATGCTTCCAAATTTCCTTTGTAATGTTTTCCATTTCCATGTAAGTTTCTTTTTTTGTATCTTTATGTTCTTAATCAACTTCATTAACTTCTATATTTCCCATTTATTTTATTAAAACTTTATTATCACAAAGCACAGTGATATCTCTGTGTTGTTGTGAATTAGTTCACACATAGGTGTTAATTTCATTCACAGACACGGAGGAGTGCTCGTTATTTCCGCGGTTTTAATTTCTTCAATACAATTCTTGGTAGCCATCTTCCGCCCACCATTGAGAGTATACCATCAATGGAGGGATAAAACCTTAATGGGATGATCTTAGGAGGATGCAAAGGCTGTATTGAATGTTATTTTATGAACGAATTCTTGTTAATTGGATAATTAATTTAAGACATCCATTCTTCAATTAATTCTACTATTCATCTTAACTGTGTTTGAAAAAACTAAATTCAATTACTAAATGACCATATACCTCGGGGAGATCATGAATTTGGTTCTCTAAGTGTATACGGGATTAGTAATTGTGTTTAGTAAGTACCAAACTAGAAAATGATGAATGTAATGTTATTTTTGAAGAATTGATTCATCAAAAATTAATAAAACCAAAATTGTCTAATGAAGAAAAATTCATTCAGTCCACCCCGGGCATAATCCTAAGATCAACCCATTTACATTTAATTGAATTCACTTAGGTTTATTAGTGTTCTTTAAAAACCATCCAAAATCAAACCCAAAGTCGGCTACTTCATAGCCCATCCTTCACACAATCATAGAGACTCAAGGTTACTTCTTCGGTCCCTGTGGATTCGACCCCTACATGTACTACATCGATCGCTTTTACCAGTAGGGGAAATTTGGGCGCAACTAAATTTTCGCGCCGTTGCCGGGGGACCCTAGTATGTTTTCTTAGACACCCACCTTCTATTCTCACCTAACATATCTTTTCTCACCTCTATTTCTCTTTACTTTTCCCCTTTCTGTTTTTCCAAAAAAAAACAAATCCAAATCCAAATTTCATTAAACTCCAATGGAGTATCATCAACAATTTACTTTCATAAAATTGGTCTGGAATCGAATAGAAAATCAACATTGGGAATCCCCTCACATAGGAAATTACTTTGATCAACCATTAAATGAATACCCCACACCCGATAACATGAACAATCAATGGGATGCTGATTTTTTAAAGGATTAATTTCCATACCTCTCAAGGATGATTTAAGAGATCAAACTTAATGATGATGATGATGTACAAACAACAATCAATCCTAATTCTGAAAAAATTCTTGAAAATTTGTGTGAAAATAGTTAAAATGAATTCAGAAGTTTCATCATTGATATTAGAAATACAAAACATTGAGACTTATGAAGAACCCATTCCCACTCAGGATGTCCTTTCCACATCACTTATACGAGAATCTTGTTTCCCACATAACTCATGTGAATTTAGTAAAGAAACCACTTAAAAATCTTGGAATACAGAGTTGGATAATGAAGAGATTTGGTCAGGTAATGTTGAAATTCAAGATAAAGAACATGAAGGAATTGTTAATGAGTATTTAAATCAGGATAAAATTGATTTCATGAATTCACAAGAGAGACATTGTTCTTCAAGGATTGAATGTCCAGAATATTGCACCAAAAATGATTTTTTAGAATCACTAATCATTGAACCATTAGGAGAGTTAACAAATATTGAGTCTATACCCACTCCCGACATTCAAAAGGAAATTTTTTGGGAGGAATCAAAATTTCAAAAGGAACCAATTATTTCTAAATTTCATGGAGAAGAAACTGTTTTTGATTCAAATTTCCATTCTTCTTTTATAAATTTTTATCAAACTGAACTCAAAAATATTCTCCTTTCTTCCCCACTCTTAAATGTGGATAACCAATACCAGGAAATTTCAATTTATAATCCTCTTGAAACTAAAAAATTGGGAATGTTTATTGATGTCTTAGGCAATACTAGATATTCAATTCAATCAACCATTTCTGATATTACATGGATTTTACCGCTCATTATAGAACAAAGGATTTCACATGAAACATATTTCAAACAAATAATCAATCTCAATCTTATTGCAGTGGAGAAATATGGGTTAATTAAAATTTTTAAACTTGGAATTGGATAAGTTGGGGGGTTCAAGTCGAGATAACGACGTTAAACAAAAGCGCTGTATGGGAGACAACCCATGGTTTTCATGTTTTCTAGTCATTTTGAATCATTTTCTTTTTCATATAATAAATTACCATAGACTGTTGACATGTTCTTCTTTTATGAGTAAGGATGGGTATGAAAAGGGAGCACCGTATTCATCCATGTCACGTGGTGTGATCCCTGAGTAATACCTTACCCTGAAATTTAAAGAAGACAATGTATCATCAGTTTATTTTATTTATGTTTTTGTAGGTTAAAAAAATTAGACTCTTGACATGTTCTTCTTTTATGAGTATGGATGGGTATGAAAGGGGATCACCGTATTCATCCATGTCACACGGTGTGATCCCTATGTAATACCTTACCCATAAATTTAAAAGAAGACAATGTATCATTAGTTTGATTTAAAAAAAACATGCAAATGATGGTACTTGGAATAAAATAAATCATTGGGTTGTTTGTTTTGTCTGCTTTGTCCTTCTTTTTATGGTTCAATAACTATTTTGGGTGATACATGTTCAATCATGGAGGTTCCTACATCCCCAAAGAGATCAAAGGAGTAATTTGGAGCATCATGAACCTCAACTTTAAAAACCAGTTGAATTTGTTCCGTGTTTATCATTCTCAATTTCATCTTTGAACTCCTCTCCTACCCACTTCTAACTTTTCCTTTCTTTAAACACTGGGGATAGTGTCATTCTAAGTTGGGGGGAGATATAAAATGATTTTTTTTTATTTTGTGAATAAAAACATGCATGAAAAGAAAAATTCCATTAACCATAAACATGATAAACACACATTTCAAACTCTAAAATTGGATATCAAATAAATTCCTCATGCCTTGATTCTGATTTTAATGCAAGTTTTAGTTCATGAGCATAGTTTTTTGAAAGTGTAGTTGTCCGATTTGATTTTTCAATGTTTACAATTTCATACTCTTAATAAAAATGCCACAATGCACGTCTACTGGATCGTGGGTGTAAATTTGAGTTCTTGGGTCCCTTTCATTATAGCATAGGGTTCTGGGGTCACTTTTAGATTAATTTGAGTATCCAAAAAAACAAAAAAAAAACAAAAAAATGACCACATAGAGCAATGTTTTGTCCAAATGCATGGCGTTCAGCACTTGGGGATCGTGACTCCATAGTTGTCTTACCAAGATTTAGGCTTTATATCTCTATTTTAGAGCATGAAATTGACAATATGTGTGGCGTCCGGCACATGGGGATCGTGACTCCATAGTTGTCTTGCCCAGAGTTAGTCTTTTCATATCTATTGTGGTTTAAAAAATAAAATCAAAAAAAAATAAAAAAAAGGATACTCATCTTAAGGTATAATGTGATTCCCACCTAGCGCTTCCATTTTTTCCCCTTTAACAATAAAATGGGCCCCATATCTTTTATGATGCACAACCCTTTGTCATGCTTAATTGAAATTGGATGAAATGTGGCGATGAATTTGAACAAAGGAATGGGCTTGGGCTTGGGATATGCTTATGGAACTAGCTTGTTTTTAATGATTTTGATGGGTTTTCATAATTTTTTTTGGTATTAGATATTTGGGTGGGCAATGTGTATTAAAATGTTTTTGGAAAAGGGGATTTGAATTTCATATTTGTAATTTATTTTGCTCGGGACTAGCAAAACTCAAGTTGGGGGGTGTGATTAGTCACTGAAAGTGGATAATAATAATTTTTAATATCTTTATATTCATTGTTCCAAAGTCCATAAACATTGTTTTTAGTGCATTACATAAATAGAACTTCATTTCTCATCAAAAATGCAATTCATGTTTAAAATGCAAATTTGGGCCCAATCATTCATTTGTTTGTTGACAATATTATATTCATTTTATGAATTTGAAATTTTGGGATATTATTGATCACTTTTTTGGAACATTTTATCTTTTAGGTCTGCTGGATGAATCCCAAAGGAAGATGGAGAATTTTGCGCCTGAATGCAGAAACTTTCTGGAAAAAGCATAATGGGCCTAAGGCCCATCAAACAAATGTGGGGCCCATAAACCAAGCCCAAAGAAGCTCATATTTATACAGTAGAAAGATAAAAATATGAGGACCATTTTATTAAACTGTGGCCAGAGATAATTCTGATGTTTTCATGATGATAATGGGATCTAAAGTTGAGATTTAAATGGTGGACTCGACATTAATGCACAGAAATCTGTCCCACCCTTTCGACCATAACTTCCAAACCGAGGAGCAAAATTTCCTGAAATTTTTAGAGTTTCTATAATACAAATGGAAGAAGATAGTTATCTTCTACAACCCCTCTGGATTCGGCCTTCTTCAATTTCGAATGTACACGTCAATATGGTAGACGAATCTGGACAGTTTTCCGGGTCAAATTCAAAACATCAATTTCCTTTTGATTATTCACCCTCCATTTGACTCTATTAATTTTTGGGGGGTGACTTAATTGTTGGGGGATGTACATAAGGCTAATAATATGCCTATATATGGATCTATTGGTGAAGGTAATGGGGGTGGATATTTTTTATATCATCTTTTGTTGCTTGTTTCATTGTAAGGTTATGCTTCCAAATTTCCTTTGTAATGTTTTCTATTTCCATGTAAGTTTTTTTTGTATACTTATGTTATTAATCAACTTCATTCACATATATATTTCCCATTTCTTTTATTAAAACTTTATTATCACAAAGAACAGTAATATCTCTGTGTTGTTGTGAATTAGTTCACACATAGGTGTGAATTTCATTCACACACACGGATGAGTGCTTGTTATTTCCGCGGTTTTAATTTCTTCAATCCAATTCTTGTTAGCCATCTTCCGCCCACCATTGAGAGTATACCATAAATGGAGGGATAAAACCTTAATGGGATTATCTTAGGAGGATTCAAAGGCTGGATTGAATGTTATTTTATGAACGAATTGTTGTTAATTGGATAATTAATTTAAGACATCCATTCTTCAATTATTTCTACTATTCATCTTTACTGTGTTTGAGCAAACTAAATTCAATTACTAAATGACCATATACCTCGGGGAGATCATGAATTTGGTTCTCTAAGTGTATACGAGATTAGTAATTGTGTTTAGTAAGCACCAAACCAGAAAATGATGAATGTAATGTTATTTTTGAAGAATGGATTAATCAAAAATTAATAAAACCAAAATTGTCTAATGAAGTAAAATTCATTCAATCCACCCCGAGCATAATCCTAAGATCAACCCATTTCCATTTAATTGAATTCACTTAGGTTTATTAGTGTTCTTTAAATACTATCCAAAATCAAACCCAAAGTCGGCTACTTCATAGCCCATCCTTCACACAATCATAGAGTCTCAAGGTTACTTCTTCGGTCCCTGTGGATTCGACCCCTACATGTACTACATCGATCGCTTTTACCAGTAGGGTAAATTTGGGCGCAACCACCATACTTTATAAATCCCATATATGGAATTAACGATTCATATCACTCTGAGGGGGTGGTAGTTCACACTTCCTAAAATGCAATTATCGCGTTTACCCATAATGGAAATCATTAAGGTATGCCATAAATGAAAAATACAGAATAATAAGGAAAACATAAACATAATATATATCATATATAAATATAGTTACATCTTAATGGAAACCATGATAGGTGTTAAAAGAATATTGAACAATCATCATTTCGTGAGTCAGTAATTCGACACCCACAGAAACAGTATGTTCAGTAAATATTAGACGAAGGTGTGTGTAAGTGTAAATCAAATACTTCTAATAAAAACATACTAGTATATTGAATATACTATTTTTGTTACAAAAGAAAGGATGAAAAATATTTTAGGGGGTTGGAAAAGCAAAATAAAACAAAAGACCATAAGATAAGAGATTAACTTAAAATCAGGTAACTCTTTTTGATTTGAGCCAAAGGCTTCCTTGGGAAGACTTCTGCCCAAATTGAGGCCATTAGGAGTAATAGAGGGAAGTTGAGAGAGTATTTGGGAAGAGGTTGGTTGAGCCAAATGGCATGGAATGTGTAAAAAAGGTGGTAGTGGTGGGGGCCTTTTATAATAGGAGTGGAGGGGAACTCATGGAAGGTTATTAAATGTTACATTATTATGAAGTGCTTTTCGGATATCAAAGGTCCCACCCACAGAAACAGTATGTTCATTAACCATTAGATGAAGGTGTGTGTAAGTGTAAAACAAATATATCACATAAAAACATCCTATAAAATTTAAGATACTGGTTTTTTTACAGAATAAAGGAATAAAATGATTTTAGGGGTTGGAGAAGCAAAATTAAACAAAATAACACAAGAGAAGACATTACCTTAAAATTGGGTAACTCTTTTTTATTTGAGCCAAAGGCTTCCTTGGGAAGACTTCTGCCAAATGTGAGGCTTATAAGTGTAAGAGAGGGATGTTGAGAGAGTATTTGGGCCGAGGATGGCCGAGCCAAATGGAATGGAAGGTGTTAATAAGGTGGTAGTGGTGGGGGCCTTTTATAAGAGGAGAGGAGGGGCACTCTTGGATAGTCATTAAATGTTACATTATTATGAAGTGCTTTTCAGATTTGAAAGGTCCCAAAATTATATATTTTCAGGATAAGGTGATATGGGTTCGATATATACTCATCCAATAGGTTTTTGACAAGTTTATGTGTTATATTTTAAATTATATTTTCATTTTATTTAAATCGTTAATTAATGAGGTAATTGTTGCATCATCATGGTGTTATAAAAAATTTAATTTATATAATGTCTAAAAATTATAGAAAAAATACCATGATGTAGGAAATCTATTTATCTTTATAATTAATATTTATAGTCTAAATGTTAACTTATATAACCCCATGTAATAATTTGTTTAGTAAAAAACACATGATTGTGACAATTTTATTTTTACTTTAAATAAAAAGTTATTAATGTCATTTTCTTACCCAAGTGGCTCCATGGGGTCCCCATGTTGACCCATGGATTTTCTTGGTCATCCATGACTCACCCAATAAGGGTAGGACAAGTGTAATGGTAACTATAACATTATATTTACATTAAGTTACCCTAATTACCTTTAATCGCGATTAATAGAACTTAAAAGTTACTATTCATGGAAAATTATTTTAATCCCATTGAACCATATTTTACTTCCTAATGACAATGATGTATGTTGTATTTTGGAAATTCAAATCACATAGGTTGTAAAATTTCATTTAAATGAAAAATTAGTTTTTTTAACTACCACTTCGTGGTTTCACTATTCATAAAAAAATCGAAGTTTTTCATAACAATACCAAAAATTCACCTTAAGATATATTTGGTATTCCTATTTCAAAAATGATGTCTATTTTAAAAAATTAAAAACATATAAGTTTAATTAATTAATTTAATAATTAATTCCCACTGTCAAAACAAATTGCGTGTTTTTAAGAAACAATATATATCAAAAGATTGACAATTGCTTATGTCCAATTTCAAAGTGTAATTAATTCTAATGAACACCATTTGATATAATGGTAAAAATATATTCTAATTATAATTTAAAACCAATAAATAGTATTATTTATCACTATAAATTATTATGATTAAAAAATTTGTTTTTAAGTATATTCTCTATCCATAGAAAATTGGACGTTCTCAGAAAATTTCAAAAAATTCAACATAGGACAATTTTGAGATTCTGAATCCAAACATGAAGTACATTTAGAAATATGAAATTTATATAATTTCAAAAACTGGGTATTACTATTCATAACAGCTATTTTTATTGGTCATGGTGTGTTAGAATCTCTAACATGCATACAATGCAAGCTATTGCATTATTGAAAGAGAAGCATATCGTAGAAGCTTGGGGTGTTACAAATTGTAACTCATAGGAAATCAGACTTGATATTTATAGAATCTCAAAGGGTCCAACATATCGCATTGAAATCTTACCCTGTCTCATGATCCTTATATGTCCCTGTCTCAGTTCGACACATTGAAATACTCGATCCCCGACTATATACTCCAAGGTTTGTCTACGACGATTAAAACATGATTTTTGACGAGACTACACAGTATCCATCCACTACTTAATCTAGGGAACCCGCTCAATAGTCTCCTGCACAAGACAAGGTCTCAACATAGCTAGCTCTCATACCTCTATCCAACATAAAGGTGATCGGCATGGCCTACTATACAAATTCTCATATGACACCATTTGAATAGTATCCTAGATGATATTATAATAGGAGAAATCAACTTGAGGTGTATGCTTCTACCAAGAACCACAAAAATCTAGGACATAGGCTCCCGAAATGTCTTCTAGAACCTATATAGTAAGCACTTACTATAAATCGGTCTTAGGGATATATGTCATACTCAAAATCAACTGTATACCCAGTGCTCTCTAAAAGCTCTTCCAAAAATGAGACGTAAACCAGGTGTACCTATCTGAAATAATAGAACGAGGAACCCCATGAATTTTGACCACCTCTGGAATATAAATACTCATGATCTCATCAACACCAAAGGTCCTCTTGACCGGAAGGAAGTCAGTGACTTTCATAATTCTATAATCTATCACCCATACAACATTATTTCCTCTACGAGACCTCGGTTACCCCAATAAAAAAAATCCATTTCAACATCATCCCATTTCCACCTAGGAATGGGTAGCTACTATAAAATCATTATCAGCTGCAAATTTTTTTCATTCACCTGTTGATAGGTGGAACACTATGTAACAAAACTAGAAAGCTCTCATGTAATACCTGACAATGAGTACTGACGGTGCAAGTCATGGTGCATCTTTGTGACTCTAAGATGTACTTCCCATGATAAATCAGGAAACTCATGCATCCTCTCCTTACGTATATCCCCTTGATCCCACACACATCCATGTATATGAGGAACTTCAGCCTTGCCTGTTTTCCATCCAGGAGGATAGTCCTCATATTCCACACTCTCCCATAGAACTAAGCCTTCAGAATTTGATATCTGCCTCATCCTTAATCTATTTAGTAGGGTAGATGTAATATCCAAAGTTGGAAGATAAGTATTTCCTGGACTATTGTGCACCTCTAAATGTATCTCAGAATACAAAGACAGTAGCTTCCACTCACCACTGGCCTCCTACACTACCTGTATCTAAGTCCTCCTACTCAGTGCATCAGCTGGTACATTTATTTTCCAGTCATATAGACCAGCTCAATGTCAATTTACTGAAGGTATAAAACCCACTGTTGTTGTCTTAGATTCAAATAACACTGAGTGAAGATGTATTTTAGACTTTTGAAGTTCATGTAGTCCCAAAAATTCACCCACAATAAATAATTTCTCCAGCAGCATAAAGCATGAACAAATGTAGTCAACTGAAGATCATGTGTCTTGAAATTTCCATCATGTGGATTAAACTACCTAGAGCCATATGCAACTACTCGATCTCCCTGTATTATCATTTATTTTAACCCAATACCTGATTCACCATAGTAAAAATTTTAAATATTTCCCGGCTATAGAAATATCCGTAACGTCGATGAATTCAAATGTACCTTCATCTCCTGAAAGGCTGCATCATAAGAATATGAACATTCAAACTTCACACAATTCATAGTCACGTCCTTCATCAGTGCTGCTATGTGTGAGAAGTCTTGTATAAAATTCTTGTAGTATCCTGCTATCCCCATGAAACTATACACCTCAAAAACATTATACGGATGCTCCCATTTAACTACTGCTACCACCTTCCCTTGGTCAACTGATACTCCAGTATCTATGATGATGTGATCATGTACATGAATATGATGCATCCAGAAGTGTAATTTTGCGATCACAACTTGTAATTGATGCTCTCATAGTGTATTCAGAACGATCTAAAGGTGATTGGAATGGTTGTTTTGATTATAATAATACACCAAGATATCATCCACTAAAACTACCACAAAATAATATAAGTATGGATGGAACACTTGTTCATCAGTGAAATGAAAACTACTGGCATGTTCGTGAGACCAAACGACATAACCATGTACTCATAAAGACCATACCCACTATGAATGTTTTTAAAATGTTTTTCATCTGATCGAAAACATACCTGGTGATATCTCAACCTCAATTAAATCATCGATTACACTTGAGATATAAAAATATGATCAAATAGGTTATCTATTCGTTATAAGGAATATTGGTTCTTAACCATCGACTGGTTCAACTTCTGATTATACACACATAGCCTTAGGGTACCATCCTATTTTTCTTGCGAAAACGACCAGTGAACCACAAAGTGAAGTATTAGTTCAGATAAAACCCTTAGTTTCCAGATCTTCAAACCGCCTCTTAAGCTCTTGAAACACCATCATAGCCATCCTATAAGGAGGAGTGGATACCGGTGTAGCTCCTAGAGCTAGTTCGATAGTGAAATCCAACTCTATAACCAGTGGAAATCCTTAGATGTCATCTCAGATAATGTCCTTAAAACAATCAAACACTGGAGTAAAACTAGTCAGACATGTTCCCTAATCATCCATATATAATCTTGCAATATTGTTTTTCAACACACCTAGCCCACACGTCTCAAGTCTATCTTGTCTCACCAGGACATACCATTTTCTGTTGTATAGAAAAACACACCCTCTGGTGACGTAAAACGCACCGTACGATGATATAGTTCAATAATGGGTCGGAAGGAAACCAACATGTCCATTACAAGAATGACATCAAAGCCTATCATCTCTAAGAGGAAAAAGTTCCATAGAAAGTTACACCATCCAAAATCAAGGGGTTACTCCTTGCACCGATGCACACCTATCGTTATAATCACTAATGGAGTTTCTAGTTTCATAATAATAGAAGTGGTAGTAACACAGAGCCCAAGGCTTTCCACATTGGAAACAGATATAAAACTATGTGTCACCCCAGTATGAAAAAGTGATGAAGATAAAATATTGTCAAATATAACAGTACCTATGATAGTAGTCGTTTTGGGATCCCACTCATGTTGGGTATTTTTTACAGCTTATGTTTGAACTATACTGGGGCCCTGTGACATTGCCTGGCTGCCGTAAGCGGACCCGCATTGTTGTCACTCATATCCTGAGGTCTGACTCCCATGGCCATTCCCACATCATTGTCCCTCACACCCTGATGTATTCTAGTTTCCAGACTGGTGAGAAGCTACTAACCCTACTCCTTCACATGGAGTCTGTGCATAACCTATCTCACATGCCATTGGTGGAAACATCCTTCAGAAGCACTGTAGAAGACTCATCTTGCCACATGCTCAGTACTTAACTAGGTCCTTCTAGAATTTTAGTACGGTGTCCTAACACTGCCACACTGATAGCACATCACCATGCTACCGTAGGATACATCCTGACTCCTTGTATTCCCATGATAAAACACCATATGATGCTTCTTGTATCTAGTCCAGACAGTACAAGATCTTAGTGGCGAGCCTCCCTGGATCACACCCAAGGATTACCATAGGATACGCTAAGTAATTAGTGCCTGATTCAAAATGTAATATACAAAATCCATCTTTAAAACGTTCACATAATCTCTGACATAATTTCAAAGACCATCGTCAAGGCACATAACTCTCAACGCCTTGTCACCCATCATAATAGGTGTGGATCTCTGAATCTATGTAAAGTGGGAATAATAGTACATCACTAACATAGCACCTTGCTTTAAATTCATGAACTCCTAGGCACGATCAGCCTTGATGGTATCAGGAAAGAAGTAGTCATAGAATATGGTTTGGATGTCTTCCCATGCCATGTCCTGATGGAACTCGTTCTGCGTGATAACATCCCACCACCTCTTGAATGAATCATGTAGAATATAAGTTGAAATATTGAATTTTTTCTCATCGGGCATCTCAAGATGCATAATGATATTCATCACTAATTATAGCCTCGATTCCGCAGCTTTTGGTCAACCATCCCCTGAAAAAGTAGGCAGATGATGCTCCTGGATTATACGCCTCAGTTCTGCTATAAATGTAGAAGCCTATGGTGCTTCATATATGGTATGCATAAACCTCACAAAACATTCTTAGAATTGTGAGTATGTACACACATATGTTATAACGGTTGGTGCCGCAGCTAGCATAACTAGAGGGTTCATTGTTCGCCTATGGCCTACACCTCCGGTTAATACTCACTACCACTCTCCTAGCCCACCACACGATGTCTTCTTGGAAACATTTCTCTTTCAAGTCTAAAACACACACCTCCGCACATGTTTTAAAAAATAGAATATTACCACTCAGAAATGAAAAAAGAGACAGAGAATGAAAAAAACTAATGGTTTTCAAAATGAGAGTACACGTCGTTTATAAATCCTCACACGACGTGTTCTCATAGTCCTCTATATGGAAGTGTACTTCTTCCCAACATGGCCATTTAACACCCCATGTACACATCATGTTCGCCAAGATACATAGTGTGAACTTGTATTTCCATTATTTCCCAGATACATCAACACAGCTAGAACTAAACGGTACTACCATTGTAGGACTACACAGTGTGTTCAACCTAGACATAACGTGTATATAAAAATTTTCATCCTCGGGTTTCGTTAGTCACACGGCCGGATATACGGTTGGAATCTATATGGTGTGAACTCTGATTACATGGTGTGTCCTAATCAATGTTTGACAACCCATATACCTTCACCACACAACATGTTGCACAGTCAAGGTTTACATGGCGTGTATACCAGGTACATGGTGTGTTCTTCTAAAAACATGGAACAAATTACTCCCTGAATAAGAAGAACACACGACATGTTGGGATAGACTACATGCCATGTATATTTATTTTTTCCTGAAAGAAACTCCAAATTTCCCAAAACCCCCTGTTCTACAGACAACAAACCAACAGGATTCCATATTCTGATTTGTGAGGGGCCATACACCCAACTAGTCAAATTTGGCACCCAAGAAGAACATATCATAATAAAATTATAGAAAAAAAACTAAATCATGATTTTCCAAATTATTGTTTGAGGGGGCCCATACACCTCAGGAACCAAATATTGGCATCCATTCCATCCAAACCATATCACATACCAAGGCACCTATCACAACGGCATGCTTTGTTATCACATCATATATCACAACATCATGAGATAACCAATGTATCCTAGATAGTATTTATTAATGCATGGAATGTGATTCTAACTAGTCCCTATATGGTGCATGAGATGGAACACCCTCATATAATTAGGGTGCAACTAAAAAAGAACCCATAATTGCATCAATAGTAATAGTAGAAATCATGTGTGTCACCGAATGGTGAAATCCACATAACTGTAAAAACAAAAGAATCACAATGAATATGAGGTAAGTTAGATTTTCCCTGTACATGGGATAGATACTCCCAGGCATAGTTTATTACCAAATTCCCTTTTCCTTCCTATCCACTCTATTGGCTCCAAATAGTAAAAGAAAGCAGAAAAGAAAAACTCTAATAACACTTTTTAACGTCCCGGATCCAGAATCCACTCAACTGGTACCCTGTACCCCTTTGGAAACATGGCCTCTAGGGAATTTACCCAAATAACAGAGGAAACAGATTAGATGTGATGGCCTTGGGTGTGGTAGTGGCGAAACTATACCATTATTGGGAGAGTGTAACACAGCAAAATAAATATTATCATATAGCATAAGCAATAAACAGTGGGAAACTGAAAAAAAAACTCGGTAATTATAATAGATAAATATCCAAGTCTCAAACCATAAAAATATTAATGCATCATATATTATTTTCTATGAAAGTATCCAATACAGGATACAATACAATCAGATTCAAATACAATACATGTGTAGAAATAGAAATAAAACTTTGAAGCATCGCAAGCCTCGAATTGGTCCCTTGCTCTCATGTTCCTATGAACCAATCAATTACTTGTATAAGGGTGCGTTCCCTTTTCTACACTAGAAAACATATAATCTTTTTGGGCCCAGAAACATGACCCAAACATGGCGTGAGACTAATCACAGTAGGTAACCACTGAAGAACTGTGCCTAACAGTTAGTGAACATATGAAATAGTAGTAAAAGAAAACAACAACTTGGAAGTAGTCAAGTAAAGAATCCATTTACTTTGTTTATGTTCTTTAATAGTTCAGTTTCATTTATGTACGACTATCTTGAGATTTGGCCTTATCCTTCCAATACCCCGCATAAAAGTAACACATCATATATCTTAGAAGAAAATCTAGATAGAAATGGAATACTGAATCCAAAATTACAAATTGTCTTGGCAGATGCATCATAATTAATTCCATTTCATTCAACAAGTTATATGATCTTTTAAAAGTTCTAAAAGTCCATCCTAGTCCCATAGACCCCCATAAAAAAGTAACAGTCAACTAGTGACATAATAATTTAACATTTAAGCGTAACAACATTTCAACATTTAACCATTTGTTCTATTTCCAATAGAACCCATCCTAGGTATCCCTCAATAGGCCAAGGATTCACTCAGAATTTAGAAAGATGACTTATCAAACCTGACCACCAAAACTATGGCTCACTCATAACCCTTAATTAATTAACCTCCTGATTCTTTTTATTTCCATTTAACCAAGAAAATGGTTCACCCAAGGTAAGAAAGGTGTTATTATTCACATGAGGCCTACCTTGTCTTTAAACCGAGACTATGGCTCCACATGGATAATTTTCCTCTTTTATACATTTATCAATTCATTTGAAAAGCAACTTATTGTGAATTAAACTATCACATGGCATTAGACATAATAACTCACACGGGCAGTTAACATAGCAAAAAACACATGAAAATAAATATGTTGCATGGTTTTAATCATAAGAACTCATGAGGGCATTTCATATAACAATATATGTTTTTAGGAAAACCTTATAGGAAAAGCATTCAAACACATCAAATGCATTCTTTCCAAATGTCTAACCATGGGAAGCACACCTGGATGTGTCCCTAAAACAATCAATCAGCAATCACATGATTCGATTTCATAAAATCAAATACCTAAACATCATTAAGTATCAAAGGGTTTCAATTATAGAGAAATATAATACCTAAAAATGGTCTCATTCCATTTGGGCACATATAGTAATGTTGAAATTTAATAAAAGGCACAAAACCACATAACTCTATGTTGTATAAATGATATAATTTGAGGATGGCCCTTGAATTGACCTAGAACAGCATAGATCTAAGAAAATAGGTAAATAAATCAACCTTGAATAACTTTCTCAAGAATATAAAATATCAAAAACAGATCAAGGAGAAGAAAGATCATAACGAGAGGAATCCAATGAGATAGAATAAACTTGAATCGAGTTCCAAATGATGAAATGGTATAAGGAAATGTTCTCGTGGCTCCCGGTTCTTCTTCTAGTGGTTGTTCTGTCCAGAAGATGATAAAATGAGGCTATTGCCTATTTTAAGCCAAAATTTCATAGTACACAGTGTATAAAGTCATATACATGGTGTTCATATCATTTTACTATTCATAAAGTTGGCGACCTAATTTACGTGTTATGTACCAACCTTACCCAAATGACTACACAGCATGTACTAGGAAGTACAGGGTATGTAGTTACCTTTTCATCTATCCTTGGACAACCAAATTACACACTGTATATCCCCATCCTACATGGCTAGACTACATGGTTCGTACATGTGATTACACCACTTGTTCTACTAAAACATATCATTTTTCTAGTTTTCCATGTTTTCCCAAAAACAACTCAAAGGGAAAAAAGAAGAAACCCATAGCTCATATAAATAACCAGTTTCTTTTGAAAAAAATTATAAATTATATATAATTTATATGAAAAGTCATTTTTTAATAAAATTCATTATTTTCACTATTTATTAAAAAGTAAAACCTCTGAAAAAAATTACCAAACTTTTACCTATAGTAAACATTGATATTTTTATTTAAAAATGAGTTTTATTTTTCAAAAAAAAATTTATATAGCTTTTAATAATTATTTTCAAAACAAATTCACCATTAAATGGATGCAAATCTAATTTGTTGAAAAATAAATATTTTTATACATAAAATTAGATTTTCTATATTTTATGCATGTGAAAATAATTTGATTAAATTAAAAATTTATTTAATATATAACATATATATTTGATTAATATCATTCAATATAAGTGATTAATTTAATTTCTTCAGATAAAACACTTTTTTGGGAATACAAATAGTTTTTTTCATCATGAAAACTCTTCATTTATTTTCATTTTTACATTTATATACAATTTTTCACTTAATAACTCATTATAAATAACTGATTGAACAATATTAGTATAATTTAGTTAATATTATTTATTTTTTCCAATCCATTGGCTAACGAATAACTATCTTATTAAATAATAATATTCATAGTATAATGGTGTCCAGTAAGACTTGACCTTTCTTGTGTCGTAAGTTGTATAAGAAATATGATGTTACATGAAACACAATATAAACATATCATTGAATATAACAAAATAAAATCTATGAATTTCATGTAACTGAAGATTTCAATGAATTTAAATTAAGTTAAAAAAACATATTTCATGAAATAATTGGATGTCATAACAAAAAATGGTCATACAAAGTGACTTCATGGATTGATGCATGATTTAAGAAAGAAACATCATAAATAACATGGTGACCATGATGGTTGACTAAACCTCTTAGGATAACCATGTTAATAAACCATCATCCATTCTAGTAGTCTATAGTGACTGACTGTACAAAAAAATCATCTGAAAAAACAAATGATTGAAAACATGAATAAATGAAAGATAAATCAGATGAAAATGAATAAAATAAAGGATATATTGACCTAATGAATTGATAATTGAGAAAATTAACAATAGAATAATTAAATGCATAAAAATTAGGTGACTTCCATAATAATGAATGAAGAGACTCCATGAATAGGTGAGTGACTGCACTGATCCCCACCTTAATAATGTGGCCATCACTAGAACAATGGATTGACCCAATAAAACAATATCGACAACACAAAAAAATACGAAACTAAGTGATTGATAGACTATGAGAACAATTGAGTAGCCATAATAATATACCAAGTTCCTAGAATTATATAAATATCATCAACATAGATATTTAGGGAACTACATGAACAGATATATAAATTAATAACAAAAAAATATGTAATCACCGACTTAGGACTGTTATAATCCATTAAAAATAATAAATTTTTTTATCAAAAATGGACCATGTGAATAATTTAATAAAGAATAAAACCAAATATTGAGGTTTATTTCCATCCATAGTCAGTGTATCTTCCATTTATTAGGGATTTATAATGATAGTGATGGGATACATTAATTTAATTCACATTTAAATATATGACTATAACCTATAGGGGGAAATATCAAGGAAAGTATTGTGTGTATAAAATTATATGAATTAAATAATAGTTATAACACTCAAAAGAAATTTTTCATATGATTTAACGTTATTGGAAATAGTAATGGTTTCTTAATAAATTTTGAGATGTATCTGATGACCATAACATATGATATGATAAGGAAATATTGTTCCTTGCCACTAGAATACCAAATAAATAATATATTATTAACCAAATGTATAGGGATATTAATATTTTTTAAATTAGTGGGAGACATAAATTGTTGATCAATTTTTACAATAAAAACTGGAAACCATGATAAAATAAAAGAAATCTATTTAATTATTTTTTATAGGAGAAAGTAATACGGAATAATCACAATCACTATAACCTATTTTGGATAAATATAATTTCATTCTGAATGAAAATTTTTAGGGTTATTATAGGAACATGAAAATAATACAGAAATAATAAATGAATCAATGTGTATTAGAGACCTCAATAACTTTTTTGATCCAACTATAGAAGATAGTGATGATGAAAAAGGTGATAAGTAAAAATTAATGATGCACTGCATGTATAATTCATTTTTATATCATCAATATCAAATTATTTTTAAATGGAACATGTAGTAAATGATGAATAAATAATGTTGTTTTATTTGTAAAAACTCTAATGTGATAGGGATAAAAAAGGAAGATATAAGGTATATATGTCATTTTTCACATGTATGTTAGGAGATAAAGTCCTTATCAATCCACATGTACTCAATATTGTTGATTACATTGGGTGTTTTGTAAATTTATAACCCATGAGGGAAAAGTAAAAATATATTATTCTTTCACTTAAACCTTCATGTATATCATATTTTATTATTAATTTTATCTCAGGAAATATAGATAAATCAAACCAATATATTTTATAAATATTTTTACATGATGATAAACACATAAAGAAATTCATGTCTTGGGTATTTAAACTTTATAAAAAGAATAATAAAGCTATTAGACAAATGAAAAAATTAATTCTAAATGAAACTATGAAATATTATAAAAATAAAAAAAAATTATAATGATTTGTAACGATTAGGAATATTTATGTACATTTTTGAAAGCATTCCTTCAGAAGAATACATGAAAATATTTAGATAAATTAATCATTAAGTAAATCATTCTTATTTTTTATTATATCTAGTTTTTTATAATAATTTTATATTTTTATAAAAATCATGTAGATTAAAAAACTAAGTTAATTAGATCCTTAAGTTATTTATTGATATTTTAATATAACATTATTTTAGGATGAATATCATTTCATGTTGGCTAGTGGAATTATAGTTATATTTAAAGAGGATTTATATGTATATATTATAAACATGAAAATATTAATGTAGAAACATTGGATAGTGTTGCAATTAATTTCATTTTTACCAATAACATATATTAATAATGTATTATATATAACTTTTAAATAAATTTTTAAATTTATTCAATAATTTGAAAATATTATCTTATAAAATATTTGTGAATTTAATTCACATAACTAATGTTAAATTTTTTTCATGAGATTTTTTTATATAGACTATAAGAATATTACATTGTTAATCCTATAGGAATATATATAATATTTTATTTAAAAATGGTTTTTTATCTGCCTAATTTTTTAAAAAGAGAAAATTAAAAATGTAATTTTTTAGGGAAATGTCATTATTCTATAGGTATTATATAATTAGTTCATATAGATCCATGTTGAAAATATCTATTATGAAGATATAGGTAAATTATCATACATTGATACATTTAGTGGTGACATTAGTATATATGGATATATTATCAAGATGACTTGAAAATCATATTTATTTGCTAAATTATTTTTTATTAAAGTGAATTTTAAAATTAACCCAGTTGGAAGATAAAGAAACTATAACATGGGTAATGTAGATAACATTTTCACCAATGTTATTTCCATTATTTAAATTCATGTTCAATTATATCCAAACAAAATACAATTCTTATTTTATATCACGTGATTTATTTTGATTCATCGAATTACTCCATAAATCATTTACAAATATGAATTTCAATAGCTGGAATACACAGATAAATTAGTATTCAATCCCTGGTGGTAAATTTGATATCATAGTAATACTATCTAATATATGTGTCTATGGATGTATAGTGTGTTTTAATAGTATTCATATTTAAAAACATTCATTAATTGATTATAAGTGTATTATTACATGATATCATGAACAAAATAGTTATTATTTGAGGATAATTAATTCACCAAGAAATGGAATATACCATATAATTATATATTCATAGATAGATAACATTATTAGAAGAAAATTCCCAATATCTACAAGATTTGGTAGATGTAACATCATGAACTGACTTACTATGAATAATAATCAAACTGTTGTTTCCACGTGACCTCTAGAGTCCCTTGCTGTGTAGTTGAAGCTTCTGACCAGAAGCATGGTTCTTCGACGGTAATGTAAGGAGAATATAACCCTCATATAATAGTTTGGGATAATATTTAATTAATAAAATAATATCCAAAATAAAAAATTACTATATTATAGAATATAATAAAAACATACAACCAATAATAATATAAAATACAATTGTATACAAATAGATAAAAACTTGTTCACGCACATGGTTATAAATATATTTAGAATAAATGAAATAAAATAAAATTTAAAAAATTCAAATGGATATATTAAAACTTTGATCCATACCTCATATCAATCTCTCTATAGTCATCTCATCTATCTTTCTCAGTCCAGAAAAACTTGGGAATTAGTTAAACCGATTACTTTAACAAAGTGATTGTTTTCTCGATTACTCAAGTAAAATGGTAGTTTTAGAAAGGTGTGAGTAAAACATTCCATAGGGTACCACAAACATGGTTGTATAAATACTGAAAAGGAATTAATATATTCACGACACAAGATATTGATTATAAATACACTACTGGAACAAAAATAAACCAACAATTACCATCATCGATCCTGAGGTCTATGAACTTGATTGAGTATAACTAAATTGGTCACTTTTTAAGTGTCTCTAAACATATAATTACGACAATTCCAAACCATAATATGAATCAGGTTATCTTTCACCTCAGTATAAAGTGATAATTATCTAGTTGATAAACCCACACATTTAACAGCCCGACCCCAGTTACTGAGAGTCGGTGCATTATTACATAACATTGGCATGATCACAAGAGATCATGTCTCGAAATACTGATTAGTTTAGTATCCTTGTAAGTACTAGATATATTCATAAGTTTTAAATTGCATTATAAAATGAAAAACTACAATAAAATTATCTCCATATACCACACTCATATCCCTTAGACTATCCCTACATGTCAATCATAATATATTTCTTCATATCATGGGAAAAATAAAACATAGAAAGGGGTGATCTCAGATGCACAGTAATGATAATAATGAAGTGGAAACATTCAAAATTAATCATAAAAATTTAATGAAATATATAAGACTAAAACAAAATCCTTTTAAACTTAAACTTCATTATAATATGTCAAATAAAAATCAAAATAATTCCATTTTATTATTCACATGGATATTCTACTAGTCGAATAATCAAATGCAATATCAATAGCCAATTTCATAATGATGGAATGAATAATGCCAGACTTTATAACCACATAGTCAAGGCCTTGGTTTAATACTACAAATAATATTTTCTCAAGGCCTTATTCCAAGATGATAGTTTGTCTCATGAGACCTACCGATTCATCGAGGAGGTATAGCGGGCTCTACCAATTACTTACTACGTCGAATGCATTTCTCATATTAAAAGGATGAAACATAACACAAACATTAATATTAATACTAGATTATGAAATATTAATAATTTATCTATACACCATTAATGGTATAAAAATTAAACATGAAATGTAAAACATATCACAAAACCTTCAGTACAATATAGAAGATTTGTATCATAATAAATCAATTTAAAAAAACTTTAGAATCCATAAAAGGATATTGACCTAGATGAAATCAAAAATATTTGAGAGAAATATATAATTATATTTTGAAATATTATAAAAGTCACATAATTATAAATGAAATTATTTATTTTGAAAATATTATTATAATCATATAAGGGAATCTTAAAAGATGTTATAATGGCCAAGAAGAACTGCACCCACCGTATATGTTAAAAAACATTCATGCCTTAATTTTTCAAAAATCCCATAAAGGACCTTGTTTCAAAAATGAAAGAAATATTCCTTTAAAAAAATATTATAAAAATTCAAACATGGGAACAAATGACATTAACCCATTTTCTATAAAATAGTAAAAATGTATAGATTTTTTTTTTTGAAACATGGATGTGGATGATAATGATGTCCCAGTCGATAATTACATATAAACAACCTCAGATAATAAATACTATTCAACGATACATTAACCTCTTTTATAATAGTTAAATTGTTGTTATTAAATTAAACAAGAATCATATACATAAATATAATATCATATATTATCTTCTAATATTTCATTGTTAATAATATTTTAGTATTATTGTCATTTTGGTGTTAACTGATTTGTTTTCCTTTATATTTTTTGTTACATAAGTCAGGTTTGTTATGGTTTGGATTTATTTTATTCATATCCAGAATTATATTAAGATCATAAACATTATTTTAATTAATAAAATTAAAATTATTCTTGAATGGTTACGATGGAGAATTAATCTCATAATGTCCGTGGAGATGGTAATCTGTAAGTACACATGAACGCTACTTCCATTTCATTTTTTTATTTTAAAATGAATGAAAAACAAATGGTACATAGGTATATTATTATTTCAGTACAATATAATATTTTATATATGTTAAGTAAGTTCATTAACACCATCCTTTATACATTCCATGTATGGTATTAACGAGTAATATCACTTTGAGGGGGTGGTAGTCCGCACTTCCAAAAATGAAATTATCATATATATACAACATAAAAAGAATAAATGTATGCTATAAAAGATAATAAAATAAGATTATAGATAAAATAATCATAATAAATATCATATGTAATTATATTTCCATCATAATGGTCACCATAAGAGTTTGTTTTAGAAGTTTGAACAATCATCGTTTCGTGAGGCAGTAGTTTGCCGTCAACAGAAACATTATGTTCTATACCTATTAGATGGAGGTGTGTAAAATATAAGTTCAAAGAATTATCTTAAAAACAACCTATTATCTTGAAGATACTAGTGTTGTTATAAAAAAAGTAATAAATATAGTTTATGGGGTTGGAGAAGTAAAATAAAAAAATAGAAGAGGAGATGTTACCTTTAAATCGGGTAACTCCCTATGGTTTGAAACAAAAGGCTTCCTTAAAGTGTCTTATGGATAAGGTAAGGATTCCAAGATGAAGATAGGGATGTAGAGATCTTAATTGGGCAGAGGTTGGATGATCCAAGGGTCTTGAAAGTTGTGATTAATGGGTTATAAGTGATGTCTTTTTATAAGGGAGGGGAGGGGTCATTTAGGAATGTTTAAAAATTAAATTTTATTATATAATGATTTTCGGGTTATAAAGGACCTAAACATAATAAATTAGAATATATGATGACTCATGTTTGAAATAAAATCATCCAATATAAATTTGACAAGTTTTGGATATTAAATTAATTTTTATAATCTCATTTATTTAAATAATTCATTAATGAGGTAAACACTACATCATTCTTGTGTCATAAATAATTTTATTTATTTAATATCTAAAATTTATTACAAAATATCATGATATAGGAATTATTTTTTGATTTCATATGACTACTTATTTTCAAAAATATAACTTTTATAACCCCATATAAAAATTGTTTTAAAAAAATATATATGTTTTTTCATTTTTACCTTTATTTTAAATTAATTAATATAAAGTGTCATTGTCCCTCTCAATTGGCACCCATGGGGACCCAAAATCGATCCAAGGATTTCCATGGACAGAGTTGTATCAACCAATAAGAATATTACATGTGTTAAGGTATTTTAATATTATTATAATATTATTTTTTACCCTTATTTACCGGATTTACCCTTTAACCAAGGTAAATAAAATAATTACCGAAGTAATTATAAATAATCTCTAAAAATAAAAGATACCAATTTACAAAATTTGGACCTCCTAATTCCATATATGGTATCAATTTGTACAAAATGAAAACAAATAAGTGGGATAAATTAATTTAAAATGGTTTCTACTTGTTAGAACAAAAAACATGTTTTTAAGAAACAATAACTATCAAAAGATTGACACTCGTTTATGTCCATTTTAAATGTGAAATTAAATCCAATGACCTAAATTATATAAAATGATAAAAAAATAATCTAATGATACATAGAACGAATTAATATTTTTAATTTAACATTATAAATTATTTCATTTTAAAAATTTGTTTTTAACTGAAATTTAATATTTTTCACTATTCATCAAAAATTGAAAGTTTCCAAAAAACTACCAAAAATTTACCTGAAGCTAATTTTGATATTTCAAATCCAAAAATGAAGTCCATTTTGAAAAAAATATTAAAATATTAAAAAGTGGGTATTACTACTTATAATGGCTAGTTTGATTGGTCGTGTTGTGTTAGAATCTTGAAGTTGCGTACATTGCAATCTATTTCATTATTCAAAGGTAATCTTATCGTGGAAGCATGGGGTATTAAAATAATTGTATAAAGTGATTCTCAATGGGTAAGCCCATTATTTGTAGTAGAATTGAAAATTCCAAAAAGACCCCACAATCCATGAAAACTTTCATATAGATAGATTCACCCTCTTTATAGAACCAATATAATCCAATACCAAAATCCATAGAATGATGGAAAATATAATCAAATTCCTTCAATCTAGTGGATTATTCTTCAGTATCATAAACATATTGACATGGATAAATTTCATTAGTATCAAAAAACTATATTCTATGATAGTTTTAATTTTTATCAAGGAACTCCAGAATAGATGAGTTTTATTTCGTATCACAGACCTATGGACTAGGGTTGTTTTATTTTAAATTAAACAAACACCACCCAAAGGTCGTGTAAAATATTAAATAATATAATGATTTAACCAAATGTTTTTTCCATTAATATTAAAATAATAATTACAGAAAGGTTATTAAAAATACCTAAAATCATCCAAAATATCCACATCCCCTCGCAATCAGTTTGTTTCAGCATATCAGCAGCAAAAAAACCAGGGTCCCATTGGGAAAAAAAAATTTAAGCCACCCCACTTGGGATCCTTAGCCTAAAACATAATCCTTGTGGAACTGGTTATCAAATGGGTTGTCATGTTCATTAGAAATTCCGCAGTCATAAACTTGTCTTAGGGAATCACATAGAAGGCCTAACTACTAAGAATATAGATAGATTTATAATAACACAACCCAAAGTATAGGTTCATATTAGGTCAGTCCACACACCCCACCATGTTATAAATCTACAAATGGTCTTCATACATAGGTTGTCCCTTCTCAATAGGGAGGGATTATTACCCCAACCTCAATTCATTGAGAATGAGGGATCAAAAGTAGTAGTAGGGTCATGAATATATGAAGGAAAGAATTTATAAGGAATTTATGCTCCTCAAAGTTGTGTCTCAGATCTCTTAAATGAGGGTCAATATGTCTCACTCACTCCAGTCACACTTATCCAGTGTCTCAAATGTCATAATGCATCATGAAAATAGTCACGACCTCATCCCTCAGTGACCGAGGAAAACAATATTGTGCTCATTGATCTATTTTGATCCCTTTCCCATTTCATGGTCTATGTTTTTGTTCTTATTTGAAAATGAACACATAAAAATTAACCATTTAATATAAATATAACAATTTAGTTATTTAATAGGGTTTGGTATCCCTTACTTGCATGAAAAATCATCCACTTTCATCATAATAGAAGAATATTTTTATAGGGATAATATCAACTAATCCAACCTTAGCAACAAAAAATAATCTATTAAATTTAACCGCATGATATCTATTAACAAACCTTGACCATGCATTAGCCAAGATCAAGATATCATCCAATAATATTACCAATGATATAAAATCTAAATTAATTAATTATAATGAAACTAATATTTAATTTTACAAATTTATAATTTAGTTATAAATTTTTAAAACTCAACATGATTTAACAATCACCTACCGAGTGACCTTGTCCCATGAAAATCACAACCAATTGAACATGGGAGGTCCAAATAAATCCACTAAACAATCCCAAAAATAATACTGATTGACCAAAATCGGTAAAAAAAATTAATTTAATTTAGTTTTAGGAAAAAACCATAGATTATTTTTTGTTATGAAAAACCTTCAATGAATTATTATGAATTAGTGTCAAAACATCATCCCGGGTCTCCCTTTGTGCTAGAGGAGTGAAAGAACATTTTTGGGGACGATTAGACTATTTTTAAATGGAATCATCTTGAAAAACACAAACAAAACCCAAAAATAGTTTCAAAGGAGATATAGAATGTAAGGAAAGAGGAAAACTAGATGAACATATACCAATCTATAAAAAATTCCACCAAAAACCCCAGAACTAATATAGGTTAAATGAGAGGGAAAGGGGTAGGGATTACGACTGAAGAGGGCCTCCCCAAATCAAAATTACCCCTCAAATAAAACATTGGAATTTATCATAAAAGGATATTATTTACCCCACTAAAAAATAAAATCAATTCCACTAGCTAGATAGTTTAGTTAACATATCTTCCCAAAACACATTCAAGGATATTGGTAAGCTGGTGGACCTTAGATTCTTGAATGGAAACTGACATTATTTTAGTCTATCAACTACTATTCGATGGCTAATAGATGCATACTCGACCACTCACCCTTCTACCTGTTACCTCTTGCTTCTCCCAACTACCGTCTAAACCCTATTCCATGTAAACAAACACCCATTTGAGGTGTTAAAACTAATTAAATTATATTCCCAATCTTAGTTGAAAAGTTTACTTCAAATCCAACAAAAAATTAAAATATCTTTTTATATTCAAGACCCATATGAATATAGGATCTTACAGTCTCCCAATCATAATACTTATCATTCATAAGAAATCACTGTTTCCATAAACCCATATTAATTGACATAGATCATTCACTAATTAAAAACCCAATCGGCTCATGCCTTCTTTTATCAACAAAAAGGCATCCTTAGAGGAATTCAAACAATAGTTTAAAAAACCACCAAAACATGAAATATAATCAAACTAATCACTAACACATGGACATAGTGATTGATCATGCACGTCTACCTTGAGATACCTGAGGTATGTTTATATTTCCTCTGTCCCTCCCTACTATAGGGCCTATTTTATAATTCTAATTCCAAACTAAGATGTCTCTCCACCTATAAAACCACATAACATTTAACATTTTTTATTTTAAATTGAAATAGCCAATACATATCCCAATACACCACACCTTAACACAATTGAGAGTGTTGGTCAAAAAATTTGACAACTTTTCATTTCCCAAAACATAGGCCAAAACAAAGGTGGAATCTCCATCAATGAAAAATGGCCAAAAATGTAGAAATTTACCTGAAAATATCAAACAAATACCCATACATACTCATCATATGGGATATGTTGTTCTAAAAAATGTTCCCAGACCACCACATCCAATGTTACTCAAAAGAGAAGTGGAATATACTAAGGCTGGCCAACCAAAAAACACAATTCTTACTAAACTAAAGATCACAAAAACACATTAATATTATTCTCTAAACCCCAATGGAATTATAATATCATCATAACACCCTAACAATAGTATAATATATACCATTGGGGTAATTCCATAATTAATTTCTCAAATTTTCCAGAAATCATTAACAAACATACCCCACCAAAAGTGTCAACAAATCCAAGATCAGAACATAATAGGGTCACATCAATTAATCATAATCTAGAAATCAACAACTAGACTCCACCAAGAAATATATGAAAATTTATTCCCAGAATTCACCAATGAATACCAATGATTTTGAGTTCGTCTACTCATCAACACCAAAATTACAAAAGTAGTATTTAATAGCTGGTTTTACTTATCCATGATAATTCCAAAATTATTTTCCCATGACTGTGACTGATAGGATAGTCCCCACAACAAAATTTTTATTTCCATCTCTACAAAGGATTAAATTGAACTTCCATTTCCCATATTTTTTCATCCATTTAACATAATGGTCGGATATGGAGACACCCTCTCATTCATGAGTTACATGAAAAATATAATTGTTACCCATTCCTGAACCACGAAAACAACATCATTTGAAATAATTGATAATACCATAAAAACAGGGGCATTAACCTAAGGCTAATCTATGGATAATCCTGATTAGGTTTGATTATAATAAAAAAAATTCACTCCTCCTGATCCGTGGTTAATAGATTTATTTCTCATCGACCCATAAGTATCTCAAAGAACATCATCATCCCTCAGGCCACCAACAATCATCACAAATTTAAAATTTAACAGGTCCCATACTTGAACAATATGAATCACCTAGAAACCATTTAAACAACATATGCATACTAACTCATATATGATGATCATTTAAACCAAATATTAATCATATGAGTCACACCCCCATCAAAACCAATCTCTTACATGTTAACCAACAACTATACATTTCTCCTGTATGAAGGCATAATTGATAAAATGTTCCCAACACTCACTTATCCATAATAATTACTTCACTAGTTCAAGGTCCCAAATAACACTCATCCATCTCTAGAGAAATGCTAAAAAACCCAAGAATCTACCCACTCTCCAACATTAATTAAAACATAACCTGAAATAATAGGGGAAAGAACATGATTAGTCCTAGCCTTGAAAACCCAACCATTATAGTTAACAACCCCTAGAATACAAGAGAATTATAAAAAATACATACATGGTCATTTTCAATTATAGTTAATACCTTCCCAATCAAAAAAAATAATGTAGTTTAACCCCACATATACCAACATTCATATGGAACCACCATGCAAAAAACACAAATCCAACAACACCTCTATTGATTAAATCCAAAACATAAGAATACACTTATTCTCCTCACCTATAACTCCCTCCCGACATTTGGGATAACCCCTTCCTTGGATTAACACCATGTATCACATTATGAAGGCTCACCAAAATCCCTCAGTGCACCCTCAGGGACACTAAGGTCTCTGACCTAGACCATTAAATAGTTGTCACACATACCACAATCCATGGGGATCCAACCATGATTCCATATGAAATAAAATATAACATATAACATTCCATTCAACCACTCCAATGTATTATAATCATAAAAAAGAAATCTCATTTCAAAAACCACCACCTGCCATGATGGCTTGATATCCTCATATATCAGAAACACATGCCATTTTATATAAATATATAACACTAATTATCACAAGAATAACTATATCAGACTACCTCTGTAGTGTTTTTCTACATCCACTAGAAGAAATACAGTAGAAATCACTTTATGATGGTATGTATCATTTGAATCACATTTCCAGGCTCAGTTATATTGAGTGAAAATCCATGCTCTATAGAAAACACCATATAGGTTGCTTCACGTTATTGAAATAACAATTCAAAAATAACAACCACCGACAAGAGTTTCTCTTTAATGAAAATATTTCCTATACCAACCATTTTGTGTCACCCCATATCCCATACATTGGGTTTTTGGGTCATCAGTACCAATGAGTGTCTCACGATAGATCAACATAAACTACCATCAGAAGGAAACCTATAAATATTTATCTAGATGAGTAGAATGAAACTAATAAATAATATAAGATAACAACATATGATCCATTGTTGACACATTAAGTAGCTATAACTCTATTTCCATCAATAAAACATCATATTAGCATGCCTACATGTCCTTTGAATCCAACAAAACTATTCATGATTCCTGAGACATCACATTCTATTATGGGAAAAGAACCAAAATAAAATAATTGGACTATTAAAATGGTTCAAAAGCCATAAATAATAAGATAAATTATCAATCATAAACAAAATGTATGTAAAATTAATATACATTAGTCAACTATGGCATCCAAAATCTATAACATCAATCCTATCCCATGTAATAAGTTTTTATTGTACGAAATGTTGTTCATGGTAAACAATACTAAGGTACGACACATGCTCTAGAAAATTCAAATACCACAATATATCATACCACAAAATGAAATATAAATGAAAAATATCTCAAATACCATGTTTTAACATCTGAACCTATGTCACCATGAATAGTAACTAGACTATTTTTACCACATGAACTCAGGCGTTCATTATCATACACTAAATAATGATGACTTGCAGTGATGGTGTATGGTTGTACTCTAAGGAGACTATAAATCCTAAATTTTAGTGTCATGTAGAAGATAAATAAAAAAAATCACAATATAAAATTCTGAAGATTATATATAATAATTATAATAGAAAATTGAGTACAAGTATAAAAAATTGGATAGTGTATATACAGTTATATAGAATCGATCTCTTATTGGTCTAGTCACAAATAAAAAATACAAAAATACAAAAATACAAAAGATTCAACAAAACTATGAATGATACCTCATCCTAATTTTCATATATGAATTCAATTTATCCTTATCTATTACTATAAAGCAAGACCCTCTTCCAATCATATTCATTTAATTAAGTGAGTGTTTTCCCAGTTACCCAATTGCAATGATGGACCAAGTAGTGAGTTACTATAAAAATCAGTAGGGAACCACAATTATGGTCCAATAAAACCATTAAATATAGTTATAAGATGACATGAAATGATTTGAATAATAAATAATCATCTATAAAATAATAAAATAATCAATAACCAATGTAGATTTGTAGGTTTGTAACCCCAAATGAACATATCTTCTTAGAAAAGTGAAATAGTCCCTCTAATAACATTTCAATGATAATTCAAACCAAAATAACAACAAGAGGGTAATTTACACTGATATAAAATTATAATAACTCAGGGGATAAAACAACCAGTATATAATGGTTCCTCACATAGGATCCCCATCAATGTAGGAACACGACTATAACCACCAATGATTCCAAAATTATACACAACTCACATATGAGCAGATCTATAATCTTCCAAAAACCAATATAATTACAAATAAAAATCCATGGAATCCCTACCATTAGAATCATAAACCTCAGTACTGGGGGAGTTTTCTTTATTTTTAATGAAACTTCATAAATAGAATTTTTTGTTTAGTATCATAGACCTCCCTATTATTGGAGGTTACTATAGTGTCATAGAACTCCAATATATGGTTGTATTCATTAGTATAAAAATCATACCTACTAGGGGAGATCTATTTTATATAAAAATAGATGACTCCCCAAGGATGTATTCTATATCAAATAAAATAAATACCATCCAAAAAGACCTTTTTTAGATCACATATAAAAATTAAGGAATCAAGTGTTTCTTGAATTCACAAACTCATTATTTCCACTCAAAACCCATCAATCCCTCACAGGGTTTGTCTACCATAATGAAAAAAATGTATCTCCTATATGCTAATTCAAAAACCGAGTCCCTCTAGTTGGGGTCCTCGGTATAAAATATAATTCCCAAGAAAACCCCCATTACATGAGGTTTCATGTTCCTTGAAAATATCAATATTACAACTCAAACTCCGAGTTTCTTAGGACATGACTAACTGGATATAATATTGTGGTATGGATGATTACCCAACTCAATTTCATTGAAATTTTAGTTCTATTCACACACCCCACCAGGTCAAAAATATACCACATGAATAATCACATTGTCAGTCAAATATCAAAAGGGATGGAAGCTCACCCCATGATCAATTCTATAAGCTCATGGATCCAATATATCACAAGTACCATGCATGTCCCATGGGTTCAAACTCCTCAAACTCTTTCACATACACCATATGGTATCATGGTCCTCTTAATCGAGATAAAATATGTCATGCTTACTCATTTCACACCAATATAGTGTTCTTTATATCATAAGGATTGATATTAATGGGCATAACCATAACCATTGGAGGTAAAGGAAATAATATATTTATAAAGGTTACACTATGTCTGTTGTACCTTATCTCATCCAATGGGTTCATATAAACATGTTCTCTTAGATAGAATTACTCACAGAGATAAATATCACCATACAAATATGGTTTATAAATAAAATTATCATTTAGAATAACATATTCCTAAAAAACCTCTAGAATCCCCCTTACATGTATAATAATAGATAGCCAAAATAATGATGTAACAATATAAGACCATTATAAAATGAAGTTTCATCCTAAACAAAAATGGATAATAGTCTCAGCATGAAATCACCAGTGAGAACACAAATCCCTCTACCACAACCACTAAACTCCAATAACCACCAACCACAATAGGTTCTCATAAATCTTTTTCATTTATGATATCACATATATCAAACACGAAATGTGTGGGTGGAGCCCATGTATGGATGAGTATGTGGTTGCCCAATAAGTCACCCCAAATCCAGAATGATGTAAGTCATTAATTTTATTATTTCTAGAAAAGATTAACTGATATGATAAGGATAGGAGAACACCTTGATATTATCATGGAAGGAAACACATCCTGGGGTACAGTCTAAAGTTCATATTTAAATAAACTCAACATCTACAAAATATGATTCAAAAGTCTCTAGAAAATAATTTTTTAATTACCTCAGATAATTTTAGTCGATCTTTTCCCCTGGACTAATGGTGAAATATAAACTCCAGTAGAGGACCACATTTTTAATATATCTATATGGATGGGTAAAATTAATCTCTTTTGATAGAGTATAATTACCCCATATATGTTTGTAAAATTATTCACTCCACATTATTCCTCACGTAGTGTGTCCCAACACTGTGCATACATGTGAAATAATCACTCCCAAGGATAATCCCAATCCCAATGGATGATATTTCCACCCTAACATGGAATAATAAGGTGAAAAATTCATAAAGGAGAAAACCAGGTGAGAAGAAATAAATGGCGTCTAGTTCGGATCAACGAAGCTTCATCTGTACAGGGGTACACCATGTGTACACCATTTTTCCATGCCATGTCCCACTGAGGGTATATGGTTTGTGGCCCAACACAAATGGAATATGGGTCCATAATTTTTCCTAAACACATACACATTACAACATGTTGACCTACCTATTTAGGGGTCTCAAAACATGTAATATAGTCACATGACCAAGTGATATTTAACTCCCCTAGATACCCTAACCGATGTATTAGTGATATATGAGGGGTTTTTTCGTATGAACTACAAGTCGTGTAGTTGTGAATATTTCATAAATTCAATCCTTGGTCACATATTACACATTCATCATCTCCTTAATCGATTGTACCCTAAATCCTTCCAATAAATCCCACAAATTGTGTTGACCATTATAAATGGTAGGATTTAATTGATATTATTCCTGTTCTACACATGAAAATTCATTCAATACAACTACCCATCATGTATTTGTCATCTTTTGTTCCACAAAATTTTGACACAATCATCTCTTTGTCCTTCATTATACATCCATTATCATTATCAATTATCCATCAATCTATAATGAATTATTCCAAACCCACAAAAAACATAGAATAAATGGTTTATTAAGAAAGAAATCATGTTATCAAATTTGGACTAACCAAAAGAAAAATGAATACTAATGATAAACACATGTAAAATCGATGGTTAAATCATTTTAAAAATATGTTAGAATTTAATTTTTACATGTTTGGATGGTTTTCAGTCATTAATTTAATATTAATGAAAATATTGATTGTATATATCTATATTAATAAAAATATAGATTTAATGTCATATTAGCCATTAATAAAAGATAAGATTTTTGGGACTAATCTATAATAACACTGATTTTATGAATAGAGATAAAATCAAAAATCCAACACCCTAACACGAATGTGATCAATCGAAGACGAAGAAATTTTTAGAGATATGTAAATGATTAATAAAATATATTCAATATTCACTCCATGAAGATTCATTATTAATAGGTATAAAAGAGAAATATATTTTCATTACTAACGATTCCTCATTCCCATGCTATTCACCAACATTAATTTCTAATGAAGATATCTGTTTCTCATTATCAAAAAACACCTCGTGTTAGAAAATTAAATCTTGGGGTTATACAAAGAGATATATTAGAGGATATCAAAAATATTTAGGGTTAATTAATTAAATGAAATTAATATTTTATTTTATTAATTATATTATGTCTTTATATGACACATTATAATTATTTATAATGTGAATGAAATGTATGTCCTACCTAGGATAAATCACATGTTTTGGACACTGTTGTGGTAAAAATATCCCTATATGGGGGCTCAATCTTGAGATATATAATAACTCTCTCATATGATTTATATATATATATATATATTTTAATTTAATCCACATTATGGAACAAATAACCCCAGATAATTACTCTATCATAAGAAAAATATTCATGTGCATTTTTGATTTTTTTTCATTAGTCTAATCCATAAAACTAGGGTTATTACATGCTCTCTACCATCTAATATTTTCTCCTAGTAATCAAAAATCATTTGGAAAGGTTAGGGTACCATGCTTGTATCTATTTTTTATGACCCATTACCACTCATATAGATTCCCATTATATAACATACTTGGGGAATTTCTCACCCTTGATCGATCCACTTATACTTATCCCCAATATCTACTAGCTACTCCTAAAGGTTCCCCCAACTTTACTGTTTAGATATCCCATGTTATAAATTATGTTAGATCATTCACGTATCTTGTCAACGATTAGATTTATAAGTGGTCATGCTCTTAGTCTAGATATGTGGGTAAAATTAGGTGGAATTTCAAATTGAAACCCATGTGAAGAATGTTGAATGGAATAATGTACCTCATCAATAACTTATCGAACCAAACAAATTATCACACTCAATTCCACGATTTTCCTATTAGAAACACATGAGAATCCATATCAAATTCCAATAACCTCTGTTAAAGTAATTTGTATGACTTATTAATTATTTATTCAATCATCATCAATTACTAAATTATCTAAAACTTCTCATTCATCAATTATATAAACTATTACCCTTTCAGTTTTTTCTCTCCAAACTTATATATGCCAAATGGTGACCTTGGGGGTCTATCATAAAAGAAAAAAATAGAAAAATATCAATCATGGAGTGATTGCTATTATGATATTAAAACTATAACTATTTAAAATGATACTCCCCTATATGAATATAATAAAAAAAATAAAATCCCTATTCACATACTTCTGAACCTGATTGGTTTTCTTTGTACAGAAACATGTCTGTGGTTAAAAAGGAATTCTCATTTGCAACTATGCAGTCAAACCCCATGCAAATATTTCTAAATATGGGATGTAAATCTTGAATCATGGTTAGATAAAATGAATAAGGGTAATCAATGTAAACTTGTAATATATAGTGATTAAAAATATCACAGTAATTCTAATGATATCTTTTCCTTGATGTTTAGAATGTGAGTCAGTTGACGATCACCAAGACAACAGAAATTCCTCTCACTAACGATGGAAGTCCATTACAAAAATTCATTCGTATAGAATTCCATTTCGACTATAGATCCTAAAGGGGTTATATAAAATATAATTGAACCTAATTATAAACCATTACCCATTTTTAGGCATTTAATTAAAATTATTACTATGTATAACTCATTTTAATCAGTGGCCAAAAAAACTTCCATCGAATATCCTGGTATATCATTACCAAAATATGATTTACTACTAATGTAAACCTGTGTAACCCTTTTAGAACCACCTTATAATCAATAACTAAAACCATATTCATCCCTTAAAATATAATGGCATTTCATCACTTTTAAGAACACATTGTGGAGCATACCCCATGAATATTAGATAATAGTAGACCTCACAATCACCATTTACAAACAAATATTTTCTCATGTGATTATATTCTCAATAAGGATGAACTAGTAGAAATATTTTAGTTTGGAGGATAAAAATGGGTGTTATTCTAGTCCTATGTTATTAATAAATTTTTTTGGGTAACCCCCAAGAAGTCTTGGAATATGTTGTTAACGAGGGAAACCTAAACAAAGAACTCTTTACATGTACTTTGATTTGTGAAAATTTATTTTCTTATCTATTAGTTCAATTATTTATTATTATGAAAGCGGGAGTTTTTTGAAGTGGGGTGTTCATGGATTAAGGGGGATATAACATTATCACATGGTAAATGTATTTCTTTTCATAAGGATATGGATTTCTTAAAAAAAACTACTCTAACCTATTTTTGTTGCCATTTTGTTGATCTTTTATCAAATTATGTGATTTGGTGATTCATGGATGGGTATCTTATTTTTAAGAAACCTAGTTCTAAGGATATTCATTCATTACATTCAAATCAAATAGTTTCAAATGAGGTGTCATATTATTTAATGAAGAAGTTTTTTTGGGTTTAAACCTATTGTTAATGTCTGATGTGATGTTTAAAAAGTGTTTTTAAGAATCATTATGGTGACATAAAAAGGTATTAATGGATTTAAAGTTCACTTTAGAATAATAAGGATGTTTTTTATAATAGTTTTATATTGATAAACGAAATTATACTCAAAAATTTATAATTCAGCAACACATATACACATCGTAGATTTGAGAAATTTGGAAAATTGATTTATCCTATGCGAGATGCCTCTAAGAAAATTTTCCTAGTTGTAGGGAATTTTTCAACATGTATGAAATTTTTAAGAATCATTGTAAATGGATGCATTCTATACGTGTCGACCATAATATTATTTACTTCAGAATAATTGATTTCAGATTCCTATAGGATAATTAAAATATATATAATTATTTTAAGAAAACATAAAATAAATTTACTAATGATCAAGAGATTGGGGGTACCGGTAAGTGAATTAATCTATGTTGTGGATAATTGGCCAACTTTTATGATATGTTGGGCCAACATAAAGGATACATAGTTCGTTTAAAAGCTACATTATGTTCTACTGGTGATATTTAATGGTAATAGTAATAACCTATGATTTATATAATATAATATAGTTTAATTAACATAAAAAATTAAATTAAGAGCCATATCGTGGTAAATTAGCACATATTTTTAAATATTTCAATTAAATTAGTTCCATTGTAATAGAATATCTAATAAACATGGACATATATAAATTTCATAAATAGTTTTTCCAAAATTATAAATCATAACTAGTGACTAAATTTGAAGATAATTTTTTGCTTCTGTATTTCCAAACTATAATTGGCTAAGTCTACAAATATATTAAAGGAATTTTAATTAAAATTGAATTTAAATGATAATATTCATCTTCTAGGGAATTTAAAATTTAATATTTGAAATTATATTTCATGGTTAGAACTTATATTATATAAATATTATTTATACTGCATAAAATGGCGTTAGAATATATAAATCATTATTGAAATTTAATTTTTAATTACTGAAAACACAAAAGGGAGATATTAGGAAGAAAATTGTGATAAAAATTTGAAAGAAACTAAAATTAAACTTTATTAATGTAAGAGGGAAGTTGATAAATATAAAAATGTGATTAATTTTTTAAATATTTATTAGAAATGTAATTCTACCAGAAATAAAACTAGACATTTTCAACTGATAAATTAGATTGATATATCATTTGTGGATTCACTCATGCAACATTTTTCCCTTCTATGGCAATGGGAAATAGATTGATCTTCCTCTATTTTGTACAAAGTCATTTGTAAATTGATGTATTTAATTCATAATACCCATTATTTATTAAAAATTCATCATGAATTTCATTAGAGGTTTATTTAATTCTATAGTGAAAGAGGAAATATTGAATAATAGGTTTTTAAAATATTAAAAATGATTACCATTGCCTAGTGGAAAGTATATTACACCCCCCACAAGGAGAATTGGATAATACAATCTTAATCCATGTGCACCAATTTAATAAAAAAATCACTATAATTATTTAATGATAAGAAAATTTGTGTACTCATTAGTAGTTGAACATGCCAAGGTCTAGGCACAAAAATTGATACCAAACATTGTAAGTTTTTTATATTATATATCATTCATATGGATGAGTAAGTGAATCAAGAGAGTGGATGAAGACATTAACAATTCACATGGGTTAAATTTTGAAAGAATGTATTACAAAATAGATTGTTACGACTGATTCTGCCCCGATTAGTGGTACCAAACCAAATCAACTATCTTCAAATTTATTAATGTTGAATAAATTGTTTAATTAATTAGTGTTATATGTTGGTTCATCCATGTGGGGTTTCTCTGACTTGATCCTAATAGTAGAACATAGTTTGTTTATTATGGTTTCAGAATCTATACATAGCCTGATCATATTTTATTGAATTATGAAAACTAGTGTTACTATGGATGAATTATGGAATTTTAATTATATATTGTAATAATTGATTATAGAGACTAATGTGCGAGTTAATGACTTATGGTTTATGATTTTGTTTAGTGATTATATGATCAAGGATGAAGTGATCATGGTTGTTGGGATTACACACTACTTAGGGAAGGTGTTCCCGAAGATTAGGACATTATTTATGTTTTCTTGTATTGGGTTAATGGATAGAATTTATAAGTGTGTAAGGGCGAAATTATATGGTATTGTATGTTTTTTATATTACGAGAGGTTGTGTTTGGTAGTTTTCGTGGATTTTAGTAATACATATGGTGATAATAATTTATGATTTAGATATTGAGAGCTATTTCAAATATGAACAAGTCGTTATTAAAGGGAAATTGAGCTTGAAAGATTGTGAATTCCTTGAACTATGATTTGAATTAATATGGAAGATCATTCTTTGAAATGGAATTTTACACATAAATTAATGGCTATAGGTGAGTTTACATGTTTTTATGAGATTGGTTGTATTTGTTATAGGTTGAGGGGATATGTGTGGTTGAAATGGATTGTAATAATATGGGGTTCCAATAATTCTTGAGTAGTGGTATTAACTACATTAATATTAATAGGTAACATGAATCTTATTTAAATTGAATACAACCACTGATGAACAAGTCTCCTTGTTGTGTGACTAGAAACATTGGGTACATATTAAGGGGTGGTGAATATATCCTTATCTTATATATAGATCCTTGTAAGTTTTCTTTGTGGGTAAGTTTGAATATAGCGATCATGTTATAGTAACGATAACTGCTGAGATAACCATTGTCATATGATTTTGGTTTTAAGGGGGATGTAATGAAAACCCCTTTAGATTTGAGTGAGTTTTATTGGAATGAAATTCATGCCACTATATTATGGGATTCATATATATTTTTAGGGTTGGGTGTAAAAGGTTAATGTATCTAGGTAAAATATAAGGATAGTGTGACTGATGATTAGGGTGATTAGTTATTCTACATGCCCAATATATGTTTTGATATTGTTTTGATGTATTTACTAGATATTCACATTTTTTGGGATTCTAGGAATAAATCTATATATATTTTTTGTGATATTTTTTATATAGCATGTATCTGGATGCTTTGTATTTTGAGATAAATATTTTTCCCTTGAATAACATCATGATATATTATTCTTCTTTATGTATTAGTATTGGTGATACCTAATTATCCATAATGTTGTTTTTTTATTCCTTGTTCACCTTTTAGTGGACCATCCACCACATTTTTGTTTTCTGATAGATTATTCTCCGTGGAGATTAATTTGGTGGTAGGTCACCCAAATTGTAGTTTTTAGATAGCGACAAATCATTAACTTCAAGATTCAACATTCACCATAAAATTATTTAGTGATATATTATTCTATTAATGATATATTATTATCTATATTGTTGGATACATTAGTAATATATCATTCAATAGGATATACATCATTTTCTATATTGTATTTTGTGTATCATCATCTACCCATTTGGTGTTGTGTTTGTGGTATATCATCCATATGAGGTTTTTTAAGCAGTATATCATCTACATGATAATGAATAGTAAAAGAATATTATCCACTGATATTTGTGATACCACATTCTCTATGATATGAATTTTAATATTGCATTCAATTTGTGTGGTGTATCATCGAACTTTATTGATGTGTATAGTGATATATCAATCAACATATAAATGAGTAGGTGATGTATCATTAACCTCAACACACATATAGATTAATAATATTTAAAACCATTTTTATTACATAAATATTGTTCACTCTCAAAATTTTATATTATGAGGTATGACATATCATTAACTCACATATTATGTTCATGTTATGGGTGTACCATCCCATTCAATCATTGGCCATAGTAGGGATTAATCGACCATCATGTTTGATCCATGAGAACCTGGTGGTGTGGAAAGTGTATTAAAAGGATTCTTACATATTATTTTTCATTTAGTAAATCAATAACCCTATATAATTGTTTTTTTATATAATTGGTTCATAATGACTACGTATATCCCCATGCCTTGCATGGGATCTTTAGTACATGTGTAGATATTATATATTGAATACATTTTGAGAGAATGACCTCTTATAGTTTTATTAGTTTGGAGAGGTAAATAGGTTTTTGGATATAGTTTTGAGGTGAGGTTGTGGAAAATGTGGCATTATCTTTGTTTATATTTAGCAATATTTTTTTCCTTTTTTATTATCAACCATTTGATGATCTTAGTCTAATGTATGCCCGTAATACATGAAAATGTCAAATTTTTCAATAATAGGGATATGTTATTATAATGATTTTAATTACATTTTAAGTATATTCATTAACTTAGATATGGTAACTATTATGGAAATTCAGGGATTAGTTATTATTATTCGATGACACCAAGGGGTATAGTCTCCCCAAAATTATTAATAGACCCAAAAAACCAGTCTGGTAGCCTCTGGTGTGCTCGGGTAATGTTTTATTGGTCAAGTGGAACCACTTTTATAGTACTATAATTTTAGTTTGGGATGGGAGATGTTACATAGATTTTATAATAATATGACCTTTTAGTATAACATTAATGCAATGATTTAAGAAATACTAAGATCCTTTCCCATTTTAAACATGTATATTCCATAGTTTTAGAAATTATTATTTTATAGATTGTTGATTAATTAGGGGAGTTGATGATAATGATATATAATTACCGTTTTCAATATTCTCTTAATTTTGAAGGGATAAAATTTTTATAATCATCGTAGAAACAACCCCTAAAATCATATAAAGAAATATAATTTTTGTTTTGTATGGGATTGAATTGAATAGAAAAATAAGGCTTTATCTTTTCTATATTAATCCATATATATCCATGATCATCCTTATTATATTTATGTTGAACAATATAAAATACTCAACATTATCCCACCTCTTATAATATCCATAGTCTTGATATATAATTACTTGAGATTTCACAATGAATCTTCCTTTAAATTTTTTTTATCTTAATATGTTTTTAAATTGAAACATCGAATGAAAATGAATATATGATATTTTATAATAAAATATTTCCATTATAATTTATCCTTTATTTTAGTGGGTATAAAAGGATCTAACCATGTTTCAAAATCTAGGGAAAAATGGAGGAAATCCAATTTAGTAGAAAAATTTCCCATTATGAAGATCATGTATCCAAGAATAAGAAATATGTAGCTTCAATATGGGCTTCTATAGACAAAAAATAATATAAACTCAAAAAATATGATATGATCAAAATCATATGTTGGAAAAATTGAAGCTTGTGTAAAAGGCCATGAGATCTTTGCCAACTGAATCAACACCCTCAACTATAACCAAACCATACCTTATGCATATATCTTATGTGGAGATCATAAGAGTATATGTAACTATAAGTTTGGAAGATAAAATATGCTTTTCATTTATATAATAATTTATTTATAAAATATATTTTTCAATTTTCTCATTTTGAATTTTCTAAAAACAGGGATATTATTTTTATTTAAAATATTTTTTCCATTATATTTCTTATATAAATAATAAGAATAAAATTTTTAGATCATATATTAGTTAAAAATAAAATTATTTATCATTTCATAATTTCAATAATATCTCATATTATTTTTTTGGGATTATTAAAAAATAAATTATTTTTTGGTAAATTATTATGGAAAATGTAGGGGTTTTCCCAACTGTAAATTTAATGAAATTATTTGAAAAATATAAAATTATATAAAACATTTTAATTTTTGAAATATAAAATTTTCATTAAAAACTATACATTTTTAAAATAATTTATTTAATTTAGAATCTCTATAATTAACATTTTATGAACAAAATTAATATTTTATAATAAAAAATGTTTTGAATATTTTTTTAATTAAAATTTTATTTGGTAAAATAAAATTTTATATTAGATTAAAATATAAAAAATTTTCTAAAATAAAACAATTAAAATTATGAAAATCAAGGACAAGAATAATGTTACCCTTACCTATAAATTTGGAGCTAATATTCCCTTTTTTCTAATAATTCTTATAAATCACCTCTGATAATAGTTATATATTTTTTAAACAAACATAAATTGGAAAATGGATTCCATATATTGAATCAATATCCCTAATTTATTTTAAAATTTCATTTTTATGAAAACAAAGATTACAAAATTAAAGTTAGTTATATTTATAATGGTGAAACTACAATTTTTACAATTTTTTTAATATTTTATAATTCTTTATTAACAAATCAAAATAATTAAATGTTAATTTTTAAAAACTATAATTATATTAACACACATTTAACTTTTATTCAATATTAAATAATATCAAAAAAACATAATTGTTAAAAATAATTTTTCTATAAAAAATCTTTATATAAAAAAATTAATAATGTTTTAATTTTAAATATAAATTTATCTAATTTAGAAAATGAATTATATTAAATTGAGATTATATTTTGGTTATAAAAACCCATTTTTTGTAAAAGATTTTATCGTATATTTTAAATTAAATATTAATGACTTGGTTACAAAATAGTTTCCATGATAAAAACCAAAATTCTAATTATAAAACCCCAATGGTAAATAACTTGAAACATGTTTCATATATAAGTTAAAAAAATTTGTGTGATGGTTTATAGACCTTATATCACAAAATAATCTATTTTTTTTATTTTGGAACTATTTACCCTAGAATATTTCTATTCAATTATTGATAAATAATGGGAATAAAAAAACCCATTTTCACTAATAAATGGGGATACATTCACTACATCATGTCACTCCAATTTATTGAAATTTATTATTTATAATAAATAGTATTTAAACTCCTATAAACATATATCATGCTTTTTATCATATGGACTCAATTATTTTTAAGAATACATTATTTTTTAGAATAATTTTAAGATAATTTTCATGGTACCCATGTTAGTATTACACAATCCTCATCCTTTTGTTATTATTATTTATCTTCCAGACCTTCCATATAAAAAGTAATATAATGACATAAGTATAATTATAGTATTTAATTACAACCAAATTACTATCTAGAAATAATTTATTCCTTTCCATCCACTTAGAAAAATAAAATCATTTCAAACATGTCTTTGTGAAGACCACCACCTCCACAGAGAGTTGCCTCACATTTTCACCACTGTCTCTATTTATTTTTTATAAGGATGGAATTAATGAATAAAATATAACAACAATATAATTATGATTTTACGTCATAAATTATATTACAACTCCATTCATCCTCATTAGTTGGTATATGAAAACATTAATCGTGCGTCGTGCTGGCAACTACCTCTATAATGTAATAGTTTATATTTTCATTTTTTTCATTATATATCAAAACTACATAAAATATAATTATAAAAATTAAAAAATATAAACAATATAATTATGAATATTTTATATGATATTATTTCAAAATTAAATTTCTATTATCCATAATCATCAATAGAATTTTGGTATATTCATGTTCGTATCAGTCAAACCACCTACGTGAACAATACAATAAAAATACATCATAGTTAAATACAGAATCTTAACTAAAATTTATAATAATTTTAGAAAAATATAAATAATTTTTTATTTTTATATTAATTTAATATTATTTATTTTACATTATATTAAAATATAATTTATGGATCACTATAATTACCAAAAAGTCCGATATTGATTCATTTTCAAAAAAAACATAATAAAAGACATTTAATATATAACTAAAATATGCTAATACTTTTCCATGTCAAATTATATATATATATATACATATTATTATGTTTTATAATAAGTTATATAATAATATTAATTTTATTGTTTTGGATTTCATAAATGTGTGTATAATAAATCAAATTCATGGTAAGGGTTTCCTTTCTCAAATTTAATTTATTAAATCATATATTATTATATACCATATTTTATATGGGTTATTTATCTACAACATATTTATTTTTTAAAATTATCTACTAGTTATTCATGGTTTATAATGTTTCATTTTAAACTACATCTTTATGTTGGTTTTAATCGAATATTTCAAACAATTTCAAGGGTTTCATCGACTTAATTTTTGATTCATTGGTTTAGTGTATTTCAAACATTTTTATACTGGTGAAAAAATATTTTTTCATATTATTCCCCTATTTTATATATTACATACTGTTTTCCTATGTCCAAACAATCTATCATAATGAATTACAACTTCCTTGATAAATTTTAAATGTATAATATTGACAAGAATAACTCTTATTCTAACTAATGAACATTTTTCATCCATCCCCATGTTTAGCCTATCAAAAATGTTTCCATTCAGGGTATATTTATATTTTACCTTCATTATATTTTCCCCAAACTATTTTATGAATTTACAAAGATTGAAAATTTCTCCAATGTGGGTTATTTTTTAAAAGTACTAAAAACAACAATAAAGGCATTTATTTTCAATATTTATTTCTTCAAAAGGACTATATTGGTTTTTTTTCATTTCATTTTTAAATTACATTGAAATATTTATAGTAATGTTCTAAAAATACCTAGCATTCCCTTTATGTGAATCACTTATAAATTAAATTTACACAATCTCTTTTTTAAAAATGATTAAAATAAATTTTTAAAACGTTTTTATTTTTAATACAATTGGTTATTCCAAGTTTTGTCTCTTATAAAGTGATGTTTTAATAACCCATTATATTTAATTACGATATTAATAGTTTAAGAAATGGATTTTTTTCTATATCGTATAATTTCTAAATTTAATTTTAGGTTTTTTTAATGTGTAGAAAAACTATTTCTTCAATTGGTTAATTATGATATAATGGTGATTGATTTTATTTTGAACACTAAAGTATGGATGAGAATAGTTGAGGTAAAATATCTCCCTCTATTGAATTTATTTATGCTAACATATCGTGATTTATTTAGGAATTGAAAAGATGTGGTTTTCATACTATTGTGGGTAAAATGTGTTTTATCACATTTTCATACTTGGAAATAAAGTGTTTGTTAATATATACATTAGCATATTGATTTTTAAACCAATGAGTTTTTAATGATTAATATTATTCCAAATTTCCTTATTATTTATCACATTGTTCCACTTTTAAAATATGTATGTTATTTTTTAAAAAATATTCAAAATGGATTTCATTTTAATGACATAGTATTCTTCACTCTATGTCAGACACACATGTTTTATGATTATTGGGATTTTTTTAGCATTTTTATAACATTTAAACTTCTTTAGTTCCCTTTTCAATGATATTATGTTTATTTATCTTGTGTGATTATTTTCCCCTATTGTATTATAATATTTTAATAAGATATTTGTTCTGTATGTTCTCCATCATGATTATGACCTGATCCATTATGATTTTTTATACCATTACTGAGTATCTATGGTTACCCTTTTATTGTGTTCCCTTCCCCATGTTATGTTTAAAATTATATATTTTTTTGTTATCTAGAAAATTAATTATAGTTTCATGATTATAGATTAATTTTTAAAAGATTTTTAAAATAATATATTTATGTAGAAAACCTAGAAGACACAAAACCTTTTTCTATGGATTATGAATTTTTTTGTTAGATGTATTATCTAAATCAGGAAATTAATGTAAATTTTTTGTTATGTTAAAAAATTTTCCCTTTATTTTGTATCAATATTTTCATTATATATTTTCTATACTATTTTAGAGGATAATATTTAAATCAATAGGTATATGTCAATTCTATAATTCAATGTATAGGGTAACATCTTGAAATTTTTGTAGTGTATGATTGTGTAATTTGCATGGTAATAAATTTTTTTCTAGATTCTACTTATTGGTATTGAATCTAGAATATATTTACCTAGGAGAATAACCCAGATATTTGTGTGTTGGGAATAAAAATGATCATTATCTTGTGCATGAAAAAGTGACATAACCGTACATCAGGCTTCACACACCTAGGGGATATGGTTTGGTTAGTCAAATTTTCTATATAATAAATTAAAAAGTATTTTTTATGTTAATAAATTAGGGTAAGAAACCAAGTTTGAACGAAGTAAAATTTAGGTTTAATTAAAAGATAATTTCATGGTTTATAATTGTATAAAATTTAATAGAGGAGTTACTATTAGATAATTTATGATAATTTTGTGTATATTTTAATTTTTTTACTCATGATAAATTACTATGGTTTTAGTAATTGAATAAACCCAATGGAATGAAGCTAACAATGGATCCCATGTATAATACAAATATTGAATCAAATAAAACCCTAACAAAATAGGAAATGGGGTGTGGAATATTTATTATGTCATACCATATATATGTAATTACATTAATTAATGTGAACATAATTGAGATATTAAAAAATAAAATAATTGAAGGACGAAGTATAATACAAATTTTGTTAAAATGGATGATCAAAAAATAATTATTAATTTATTTCTATAAAAAAAATTGGATGAACCACCATGGGGAATATATTGAGTAAAATTGGAAATGAATTATTTCTAGTATATGAGCATATAGATAATATAGTTTCAAATTAAAAATTAATATACATGTGTTCAAGATGAATGTTAATACGATTTTCCATGAAGTAACAATAATAGTTCAATATCTAAATACGGGAAAGAGGGTAATTACTCATGACAATGACATAATAAAAGGGTTACCATGAATTATAGGAATCTAAAAAAATATGATTCAATGGGAAACAAGGGACATACTATATAATTACGACCACTGACGTAGGTTTCTAAAATAATGTTGGGAGAATACATTGATCATACACTCAAGAAATATGAGTGATGTATTTCTATTATATTCAACCTACATATTTGTAATAGAATTTTTTCTATGGATATAAATTCACTAACTTTAAGGGTAGATGTTTAATTATTAATGAAAATTTTATTGACAATATTTTTTTGATACATTTCTAATTAATATTTTTAATATGTTTATAGGAATGTGTTTCATAAATAATATTGTTGTCATTAATTTGAAAAAAATTGTTTTAATATTAGTAATAGGTAACCTATTAGTGAAATGATAAATTAAAGGATCTGATAATAACATTTAATATTCCACCCATGATCACGTCTTAATAAACGTATGCCATTAATCTCCATATAAAAACACTATTACTCTTGATGTATTGTAGATTTTAATAAAAATGGTTAAAAAATGATTATTAGTTATATTAATATTATGATGGAAAATATGTGTTCAATATTCAATCAATGGATATCAGGGGTGAAAATTCAATGGTTATTAAATATTGATTCAAGGAAATCATTTACTGGGTAGAAATTAAAATTATAATGAAAACATTTAATTAAGGGGATGAGAATTTATCGATAAGAGATGTTTATTTTCTTTTACTCAATAAATATTATGTTCAAAGTGTGTTTCTATTGAAAAAATGAACAAAAAATATATCAAGATAAGTTAAAATATTATTTTTTTCATCATATTGTAGCCATCATGTTTGCAGATATAAATGGTAGCTACCACATTACAAAATTTATAAACAAAAATCATTGAAATAGAATTTTGTAGTGGAAGTCCCCTATATTAAGTTTATTTATCTGAGAATGGGATGAATGTTTATTTATAAGGTTTTTCTTAAGACTAGTCCCAATCAAAATTCGAACAATTAAGCTACGAGGGAATTTTTTTTCTGAGACAAATTCATTCTGATGGAAATTCCCATCAGACCTACTCTAGTTGAATCACAACCAAAATTTCTCATGAGTGTTTACCTTATTAATTGATATTATTTAGAGATATTGAAGAGATATGTAACATGAAATTACGATTATAAAATAAGTATTATTTAATAGAATAATTAATTCATCGCATGTATTTTACACCTTTCTTATATGAATTATAAAAAAAGTTTACTTTTCTATAATAATTGTTTTATTTAAATTTTATTAAAAAAATATTTTAATAAATTATTTAATCTAAATGAGGTTAATCATACTTCATTTTTAATTTATAATTTCAATAATATAATAACATTATTTCTGTATATTTTTTAGTATAATAAATATTTTGATGAATAGTGAATAATATTATTTTTAATAGAACTGTAAATTTTAGGACAATATACAAAAAATTTATAAATTTATAAAAAAAATTATTTTGTTAGAAATGTTTTCAAGAATTATAAATTTAAATTTTAAAATTCTATATATAATATATGAAATCTATTTTTATCCTTTTAAAAAACTGAAGAAATATATGTCAATAATAACAATTTTTTTCATTTCCATTAAAATAAACAATTATTTTTTAAAAAAAAATTTAGATTACTCGGAAATCCACATAAGACATATTTATTTTCTAATAAACAAATTTATTTCATTAAAATCAATGAAACCAAAATTTTTAAACTAAAAAGATTTTTTATGATTAAAAAGGAATTTTGTAAAAAAATGGGTTTTACATATTAAATTTTCAAAAATTAAAATCTATTTTTTATACACATAAAAATTTAAGAGGGTAAAATTAATTCCATATTTTGGATTAGTGGGTTCAAATTAAAAAAATGGAGGATTTTTTAGTCTTAAAAATAATATTACTATGAATAAAGTTATTTATATTGATAATGAGCAAGCTATTACTTTATTTGATTTGTTTTATTAAAAATTATTTATTATTATTAAAAGAGTTAAATAAATAATAAAATATAGTTAATATCATATATAAATATATCAAAAAATATTTAATTTTCATATATTGAAAAATAATATTTAGAACTGAGAATGATTAAAATAAAATCTCTCTACAAAGATATTTTTTTACAAATAAAGTTTTTAATTTAAAAGATAATTATATAATTTATATATGTAAAAATTGATTAAAAGTATATTAGATTTAGGTATATAAAACCAAAATAATTCACTAAGTGTTTCATTATATTGGTTATAAAATATAAATTACTTGGTTAAAAATAATTTACTATAGAAACAATAAAAATTGTAAAATATAAAAACCTAACGCTTAATGAAATGAAACATGATTAAAGGGAAAAATTTCCACCACATCATGCCAAAAAATGGAAAATAATTAATTCCCAAACTATAATGTTTCTACCCCTTGATAAAAATATCATTTTCCGTAGCCCCAAGTCTAAATTATTTAGCATTTTCCCTTCAATTCCAAAGATAAATTAATGATAATTTTCAAGGTCCCATATTAAGTATTACTTAATCCATATCGTTATTTTATTATTCACTTATATCCAAAAATACCCTTAAAACAGTAATAAGATAATATAATTAAGATTATAATTCTTATTTTTTATTATATTAATTAAAAAATTGAAATTTTTTCATTTCCACAAACATAGAAAAACAAAAGAACATTGATTTTGTGATGTATCTATTACCACATCCATTGAAATGTCCCCAAACTAGGAGTCACTAAACTGGTGCCCTCAGTCGAGTCGCCACATGAACTGAAGAATGCCTCCCCATACACTAGAGGTTTTAGACTAGCAATGAGGGTCTAATAGGTCATGTGGGTAGACTATACCCTCATTACCAAAGTAAGCCACAATAGAACATAATATAAATTTCAGAAACAATAAAAAATAAAAAATAACATTCATAAATAATCAACCCTCAAACTGGGTACAACCACATAAAATAGTAAATATGTCATGCCATCTTATAGTGCCATGTGAACAAACCCCCATAAGAAAGAAAAATAATAAAATACCCAAAATGGTATGGACTCCATGTCTATAACCTCACCCATACATGTCCCAGTTCAAACTCAACTCCCTAGAATTGGGCCCATTCCCTTTTCCTGATCTGTAAGCATGGAATCTAGTCGGGCGCCTAACGGTGGCCCGAGCAGGGTGGGAGTATAACTCTGTAGGCCACCACCAATATTGTTTACAACATATCTAGTAAACTTATATTATGCATACAAGTGTTAAATAATATCATGTAATGGTAAATAGTTCAATAGGCCATTCGAGACCATGTTCCTTTAAATTATGAAACTATTGAAACCAGTTTCACTACATTGGCACCCCATGGTTTAATCTACTATTTTTATGTGTTCAATGGATTAGGAATGTTAAATATTCTCAATCATATGGAAACAAAATAAAGTCATATATAACTAGGAATCACATTATAATAACCTCATAATCCTCACATAAAAGCCTCAGTCTAGGTGGAATGCAACCCTTATGGGTATAAAACTCAATCCCCTTCCCTAAACCATGTATTTTGGGGTTGTGTTAGAACCTCAGTCCAACCAAACCTATGTTCGTAGAACCTCATGTCTATACTCCACTCTACCAAGCCATGTACACATTATTATTTATCATTCACCACAATTAACCACGTCACAACAACATATCCAATATAATTTAAAACACCACAAAAATTTAAATAAATAGGAATTTAACAATATTGCTCAATCCATCAACACATTCAACATTTATATCAGATAACCCTTTACACCATTTTCCATTTCACATGCATATCTCACTAAAAATATTCAAATGCAAACAAAATTCCTTCTCATATTCTCATTTATCCCATTTAGACCATTTAAATATAATGAAAACTATTCCATAGCCAATAACCATATTAGACACAACTATCCACAATTTATTATGACTCATTATATAAGACAATTAATATCCCTGCTACGTCTCTACATCATGATGAGTCAAATTCATACCTTACATTTATGTTATCCACTAAAGAGGATTGGATCACCCCATGGGTGGACCTTAAATTTTCATAGAATCCTCCAGGATTCCCATAGAGACCATGAAGGGTTCATTTAGTTATTTAGACACTCAATATGTAAGGACCCGACCCTAAACCTTACATAATTTTGAATAAAATGAAAAATTCACATTCATTATCTTTTTAGGTTTAAAGTTTTAGAGAATTATGCATAAAAATTATAGTACAACTTCAATATTACATGTAGACACTACTACTCTGTATCCATTTTTTTCATAAAATAAAAACACTTAAAAAGAAACATGTATACTTCTATGTATTAGATATCATAACTTTTAACTGATCCAATCCTTGACCCTATTCATCTTTAAGTCCTGTGGAAAACATTTCAAAAACATGGGATGATAATAAAAATCATAGTAAGGGTTATAAAATAAGGAAGTAAAACATTTTCCCATCAATAAATACAAATCAATTAAACTATAAATTTCAATCATAACATACCCGATGAAATCATATGAATTATGAATAACACACACAAATCATAAATCATAAAGATTACTTATGGAATCTATATCAAAATTACATTGTAGATATCACAACTACATAGGGATTTACACTTGGAATACCCATCATAGTACATTTCGTAAATCTCTTAAGAGAAACATCACATTTACCTCTGTCACTTTACCCAATACAATAGAGAGCTATCTTGGGCTCACCCGCCCTAGTTTTATCACAAAACCCCCCGTATACATAAAAAATGCCCAACAACCATAACATAATCATTACACATAACACATGTATAATGTAAAGATTACATTTCCACATTCCAAAATATAAAATCAAGATATTGAAATAAACAATTCATTATCAAATCATTTTCAAAACCATTTAAAAGAGACTTTTGAATCAAAGTGTCCCATACCACTTTGAAGATTTTAAATGAATTATCATTTGAAATCATAAATTTCCCCATAAATAAATCCAAAAACTCATTTTGAAAACATAGACATTAATGAGAAATATTTAGAATAATAAATCTTTAAAAAATTTAAAACGATATTTTTTTTAAAGGGTTATTTTAACAAAAAGAGAGATGCTTGAATACAAATAAATGAGGAATAAATTTTAATCATAACTTTATAATATCATGAGAATAAAATAATTCATGATATAATATGGCAAAGGACAGTATATACACCATATAAAATTTAATTGGTGCATAACAACAATGAAGTCTCAATGGAAATGTAAATTGAGATGAAATCCTTTATTAAGATTGTATCCTTCAATTAAGGATAAATCAATTACATAATTGTGTGTGAAAATAAAAATACACCCAATATATATGGATATAAGGTGTAAAACAATCATAGGTCATTCACACATATTCATAGGATGACATATTCATGAAGTTCTTGTTTAACCCAAAGAATAGTAATTGGGTTAAGAAGTTCCCTTACAAAACATTGGCAACCTAACATCGTCACATTAATATTCAGAAAATGAGTTTATGAGATTAAAAGGGTATATCATCATTTGGAAATTTATTTTACATCAATAGGGATATATATGAACATATCCCAACCTAATAATATGTAATTTAAATGAAATAACAAAAAGAATCCTTTTAAAAAGTGGACGGTGAATGGTTACCTTACCGATTTTGTAACTTACAAAAAATACACCACATGAAAGAAGGATCATACAATGAAGATGTAAAAACTCATAAATGAAAGTATATTACACAAACAGTACCATAATGGGCAGTAAATACACCTCAAAAAAGAAAATAGTGGAAAATATAGCATGAATCATACGGGAATAAAAAGTAAGATTAAACCCTTTACCACGTTGTAATCAACTGAGTCGTATGACCAAAATCTAATATCCACAAATTTAATCACAGTATATTATGCATACAATGAAAAGCAAGATAATATATATCAAATTTCAGTACACAATACACCACATGCAATGAATAAGTGGTGAACAATGTAAATCTCTTTGAATTAAAAGTGAGATAAGAAAATCCCTTACATCATGTCTGACTTGACTCTTTTGTTCCTTGTTCATCTTGAATAATAAACTAAAGTTAATTTATAATTTCTTAATAACCTTTTTCAAGTTTATTATTTCTTTTAAATCACTTATTACAATGTTATAAACATTATGTAATCATTTTAGTTAACAACGTTCATTTTGTCGATATTTGGTACTTGAGTAAAAAATGAACACCTTATATTTACAAGTTGTCCATGTGTTAAATAATCCATTATATCCAGATTGATATTAATGTTTTACATATCATATATATGATATATATACAGTATATACATGTATTTTTAATAGTACATTGCAATTGGAGGTACGAAATGAAATGCACCCTTCCTGGAGACGGTAAGCCTTACATATGCATGTATGCTACTTTCATTTATATTTCTTATTTTAATGGAATTAAAACATAATTATACCTATTTATATTATAATTCCAGTATAATATCATAAATAATATCATTAACTTCATCCTTTATACATCCCACATAAGGCATTAACGAGTCACATAACTTTGAGGGGGCGGTAGTCTGCACTTCCTCAAATGAGATTATCGTATTTACCCACTATGGAAACCATAAAGGTGTGCTATAAATTAAATGTACAGAAGAATAAGTAAATAATAATCATAATATATATCATATATAAATAAAAATCCATAATAATGGTCTCCATGAGAGGCGGTAATAGGTAATTAAACAATCATCGTTTCGTGAGGTGTTAGTTTTCCATCCACATATACATTATGTTCTTCACCCATTAGATGGAGGTATATGTATGTTTAGTTAGAATACATCTCATAAAAAATTCATAGTATATTTAGGATACTGGTTTTTTTACAAAAGAAATAAATAAAAAGAGTTTAGGGGTTGGAGAAGTAAAATAAAAGGAAACAATTTAAGAGAAATCGTTACCTTGAATTTGGGTAACTTCCTTTGGATTGAACCAAAAGGACTTCTTGAAGTGCCTTATTCCTAAGTTAAAGCTTATAAGAGGAGGATAGGGATGTAGGAATCTTAATTGGTAAGATTTTTGACGAGAAAAATGGCTTTAGATGTGTGAGGATTTGGTTAGAAATGGTCTATTTTTATAAAGGATAGGAGGGGCTCTTTAGGAAAGTGTGAAACTATTGTTTTATTATATAATGATATTTGGTTTCAGAAGGTCCAAAAAAATTTAGAGTAAAATATAATATGACTCATGGTATAAAGGAAATCATACAATAAGAATTGTATAGGTTTTTGATGTTATTTTAATATTTATAATCTTATTTATTTAAATGATTTATTAATGAGGTAAACACTGCATCATTATTGTGTCATAAATAATCTAATTTATTTGTTTTATAAAAATTATAAAACAAATACCATGACGTAGTAAATCTTTTTATATTTCCAACTAATATTAATATCTGAAAAGATAATTTATATAACCACCTGAAAAAATTATTTTACCAAAATATATTTGTTTTTGTCATTTTTGCATTTATTTTAAGTTAATTAACCTAAATTGTCAATATCACTTCCAAGTGGATGAAAGGGGTCCCAAAAATGGACCCAAATATTCCCATGGTCGTAAAGGACTCAACCAATAAGTTTTGGACAGGTTTTAAGATAATTTTTAATTATTATAATATTCTTTTTACCTTAAATTACCCTATTTACCTTTAACCACGGTAAACAAGTCAAAATTTACTATTAAATGATAAAGTCAGTTTTTGTAACTACAACTAAGTGATTTCACTATTCATCAAAAATTGATGTTTTTCAGAAAAATACCAAAAAACCATTGTAATCATTATTTGATATCATGAATTCAAAAATTATTTCTATTTTGATAAATTAAATACATATAAGTGACATTAATTAATTTAAAATTAATTCCCGTCGTTAAAACAAATAGTGTGTTTTTATGAAACAATAACTATCAAAAGATTGACACTTGTTTATGTCCAATTTTAAAGTGAAATTAATTACAATGGCAAACATTGGATGAAATGGTAAAAATATATTATAATTACACTTTAAAACCAATTAAAAAGATAATATATCTACATAAATAAATTATATTAAAACACACTTTTGAATTAAAATACAATATTTTTTACTATTCATTAGGAAATGATCTTTATCAGAAAAATTCAAAATATTTACACAATGTAAATTTTGATGTCCCCATTATAAAGAAGAATTTTATTTGGTCAAATATAATGTAATAAAGTGAAAAAAATTATATTTAAAGAGGGTTCTCTATTAAATGGTGGTAAATTGGCCTTTTAATGTAAATTGTGCCTCAAATTAGATTCATTCATATTTTAAGCCCCTAACATTTATTGGATACATGTAAATACATTTAAAAAAAATTATATAATCATATTTTAGTTAGTTTTGTTCATTCTCTCCAATACAATGGCTAGGAGTTAGCTAAAATTTAAAATAATAATATTATATTATTAGTGTGCAACGTAAGATTTCAAAGAAACTCATTGTTGCGTATCGAGTATGCTATCTAACATAGCAACCCTTTTAAAGTAAAATCAATATTTAATTCACAAATATTAATAAATATAAAAATTTTATATTCTTTATTTGTCCGGGATGTTACATCTTTCCCCCCTTTTGGGAATTGTGTCCTCACAATTTTATGATTGAGCTCGGAAACAACATTGATAGCCCCACATCAGAAAAAGAGTCAATAAAACTATCACTTTTAAATAAAGTAAGAAAAATTAAAAGGTTACCCCAGACAACAGATGCCAGGATTCCATGAAAACATGGATATGGTGGGGAAAACAAACCATCATTTTCCGATTGAGATTGATAGAAAACATGTTTAGGAGAAAGTTAACCACCAGAAAATCACAAACATGTGATGGGTTAAACAGTCTTTGATTCCCCAATAGGAAAAGATAATAGAAAAGGTTTTTTTATGTTACTTTTAATTGTGGAATTTATTTAAGATATTAACTAAAAACATAAGGAAATATACTCACTTGTCATGTAGACAGTCATCTTTTACTAGAAATATAACACAAACTAATATTTTCTCCAAATGATGTGTATTCAAGATGATTTGTTTTTCACAAATAGAGCGCTATAATCAACATCGAGAGAATCACATAATCCACAAAAGATGAACTATATATTTCTCATTTCCTTAGACCTTAACCAAAAAAAATGGTTAGTGCGAGATCAGATAATACCCAAAAAGAATAATCTTTTACAAAAAGAAAAACTCTATTAATCTTCAAAAAAAATTCAAACAAAACCCAAAGTTCAACAAAGACCATTCAAAAAAAATCCCTAAAATTCTTCAAAAGTGATCCAAACTAAGATTGAAACACAAATCTCATAAGGATTTAATTACATAGTCTCCCTAGATAACATTTATCTAAAAATAACAACAGTTACTTATAAAGACTCATATTGAAAAGTAATTAACCTAATCACATGTTCTCTATGATAGGTTAATCATTTTCATAAATAAACAAAATCATCATATGTCCACAATAAAAACATATTTTCTACCAAAATAAAATTTCAACCATTATTCCAAAATTCAAATCCATAGTATTCTATCTTCAATAGGAATATAATGTTTCCTCAAAGAGTGATTGTATTCCACAACAACCTTTATCACTTAATCAATAAATCATTTTTCTATACTACGTATATCCATTTGATAAAACATAAGTTCCAAAAATAATCTTATATATATTCCATAAAAAACATTTAATAAAAAAATAAGTCATACTAACCAGGGACATCAAGTAGTCTAGTGGTAGGCGATGCACCCTTCTCTCCATTCGGTTGTGGGTTCGATTCCTTCAGCCTTGCCGGATACGATGGATTTTCACCCATCCTACGGTTTTCCCTTTTTATAAAACACAAAAATAACCCTAACATGTTTTAACCTCAATGGTTTCCTAATACCTCTAATTTTCATCCAAATTCATTATCATCTAAACATATTAATTCTTGAAGTCTTATTTCACCACCATATTATAAAATAAAACGATCCCCAAAATTAAAAACATCATACCTTGATCATGGTGTCCTTTTAGTTTCATCATCATCTTGATCACGTAGGTATAAGGTCCATACATTGCAATAATGACTTCAAAATCCTTAAAAATAATTTTCTTCCTCCATCCAAAAACACCTTGTACAACATGGGTCATATGGGTGTTCACAGAAGAATAGATTTGGAAAATAATCATGTATGACATATATTTTCAAAACATATGATAAAACATGTTTTCTATAAAATAGTCAGACCAAATTTGAGTTGAAAAATTCAATTAATGGTCCTTTTAAAATACCATAGGTATGTGCTGAGAGAATATATTTTAAAATAAAATATAAATATATTGCACAAGGGTCTCCTTCATCACCAACTTTTTTAAAATCATAATATTCTTCAAAATCTTGTGATAATGTAAAATATTTGAAAATGCCTTGACAATATTTACCTTTCTTGAAAATATGAGTATATTATGAAAATAGGATTTTTATAAATACAACCAATGATCCATGATGATAACAAGGTATATTGGAGGTGTTCAATATGTCAAACAACTGCTTGCATGCGAGTTGTATGCTGGAAAAATCTTCACAATCATCCGAACATGACTTTGCAATAATTATTGCAAGAATGTCATCAAGAAGAGATAGGGCTGTCATTTGAGATCCTCCTCCTTCCATCTGTAAAAGACTTTCCTTGATTTGAAAAAGTTATAAAACAAGGATTTAACTGAAATAATAAACATAGGGACTAACCATGTGTCTAACAAAAAATCCTAATCCCAAACGTTGTCTAAACCGACCTCTGATACCAAATGTAAGGACCTGGCCTTAAACCTTGCATAATGTTGAATTACCTGAATAATTCACGTTGAGGTTATTTTCAGGTTTAGAGTATTATAGAATTAGACATAACAATTATTTTATAACTTGAATATTACACGTAGACACTACTACTTAGTATCCATTTTTTCATAAAATAAAAACACTTAAAAAGAAACATGTCTAGTTCCATGTTTTAGAGAGCATGACTTTTCCTTGATCTCATCCTTGACCCTATTCATCTTTAAGTCCTCTGGAAAACCTTTCAAAAACATGGTATGAGCATAAAAAGCTCATTAAGGGTTATAAAATATGGATGAAACACATTATCCCATCAATAAATACGAAGCAATGAAACCATACATTTCAATCATAATATACCCTACAAAATTATAAGATTTATGAATAAAACACATAAATCATAAATCATAAAGGTTACTTATGGCATCCATATCAAACATACCTTTTAGCTATCAAAGCTTATAGGGAGTTACACTGGAAATACCCATCACAATATATTCACTAAATCTCTTAAGATAAACATCATGTTTACCTCCGTCATGTTACCCAATGAATTGGAGAGCTATCTCGGGATCACTCGCCCTAGGTTTATCATGAGACCACCCGTATATGTAAAAAAATCCAAATAACCATTACTTAATCATAACACATAACACATGTATAACATGAAGATAACATTTCCACATTCCAATATATCAAATCAAGATATTGAAATAAACAATTCTTTATCAAATCATTTTCAAAACCATTTAAAAAAATATTTTTGAATCAAAGTGTCCCATAAATCTTTGAAGATTTTAAATGAATTATCATTTCAAAACATTAATGTCCACATAAATAAATCCTAAAACCCATTTTGAAAACATGGACATTAATAAGAAATATTTAGAAGAGTAAATCATCATAATATTTAAAATGATATTTTTGTTAAAGAGTTTTTTAACAAAAAGATGGATGCTTGAATACAAATAAATGAGGAATAACATTTAATCAGAACTTTATAATATCACGAGATTAATGGTATTCATGATATAATATTCCAAAGGATAGTATATACACCATATAAAATTTAATTGGTGCATAACAACAATGAAGTCTCAATGGAAATGTAAATTGAGATGAAATCCCTTATAAAGATGGTATCATTAAATTAAGGATAAATCTGTTGAGTCAATAAGGTTTTTCCTTATGACTTTTCCATTCCTTATTGTTTTGAAAATCACAAACACCTTATCTTAAGGAAAATCGCTTTTATAAGGAAAATTGCTTTCTTAAGGAAAATCGCTTTTATAAGAAAAATTATCCTTATCATATTTTCATCCATATTTTTCTTAAGTATGATATTCAGATTCATTTTCTCGGAATCGTTGAAACTTTGATATAAAGCATTCTGTTTTAGGATTCGGATTCTGGATAAGAACTATAAGGAAGATTCATTCCGAATTCCGGATATGAACTCAGACTAAGTTCTATTCCAGATTCAGGATATGAATTCTGAAGAAGAATTCTCATTACGAATTCTATTGAAGAATTCTCATTACAAATTCTAATGAAGAAATCTTATTCCGAATTCTCATTATGAATTCTGATGACGAATTCTCATTACGAATCCTGATGATGAATTCTCATTACGATTTCTGATGACGAATTCCTATTCCGAATTATCATTCCGAATTCACCTATTAAACAAAATTTGAGTATCTTTGTTTTATACACTCTGAATTAATTCAGACTCCGAAAAATATCTTTGTTAGACTCCGAACTTTTATATTGCTTACACTTCTAATATTTGTCTATTCTTATTATTTTCATTACACTCCGAACCTTTACTCCGAAGTGTTCATTCCGAACCTTTGAGTCAGAATTAAAATGATGTCGTACACTCTGTTACACTTGTTTTGTTATAAAATGATGTCATCTGTTTTGTTTTAAACTAACCGTTGTCTAAGTGACACGTATACAGGTCCCTCCGATCTTTAAGGAAAATATGACAGTTGGAGAAGGAGCCTACCTTACCTATAAATAGGAGCTAATTTGAAAGAGCTCGTGGCTGCTGATAGCTGATAAAAGTGCTGAAAGGCTGACTCATTTGCTTGAAGTGATTTCTAGAGAGAGAGACTATTATTAACTCTAAAAGCTTCGTGCGACTCCGAATGTTGGTGATTACATTCGAGGGCTTCCGGGGATAGGAAGACCGAGGTGTGGACTACCTTAAAGTTCAAGGGCTTCCTTGCTGAGGAAGATAGAGGTTGCCAACTACCTTGAAGTTGAGGGCTTGCGGGGATAGCAAGACAGAGACTCCGATCTTCGTATTGAGGGCTTACCCTGGTGTGTGTAAGACAGACTTTCTTGAAAGTATAAATCAAGGGACCTTTATCCAAGGTTGTTGGATACCCTTCTCTTTGGGTTAAAAGACTATTATCTTGTTACTTGTAGTTTAACTACTTGTTTTATTTCCGCTGCAATTTGTATCTTAAGGAAAGTATAACTATCTTATACTTCCTTACTCTGATTCATTTAGATTCTATACAGTCTAAGGTAGAATCTTATATTATAACTTTTGTTAAGTTTCAATTTCCGGAACCATATTTCCGGAACCCACTTTCGGAATCTTATTTCAATTTTGTATTCGGTGTTGGAGGTGATGTGAATTTACTTAGTTTTACTTTGTTAAACATAGCCCTTTACTTTTCTTAAGGAAAACATAGTTAATCGTAACTAACTTTAAAGGTTCCAATGGAATTTTTAAAGTATACAATTCACCCCCCCTCTTTTATATTGAGAATCTACATCACTATTTCGATCCTACAATTGGTATCAGAGGTTGGAAACCTCTTACTCTATACCAATCCTACAATTGGTATCAGAGCAGTCTCTGAAATACTTGTTCTCACGAATAAGTTTTTCTTGCTCACTTTTATCATTCCAAACTTTTCTATTCCGGAACTTTTCCCATTCCGAACGTTGTTATTACGATTCTTTGCTACTAACAAGTTTGTGTGAAAAGTTATTTCTAGTATGGCAGGAATCAATGTTGGATCAATTGATAATCTGAATCCTACAAGACCACCTATATTTGATGGTAATGACTATGAATACTGGAGAGATCGTATGATGACTTTTGTTATTAATACTGGAGTAGACAACTTTGTTATGCTTACTGGTGATTATAAAATTTCTGACATGGAAGTTAGAACCTTTACTAACCAGGAAAAGCAAGAATATCAACTCAACTATAAGGTACGCAATACTTTACTATTTTCAATGACCCGAAATATATATAGCCAAATTTCTTCTTGTGAAGCAGCTAACTGTATATGGAAGAAGTTAGAAGTTACACCCTTTGGGACTTCCAAATTGATTGAGACTAGAAGAGCTATGCTTAGAGCTGAATATCATGGATTCAATTTTCCTTATGGAGAACCTATCTGTAATGTTCAACAAAGGTTTATGACTATTTTCAACAGTCTACAATCTATGGGAGAAAAAGGATTAGATGATGAAGCTCTTGTGGAAAAGATAATTGATATTATTCCCAATGAGTGGTAATCCAAGAGAACAGCTATAGATGAAAACAGGAAGGTCACTCAAATTACTTTTGATGAATTATTTGGAACTCTTCTACAACATGAAACCAGAATGAAGAGAGATGCTGACAACATCAAGAAGAAGAATGGAAATGGTACTGTTTCTTTTACTACAACATCAAATCAGATGAAAGCTAAGACTCCTGAAAGAGTAACCAGATCGAAGTCTAAGAAAGTTATTTTCCAATCCGAATCTAGTGAGAGTGAAGTCTCAGAAAATGAACTGGAAAATCTTGCTCGAAGGATGAAAAAGGTAGCTGGCCAAAGGAATTTTCAATCTAAGTATAAGAAAAAGGAAAGGAAAGATAAGAAAGATGGAGAAGTTACTTGTTATGAATGAAAAAAAGTTGTACATATTAGACCAGATTGCCCTATGCTCAAAAAGAAAGGAAAGAAAGACATTCAGACAGGAACAGAAAGAAGTATTATAAAGCTAAAGCTAAGAAAGTTTGGAAAGCTAATGATACCTGGAGTGCCAGTGGTGGTGACTCTTCGGATGAATCGTATGATTATGAATCTTCAGGACAGAAGAATCTTGGTCTTACAGCCAGATTACCTATTGATAATCATTGTTTTATGGCTAAGGTACGAAATGATGAATCATTGACCAATGTATCTTTAAATTCTAATGATCTTAAGTATTATAACTCTTCTGATGAAGAATCTTCTTCTGATGAGGAAAATACTTTACCTACTTATGAAGAAGTCTCTAGGTTTTCTGAACTTCTTGAGATTGAGAATTCCAAACTCAATAAGAAACTTGATATGGAAAACTCTAGGAATTCTATTCTTACAAAAGAGGTATCAGATCTTTCTAAAGATCTTGACAAGAAAAATGCTGATTTTGAAAGTATTTCAAAAAATATTGAGGAAGTAAGTTCTGAGAAGAACAAACATTCTAAAGAATTAGAAAAAGTAATTTCTAATAAAAATGTTTTCGAGCCTAACTCTAGTTCAAAAACTAATGATTTTGAGGATAAAAACATGGTTGTAAAACTCAAGTCCGAAATTTTTTCCTTAAAGAAGTGTTTATCAAACTTTACCCATGGTAAGGAAAATTTTGATAAGATGTATTCCCAAATACGACCTGTAAGAAATAAATCTTGATTTGGTTATACCCATGAAAAACCAATTTTCAGTAACAATTATTTTGTTCCTCAAAGTGCTCCATTTTGTACCAAGTGTCAATGTGGTGGTCACTGGGCAAAGGATCGTTCCTTAAACAAAACCCAATCTCTAGGATTTCACAAAGCTTACTTTTCTAAGAAGATGTGGATTCCTTAAATCTTATTGTCTGGAAATCTCGGATCCAAACAAGTTTGGATTCCGAAAATCTAATTTTCTTTTTGATTTCAGGAAAATAAAGAAAGTACCTGCAACAATACATGGTACATGGATAGTGGATGTTCCCGGCACATGACTGGTAACAAAAGTTTTTTTGAAAAGATTATCAAAATGAAAGGAGGAAAGGTAACTTTCGGAGATAATGCTAAGGGAGAGATTGTTGGTATTGGTAATATTGTTTTTCTTGGTCAAACCTTGATTTCAAATGTTCTTTTTGTTAAGGGTCTTAAGAAGAACCTCATTAGCATAAGTAAATTATGTGATGAAGGTTACCTTGTGAATTTTAGGAATGATAAGTGTTTAGTTCACAATTCCAAGGAAGAATTTATTCTCTCAGCCAATAGGCAAGAAAATGTTTACACCCTAAACTTAGAAGACCTCAGGAGTCAAGATTTACCTTTCCTAAGTGAAATGGAAGATCGTTCTTGGTTATGGCATAGAAGACTAGGTCACTGTAATCTTAGACACCTATGTAGACTCTCTATGAAGAAACTAGTTAAGGATCTACCGGAGCTTAGATTTGATTCTTCTAAAGTTTTTGATCCTTGGCAATATGGCAAGAAACATAAATCTAGTTTTAAATCAATCGGTGAAGTCTCAACAACTGATGCATTATAGTTAGTGCACATGGATATTTTTGGTCCAACACAAACTGGAAGTATTGGAGGCAAATACTATGTGTTTGTTCTAGTTGATGATTACACTAGATTTACTTGGGTCTATTTCCTAGCAAAGAAATCTGAAGCTTTTTCTTATTTCAAAAGTTTTAGAGCTCAAGTTAAAAATGAGAAAAACTTTTCATTGAAAACTATTCATAGTGATCATGGAGGATAATTTCAAAATTCTGATTTTGAAACTTTTTGTAGTAAGAAAGGTATTACTCACAAATTTTCAGCACCTAGAACTCCTCAACAGAATGGTGTAGTTGAAAGATGAAATAGAATTCTTCAAGAGATAACTAGAACCATGTTGAGTGAATATTCTATTGCTAGACATTTCTGGGCTGAAGCTGTAAGTACTGCTTGTTATACTATAAATCGAGCTTTGATTAGACCTTTTCTTAATAAAACTCCTTATGAGTTATGGAATGGTAGAAAACCTAGACTATCATACTTCAAGGTTTTTGGTTGCAAAGTATTCATTTTGAATACTAAAGATAACTTACATAAATTCGCACCAAAATCTGATGAAGGAATTTTCTTAGGTTATTCCACAACTTCTAAGACTTATAGAGTTTTTAATAAAAATACATGTACTGTTGAGGAAATAGTAAATGTAAAATTTGATGAGTCAGATCCTTTTGTTTTTAAACCATCTCAACTTACATCTTCAAATGTATTTTCAAAAACTGATTATCAAACTTTGATAGAAGGACCTTATGATATGGAAATTGTTCTAGAAGATACTTCTGAAACATTTACCCCAGAAGACTTTCTACCCTATGTTGAAGAACAGGATTTACAAAACCCAAATCAGGTGTTTCTTAAGAATCATCCTAGTGATAGTATCATTGGTTATGTAAATCAACCTGTAAGGACTATAAGTTCCTTAAGAAATGAAGTAGAACATCTAGCATTTCTTTCCCAATTAGAACCCAAAAGCACTGATAAAGCTTTAGGTGATAATGATTGGATTAAAGTCATGCAAGATGAACTAAATGAATTCGAAAAGAATAATGTCTGGACCTTGGTTGAAAGACCTATGGAAACTTCTGTTATTGGGGTTAAATGGGTTTTCAGAAATAAATGTGATGAAAATGAAATCATAGTAAGAAATAAAGCTAGACTTGTTGCAAAAAGCTATAATCAGAAAGAATGAATAGACTATGAAGAAACCTATTCTCTAGTAGCTAGACTTGAATCTATCCGTATTCTACTTGCCTTTGCAGCATTCTTGAATTTCAAACTTTTCCAAATGGATGTGAAATGTTCTTTTCTTAACGGCTATGTTCAAGAGGAAGTTTTTGTTGAACAACCTCCTGGCTTTGAAGATACAAAACATTCTGATCATGTTTTTAGACTTACCAAACCTTTGTATGGCCTTAAACAAGCCCCACGAGCATGGTATGATAGACTCAGTAGATTTTTGCTTCAAAACAAATATGTTAAGGGAAATGCAGATCCAACCCTTTTTATAAAGAAATATAAGAAAAATGTTTTGATTGTTCAAATTTATGTTGATGACATTATATTTGGTTCAACTCAGCAATCTTTGACTGACTCTTTTGCAAGTCTAATGAAATCTGAGTTTGAAATGAGTATGATGGGTGAGTTATCATTTTTCCTTGGTTTTCAAATTTCCCAAAAACCAGAAGGAACCTACATATCTCAACATAAGTATATTAAAGATCTTCTTAAAAAGTATGGTTATGACAACACTAAAAGTATAAGTACTCCCATTGGTACCTCAAACTCTTTAGATCTTGACGAAGCTGGGAAACCAGTAGATCAAACATCTTTTAGAGGTATGATAGGAAGTCTAATTTACTTAACAGCTAGTAGACCAGACATAATGTTTTCAGTATGCTTATGTGCAAGATATCAATCCAATCCTAAGGAATCTCACTTAAAGGCAGTAAAAAGAATTTTTCTCTACCATAAGGGAACCATGGATCTAGGATTATTTTATATTTCCGGAAATGATTTTGTTCTAAAAAGATTTTCTGATGCTGACTTTGGTGGATGTAGAATGGATAGAAAAAGTACATCCGGAACTTTTCATTTCTTAGGAGATTCTTTAGTTTCTTGGTCCTGCAAGAAGCAACATTCTGTAGCACTCTCCACTGCTGAAGCTGAATATGTAGCAGCTGGAAGTTGTTGTGCACAAGTGTTGTGGATGCAACACACACTCACAGACTATGGCTTGAGTTTTACTAAAACTCAAATTTTATGTGATAACACAAGTGCCATTGCTCTCAGTAAAAACACTTCACATCACTCCCGTGCAAAACACATAGATATTAGGCATCACTTTCTTAGGGATCACACACTTAAAGGAGATATTATTCTTCAGTTTATCGGAACACAAGAACAACTTGCTGATATTTTCACAAAATCTTTTCCTTCTGATAGATTTGAATATATTAAACAAAAGTTAGGAATGATAACCATAAGGTAATCATTCTTAATTAACTTTCTGTTGAAAATGTCTCCTTACAGCAATAAACTCCTTTTCATCGGGGGAGTATATTTGTTTGTTAGTTTAACAAAGTTTTTCAAAGTTTGTTTTCAAACTTTTTGGAACAAAGATTTCCGGAATGAAACTTCCGGAACTACAATTTTTCAGAAAGGATATTTTCGTACAAAATACTTGTGATTTGGAAGGGTTTGAATTGAAAACATCCGGAATAAAAATTTCGTACTGGTATTTTCATAATGGAAATTTCGTACTGAATCTCTTATAATAAGTTTTTTTTTGTTTTTCGTACTCAAGTTTTCGTAATGAGGTTTTTCGTACTGAGTTTTTCTATACTAAGTTTATTTTCTATAGCAAAGTTATTGCGAACTCTGTCTCTTCATTATAAAGTTTTTTTTCTTTTCCCCGTAGTTATTTTATATTACCCATTACGAATAATCCTCCAAAGCTAATCCGAAAAATGATTACCTTACTCAAGTTTTCGTAGTCATATTTTACTTGCTGGCATTTTCTTGTATTATATTTTCGGAATTTAGTTTTCTTAATTCCTTGTTTTAATAAAAACCTAAAAAAGATCGGATTCAAGTTTTCAACCGTCAGATCTGATCTCAGCTTCTCACAACCGTTAGATCAACCGAGGAAGTTGAACCATCATCTCATTGCCTATATAAAGGGGACCCGAATACTCGTCCCACATCATTCTCAAGCTCTCGCGTCCCGAATCTCTGTCTCTCTGATTTAAGGCCGTTCCGAACTTCAGTTTTCTCCGTGACGAACATCCCAGAGGACTTCAGATCCGAATGTCTGCGGAGATAGCATCTCAAGAAATGTCATCCACTAAGCCTATTTCACAATGGTTAGTTTACAGAGAAAGGTTAGTCCATCCGGATTTCTTCAGCAACTACGATTCTCTCATTTCGACGAACATTAAGTTGAATGGATGGGAAGATATTGTTGTATCCAAACCGGGGAACCAAGATGATGTCTTTTCGGAGTTACTTGTTGAGTTCTATGAAACAGTTTCATTCTTTCAGGAAGATAATAGGGAGAAGTTTTCTTTCAAGTCTTATGGCAAGACTTATAAGTTGACTTATACCAAGGCAGCAAGCTTGGAAGGGCTGTCCTATGAAGGAGAAGCCGAGTTTATTTATCATGTATTTCCGGACTCTAAGGGTAGCTTCGACAAAGAAAAAGCCTTAGAAACTCTCGGACTGGCTGATGACAAGGCTCCGATGATTGCTAGTTTTTCTACAAATTTTCGGATTCTAGAGTTGTGGGTGCAAGGTCTTATCGTACCGAGGAAAGGTGATAAAAACAGCTTGAAGAAGAGTGAGATCTATATCTTAGATTTTCTGATAAATCTAAGGAAGTTTAACTTCACGAGGCACATTCTTATAACCATTGAGAATCTTAGGAAATGAAATCTCAGAGCATAGATCGTAATGTACCCAGTAATATTATCAAAGTTAATAGTTCGGTGCCTTGAATCTTTCAAGGAAGCCTGCAGATCTAAGCCAAGGGTTTGCAAAATTTTGTTGCTCAGTGATGATACCCTTAAGAGGATGGATGTGGATTTCAACAAGGAGATTAATGAGTTTGTTGATTTGCCTAATCAAGAAGAAGTGGTTCCGAAGGCTGCTGAACTGGAATCATCCAAACAAGTAAAGAAAAGAAAGTTGAAGGAAGCTGCAGCTGAAGTCGAAGATCCTAAGTCTAAGGAAGCTCAAAATGCACCTCCCAAACCAAAGAAGAAGAAGACATATCCTAATGAGGTTGTTGCGAAGTGGAGAGCAGATAAAGAGAAAACGAAAGAAGGGGATCCGCAGTTCGGATTGGACCCTGCGGAAGCTAAGGCATTAAAGGAAAGAACTGCTGATGAGCTTGAAAAACAAGCAAAGGAGAAGAAGCTCAAGAAAAAGATGATAGAAGCAGAGGCAGTCCAAGTGTTGTTAAAGTTTAATGAAATAGTATCCGGAAGTATCCCAGTGCCGAGATCTTTCTCCCTGGAATCTCTACCTAAGACTCCAGGAAGAAACCTTGATTTTCCGGAAGAGACTACAGCTGAGCATGTTGAGCAAATCGAGCAGATTCAGCAAGTGGGTGAGGAAGAAGAAGTTTCTGAATGAAGTGGTGAAACAAGAGATCTTTTGAAACAAGTGGATGATTATAAAGGATCACCTTCGGAACATCTATCACTCCGAACTTCAGAGGCTGAATCCTCTAAGTTAGTAACTCCAGAGAAGGATACGAATGAAGAAGATGTTCTTCAGAAAGTTGTTGATGAGATTTTTCAAAGATGCTTTTGAGACTGAGGACAAGAAGATAAATGAGTTAACTTCATCCTTTGAAGAGAAGCTGACAGAAGAAAAGAACTTCCGGATTCAAGAAGTAAGAGATCTGAATGGAAAACTGAATTCCGTTTCTCAAAACTGGAAGTTTGAAAGGGATCATCGGATTGATTTTGAAGAAAGGATGAAGGCTCAGGAAGAAAAGATCAAAGCTCAGGAAGAAAAGCTGAAAGCCCAGGAAGAAAAAATTGAAGCTCAATCCGTAAGAATAGTTGTCTTAGAAAAGCAAGCTGAAGAAGATCATAAAGACCTGAAGAAGATCAAGACTATTCTAAAGGGGCTCATGTCAAAGGAAAAAAGATCCGAAATAACCAAATCCAATCTTTTTGATGTATTTCTTTGTTGCTGAGATTTCAAATTTAATGAAATTTGTGCTTGTCGTTTCTTTTGTTGTCATTACTAATATTTCAGGTACTTTGTTATTTTTTTCCCATTCCCTCCAATTCTTTTTGAAAATCACAAAGGGGGAGAAGAAAAGATCCTTAAGAAAAAGAAGAACTCTAATAAGAGTTTATCAAAGGGGGAGAAGAAAAAGATCCTTAAGAAAAAGAAAAACTCGAATAAGATTTTGTTTAAGGGGGAGATTTTTCATTAAAGAAGACATTCTTATTTATCACTCCGGAAATCTGAATATGATCCTTAGAGTTTCAAAGCCTAAGGGGGGGTTAGTCGTATTCATCAATATCCTTAAAGCAAAGGGAGATAAGCCTTAATGTTTATCTTTCTTCTTAGAATTTCTTTTTCGAAAGGATGTTTGTGCTTTCCAAAAAGGGGGAGATTGTTGAGTCAATAAGGTTTTTCCTTATGACTTTTCCATTCCTTCTTATTTTGAAAATCACAAACACCTTATCTTAAGGAAAATCGCTTTTATAAGGAAAGTTTCTTTCTTAAGGAAAATCGCTTTTATAAGAAAAATTATCCTTATCATATTTTCATCCATATTTTTCTTAAGAATGATATTCAGATTCATTTTCTCGGAATCGTTGAAACTTTGATATAAAGCATTCTGTTTTAGGATTCGGATTCTGGATAACAACTATAAGGAAGTTTCATTCCGAATTCCGGATATGAACTCTAACTAAGTTCTATTCCAGATTCAGGATACGAATTCTGAAGAAGAATTCTCATTACGAATTCTATTGAAGAATTCTCATTACAAATTCTAATGAAGAAATCTTATTCCGAATTCTCATTACGAATTCTGATGACGAATTCTCATTACGAATCCTGATGATGAATTCTCAATACGATTTCTGATGACGAATTCCTATCCCGAATTATCATTCTGAATTCACCTATTAAACAGAATTTGAGTATCTTTGTTTTATACACTCTGAATTAATTCAGACTCCAAAAAATATCTTTGTTAGACTCCGAACTTTTATATTGCTTACACTTCTAATATTTTTCTATTCTTATTATTTTCATTACACTCCGAACCTTTACTCCTAAGTGTTCATTCCGAACCTTTGAGTCAGATTTAAAACGATGCCGTACACTCTGTTACACTTGTTTTGTTATAAAACGATGTCGTCTGTTTTGTTTTAAACTAACCGTTGTCTAAGTGACATGTATACAGGTCCCTCCGATCTTTAAGGAAAATATGACCGTTGGAGAAGGAGCCGACCTTACCTATAAATAGGAGCTCATATGAAATAGCTCGTGGCTGCTGATAGCTGATAAAAGTGCTGAAAGGCTGACTAATTTGCTTGAAGTGATTTCTAGAGAGAGAGACTCTTATTAACTCTCAAAGCTTCGTGCGACTCCGAATGTTGGTGATTACATTCGAGGGCTTCTGGGGATAGGAAGACAGAGGTACCGACTACCTTAAAGTTCGAGGGCTTCCTTGCTGAGGAAGACAGAGGTTTCCAACTACCTTGAAGTTGAGGGCTTGCGGGGATAGCAAGACAGAGACTCTGATCATCGTATCGAGGGCTTACCCTGGTTTGGGTAAGACAGAATTTCTTGAAAGTATAAATCAAGGGACCTTTATCAAAGGTTGTTGGATACCATTCTCTTTGGGTTAAAAGACTATTATCTTATTACTTGTAGTTTAACTACTTGTTTTATTTCCGCTGAAATTTGTATCTTAAGGAAAGTATAACTTTCTTATACTTCCTTACTCTGATTCATTTAGATTCTATACGCTCTAAGGTAGAATCTCATATTGTAACTTTTTTTAAGTTTAAATTTCCGGAACCATATTTCTGGAACCCACTTTCGGAATCTTATTTCAATTTTGTGTTCGGTGTTAGAGGTGTTGTGAATTTACTTAGTTTACCTTTGTTAAACTTAGCCCTTTCCTTTGCTTAAGGAAAACAAAGTTAATCGTAATCATATAATTATGTGTGAAAATATAAACACGCCCAATATAAGTGGATATAATGTGTAAAAAAATCATAGTTCATTCACACATATTCATAGGATGACATATTCAAGAAGTTCAAGTTTAACCCAATGAATTGAAATTATGTTAAGAAGTTCCCTTACAAAACATTAAATGCCTAACGTCATCCCATTAAAATTCAGAAAATGAGTTGAATAGAAAAAAGGGTATCTCATCACTTGGATTTTTTTTAAATCAATTAGTATATATAATAACATATCCCAACATAATAATATGTAATTTAAAAGACATAACAAAAAAAGCCTTTTAAAAAGAGCATGGTAAATAGTTCCCTTACCGATTTGGTAACTTACAAAACATACACCACATGAAAGAAGGATCATACAATGAAGTTGTAAATATTCATAAACCAAATTATATTACACAAAGTGTACCATCATCCACATTAAATACATCACACAATATAAAATAGTGGCAAATATAGCATGAATCTAACGGGAATAAAATGTGAGATTAAACCCTTTACCACATTGTAATCAAATGAGTCGTATGACCAAATGTTAATATCCACAAAATGAATCATAGAATAACATGAATATAATTAGAATCACGATAATATATATCAAATAGAAGTACACAATATACCACATGCAATGAATAAGTGGCGAACAATGAAAATCTCACGGAATTAAAAGTGAGATAAGAAAATCCCTTACCTCGTATCTGACTTGACTCTTTTGTTCCTTGTTTTTACTGAATAATAAACTAAAGTTAATTTCAACTTTCATAAGTACCTTTTTAATGTTTATTATTCCTTTTATATCACTTATTACTATGTAATAAACATTTTTTATTAATTTAAGATAACAACTTTCGTATTGTCGATATTTGGTACTTGAGTCAAAAATGAACTCCTTATATTTACAAGTATTCCATGTGTTCAATAGTAGATTATATCCAGAATTATATTCATGATTTATACATCATATATATAATATATATCCAGTATATACATGTATTTATAATAGTACATAACATTTGGAGGTAAGAAATGAAATGCACCATTCATGGAGACGGTAAGCCGTACGTACGCATGAACGCTACATTCATTTTATTTTTATTTTAATGGAATCAAACCATAATGATATACAGGTATATTATAATTCCAGTATAATATAATATATAATATCGTTAACTTAATCCTTTATACATCCCACATAAGTCATTAACGAGTAACATCACTTTGAGGGGTCGGTAGTCCGCACTTTTTCAAATGAGATTATCGTATTTACCCACTATGGAAACCACAAAGGTGTTCTATAAATGGAAATTACAGAAGCATAAAGAAATCATAAAAATAACATATATCATATATATATACAGTGAAATCATAATTTCCACCATGAGAGGTGGTAAGAGGTAATTGAACAATCATCATTTCGTGAGGCATTAATTTCCCATCAACAAAAACATTTTATTCTTCACCCATTAGATGGAGGTGTGTTTATGTATAGTTTGAATCATTATCATAAAAACATGCTAGTATATTAAATATACTATTTTTGTTACAAAATAAATAAATAAAAATAGTTCAGGGGTTAATGAATTAAAATAAAAGAAAACAATTTAAGAGAAATTGTTACCTTTAATTTGGGTAACTTCCTTTGGATTGGACCAAAAGGACTTCATAAAGTGCCGTCTTCCTAAGGTAAGGCTTATAGGAGGAGGATAGGGATTTAGGGAACTTAATTGGGCATAGTTTGGATGAGCCAAATGGCTTGAGAAGTGTGAGGAATTGGTTAGAAATGGTCTCCTTTTATAAAGGAGAGGAGGGTCTCTTTAGGAAAGTGTGAAACAACTATTTTATTATATAATGATATTCGGTTTCAAAAGGTCCTAAAATCATTAGAGTAAAATATAAGAGCACTAATGGTCGAAATAAAATAATACAATAATAATTCGACAGTTTTTTTATTTTATTTTAATATTTATAATCTTATTTATTTAAATGATTTATTAATGAGATAAACATTGCGTCATTATTGTGTCATAAATAATTTAATCCATATGTGGTATAAATATTATAAAAAAATACCATGATGTAGGAAATAATTTTATCTTTCCAATGAATATTAATAGTTTAAAATATAATTTATATAACTCTTTGTAAAAATTAATTTATCAACAGATATTTGTTTTTGTCATTTTTGCCTTTATTTTAAGTTAATTAATCTAAATTGTCATTATCACTTCCATGTGGATCAAAGGAGTCCCAAAATCAATCCAAAGATTCCCATGGTCGTAAATGAATCAAAAAATAAGGTTTGGACAAGTGTTAAGGTAATTTTAAATTTTTTTAATATTCTTTTACCTTAAATTGCCATATTTACCTTTAACCGCGGTAAATAAAAATCAAAAGTTACTATTCATAAAAAATTATTTTAATCTTATTCAACAACATTTTACTTTTTTATGATAACCATGTATGTTGGATTTTCAAAATTATATTCACATATGTTGTGAAATTTCATTTAAATGAAGAAGACAGATTTCTAACTACAATAAAATGATTTCACTATTCATAAAAAATTAATGTTTTTTAGAAAAATACCAAAAATTCATCCTAAGATTTAATTGATATTACGAATTCAAAAATGATTTATATTTTTATAAATTCAAAACATTGATGTGGAATTAATTAATTTAATATTAATTCCTGTTAAAACATATAGCTTTTTTTTAAGAAACAATAACTATAAAAAGATTGACACTTGTTTATGTCTAATTTCAATGTGAAATTAACTCAAATGACCAAAATTGGATTGAATGGTAAAAATATATTCTAATTAAAATTTAAAATCAACTAAAAAGATAATCTAACTATATAAATAAATTCGATTAAAACACAGTTTTGAATTAAAATACTATACTTTTTACTATTAATTAGAAAATGAACTTTATCAAAAAAATTAAAAAAATTTACACAAAGTTAATTTTGATGTCCTCAATCTAAATATGGATTTTATTTGGTCAAATAGAATTTACTAAAGTGACCAAAATTATATTTAAATAGGTTTCACTATTAAAAGGCGGTAAATCGGCCTTTTAAAATAAATTATGCTTAAAATTATATTCATTCATTTTTTAAGCCTCTAACATTTATTAGATAAATATAAATACATTTAACAAACATGTATAATCATATTGTAGTTAGTTTTGTTAATTCCCACCAACAAAATGGCTAGGAGTTAGCTACCATTTAAAATAATAATATTATATTATTAGTGTGCAACGTAAGATTTCAAAGAAACCTGTTGTTGCGTATTGGGTATGCTATCGAACATACAAAGACATTTAAAGTAAAATTAATATTTAATTCACAAATATTAGTAATTATGAAATTTTCATATTCTTTATTTATTCAGGATGTTACATTATTCCCCCCTTATGGGAATTACGTTCTCTCAATTTTAAAATTGAGCTCGGAAACATCATTGAATGCCCCACATCAGCAAAAGAGTCATTAAAAATATCACTTTAAAATAAAGGAAGCGAAATACAAAGGATACCTGGGACAACATATGATATGATTCTATGAAAACATGGATATAGAGGAGAAAAAAACCATCATGTTCTGATGGAAAGTTATAGAAAACATGTTTAGAGAAAGTTAACCACCAGAAAATCAAAAACTTGTGATGGGTTAAACAGTAATTGATTCACTAGTAGAAAAATTTAACAGAAAAGGTTTTTGATTTCAATTACTTTTAATTGGGAAATTTATTTATGTGATTAACTAAAAACATACGAAAATATGCACACTTCTGATGAAGACATTCATCTTTTACTAGATTTCTAACACAAACTCATATTCTCTCCAAACGATGAGTATCCAGGGTGATGGTTTTTCACATTAAGAGCAATATAATCAACTTCGAGAGAATCACATAATCCAAGAAATATGAACTATATATTTACCATGTCTTTAGACCTTAACCAAAACCAAAATGGTTAGGGAGAGATCAAATAATACCCCAAAATGAAAATATTTTACAAAAAGAGAAACTCTATTAATCTCCAAAATTTTTCAAACAAAACCAAAAGTTCAACAAATACCCTTCAAAAAAGAATTTCTGTAATATTCTTCAAAAGTGATCCAAACTATGATTGAAACCCAAATCTCATAAGGATTTATTTTCATATTCTCTGAAGAAAACATTTATCTCTAAATAACAACAGTTTCTAATAAAGTTTCATATTGAAAAGTAATTAACCAAATCACATGTTCTCTATGATATGTTAATCATTTTCATAAATAAACCAAATCTTCATATGTCCACAATAAAAACATAGATTCTTCCAAACATAAATTTCAACCATTATTCCACAATTGAAATCTGTAGTATTCTATCTTCCTTAGGCATATAGTGTTTCCTCAAAAGAGAGAATGCCTTCCATAACAACCTTTATCACTTATTCACTAAATCATTTTTCTATTCTATGTATATATATTTGATAAAACAGAAGTTACAAAAATAAAATTATACTTATTACATTAAAACATTTTACTCAAATAATAAGTCATACTAACCAGGGACTTCATGTAGGCTACTGGTAGGTGATGCACCCTTTTCTCCCTTTGGTTGTGGGTTAGATTCCGATAGACTTGCTGGATACGATGGGTTGTCACCCATCCTATGTGTTTTCCTTTTTATAAAACTCAAAAATAACCCTAACATGTTTAAACCTCAATGGTTTCCTTATACCTATAATTTTCATCCAAATTCATTATGATACCAACATCGTAATTCTTGAAGTCTTATTTCACCACCATATGATAAAATAAAATGATACACAAAATGAATAACATCATAACTTGTCATGGTGTCCATTTAGTTTCATCGTCATCTTATTCACGTAGGTAAAAGGTCCATGCATTGCAACAATGATTTAGAGATCCTTCAAAATTACTTTCTTCCTCCATCCAAATACACATTGTACAACATGGGTCATATGGGTGTTCACCGAAAAATAGTTTTGGATAAAAATATTTTATGACATAAAATTTCAAAATATCTGATAAAACATGATTTCTATAAAATAGTCTGACTAAATTTGAGTTGAAAATTTCAATTAACGGTCCTTTTAAAATACCATAGGTATGTGCTGAGAGACTATATTTTAAAAGAAAATATATATAGGTTGCGCAAGGGTCTCCTTCTTCAGAACCTTTTTTAAAATCATAATATGCTACAAAATATTTTGATAAGGTAAAATATTTGAAAATGAATTCATAATATATAGCTTTCTTGAAAATATAAGAATATTGTGAAAATATGATTTTTCTAAATACAACCCATGATCCACGATGATAACGATGTATATTAGAGGTTTTTGATATCTCAAACAACTTCTTGAAACTGAGTTGTATTCTAGAAACAGTATCACAATCATCCGAACATGACTTTGCAATAATTATTGCAAGCATGTCATCAGGAAGAGATAGGAATGTCATTTGAGATCATCCTCCTTCCATCTGTAACTGACCATCCTGGATCTGAAAAAGTTATAAAACAAATATTTAACTGAAATAATAGACATAGGGACTAACCATGTGTCTATCAAAAACACTTAATCCCTAAAGTAGTCTGAACTGACCTTGGATACCAAATGTAAGGACCCGGCCTTAAACCATACGTAATTTTGGATTAAATAAATAATTCACATTGAGGATCTTTTCAGGTTTAGAGTTTTAGAGAACTATTGATAAAAATTACAATACAACTTGAATCTTACATGTAGACACTACTACTCGGTATCAATTTTTTTCATAAAAAAAACACTTAAAAGGAAACATGTCTGGTACCATGTTTTAGATAGCATGACTTTTCCTTGATCCCATCCTGGACCCTATTCATCTTTATGTCCTATGGAAAAAATTTCAAAAACATGGGATGAGCATAAAAATCATAGTAAGGGTTATAAAATAAGTAAGGAAAACATTATCCCATCCATAAATACAAATCAATGAAACCATACATTTCAATCATAACATACCCAACGAAATGATAAGATTTATGAATAACACACCCAAATCATAAATCATAAAGGTTTCTTGTGGAATCCATTTCAAAATTACATTATAGCTATCAAAGCTACATAGGGAGTTACACTTGGAATACCGATCATAGTATATTCCAAAAATCTCTTAGGAGAAACATCATGTTTACCTCTGTCACGTTACCCAGTGCATTGGAGAGCGATCTCGGGCTCACCCGCCCTAGGTTTATCACGGAACCACCCGTATACGTAAACAATGCCCAATAATTGTAACATAATCATAAAAAATAACACATGTATAAAGTAAATATAATATTTCCACATTCTAATATATCAAATAAAGATATTGAAATAAACAATTATTTGTCAAATCATTTTCAAAACCATTTAAAAAGGGATTTTTGAATCAAAGTGTCCCATATCACTTTAAAGATTTTAAATTAATTATCATTTTAAAACAATAATGTCAACATAAATAAATCCTAAAACCCTTTTTGAAAACGTGTACATTAATAAGAAATATTAATAAGAATAACTATTTAAAACATTTAAATTGATATTTTTGTTAAAGAGTTTTTTAACAAAAAGAGAGATGCTTGAATAAAAATAAAAAAGGAATAAAATTTATTCAGAACATCATAATATCATGATTTTTAAGTTATTCATGATATAATATTCCAAAGTACAGTATATACACCATATAAAATTGAATTTTTGCATAACCACAATGAAGTCTCAATAGAAATGTAAATTGAGATGAAATCCCGTATAAAGATGGTATCCTTAAATTAAGGATAAACCAATGAAAAAATTATGTGTTAAAAATATAAATAATCCCAATATAAGTGGCTATTAAGTGTGAAACAATCATATTTCATTCAAACATATTCATAGTATGACATATTCAAGATGTTCAAGTTTAACCCAAAGAATTGACATTGGGTTAAGAAGATCCCTTACAAAACTTTGACAGCCTAACCTCGTCACATTAAAATTCAGAAAATGTGTTAATGAGAAAAAAATTGTATCTCGTCACTTGGAAATAATGTTTACATCAATAAGGATATATAATAACATATCCCAACATAATAATTTGTAATTTAAGAGACATAAAAAAAGAATCCTTTTAAAAAGAGGAGGGTGAATGGTTCCCTTACCGATTTGGTAACATACAAAACATATGCCACATGATAGAAGGATCATACAATGAATATTTAAATACTCATAAATGAAATTATATTACACAAAGAGTACCATCATGGGTAGTAAATACACCACCCAAATGAGAATAGTGTCAAATATATCATGAATCATACGGGAATAAAAATTGAGATTAAACCCTTTACCATGTTGTAATCAACTGAGTCGTATGACCAAAAGTTAATATCCACAAAATGAATCATAGTATACCATGAATATAAAGATAATAAGGATAATTTATATAAATTGGAAGTACACAATACACCACATGCAATGAATAAGTGGCGAACAATGGAAATATCAAGGAATTAAAAGTGAGATAAGAAAATCCCTTACCTCGTGTCCGACTTGACTCTTTTTTTCATTGTTCTTCCTGAATAATAAGCTAAAGTTAATTTCTAATTTCATAAGAACATTTTTTAAGTTTATTATTCCTTTTATATTACTTATTACCATGATTTAAACATTATGTAATCTTTTATGTTAACAACATTCGTTTTGTCGATATTTGGTACTTGAGTCAAAAATGAACACCTTATATTTACAAGTTGTCCATGTGTTCAATAGTAAATTATATCCAAAATGATATTCATGGTTTAGATATCATATATATCATATATATCCAGTATATTCATGTATTTATATTAGTACATAACATTTGGAGGTAATAAATGAAATGCACCATTCATGGAGACGGTAAGTCGTACGTACGCATGAATGCTACTTTCATTTCTATTTCTAATTTTAATGGAATTAAAAAATAATGATACAAAATTATATTATAATTCCAGTATAATATCATATATAATATCAGTAACTTCATCCTTTATACATCCCACATAAGGCATTAACAAGTCAAATCACTTTGAGGGGGCGGTAGTCCGTACTTCCTCAAATGAAATTATCGTATTTACGCACTATGGAAACCATAAAGGTGTGCTATAAATGAAAAGTACAGAAGAATATGGAAATAATAAACATAATATATATCATAAATAAATACAGTTCCATCGTAATGGCCGCCATGAGAGGTGGTAAGAGGTAATTGAACAGTCATAGTTTTGTGAAGCGTTAGTTTTCCATCCACAAAAACATTATGCTCTTCACCCATTATATGGAGTTGTGTGCATGTGTAGATTGAATAATTCACATAAAAACATCCTAATATATTTAGGATATTGTTTTTGTTACAAAATAAATAAATAAAAAGTGTTTAGGGTTTAGAGAATTAAAATAAAAGAAAAAAATTCAAGAGAAATCGTTACCTTTAATTTGTTTAACTTCCTTTGGTTTGAACCAAAATGACTTCTTGAAGTACCTTCTGCCTAAGGTAAGGCTTCTAGGAGGAGGAGAGGGATTTTGGGACCTTAATTGGGAAGTTATTGGACAAGCCAAATTACTTGAGAGATGTGAGGAATTGGTTAGATGTGGTCTCCCTTTATAAGGGAAGGGAGGGGCTCTTTAGGAAAGTATGATACTATTATTTTATTATATAATTATATTCAGTTTCAATATGTTTAAAAATCATTAGAGTAGAAGATAAGATGACTCATGGTCGAAATAAAATCATCCAATAAGAATTTTACAGGTTTGGGATGTTTTTTTAAAAATAATAATCTTATTTATTTAAATGATTTATTAATGAGGAAAACACTGCATCATTATTGTGTCATAACTAATTTTATTTATTTGTTGTCTAAAAATTATAAAAAAATGCCATGAAGTATGAAATATTTTTATATTTCCAATGAATATTTATTGTCTAAATTATAATTTATATAGGCCCTTGTAAAAAGTAATTTACCAAAAGATATTTTTTTTGTCATTTTGCCATTACATTCTGTTAACTAATCTAAATAGTCATTATCACTTCCATGTGGATCAAAGGGGTCCCAAAATCAACCCAAAGATGCCCATGGTTGTAAATGACTCAAAAAATGTTTTATTTACAAGTGTTAAGTTAATTTTGAATTATTATAATATTCTTTTTACCTTAAATTACCTTATTTACCTTTAACCGCGTTTATAAAAAGTCAAAAGTTACTATTCACCAAAAATTATTTTCATATTATATGACCACATTTTAATTTTTTATAAAAACCATGTATATCGTATTTTTGAAATTCAATTCACAAAAGTGGTAAAATTTCATTTAAATGAAAAATTCAGTTTTTTTAACTACTACTACGTGATTTCACTATTCATCAAAAATTGATGTTTTTCAGAAAATTACAAAACAATTATCCTAAGAATTATTTGATATTCCAAATTCAAAAATTTTGTCTATTTTGATAAATTCAAAACATAGAAGTGTAATTAATTAATTTAAAATTAATTCATGCTGTTAAAACAAATAGTGTGTTTTTATGAAACAATAACAATCAAAAGATTGACACTTGTGTATGTCCAATTTCAATGTTAACTTAATTCCAATGACCAAAATTGGATTAAATGGTAAAAATTTATTCTAATTACACTTTAAAACCAATTAAAAAGACAATATTACTATATAAATTAATTAGATTAAAACACAGTTTTGAATTAAAATATAATATTTTTTACAATTCATTAAAAAATGAAATTTATCAGAAAAATTCCAAAAATTTACACAAAGTTAATTTTGATCTCCCCATTCTAAAGAATGATTTTATTTGGTCGAATATGATGCATTAAAGTGACCAAAATTATATTTAAAGAGGTTTTTCCATTAAAAGGTGGTAAATTGGCCTTTTAATGTACATTTTTCTTAAAATTAGATTCATTCATATTTTAAGCCTCTAGCATTTATTGGATAAATGTAAATAAATTTAACAAACATGTATAATCATATTTTAGTTAATATTGTTCATTCATACCAAAAATATGTCTAGGAGTTTACTACCATTTTAAATAATAATATTATATTATTAATGTGCAACATAAGATTTCAATGAAACCTGTTGTTGCACAACAGGTACGCTATCGAACATAGAAACACTTTTAAAGTAAAATTAATATTTAATTCACAAATATTAATAAATATGAAAATTTCATATTGATTTTTTATCTGAGACATTACACAATATACCACATCTTACAAATGACACCATGAACTCATGAATATGAGAATAAGAATAAAACCCTACATGCACAAATCTAGATATAGACTAAGGGATATAACTTGTAGACCCCATATATTGAATTTGTTGGAAAACAAACTTCTAATCAAGGAATAGATCCTAATTAAACCACCCTTTGAATCCTCAAAATAAATCTCACTAGAAAAGAAAGGTTCTAGAGCTTCATATGGAGAGAAGGAAGGGATGCAAACCCTAAACCAAAAAGAGAAGCAAGAGTGGGATTAGCATTACTGAGATCTGCAATCATCAACTAACGGAACACAAAATGGACCTACGATGATGGAGAATGAATAGTATAAGATCTTGAACTTTTGGGGTGTCACTAGGGTTCTTTGGAGAAGAAAGTTGGAAAATCCTAAGTGGAATATAAAATCATGTAATGGATTTCTTTTTTAAAATTGCCAATGTTACTGGGTCGTAGGGTTTAACCGCATGGTTTTCCAAACCATGCTCAAATTGTGCAATTTCTAATGTCTTGAAACACCCCCTTTCAAAGTTTCATCGGATTTCATCACAGTTTTCACTAACTGTGACCAAACCATGAAACATTCCTAGAAAAACCCAGAACTTCCACGGGTTTTCACATGAACTTGGGAAAAAACTTATTTAACCAAAATAAGGAACTTAAACTAAAATATAAACAAAACATACCTTAATGGGGATCTAGGATATTACAACCATCGTGTGACATCATCTATTTTCCACCATGACATATATTTTATGTTTTTAATGATGTAATTAAACATTAAAAGACAAATCTATAATACAACTATGTTCATAAAGCAGAAAATTGTATTCCACCTTCAATCCCTCTCATTAGATGGGAAATGAAAACTGTAATAGTGCATTTTAGGGACTACCCACTCCATGAAGTAATGTTTTTCATTATTCATCTTTATTTACATTATTTATCCATGAATCATAAAATATAATTCAAATCATTGAGAAAAAATAAAAATATAATAAAAATTATTTTAAAATAATATAATCTAAATATTAAAATTTTATTAACCACAATCACACATTAATTTTTTATATCTTAATATTTGGGTTAGTATAACCACCTTCCTAAACAATTCTATAAAACTCAATCATGGATGAATATAAAACATAAATTAAAATGTTATTTCTAATTAATCAGAATATATTTTTTGAATTATTGTTAATTAATGGTAATATGAAGAATATAAATTATTATTAAAATATCATCTCTGATATATAAGACAATAAAACAAGTTGACACAATTCCATTTTAACACAAAATTATGAAAAATAAAATATTATAAATAAATATCATATTATAATAAATGGCTATTTTTAAATCAATTACAGATGAATAAGGTTCCTATGATGGTATATAATAAACATAATTTTATTTTTTAGGATGTTAGGTGTCTGCTTAGAGAGAATTAAGTCTATAGTAAGAGCTTCTAGTGTCAAATTTATTTTTAAAAAAAATATATATTATAAATGATGTTTTCTCTATTATAGATTATATAATACTACATTAACATTTACTATGATGATTCTAAAATTATTTAATCCATTTATGTTTTCATTTGAAAAATCATCATTCAGTGATATTTTAATCAAAATTTTCAATCATCCTAACTGTTTCATCAACTCAATTTTCAATTCTTTATGTCATATTGTTTTTAGTTGATTATAGTTTTCATTTTTTTATCAATTTATTAAATTTTAAATTTTTTATATATCCTCATTTTCTCTTTTTAAATTACCTCATATAACCAATAACCTCTTCTTTGATAAAATGTTTTCCAAAATAACATTATAAATTTTTTAAGAATATCTACCATTTTTAAATATATGTTTTTTTATTCAGTTTCCAGATTTTACTATAAAATTATTATTGTTAAATTCAGTAAATATGTTTTGTCTTATAAATTACTCATACATTAATTCACTATATTTTTTAAAATATTGAATTATAATAATTCCCCATTTTGTTTTTTTCTTAAAAATAAAGTAAAAACCCTAAATAAGTAATTTCATTAAATTATTTAGCACTATGGATTTATTAAAATGAATTTATATTTATTTTCAAGGATATGTGATTTGGAAATCATTATAATAATGTTTTCAAAATATGTAACACCACATAATGATAAAGGGATAAATGGCTGAATGATATGACTCATTTCAATAATGGTTACCTTTATTTTAAGGATCCCATATAATTATAACTCCATAGTTAATCATGCTTCACATATAATAGTGATCAGGATGGGTGAAATCTTAGGAAGTTTACCAGTGTTAGTGAGTGAGGAGGAATCACAGTAAAAGAACATGTGTTGACATGTGGGAATAGTAATTTTCTCACAATCCATTTAGGGACATGGGTAGGCCACAAGTAGTGTATTATGTGTCTTTGGGGAAATTGGTGGTGCGTGGTAGGCCCATACCTGATAGCCATGTTATATAGGGGTGTTTGTAATATTAGTGGGGATTAATTTTTTACATATGTATCAAAGGAGGATCCTGCCTAAAGTGTTGTAGAACTACATAGGTTGAAATGTTGGGTCTTCAATAATGATGTTGTGCTCTAGGGGGTGGGTAAATAAAACAACCCAAAATTGAAAAGGATTACAAGGATAAATGATATGACTAATGTCCTCAAGGTGAACCTTCATTTTTAGATCTTTCCTGATTAGAACTCCATAGTTATGCATGCATGACTTAATGTACTGATTAGGATCATTAACCTCCTGTGATATTTCTTCGGGTGTGTGTTAGGGATGATAAATCACACTAAAAGAACATGTTTTGGAATATAGGGAAAATCATTAGTCTAACGATCCATTCAGCCATGTGGGTGGGACCCAGGTAGGGTATCACATGTTTTTGGGGGTAACTGGTGGTTCTTGGTAGGCCATTCCCCAACAACTATGTTAATGTGGGGTGTTTATGATGTCCCTACCCTAGTAGTGGTTATGGTGTCTTTTGATTGGATGAATGAAATTGTGGAGGTTTTAAATATTTTTTTGAACTCATTCAATTGGAAACATTTAGGGTTTCTAATAAAATAATTCATAATGGTGGGGAGAATATCACACCTCATTTTTTATTTTCCTTATTTTTGGGTAATCATTCTTTCATAGTCCTTTCTCATGAGTCTTGGGTGTTTTGGATTTATATTTTGAGTTCGTGTTTTTTCCCTCTGTTTCATGGTTTATGATAATGGTAAAGGGGAAACTGTGTGACCTCATGATGTGGAGTCCCATTTTTGTTCATATTCCTATTACACAGTAAATATCTCATAGGTGGTATATTTTTATATTCGAAATGTGTGACTCTTAAAATTTACCATACAGGTCTTTGAGTTTCCCTGTATGAGGGAGTACAAATTGAGAATAGTTTGTCCAAACAGTGTGAGAAGCATACATAAGAATTTAGAATTCTTTATGAAACCAAACCACACAGTTGGAACGTGGTTTCCAAAATCATATGGTGAAACCATACGTGTTTATTTTGAGTACATCATAGGATACATTGATGGAAAAAAATTTTCCAAATCATGCATAGTAACTCGGTTCATTTAAAATATAAATTCACCCATTCCCCCTATTCAATTTTTAACCCCAAACCTCATTTATTCCCCTATATGGTTTTGTGACTAAATTGAGGCTCCTTCCATCTGCATCATAACTACCAACTACTTCCAATTGTGATTTAAAGTGGAATACATTGGGATTTGTGGTTAATATCTCAAGGTTTTCTCTTACTCTCTTCTTTCAAATCCTTCTTCTCCCATTTTCATCACTGCTTCGTTTCTCCCTTTGTTACATTAGTCTATGTTTTATGTTTCTCTAATTTTATTTGGGTGTTTTTCATTATTATGGTTCTTCTTGGATGTTCATTCTACTTTAGTATGTTCTGGGTTTGTTCTAAGTCATCTTAATAAAATAACTTGCAGTTTGAGGTTGGATACCTTATCTGTTGGCGTTTGAATTTGACGAATAATTAATTAAATGATTTTTTTTAAAAAAAATTATAAACTATAGAAGTATTATTTTTAGATTAATTTTTTGATATGTAATTGTGTGAATTCATCCATGTAAGGAATTTTATGAAAATTATTTATTAAAATTCACACACCAAGTGTTTAAAAATATGCATGGTGTGCCATTATAATTGATTTTAGGTTTATAAGGTATGGTTATGACTTTTAAAATGTGTCTAGTTTTCTAAATAGTGATTAAGGTTTCTCAAATGTTTTTAATGGATTATGGTTCATAAGTGTCATCTATGGTTTATTTGGAAATTTTTCTCCATATAAAAAATGTGTGGGGACCTATTGGCTCTTTCAAAATGGGGTTTCTGTATATAAATATCATGGGGGTAATCCTGTTTCCTTGTTCATGTGAATATAAATTGGATATCCTTGCAATGGAACCTCCCATATGTATTGAAGGTTCGATGTAAAGGGATTTCTCCTTAGAGTAATGTTCATGTGTGTTTCTTTTTTTTAATATATTTTTGGTTTTTTTGGAATTTTTTTGCTCTCCCACACTTTAGATATTACCTTTCACAATTGCATGGATAATGTAATTTTTAAAATAAATTTGTGGCACTAGTTTTGGATTACACTCTAGCTACTGGATTTATAGTATGGATACATAATTATTTATTGGTGATTTCCCTTAGTTAGGACAGGTATGCTACTTCTGAGAATGATGGATATTTGATTATATCAGGAATAAAAAAAATATTCATTAGTTTATAACATTTTTTAGGTTTTTCCCTAGTCTCCAATATATTCTCATGTTTACTTGGAACTGATATATTTATGGGAGATAATTTAAGTGACTCTGTTGATTTGGTTACATGTGTAGTGTCTTCAAGTTCCATCATTGAGTTATCATCAATTCCCTATCCATTTTTTGTATTTTTGAAAAAATTTAGTGTTTGATTTTTCTTTTATCTTTCGTAAATAATATTTTAAAAAATATTCATTCATATAATTTTTCATTTTCATTATATCTTTTTTCACCTTTACTCATAAAGGATCAAATATTCCCTTACTATTAATTATGCTTGTTTTAAATGAATAATGTAATGGACCCGGAATTTTTGTAAATAAATATGTGTAAAACATATGTTTTTAAATTTTTATTTCAATATTGTAGTAATTGAATATATTAATCTAAATAAATTCATTGTGAATAAAATATTTCGGTATTCCTACTATGTTTAATTACTCAGGCCTATACTTTTAGTCTGTGTTTTTTCTCAAGTGGAGGTTCCAGTGCAGTTTTTGATCAATATGGATTGATGTTTGGTTTTTGGATCATAGTTTGACCCATGAGGTCACATAGAGATTTAAAAATAGGTAGGTTCTGTCTCAATTCATTTTTTAGTTTATGCATTCTGTTCTTCCAATTTATTGTATTTTACATTTTTATGCTCGTTTATAATTCTAATATCATTGTTTATATTGGGATAAGTCATTCCCTCTATATATTATTGATTCCCTTGGTGCTTTTCGTGACCTCAGGGTGATTGAGAACGTACCTTGGGGATGATACAGTCTGGATCATGTAACCAATTCAGGGTCAACTCGGATTTGTTCATGAAAAAATCAATTTCATTACCTTCCCACAAATGGTTTTTGAAAATTAATTTTTACTTCATCATTAATAATAATGTTTAAATATTTTGTGAACCATAATTTATTTTATGTTCTTTTTTACTAGAGTTTTTAGATCCCATAATGTGATGTTATAATAACCCTCTATATTTTTATGATATGAACCCTTTTGAAAAATTAGGGTTTGGATATCCAATTATTATTTAGCTCATTTTATGCGTTTATTTGAAAATTTTAACAACCCTATTATTTTTTTCATGTGTTTTTTATGAAATGATTATGATTGATACTTTTTAGAACACAAATATTTAGATAATAATTGGTGGGTTTATATTTTTCGTTTAATTCATTATGTTATTTTTACATATCAAGAGATAGTAATTTATGAAAATAATAATTTTTTTAACAAAATAATATGCAGAATGAGTTTTCACACTTTTTCATGCATGAATATATTTAGTTTGATCACATAGGCATGGGTATAATGAGTTTACACAAAAGAAATTTCCTTCTTATGGTTGTGATACATTTCCATGTTTTTATTCATGTTATTACATATTTACATGACACATTTGAATTTCATGATAATCAATGATTTAATGTTATGGATTATTTTTTATCCATTATACATTATTTTGTTATGATAACATGTTTTTTACTATTGATATCTATTTTAAGCTCGATCATAACTTTTATGATTCCTTAATTATCTTTTAATGATATTATTTTCCCATATCACGACTTATGGTTATGATTTATGGTCTTATACTATTATTATAATTTATCTATACTCTTCTTTATGGTCTCCATCATTCTTATGATCTAATACATTTTGACATATTTTCTCCATACTAAGCCTCTATGATCACCACTTTCTTAATGAAATGATCTTTTTAGGGGTTTTTATCAGTAATAAATTTTAAACTATTATGAAAATGAATCATAATAATTAGTTGTGACATAAAAAGAGTATTTACTTAAGAATATATTATGAAATGTGTCATTTTATAGTTGAACATTTGTAAAATAAGATGTATAAATTGATTGATATATATATATATATATGATCATTATGTGTGATCTTTATGGAATTTAAATATTATATTAAATATATAAATCTCCACAAAAATAAACTGATTCCTCTCACTCACTAATTCCCTTTAAATAAGGTTTGAGAACACCGTGAGGAGGAGATGATCCTTCCCAAACATTGGGATATTCATCTTAAAGAGACATGAGTTAAATAAAACATAAATTATATATTAGTTTCATTATTTATATAATATATCTCATAAAAATCCACCCATCCTGTTGACCAAAAGGATTATTTTCATTGATATTAACTATATAATTATCTTATTTTCTATAACTTTTAAACATTACTCTATGATTCGGATCATATAGTCCATTTATAGAGTAATGTTTGGAACTGATAGAAAATAAGATGATTATATAGTTAATCTCAAAGTAAACAATCCATTTAGTCGTCATGATGAGTGACTTTTTTTGAGATATATTATATAAATCATGAAACTAATATATTATTTATGTTTTATTTATCTCATGTATCTTTATGTTTAATTTCCCAACATATGAGAAGGATCATCTCTTCCTCACTGTGTTATCAAACATTATTTTAAGGGAATCAGTGAGTGAGAGGTATATATTTGTTTTGTCGATATTTACATATTTAATAAAATATTTAAATTCCATAAAGATTACATATACTGATCCCATATATATATCCATCTATTTATATATCTTATTTTCAAAATATTCAACTATAAAATGACACATTTCATAATGGTTTTTTATGTAAATACTCTTTCCTTGTAACAACTAATTATTATGATTCATTTTCTTAATAGTATAAATTTTTTACTAATAAAAACACCTAAAATCATCATTTCTTGATGATTAAACAATGTATGAAATCATGTACAATGAAAAAAAATTCATGTCACATGATATTCCATATAATGTAAAATAGTCTTGAACAAGACTGGGACATAGAGATGTGCATCATTTTTTTATAGAGTTTATTAAAATTTTATATTAAAATAGTTTCTGTATGTAGAGAAAATATATATATACTTTTAGTTGGCTGCATATTTTCTAGTTTCCATAATGATTGGTGGGTTATGATGTCATTGATAGGATAATGATAGTGAATTTATAAAGAGAATCTCAATATATTGCATGTATTTAGATTCTATAAAATACACTTATATTTTTATTTCCAGTGTGGATAATGTAGAAGTATGAATGTAATTTAAAAAAAATGATCTCATCTAAATTTTATACCCATGAAATTAATTTTAATTTAGTAGTAAAGATATATTATAAGATGTGAAAATCATAGAAAATAAATTCATTCCTTGAAAATTGATTTTATATCTTGAGTTAATGAATTGAGAAATTTTTTTGTTTGTATTTAGTGAAACATGGTGTTTATTAGAGTTTGTTCCTATAAAAACTATAGCATGATCTTTTTTTACCATACCATATATATTATCATCACATGACAAATTATTATAACATAATAACATTACTTTTATGTGCCTTATAAGACAAATGAAGAGTTTTAGTGGATCATTATATGATTGATAACAGATGAAGAAAACCCATAAATTCTACATTTATCCTCAAAAAATTAATAATTACAGAAAATATGTAGAATTTGATACATGAATACCTTTATGTCACATAACATGGACTCTATTTTTTCATTCAAATAATAATTATTCATACTGTTTTCCAAATAATCAAAAAATAATCCTCTCACATATAAGGGATTACAGTAGATATGGATTCAATGACTATATTGTAAGTACTATAATAGAAAAATATTGGTTCTAGTTCCTTTAATGTAAATGATGAATTGTTCCATGTAAAGGAATTGATATTCCGACATATTATTCTAAATCTAATGATAACTGATACATCAAAATAGGTGGGACCACATTCCCAAATATATCCAACCTTGATTCACCCAATTTAAAGAAATTATTTTCCCATATGCAACTTATCATGTTAATGTTTTTATTCAAATTTCAGGAATCCATTGAAAAATATAAATGTATATGATAAATATAATTAATCTATCCATTATGGTTCTAAACCAACTTAGAAGGATATGGAAAATTCATGCAATAAGGTTCCATTACATTTTTGTGAAATGGATTCTTAAACATGGAGTTAAGGATACATTGGATACAATGTGTCCTTAAGTCATATTTTTAAAGTGAATATATTTTTAATGCATAACTAATAATCATCAACAAGAACTATCTTACATAACAATTACATTAAATACTCTTAAAGTATTTTTGAATCCATCAATTGCTACTTTTAGATACTATTTCATCAAACATGATTCATTTTAGGATATCCACATTTTCTAAAACACATTCCTAATCCAATTAATTGATATTTTGAAACTATATGTGTGATGATAGTTGAAAAAAATCAATATTTCAATGATTTATGAAAAGTGCATAATTAAGAAATACAGTAGTTATACCAATGCCACTAAGGGATCTAGTGTGATCTCCATCATGAATGATCAAAACCCTATACTAACATATCAACCATAAGGCTTATCATAAAAATATTATGTATACTAATATAGTATATTTTCCCATGATGTAGAGTGATGAATACCACACAATAATACAAATCAGGTATATTCAATATAATAATTTATTTATTCAATAAAACAGTTACAAGGTTGATGAATACAACACATGTCACTCATGTTTTGGATGTACACATTACATACCCATTACCAATGTATCTAGGAACAACTCAAGTGACTAAAATAATCATGTAAATAACTTTCCATAGAATAAATCTATAACATCCTAGCCAAAATCACCACTAAGATGGTAGCCGGAACTGTGGGTCACAAGACCTCAATCACCTCTCCCCGTATGCCAAAGGCTATAGACTAGAAATGTGGGGATTCAGATGTTATAGTGGTGACACTATACACTATTACAAAAGTTTCACAATGATATGATAGAGTATAAGTAAAAGACAATGAATAAAGTAGTAATTAAATAAAGGGCAGAGCAGCAGAAGACAATAATTTTCAATTTAATAAAAGTTTCCAACACTAGTTTATAAAAGATATGAATTCATAAAATGGAAATGATAAATTACATAAATAAGTAAACAATAAAACATTATTAATAATATAGTATAACAACAATGAAAATATAAAAAATCACATAGGGTGATCTTCATGAGAATCTCAATCTCTTTCTTTGTTGTTTTCTCCAAACTCCTAGATATAAGGAATACAACAAACAAGCAAGATCATAGAAATATAAGGTTTACTTGGGTACCAAGATTAACTGAGTTGGGTGTGACATATAAATCTCAATAGGACAAATCCCATGGTTTCTAGAGTAATCCAGAGAATGAAAAATAAATAAATAATTGTGTCATATAAAATGAATGTAAAGTGATAACAATTATTAATAACTACTTGGTATGAGTTCTTAAATGGACACTCGTCCCTTATCGCCTGCTTTAGCCTTAGCTGAAAATCCTAAAAGTATAGTTGAGAAAGAAAGAATATATAAACAGGGTCTAATAGTAAAATGGAAGACCAAGGAAGGAAGATCCCTATGCTTTTTTTTAATTTGGGGTATAAATCTCATGTCATCCAATAAGTAAGCTAGTAATGTAAGGGAAACATCTCAAGTGAAATCATAATACATCCTAATAAGGATGGATGCATCTCATGCATTTACATTAAAATCCTTCAATATCATAGATGGAGTTTGATCCCATCCTTAAGGTATGAGTATTGAAAATCCATTGAAAATAACAAATTCCACTAATCATGTCCAAGGAGAACCTTTCCAAAGTCCATGCATCACTCGTGGTATAGAAACTATGAGTCTGTCCAAGGTATCACATTTAAGAGACTAATTATCTACTAAGGATTGGCATAGAAATTTTTCCAATGGGTCCATCCTCAGTTACCCCTTAGGGAACCAGTATCACCCTATATTATAATAGAAAGCTGAGGGATCCCTTACTGGGCGATCCTAAAACATCTCTTCAACAAACGTATCATGTTATAACCTATTGAGTTTGGAGAGCCTTGTTATGGGTTTTTAATACAGGAACGACATTCTCACCTTGACCCAATTTGATTTAAAATAACAAGAGACACATATATCATATATAAATCAAGTTATGAGGATTAATCTACATATAATAAGACTAAAAAAATTGCACGTCAACACTTGAAACTCAATTTTGCAAGAAAACAATGTTAACAAATCATTTAGTATGGTTCAAGAGACTAACAAGGACCTAAGAAATAAAGAATCTTGCTTAATCAAGGAATTATAAACCCGGAATTTGGTATCAATGTGTCTCTAACCAATATATAATCAATTAAATTTCATCATCACAAGCTATAAAGCTTGACCAATCATCACATTCCATTCAATTGATTTAAAAATGCTCCAAGAAGGATCACCAAACAAGTCATAAGGATTCTATTAATAGGAAAGCTAACCATGTAACCTGTAATGAGTAATTTTTCATGTAAGGAATTTTGATTTCAAATAAACCACATGTATTCCATAGGTGGGAGGAACCAAACATGGGACAAAATCTAGTAATCAGTACTAATAAAAGGACCCAAAATTAATGTGTAAAGGAATAACACACCACAAATTAATTACTGGGGTCTCGTAAAATAGAAAACCCCCAAATATAATCTAATCGAAAAATAATAACGAAGGAAAACCATACCCAAAATTGTTAACAGTCAGACCAAATTGAGCCAAACCACTTATCATTCACCTGATATTTTCATAAATTGCATGAATGTGACCCAAGATACTATTTGTACACCCTAAAATAATAGAAAATAGGAAATCGACATTAAACCCAAACCCTAGGTTCATCTGAGACACATTAGGCGATGAGGAGGCTAAATCGTGGCTAGAAATAGAAGGAGAAGAGTGGAGAGATACCTACCTCCCTGGATCAAAAGATAATAGTGAGTTAAAGAGGTGAAAATAATGACCAGAGAGGGATCATAGAGGAGGGGACTCACGCACATCGAATCAATTTGACCAGTGGGCAGGCTACAACGAGTTAGTGACCAGAAGGGTCGCACTCTTGAAAGGTTGTGGCAAGGGGGGTTCGACCATGAAGAGGGAGAGGGAGTCAAGGTCTTGCACACTTATGGTTATAGGGAGGGGGTCACACTATTATAGAAGGAGAACCCCATTGGGGGTTCTCTCAAAACATAACCTAATACTAAATAATAACAATAAAACAAATAATAATAATAATAATAATAGTAAATAAGAATAAAGATCATAATAATAATAATAATAACAACAACAACAATATTATTATTATTATCATTAAAATATTTCTTTATCAATTTTTGTTATTTGTTTATATTTAATTAAAATATTTATTTTATCATTAATTTAGTTAATTTAATTTTGTTAGTGGAAACACACATTGTTGTGTCAACTCTCAAAAGGATAAAGCCTGAAAGTCATTTTTAAAAATGGATTTCCCACGTAAAGGAATTTTTTCATATTTCCATTATTTTTTCATCGGGCTCAAAATGCAGGACATTAAAACCTTCCCACCAAAGGAATTATTATCCCTAAGAAGAATTTTGGATCAATTTAGACATCACCCAACCTACAAGGGATGTGAAGTTTTGTTCAAATGACCACATTTCGTATTCCAACACCCTACACATCTCTGAGAACTATTTGATCACATGACATCTTAATCCATCAAATCTCTAGCCCGCACTCGTTCTAAGACTGAAACACCATAATGGTTCTAATATAAACCCATTTATCTAGAGACAAAACCATCTCATCATGTTGATTTAAATCAAGAAAATAGGTACATCCCACCTCTGGATTTAAGTGTTAAGTGTCCAATTTAATTCCATGGTTCAACCTGCCATTGGAATTTTCTTATAAAAACACCTCCATGCATTATAACAATGCTTATTGTTTTATTCTACAAATAGTTAAAATAGTAGATTCTATAGTGACTTTGGATTCCATTTCAAGAAAACATTTCATGACGAAACTCGTGTGACACAAACCATAATCATCACATTTGAAAATGTGTAGGAAACAATCCTTCGATGATCGCATCATTGAACAATAGAAAACTGTATGAGAAACTCAGTCCGAATATTAAAGAGGATGATCAACATAATCAACCAGTGTTTTATAAACTAAACTGTTAAGCCTTCTTCCAAGGAATATATCTTATTCAACACGAACATGTCCACCGAAGTACATACCTAACCTCTAATGATGTGTCTGACTATTCCATGATGGAAACTACACATCTAGTGTGATACATCAAAAGAGAACCGCCCAAAACAACCAGTAACATTTGATGATTTACCATGATATAATACTGATTCTCTCTTATTATACCTAGGCGATTCATGATTGGGAAAATTATTTTCACTAAGTAGGATACACTAAGATTATTTAAATGGTTTCTATATAAACATACCCAAACAAGAAAGAATATTCAAACCATAAGTGGTCAAATATTATCGAAAGAAACAAAGATTCACCTCCCGATGCACTATCATTAACCAATCAAAATACCTTTACCGCCTGATACATTACATGATCTTTCAAGATTAACCACCTAAGTCTTCCCTTGACCAAGGGAGTTACCCATAGGTTGCATACACCTCCAACCATTCCAACATCATGTTGCTGAGAAAGCACCGACATGATTTAAATTTCACAAGCCTCGCGACATTTAATTATGACTGAAAATTCCCTAATGGACCTCTTTGGTTGTGTTCCTTATACCCAAAATGACAGGTACTTAAATGAATCATCACGACACTTCCCACTATAGTTAGTCCCAAAAGGATATAGAGAAGATAAACTTTAACTGAAAAGTGCACTAGATCAAAACCACTTTAAGAGTACATGTGACATTTAGCTGATTCTGTCACGACCCGTCCTCGGGGCCCGTGCCGTGACTACCCCAAGCCCGCCTTCAATAGGCCAGGGGCTGGCGACTAGCACCAAGGCGTAAAATCCCAGTAAACAGGGAAGGCATTGCCTTTATAAGTAACAACCACACAGAGTCAGCAAGCGGAAAGTAAAGTGCAGAAAGCTAAAGGGGGCCGGAAATACAAGCCCAACTGTAAAGTACAACTGAAAAGTAAAGTACAGCAACTGAAGAAAAGACGGCGGCCTCGTGTCGTCCACTGGCAATCCCACCTGAAGGGTGGGTACAGATAGCCTCCAGGCTCCTCGGGTCCCACGTCCGCTCCGAGCACGTCCCGCCCAGTGGTCCACCTCCAGGTACCGTCCTGCTCCACGCCCCAACCGTGATCAGCGCTGTCCGTCGTCTGCAACCAACACAACAAGGTGCGGGCATAGCCCGTGCAGGGGTGAGTACAAGCTACTCAGTAAGGACCCCGAGACCCCCGAAGGCCTCCCGAAATCCACAAAGGATATAGCACAAAAGAAAGATGCAATCACGAAGTAACATCTGACTCGACTTAGGTATATGCCCATACATATACCTAGGTACCCAATTCTAGCTCTGCTCACGAACTCAAGAACAACTCAATCCACAAAGGAACGCAAGACTCAAATCCACAAGGAGAGTTAACAGTAAATCCACAAAGGATAGTTCAACACAATCCACAAAGGAGAGTAACATAAGATTCAGCTCAACCAGGTATACTTTTTCAGATGACGTCAAAGACGATCACTGATCCGTCTAAGTCGTCGGACCCACGAAGGATCGATAGGTACTAACCCCCGCAGAAGACCCACACAGGATCGGGCTCACACAGAACCTGTAGGCAGTGGCTCACACAGAACCGGTAGTAAGGACCCACGTAGGATCGGGCTCACACAGAACCTGTAGGCACTGATCCACATGGGATCGCTGAGTGCAGTAGTCGACGCAGTCCACTGAGGATCTCTGCACAGTCGTCGCCGCAGTCCACGAAGGATCTCTGCTCTGCCGTCGTCGCAGTCCACGGAGGATCTCTGCTCTGCCGTCGTCGCAGTCCACGGAGGATCTCTGCTCTGCCGTCGAAGTCACAGCCAGCGCTAGGGTTCCCGCACGTAGCGAGCTCGTTTAGGAGGGTCCGCTCCACGAGCTGAGGGGCTGATACATCAACTGACACGTAGTCCGAAGTTGATGTATCCAAAAGTTCCGTATCGACAACAGGATCTCAACGCGACAGACGGCGCGTCAATCAGACGCCCGGTCTGAGAGTTATTGGCATTTTCGTCCCAGGGGCCCGGTTGGTTTTTAGGGCAAAACCAACCCGACCGTACTCCGCCTGTATCTGATCCTCGGGCGGAGTATGCCAAAAGTTCCGTCTCACTTAGAGGAAACTACCACAGCTGACGGTACGTCGTTCGGACGTCCGTAGCTCAAGTTATGAGTGTTTCCGCTCCGAGGGCCTGGTTGGTTTCGTGTACGAACCAACCCGGCCGTACCCAAAGTCTTCCGAAACCTTGAGTATAATATACCGAAACGACCGTCTCGATCCAAGGATCGCGTATCCGCTGACGGTTCGTCAATCGGAGGTCCCAGGCCCAAGATATGGGCGAAAGACCGAAGAGGGCCCGAAACGGGGGTTCTGGGCCCGGGGCGACCCGGCCCGAACCCCCCCTGGGGTCGGCCGAACCGGGTCGGCCCGACCCGGCCCGAACCGGCTCGGCCGGGTCCGGTCCGGCCTGGGCGCGGCCCGGCCGACCGGACCGGCCGGCTCGGCTTCGGCCGAGCGGCCGAAGATTGCCGCGGGCTTGACCCGCGGTTGGAGAGAATCGCGGCCCCGCGGGGGGCCGCCTGTCACGCGGACGCGGCCGGGCCGCCGCGTTCGTTCCCGGTTCCGCGCGGCCGCGGAACCGGCCGCCGCCGCCGCGGCTTCAGCCGCGGCGGAAGTTCTCCACGGCGGCGCGCCCGGCGCCGCCGCCGCCTTCCGCGGGCCGCCGGAGATGCTCCGGTAGCCCGATTCCTTTCCCGTCTGCGCCGTTACTCCTCCCGGGACGCGTCCTTCACTGCAGAATCAACAGATCGCCCCTACCGCGCGGTTCGTCGTCGTCCGCCATATCCGCACAACAAAAGAGATCGGCGGAGGGTTGTCGGGTCTTGTTCGTTAGACCCGCACCCTCCGCGTTAGTCATAAAATCATCGGGAGGAAAAAGGATTAACCAAATCAACAATTTTAAATAGATTAAAATTGTTCCGATCGGGTTCTTTATTTGAAAAGAATAAACACGGGAAAAGAAATAAAAATATTCCAATCAACCCTTACTTGTCGTCGTCGTCGGACGAGAGGTCGTCGCGGAATCGCTCGTCGCGGATGAAGGATATCGTCGCGTCGTCGCGGTATCCGGCGTCGCGTCGCCAATCTCCGGATCAAGAACAAATGGATTTAATTAATTAAATCCGTTGTTATTGAAATTTAAAAAGGGAGAAATAAAAGATTCGATTCTCACCTTTGTTGCCGATCGCACGTTCGCCGCGGAAGAAGAGGCACCGAAGAAGAAGAAGAAGAAGGAGGTCGCGGAAAAGTTGTCGACGTCGCGGATCGTGCGTCGTCGAATTCCGGTTCCGGCGTTCTTCGCGTTCTTCGCGTTCTTCGCGTTCTTTGCGTTCTTCGCGGAGAGGGTGGAGGCTCAGAGGAATAGCAATCCTCCAAAATAGACAAGTTTGTCTATTTTATTATTTTGCCAACAAACGCAAAACGCGTAAGTAACGACCCACTCAATTCGTTGAATTAATTCGACGAATAAAACAGCCCATTTAATTCACGAAAGAAACAGCCCAATTAAATGGTCTGTTAAGAATTAAAGAAAACGCGTCGGTTGACTTTTCAGTTACTTTGACGGGTTTTCGCGGGTGCGTTACTTAGCGAAAGAAACGGCGGGGCTCGTGCGGGCCCCACCGCACAAATATCCTACCAAGGGGTAGGATATTTCTGGATAGTATCCTATCCAGTTCAACTTAGTTCAAGCCGCCTTTAAGTGACTTTAAGTGGCTTCCAAGCAGTTTAAGTGAAATAAAATAAAGTTGTCGCACAAACTTTATTTTATTTCTGACTTAAAGCCGCAAAATTTAAAAACCACGTCTGAGCAAACGCAACTCCGGAAGAGGCGTTTCTAAGCAAATATCGGCGCTGCGATTTCATCGGTGCCCTCAGAATTTGATTTCGGGCACCTGTTCAAAAGATAAAAAAACCCGCTCGTCCGTTCACTGAACGTACCCGAGCCAAACTTCAGAAATTGATTCCGGGCACACCGGGCCTCGGAATCAGGTGCCGTCTGAAGCTGCGCTCTTGTAAAATTCCAAAGAAAATTAAGAAAAAAAATTTCCTTGAAATTTGCGGGTCTTTACATTACTCCCACCTCAGGGATTTACGTCCCCGTAAAGATACATCAAAACTAGGGGAACAAATGGGGGTACTGAGCACGCATCTGAGCCTCCCGCTTCCAAGTGCTCTCCTGGAGGTTCCCGTGCTGCCATCTGATGCGCACAAGAGGAATCGACCGCCCACGTAGGACCCGCTCCTGTCGATCCTCGATCTCCACTGGGACCTCCGCAAAAGTCGCCCCATCGTCCACGTCCAGCTCCCCAAAGTCGATGATGTGCGTCGGGTCGTGCACGTATCTCCTCAGCTGAGACACGTGGAAGACGTCGTGCACCCGGTGCAACTGAGGTGGTAGAGCCAGGCGATAAGCCACCTCTCCTATCCTGCTGAGGACCTGGAAAGGCCCGATGAAGCGTGGAGACAACTTGCCGCCTCGGCCAAATCTCCGTAAACCACGTCGAGGTGAGACACGCAAAAAGACGTGGTCGCCATCCTCGAACTCTAGTGGCCTCCGCCTCCTGTCAGCATATGACTTCTGCCGGCTCTGAGCTGTCCTCATCCTCTCCTGGATGATCTGGACCTTCTCTGTCGTGGCTCGGACCATCTCTGGTCCCACGAGTGCTGACTCCCCAGGGTCTGTCCAGCACAACGGTGATCTGCAGGGTCTGCCGTACAACGCCTCGTATGGTGCCATCCCGATGGTGGAGTGGTAGCTGTTGTTGTACGCGAACTCCACCAAGGGTAGGTGGTCCTCCCAGCTGCGACCAAAGTCGAGGACACATGCACGGAGCATGTCCTCGAGTGTCTGTATGGTCCTCTCCGTCTGACCATCCGTCTGAGGGTGGAAGGCTGTGCTCAGATGGAGCCGCGTCCCGAACGCCTCCTGCAACCCCTTCCAAAGCCGGGAAGTGAAACGAGCATCTCGATCGGAGACGATAGATGATGGCACACCGTGAAGCCGTACGATCTCCTGGACGTAAAGACGTCCCAAGCTCTCCACTGAGCCCTGCTCTCTGATGGGTAAGAAGTGTGCCGACTTGGTGAGTCGGTCGACAATCACCCAAATGGAGTCGTGACCTTTGGAAGTACGTGGAAGTCCAGTCACGAAGTCCATAGATATGCTATCCCACTTCCACTCCGGGACCTCCAAGGGCTGTACCAAACCTGCTGGTACCTGATGCTCTGCCTTCACCTGCTGGCTGGTGAGGCATCGTGAAACGAACTCTGCCACAGCTTTCTTCATGCCCGGCCACCAGTGCTGTCGTCTGAGATCCTGGTACATCTTCGCCACTCCGGGATGTACCGCCAAGGGAGAAGTGTGAAACTCTCTCAGCACCTCCTCTCGTAAAGCAACTGGTACGAAGGTACGCCCTCTGAAAAGGATGTCGTGCTCTGCTCCAAGGGAGAAACCATCAGGCGCCTGACCTGAGGATATCAGTGCACGCCGGGTCTCACAGTCAGCGTCCCCACGCTGAGCCTCTCTGACCCGCTGTAGAAGTGGAGGAGAGACTGTGAGAGACTGAAGAAAGGCTGCTCCGTCTCTATCCACGAAGGATATCTGCAAGGATGCTAGCTGCTCCGTCGCCTCCTCAAGCAGCTGAATGCCCGTCCTCCTGCTGAGGGCATCGGCTACCACGTTCCCCTTCCCAGGAGTATAGACTATCTCAAAGTCATAGTCCTGGAGGAACTCAAGCCATCTCCGCTGTCTCAGGTTCAGGTCCTTCTGAGAGAAGATATACCTGAGACTCTGGTGGTCAGAAAAGACTGTGAAGCGCTCGCCCATCAGATAGTGCCGCCAAGTCTTCAGAGCGAAGACCACTGCTGCCAACTCCAGGTCATGAGTGGCGTAGTTCTGCTCATGCGGCCTCAACTGACGTGATCCGTAGGAGATCACGGCCCGCTCCTGCATCAGGACGCATCTGAGTCCAGTCCCTGATGCGTCGCAGTAAACTACGTATCCAACTCCCTCCTCAGGCAACCCCAAGATAGGTGCGCTGGTCATCCTCTGCCTCAGCTCCTGGAAGCTCTGCTGACATCTGTCTGACCACACAAAGGGTTTCCCCTTCTTCGTCAAGGCTGAGAGTGGTGCCGCAACTCTGGAGAAGTCTGGCACGAATCTCCGATAGTATCCCGCTAGGCCCAAGAAGCTTCGCACCTCTGTCACGCTCCTGGGTGGCTCCCAAGCTAGCACTGCCTCGATCTTCGCGGGATCCACTGCAACTCCCGCCTCAGAAATGACGTGCCCCAAGAAATGGACCTCATGTAACCAGAACTGGCATTTTGAGAGCTTGCCATAAAGCTGGTGCTCTCGGAGTGTGCCTAGCACAACTCACAGGTGGTAGGCATGCTCCTCCTCAGTCGTCGAGTATACCAAAATGTCGTCAATGAAGACCACGACAAATCGGTCGAGGTATGGCTGGAAGATCCTGTTCATGAGGCTCATGAACACTGCTAGAGCATTGGTTACGCCGAATGGCATAACCAAGAACTCATAATGGCCATACCGACACCTGAAGGCCGTCTTCTGTACGTCCTCGTCTCGAACTCTGAGCTGATGATAGCCTGACCGGAGGTCTATCTTCGAGAACCACCGCGCTCCCTTGAGCTGATCGAAGAGGTCATCAATCCGTGGCAGCGGATACTTGTTCCTCACTGTCACCTGGTTCAGGTGACGATAGTCGACACACAGTCGCAAGCTCCCGTCCACCTTCTTGGCGAACAATATCGGGGAAGCCCAGGGTGAAACACTGGGTCGGATAAACCCCTTGCTCTGCAAGTCCTCCAACTGTACCCGCATCTCTCGAAGCTCGGCGGGGGCCATCCGATATGCTGGAGTAGATATCGGGGCTGTCCCGGGGTACAAGTCGATGTAAAAGTCTACCTCTCTACGAGGAGGTAGCCCTGGAACGTCGTCGGGAAAGAAGTCCACGTACTGGTCCACCACTGCAGGAAAAGCCGGACTCCGCACGTCCACTGCTCCTAGAATGAGGCTAGCCAACTGATGAGAGATGGGCTGCACTCTCCTCCGCGGAAGTCCATCCTGTGCTGCAAAGGTTCCCTTCTCGCCGGTGAAGGTAAACCTGCTCCCGTCGGTACGAACACATCGCACCTTGTGCCTAAAACAGTCGATCTGGGCATGAACCGTGGATAGCCAATCCATGCCCAAGATGACGTCGTAAGGCCTCGACGCCGCTACAAGGAGATCCCAGCCGAAGCTCTCGCCTCCTAGAGTAAGTTCACACTGCCGGCACCAGTGCGTAATCGTCGAGTCTGCTCCCGTAGGAGTCTCTAGCCGTAAGGATCGAGCCAACGGCTCAGTCGGAATCTCCGAGCTCCGAACAAGGGCACCACAGTCAGAACAGTATACCTGGTGAGCTGGCACAAGTAATCACAAAGAAAACTTGAGACTTTCGTAAAGCAGATCAGTATACCCAGTGAGCTGACACAAGTAATCACAAAGAAAACTTGAAACACACACGCAATCAATGTTTTCATGCATTAAGTCGGAAATCAGGAGTCAGGGTCCTGGTGTACGGATACGTCGGCCGCCGCACCAACACTGGGCTCCCTGAACTGATAACCACACTCAATACACTAAACACTATTGCTTCATATAGAAAGAAAGGACGATCAGAGTCTGCGGTAGAACCAACCACCTCTGATACCAATTTGTCACGACCCGTCCTCGGGGCCCGTGCCGTGACTACCCCAAGCCCGCCTTCCATAGGCCAGGGGCTGGCGACTAGCACCAAGGCGTAAAATCCCAGTAAACAGGGAAGGCATTGCCTTTATAAGTAACAACCACACAGAGTCAGCAAGCGGAAAGTAAAGTGCAGAAAGGTAAAGGGGGCCGGAAATACAAGCCCAACTGTAAAGTACAACTGAAAAGTAAAGTACAGCAACTGAAGAAAAGACGGCGGCCTCGTGTCGTCCACTGGCAATCCCACCTGAAGGGTGGGTACAGATAGCCTCCAGGCTCCTCGGGTCCCACGTCCGCTCCGAGCACGTCCCGCCCAGTGGTCCACCTCCAGGTACTGTCCTGCTCCACGCCCCAACCGTGATCAGCGCTGTCCGTCGTCTGCAACCAACACAACAAGGTGCGGGCATAGCCCGTGCAGGGGTGAGTACAAGCTACTCAGTAAGGACCCCGAGACCCCCGAAGGCCTCCTGAAATCCACAAAGGATATAGCACAAAAGAAAGATGCAATCACGACGTAACATCTGACTCGACTTAGGTATATGCCCATACATATACCTAGGTCCCCAATTCTAGCTCTGCTCACAAGATCAAGAACAACTCAATCCACAAAGGAAAGCAAGACTCAAATCCACAAGGAGAGTTAACAGTAAATCCACAAAGGATAGTTCAACACAATCCACAAAGGAGAGTAACATAAGATTCAGCTCAACCAGGTATACTTTTTCAGATGACGTCAAAGACGATCACTGATCCGTCTAAGTCGTCGGACCCACGAAGGATCGATAGGTACTAACCCCCGCAGAAGACCCACATAGGATCGGGCTCACACAGAACCTGTAGGCAGTGGCTCACACAGAACCGGTAGTAAGGACCCACGTAGGATCGGGCTCACACAGAACCTGTAGGCACTGATCCACATGGGATCGCTGAGTGCAGTAGTCGACGCAGTCCACTGAGGATCTCTGCACAGTCGTCGCCGCAGTCCACGAAGGATCTCTGCTCTGCCGTCGTCGCAGTCCACGAAGGATCTCTGCTCTGCCGTCGTCGCAGTCCACGAAGGATCTCTGCGCTGCCGTCGAAGTCACAGCCAGCGCTAGGGTTCCCGCACGTAGCGAGCTCGTTTAGGAGGGTCCGCTCCACGAGCCGAGGGGCTGATACATCAACTGACACGTAGTCCGAAGTTGATGTATCCAAAAGTTCCGTATCGACAACAGGATCTCAACGCGACAGACGGCGCGTCAATCGGACGCCCGGTCTGAGAGTTATTGGCATTTTCGTCCCAGGGGCCCGGTTGGTTTTTAGGGCAAAACCAACCCGACCGTACTCCGCCTGTATCCGATCCTCAGGCGGAGTATGCCAAAAGTTCCGTCTCACTTAGAGGAAACTACCACAGCTGACGGTACGTCGTTCGGACGTCCGTAGCTCAAGTTATGAGCGTTTCCGCTCCGAGGGCCTGGTTGGTTTCGTGTACGAACCAACCCGGCCGTACCCAAAGTCTTCCTAAACCTTGAGTATAATATACCGAAACGACCGTCTCGATCCAAGGATCGCGTAGCCGCTGACGGTTCGTCAATCGGAGGTCCCAGGCCCAAGATATGGGCGAAAGACCGAAGAGGGCCCGAAACGGGGGTTCTGGGCCCGGGGCGACCCGGCCCGAACCCCCCCTGGGGTCGGCCGAACCGGGTCGGCCCGAACCGGGTCGGCCCGACCCGGCCCGAACCGTCTCGGCCGGGTCCGGTCCGGCCTGGGCGCGGCCCGGCCGACCGGACCGGCCGGCTCGGCTTCGGCCGGGCGGCCGAAGATTGCCGCGGGCTTGACCCGCGGCTGGAGAGAATCGCGGCCCCGCGGGGGGCCGCCTGTCACGCGGACGCGGCCGGGCCGCCGCGTCCGTTCCCGGTTCCGCGCGGCCGCGGAACCGGCCACCGCCGCCGCGGCTTCAGCCGCGGCGGAAGTTCTCCACGGCGGCGCGCCGGGCGCCGCCGCCTCCGGTCGCCGCCGCCGCCGCCTTCCGCGGGCCGCCGGAGATGCTCCGGTGGCCCGATTCCTTTCCCGTCTGCGCCGTTACTCCTCCCGGGACGCGTCCTTCACTGCGGAATCAACAGATCGCCCCTGCCGCGCGGTTCGTCGTCGTCCGCCATATCCGCACAACAAAAGAGATCGGCGGAGGGTTGTCGGGTCTTGTTCGTTAGACCCGCACCCTCCGCGTTAGTCATAAAATCATCGGGAGGAAAAAGGATTAACCAAATCAACAATTTTAAATAGATTAAAATTGTTCCGATCGGGTTCTTTATTTGAAAAGAATAAACACGGGAAAAGAAATAAAAATATTCCAATCAACCCTTACTTGTCGTCGTCGTCGGACGAGAGGTCGTCGCGGAATCGCTCGTCGCGGATGAAGGAGATCGTCGCGTCGTCGCGGTATCCGGCGTCGCGTCGCCAATCTCCGGATCAAGAACAAACGGATTTAATTAATTAAATCCGTTGTTATTGAAATTTAAAAAGGGAGAAATAAAAGATTCGATTCTCACCTTTGTTGCCGATCGCACGTTCGCCGCGGAAGAAGAGGCACCGAAGAAGAAGAAGAAGAAGAAAGTCGCGGAAAAGTTGTCGACGTCGCGGATCGTGCGTCGTCAAATTCCGGTTCCGGCGTTCTTCGCGTTCTTCGCGTTCTTCGCGTTCTTCGCGTTCTTCGCGGAGAGGGTGGAGGCTCAGAGGAATAGCAATCCTCCAAAATAGACAAGTTTGTCTATTTTATTATTTTGCCAACAAACGCAAAACGCGTAAGTAACGACCCACTCAATTCGTTGAATTAATTCGACGAATAAAACAGCCCATTTAATTCACGAAAGAAACAGCCCAATTAAATGCTCTGTTAAGAATTAAAGAAAACGCGTCGGTTGACTTTTCAGTTACTTTGACGGGTTTTCGCGGGTGCGTTACTTAGCGAAAGAAACGGCGGGGCTCGTGCGGGCCCCACCGCACAAATATCCTACCAAGGGGTAGGATATTTCTGGATAGTATCCTATCCAGTTCAACTCAGTTCAAGCCGCCTTTAAGTGACTTTAAGTGGCATCCAAGCAGTTTAAGTGAAATAAAATAAAGTTGTCGCACAAACTTTATTTTATTTCTGACTTAAAGCCGCAAAATTTAAAAACCACGTCTGAGCAAACGCAACTCCGGAAGAGGCGTTTCTAAGCAAATACCGGCGCTGCGATTTCATCGGTGCCCTAAGAATTTGATTCCGGGCACCGGTTCAAAAGATAGAAAAACCCGCTCGTCCGTTCACTGAACGTACCCGAGCCAAACTTCGGAAATTGATTCCGGGCACACCGGGCCTCGGAATCAGGTGCCGTCTGAAGCTGCGCTCTTGTAAAATTCCAAAGAAAATTAAGAAAAAAAATTTCCTTGAAATTTGCGGGTCTTTACAGATTCACACTCACAATGTCAATAAATTAGACAAGGAAAACAAAATCAAATTGACCAGCATGTGAAAAGACCCATGTATCGATAAAGTCCTCTCGAGCATTGGGACATACTTGTTTATTTAACACTTAGGTAAATCTACTCGAGAGAAGTCCCAATAATGCACTCAAAAATTGTATGTTGTCTATCACTAAGGAAGAAGAGAGGGTCGAACAGGCTACGATGTAGCTGACCATGACCGAGGATTGTTTAACCTGGTCAATCCGATCATTTCATGATGGTCACACCCTTATCAAAGTCCAATAAAAACATGATCACTAATCCGAACAACGGTTTCATTTTATGAAAGGGTATTCGACTAGGGACAACGACACTAAAATGACAACAAATGGTAGGAAACTCATGGAATTATCAAGGATATTAAGTTCTAAGGGTGTTACCTACTCCAAGGTATCCCCTTATGAAGGAAAAGTGTCGAACCTAACACTAGGACACAATAAAAGAAGTCACTAGGCTCAAAATGAGATCATCTAAGTCATTACCAAAATAAATAGTACCTCTGGAAAACACTCGTTCTTCTATTCAAAGGAAAATCAATGAATCTTAACCTACCTCTACATGAGTGTCTTAAATAGAGGAAACCACTACCAGTTCTATTTCCAAACCCTTTACATTTAAAAACATTTCATAACACAACATGAAAATGTTCTATTATCCAATCATATATGAGGTCATATTCCAATCCATAAAGCACCCATAAATTTTACAGTTGGAATTTGGATCCTGTTTAAATCATAAAAAATTAAATTTAACCCATGCCATGAATTTCATATTTAAATCCAAGAGAAACATGTCACTATAAGAAGATAACATAGAGGAACAAGCTAAAATCACCAAAACATGTCATACTAAACAAGGAAGGAATGGTATATAATTAGGAAACATGGAATATAAACATCTAGCATGTTATATAATCAATAATTCCATACCACTCAAACCATTCAATAAAAATTTCAAGGAACCTATATATTCAACTATAATGAATGGAACATGCATGGAATAATAATTCTCTATGTTCCTAACATGATCTATGTAATAATTTATCCTTGCCTTAAAAGGAACCGGGTAAAATTCCATAAACCCTATAAATTCAAATGTAGTGGAAAATACACCAATCACTTGAGGTGAAATAAAAAAAATGTAACATTGAGAAGTATGAACATAAATTTCCATCCCTATTTACTTGATCATTTACCATATGTTGGGTAATTTTTCCCTTACATGACTATTATCAAAGTTCCAACACATTCCTTGTATCCTATACACCAACTAAAAAATGGTGACAGAAAGGAAAATAAACCCCAATGATATCACATTGTAACATTCCGGATCGGATCACCTCTAAGTTGGTTGCCTGACCGGTGTGTCACAAGACCTCAAGCGTATCTCCCTGTAGGCCATAGGCTACTGACTAGTAGAGAGGGTATCCGGAGGTTATAGTGGGGAGACTATACACTCTTGTCCGAGTTTCACAGTGTTGTGACATAGTAAAAGTAGAAGAAAACAATAAAATTATTAAATAAATAAAATATATAACTGCAGAAGACAATAATTTAAAATTTGATAAAAGTTTCCAACACTAGTTTATACAACAGATGAATGCATGACATTGTAATGATACATGATGGAATAACAGTAAAAATTAAACATGATTTATAATAAACTAAAATAAATAATAAAAGACAACAAATCCCCATGGGAGATATCTAAGTGCATCCCGACCTCCAGCTCAGTCCATTGCTCCTAACTCCTAGGTACAATCAGTACAGAAAACAACCAAGATCCTATAAATATAAGGTATACTCATTTACCAAGTGAACCTGAGCAGGATGTGTGATATAAATCTCTATAGGTTGGCACCCAAAATATCTATCCCAATCCCGAGAATGAAAAATAAATTAAGAAGTTTCTAATATAAAATAAATTCAACATGATAAAAATTAATAATAACAACTTGGTATGGGTTTCTAAATGGACACCCGTTCTATACCACCTACTTTGGCCTAAGCTGAAAATCTATAAACTGTAGTTGAGAAAGGAAGAATATCTAAACAAAATCCAATAGTAACATGTAAAACCAAGGAAGAAAAATTCCTAAGATTTTTCTTTAACTTGGGGTATAAATCTCATGGCATCACATAAGTAAGATAGTAAATTAAGATAAACATCTCAAGTGAATTAACAATACATAACAATAAGGAAGGATTATTATCAAGAATTTACATTAGAAATCATGAATTTCAGAGGTGGATTCCAAGCCCATACATGAGGTATCACAATGTTACATCCATTAAAAATATACAATGACACCAATCCCATACAAGTAAATCATTTTGAAAGTCCAAGTATAACTCATTGTGTGTTTAATATGAATCTATATTGGGTATCGCACGTAAGGGACTGAGTATCAACTGAGGCTTAGAGAAGCCATTTATCTAACAGATCCTTCCTTGGTTACCCCTTATGTAACCAGTATCACCCGATAGTATAATAAAAATATGGATGGAGCCTTTCCATATATAGACTAAAATATCTCTTCCCCGCTATGTCATATATTAACCTATTGAGTATACAGAGTCTGATTGTGGGTTCCTAATAGGGGACCCACATTCTCTCCCCAACTAGATTTAATTTAATACAACATGATTGGAAAATATCATAGATATATCAAGTTATGAGGCATAATATATGAGTAATTATAGTTAAATAATTGAATGTCAACACATGAAACTTAGTTTCACAAGCTAGAATTGTTAACAAGGCATTTCATATGGTTCAAGCTACTGACACACACATAACAAATAAATAAACATTCAAAATCAAGGAATTTTAAACATGGAATGTGGCATCAATGTGTGTATTACCATTTTCTCATCAATGAGATATTATAATCTCACACTATCATTCATTCACAAGTGTCACAATCTATCCAATCAATTTAAAAATGCTCAATAAAGGAGCACTAAATACGACAAAAGGACTTCATTAAGAGTAAAGGTACTCATATAACATGAAATGATTAAATATACATCAAAGGAATATTGAATTAAAATAATCCTCAATTATGAAATATGTGGGTGTCACCACTCTTGGGATAAAATAAAATGTTTAATATATAGGCTTTATCAAGAGGGACCCAATTCATAATTCATTTCTAATTCAAGGAAATATGAAGGATCCACTTACAAACCATGGTAATTTTCCACATTTATATGAACGAAATTCAGGTAATTTCAGAAGGGGACTCCCAAAGGGGTGGCCAAGAGGCAATGATAACACCCCAAATGGGGTTTTCTATAAGAAAAACACCACAAAAGACAAGGTAAAACAAACCAAATAATTTAATTCAAGTCATACAATTAATTATGGATAAAAACTTTATTGAACCCATGACATTTGGTATGAGTCATCCAACTAATGGTTATTTTCACTAAATTTTCCTAAACATATAAAAATAATTTTAAGAAAATTGATCCAAATGTTTTTTGTTTGTTACCATTAAGGGATGGTACCAAATTTCTTAATTCATTCTTACCATTTTATTCACGTCAACAATTTTATTTAACTCATTGAGACATATCAACTACGTTATAAGGTCTCAAGCACCTAAACATGTCATAAATCAATTATAACTCATGTATAAAGAAAATATCCAGGAAATAAGGTAGGGAGTACAAAATTCAATCTCTACACTTTTATCTTGAAGGCATCATACCTCAATTGCATGGGTTTTGTTTCAAAAAACACGAATTTGTTATCAAACAAAACATATATCACATTTATTCATTCTAATAACTTTATCAAGAATGAATTCAAATTGAAGACCAAACTATATTAATAAAAAATTAAGAATAGTGATTATGTAATTAATTAATGCATTACTAAAATTAAAGGGGCTGGGAAAGGGAACCTACCTCAAAGGAACCAATTTAACATTCGACTCTTGCTATATTTATCAGAGACCACTCTGAACTAGTCCACACACATGCACATACCATCATATATATATATCCCATAACCCAATCCACATATTCCCCATTTCATGAGAGGATACGTTCATGGAAGATATAATTATATATATATATATACATACCTGAATATATTCATGTATGAACCTCCAAAGTTGATCAAAACTCCCCAAAATAAAATCTAGCAATCCTAAATCATCAAAAGACCCATAATTAATGCATCAAGGACCAAAAGAACTACAATAAATTAAAATGGCTCATAAATTACAAAACCATCATATTTAAACAAAGATACAAATAAGAACTGAGGAAAACCTTACTCAAAATCATTAGAGGGAAGAACAAAACTAGTCGAACTGCTTCACCTTCAGTGGAAGATTCCACAACAGACATGAATGCATCTTGGGAGACCATTCACATGACCAAAAACAAAAACAAAATAGGAAATCGTCATTAAAACTAAACCCTATGTTTGTTCGAGCCATATCAGATGATGGGGAATCGAAATCACAGCTATAAACAGAAGGAGAAGAGGGGATATAGAATTAATTCACTAGATCAAAGGATAATGGTGACGAAACGAGGTGTAAATGATGATTATAGAGGTATCCTAAAGGAGGGAAGCCATGCGTCTCGAATAGATTTGACTAAGGGGAACAATGTAGAGATTTCGTGACCAAGAGGGGCAGGCTGTAGGGAGGTTGTATCCAGGAGGGTTTGACCATGGAGAGGGAGAGAGAGCTGGGGTCATGTGTGTCTATGGTATCAAGGAGGGGTCACACTATTCTAGAAGGGTGACCCCTTTGGGGTTTTTCTCAATATATAACCTAAAAATAAATAATAATAATATAAAATAATAATAATAATAAATGATAATAATAATAATGAGAATAATAAGAATAATAATAACAACAATACTACTAATATTATTATTCTAATTAAATTATTTCCTAATTATTTAATTTTATTTTGTTCATTAAATTAAAAATTTCAATTTAACTTTAATTTAATTTATTTAATATTCATATAAATAACATACATTATATTGTTATCTCTCATAAGGAAAATGTTCTGATGTTCGACTTTAAAAATATCTTACCCAGCTAATAGAAAAAAAATTCCAATATTTTTTCACCATGATAAAAACATGGGACACTAAAAATTAAATCATGGTACAAATGTTTAAAACAATCCCAATTTTTATAAATACTATATTGGATGTACTCTAACTAATTCCATGATCAGAAACATAACTAACCAGTACTCGTTGAACTATTTCTCTTTTGACTTGTGTACTAAATGTATGAATGTATAAATGTCCTTATTTAGGTATTGTACCAACCTATGTCAATTAATAATATTAATAAGAAAACATCCAAAAGAATATCGATAAATGTATTAAATTTCATGTTATTTTTATTGATGAGTCAATACATGTAATAAGTCTCTACGTATAACATCTTGAACCCTTGATGGACTCTACGCGGTGGTGTCGTTAGTTCCTCCTGTGTAAATAAAATTTAAATTTTTTATTTTTCCCAAACATTCATCAACTACTAATATGTATTTTAGTTTGATTACGGGGTCAAATCCATAGGGAAACTGCTATTAAAATGTTGAGAGGATGTGGTTTCTAAATTTAAGGGATCCCTTTGTAGATATCTTTTATTTGGGAGTTTGGTCTAGGATTTATTTTGGGATGACTGTAAATAATAAAATAGGTGTCTGGATCAAGTCAAGTATCTAGGTGAAGGATATATTTTAATTATAACCTTGGAAAGATTCTATGTATTATTCATTGAAGAAAACATGGTTCACTAGCTTACTTTGGACTTAGTCTCCAAGTCCTACCTAGAACGTATATATTTCATGTTTAGTATGTAGTGAAAACCTAGGTTAATTATTTTTGAGTCACGACCCGTCCCTTGAGACCCATTCTTTGACTACTCCAAGCCAGCCTTCCACATTACAAGGAATAGCTACTAGCATCGAAAGATGTATTCCCCAAAACTGGGAAGGAATTACCTTTATAACCTACCAGCACACACAAGCAAACACACAACAAGATATGAACACAAGTCAACTGTATAGAAAAAAGAGTCCTAAAAGTTAAAAGGGGGCTGGAATGAAAGCCTAACTGTAAAGATACAAGTAAAACTGAAATAAAAAATAGCTGAAGAAATAGATAAGACAGCTACAAGATCATCCTCTGAGTTTCTTACCTGATGTTTATGTACATATTTCCTCCTCAGCACCCCACATCCACCTGTCTCCTTTTCCTACCTACATGTTGTATGGTCCACTACCGAGCACCATCCAGACCTAGTACTCCCTGGCTCAGTCAGGGATTTCCATAGTCTGCATCCAACACAACAAGGTGAGGTCATATCCCATGTAGGGCAGAGTACAACGATACTCAGTAGGGACCCCAAGACCCTCAAGGACTCACAAAAACCACCAAGGATAAACCGAAAAGTATGAAATAAATAGATAACTCTACTTAGGTATATGCCCATACATATACCTATGTTATCAAGAAATCCATATCAATCACGAGGAAAACAAGGAGATACTCACACAACTCACACAAGGATTTATTATAGGGGTAGTAACAAGTAACATCCTTAGTCACATCATCAAACACCTCGACTGTTGGAGATCCATTATTTATCGAGTATAGTGGGACTGCCGCATCACACAGAGGCGCTTCTGACAAACCTTGGACTATTGAGGTACTCCTCCTATCAAATACCATGGGTCTTCCATGTAACACAGAGGTGCTCCCCTCCATGGGTCTGCCACATCACACAGAGGCACTCTCCCTTGTGACTTGCTAAGATACTCCTCCTGTCGTGTACCGTGTGTCTCTTGTGTCAAACAGAGGCTCTCCCCACCATGGCATGCTGAGGTAATCTTCCTGTCATGTATCGTGGGTTTTCCACGTCACACAGAGGTGCTCCCTACCGTGGGCCTTTCGTGTCACACAGAGGTCCTCCCCACTAGGCTTCTCAAGTCTCTCCTAGTCGAAAAGGACAGCAGTCGTCAAGACTCACCTAGCTACTGGGTTCCTGCACTATGTTTGCTTGTCTCCGAGAGGATACTCTCTGTGAGATACTAGTCTATACTCAAACTACCATGAATCCTCACAAATAATCATTTCAAAGGTCTGCCACATCATAGGGGTCTCAACACAATAGACAACGCATCAATCAGACGCCTGATCTGTGAGTTATTAGCATTTTAGTTATGGGGGATCAATTAGATTTGTGATCAATCCAACCAGACCATTCCCCATCGTAGTCCAAAACATTAGTGGGGTGTACTCAAATGCACCATCTCGCTCCATGATTTATATCACCACTGACGGTTCATCAAACCAACATCTGGTGCCAATGTTATGGCCCATGTAAAGTAAATGGGTCATAGAAGGTCTGTGTCCGGTCAGAACTGGTCAGGACAAATCAACCCAACATGGCCCGGGTCGACCTAGTTTGGGTCATCCCTATCCAAATCGTTGGGTCAGGCCCAGCTTGGCGTGCGGCCCTGCAGGTCTTGAGGTTCGCGAGGGCTGTGGGTACCATGGGGCAGTAGAGGTTGTGGGTCGGCTCAGCCCCGAACGGTGGCTCAACCGCGGGGATTTTGTGAGGTGTGGGGCGGTTCGTCCCAGACTGAGGAGGCTTGTAAAGGCCGTGGGTGGCATGTCCGGGGTGGCTCGGTTTCCCTCAGGCGGCGTGGCTGGGGAGTCTTGGAAGGCCGTGGGTGGTACGTCTTGGAATGTCGCAGGTGGCACGGTCGGTGCGGACGACGACGACAGCCTGGAGGACTGCGACGACGGCTCAGCCCGGTCGACAGCGGCAGCTAAGCATGGAAAATGGTGTTCGTGGGCAGCATGGCGTGGTTATGGGTGGCGGAGCTGCGAGGCGTGGTGGTTGTGGGTTCCGTAGAGAATCTCAGCCGTGGGGGTGTTGCGAGGGCGCGGAGGTCGCAATGCGGTGGTGGCCACAGGGAGACGTCATTGTGTCGTCTCCTTAATCACGTTCAACACCACAAATCATCACAAGATTTACAGAGGGGTCATGAAATGTATGTTTGGCCCGTACCCTTGGCATTAGGGTGGTAGAATATGGCTCAAGAAAAACTTGAAGAAGAACATCAAGCTTTACAACCTCCCAAAATAATTTATTCCCAATCCTGAAAGAGAATTCAATGGAAAAACATTGGAAAAGTATTCATATACAAATAAACTCCTTCCTCATTTGTTTGATTCATTGAATATTGTCTGCGGGAAAGGAGATGATGTCATTAGGAAAAGATGGACGTCAGTGATATCGGTGTTTCCGTGATAGTTGGTTCGTTGACACTGAAGACGTTCTTCGTCAACGAATGTCACATGGAATAAGATGGAGTCAAAGTCATCATTATTTGTTGGAGTGCTTTTTTCCAAGATATCTCCCATTTCCCAATCCTTTCACTCAATCCAACCAAAATGAAAATATCCAACATAATAATTTAAATTTGAAAAATTAAATTATGTGGGCACATTTTAAGTTGGCACAAAATTAATTGGCTTAATTAATGTATGTCATTGACAAAATTAATATGAAGGAATATCAAGAGTCTCCTCCTACTTAAAGAGAGAGTTGAGAAGTTTCTCCCTCATTAAGAGGGTAGTTCAAGAGGTTTAATCCTCGGGTGGTCCCCACTACTATAACCTCTCATGGGATGTTAGTTCGTGTGGTCCCCACCATCATAACCTCTCAGGGGAGGTTTTGGTCTCGTGGTCTCAACTTCACAACATTCATATTGAGTAAAAATAAAAATAAAAGATACATAATTTTTATTTTATTTTATTCTTTCATGAATATGTGAGAATCTAGCTTTATCCATCGACCAATTATTGTCGAGGTGAAGGTCTCCTTAAGTTAAAAATAGTGGAGCGTGTTCAATGGTGCCCTCATATTTCAATTCCGATCACCGTTTCAAAAGTTAGAAACACCAGCTCGCACGTTTAATAGACGTACCTGAATTAATGTTTATAAATTCATTTTGAGCTCTTCGGGTCACAAAATCACATGTCGTTATGTTTCACAGAGTTGTAAGATTAACCTTTATTTAAAAAAATTTACATGGAAATTCCAGGTCTTTACACTCTCCCCACCTCAAGTATTTAATTCCCCATAAGACACAACTGAAACTAAGGGAACATGTGGAGGTACAGAGCACATATCTAAGCCTCTAACTCCCATGTGCTCTCCTGGAGGTTCCTATGCTGTCTTCGAATGTGCACTAGAGGTATTGACCATACACGAAGGACCTTCTTCTATTTATCCTCAGTCTCTGCTGGAACCTTTGTAAAAGTTGCCTCATCTTCGACGTCTGGAATTCCATTTTCGATTATGTGAGAAGGTTCATGCATGTATCTCCTCAGCTAGGATATTGGGAAGATGTTGTGCACCCGGTGAAAATGATGTGGAAGATCTTAGTGGTATGACACCTCGCCACCTCTGCTGAGGATGTGAAATGGTCTGATGAATCTCAGAGATAACTTGTGGCCTCAACAAATCTCCACAAACCTCGTCGATTTGGGAGATGTAGAAAGACGTGGTCTCCATCCTCGAACTCCAAAGGTCTCTGTTTCCGGTTGGCACACGACTTTTTCCTGCTCTGTGCAGTCTTCATCTGCTATTGGATGATCTAAGACTTCTCTATGGTAGCCTGTACCATCTCTGGTCCCACGAGTGCTGACTCCCCTGGGTCTGTCTAGCACAAGGGTGACCTACTTGGTCTCCCGTACAATGCCTTGAAAGTGGCCTCCCAATGGTGGAGTGATAGTTCTTATTTTATGCAAACTCCACCAAAGTAAAGTGATTCTCCCAGTTGAGACCAATGTCGATGACACATGTACGTAGCAATTCCGTGAGGGTATGAATGGTCTGCTCAGTCTGGCCATCCATCTGTGGATGGAAGGCGGTGCTCAAATGAAGATGTGTCCGAAAATCCTCCTGAAACACCTTCCATAGCTGGGGAAGTAAATCGTGCATCATAATCGGAGACAATCATCAAGGGAAATCCATGTAGAGGAACAATGTTCTTCACATAGAGGTGTCCCAAGAACTCTACTGAACCCTGCTCTCTGATCGGTAGGAAGTGGGATGACTTGATGAGTCAGTCGACGATCACCCAAATCGAGTCATGACCCCTAGATGTACGTGGAAGACCTATCACAAAGTCCATGGATATCTCATTCCACTTCCACTCTGGGACCTCTAAAGGATTAACCAAGCCTACTGGTACATAATGCTTCGCCTTCACTTGCTAACAAGTGAGGCACCAAGAGAAAAACTCTTTTATTTCTTTCTTCATTCCCGACCACCAATGCTATCATTGGAGATCCTAGTACATCTTCACTACTCATGGATGTACTACTAGAGGGAAAGTATGGAACTCCCTCAACACTTCCTCCTAAAGTGACCTCGGTCCCATGGTATGTCCTTTGAAGAGGATAACATTCTCTCTACCTTCAGAAAATCCATCAGGTGCCTATCCTGTGATATCTGAGCACGACGTGTCTCTCAGTCAGCATCCCCATGTTGTGCCTCCCAAACTCGCTGAAGGAGTGGGGGAGTGACGGTAAGAGACTGGAGAAATGATTATCCATCTCTATCCATAAAGGATATATGTAAAGCAGCCAGCTGCTCTATCACATTCCCAACAGCTGTAAACCGGACCTCCTGCTGAGTGCATCTGCTACAACATTCCCCTTCCCAAAAGTATAGACTATCTCAAAGTTATAGTCTTGGAGTGACTCAAGCGAATGTCATTGTCTCAGGTTCATGTCCATCTGGGACAAGATATACCTGAGACTCTTGTGATCAGAGTACACGGTTAAACACTCGCCAATATGATAGTGTCACCACATCTTGAAGGTCAAGACCACTACTGATAACTCCAGGTCTTGGGTAGCATAGTTCTACTCATGTTGTCTCAACTGTCGAGAACCATATGCGATCATTGGTCACACCTGCATCAAGAAAAATACAAATCTAGTCCCTAATGCATCATAGTAAACTATGTACCCTATGCCCTCCTCTAGCAGCCTCATGATGGGGGTGGTAGTCGGCCTCTACCTTAGATTGTGAAAACTCAACTGGAATATCTCTAACCAAATAAAGGTTTTCCCCTTCTTGATCAAATCTTATAGTGGTGCTCCAACTATGGAGAAATATGGCACAAATCTCCAGTAGTATCCGGTCAAAACCAAAAACTTCATACCTAAATGACACTCCTATGTGTATCCCAAGAAAATACAACCTCAATCTTCACTGCATCCACCAAAACTCACGCATCTAATAAAACATGTCCCAGAAAGTGAAACTCTCGAATCCAGAACTTCCACATAGAGATCTGACCATAAAGCTGGTGCTCTCAGAGTGTGTCCAGTACTACCCAAAAATGATAGTCATGCTTCTCTTTAGTAGTTGAGTGGATCAGAATGTCATCGATAAAGACTACTACAATGTGATCAAGGTATGACGAGAAGATGTTTTTCATCATCCCCATGAAAAGAAATGGAGCATTGGTCATGCCGATTGGCATAACCAAGAAATCATAATGGCCATAATGACATCTACAGTAAACCTTCTTCACATCCTCGTCTCGTACTCTGAGCTGGTGATAGCCAGATCTGATGTCTATCTTCGAGAACCACTGCACTCCCTTAAGCTGATCAAAGAGGTCATCAATCTTCGGAAGTGGGTACTTGTTATTCATGGTAACCTAGTTCTGGCAACGATGGTCGCCATAAAATCTCATGCTCCCATCCTCCTTCTTGGCGAACAAAATCAGGGATGCCCAAGGTGAAAAACTAGGCCTGATGAACCCCTTCCCCTTTAAGTCCTCCAGCTATACATGGAGCTCACCGAGCTCCATGGGAGCCATTCAATATGCTGGTGTAGCTCTCAGTGTCATCCTAGGGTAAAAGTCAATTTAAAAGTCTACCTCTCTGTGAGGACATAGAACAAGAACATCATCATGGTAAACATCGGCATACTATTCCACCACTACAGGATACCTCAGACTTATCAAATCAATAGCTTTGAGGGTAAGGCTAGCCAATTGATGAGTGATCGACTACACTCTCCACCTATTAAGTCCATCCTGTACTACAATGGCTCCCTATTCACCGGTGAAGGTAAACCTGGTCCCATCTGTGTGGACAAAATGCACTTGGTGCCTAATACAGTCAATCTGAGCATGGACTAGAGATAAAAAGTCCACACCCAAGATTATGTCGTATGTCCTCGACGCCGCCACTAGGAGATCCCAGCTGAATCTATCACCTCCTATAGTAAGCACAAACTACCGGAACCTATGCATAATCATAGAATCTGCTCCTGTATGAGTCTCTAGCCATAAGGATTTATCCAATGGCTCCGTCGAAATTTCTGAGCTCCGAACGAGGGTAGTGGAAATAAAATATTGAATGGATCCTATGTCTATAAGCACTACAGCTATGGTGGAGTAGACACAGATCAAACCAATTATCATCTACATATTTCCATGATCATAAGCCTCAACTACCTAGAGTTGAGATCTTCCCTATCCACCTACTCCATGTGGTTGTGGTGGACCTCCTGGTGGTGGTGGTGGTGGTAACATCATGAATCATCGTCAACCGCCAGCTGCACAACCAGCTCCTCTACCACATATGCCAGATCCCTGAGGACAACCTTAATTGAACCTCTATCCTTACCAGGGTGGTACCTCGACCGTCTACTAATCATCTGTACAATGGTTCAGACAGTAATGTGCCTTGTGACCCTGCCTGCCACATGAGTAACACAGCATGATCTTTTCCTGACTGGTTCTGTATCGAGTGCCTCATACAACTGATCCTGAGTTATGTGATTATCCACCTATAGGTATAGTCCTCTTGGACCTCTATGAAATATTCCTACTACTAGCTGCAAAAGGCGTTTCTATGTGATGACTGGTAGTGGGTCTCACCGCTGGTGACTGCTTAGAAAGGAAAATCTCCACAAAGAGGGATTTGTCTAACACCTCTGCCAACGTCGGGAAACTAAGTGAGATCATCAGAGCACTGATCTCTCACATGATCCCCTGATCAAAGGTCCGAGCCTTGAAGAAAAGGTCCTGCACTATATCGGTGGAGTATCATGAGAGGTCATTGAACCTCGCTGAGTACTGAGCTATAGTCATGCTACCCTGTTACAGATGAAGAAGATCATGTATGGGCACTGCGCAAAGAGTCACGTGGACAAACTCTGCCCGAAACAGGCTCTCAAAGTCTTCCCAGAGAGGTGTCACCATGTCATGAACCTATAGAATCATGCTCTAACATCTTCCAATTGCTGCCTGAAGAAGGATGGAAGAATGGATCACCATGAGATTGGATGGTGTCCCTACTAGTCGCAAAACTCTCACTACAACCTCCAACAAATCCTCAGCCGCCTGTGGGTCCATCTCTCCCATGAACCTGTGTGGCCTCTGGAACTAGAAGACCTGCAACGCGCTCAAGTAGAATTCACTCTTTTCTGCTAGGGATGGTGGAATCGGTGTCCCAATGGGTAATGGTATCTCTGGTGCCTCCGTTGGTGCCTCTACTGGAAATGGGCCATGCACCGAGGCCTTTTCGCTCGATGGGCTGTCACTGCGTACAACTCTCGGAACCCTAGATGTCTATCTGCAAGGAGGTATACTGTAAGAAATTTCAAGTGTTCCATTTTCAAAAAGTTATACCTGGTGAGTTGACTCAAAATATTACTATTAAAACATTAAAAACACACACGCAATCAGTGCTTTTGTGCATTCAGTCGTAAATCAGAAATTAGGGTCCTCGTGTATGGATACGTTGGTCGCCGCAGCAACACTGGATTCCCTAAACTGATAACCACACACACTACACTTAACACTATTGTCATTAAAAAAAGATCTGAGTCCTATGATCTGCGGTAGAACCGACTACTCTGAAACCAATTTGTCACGACCCGTCCACCGGGGCCCGTGCCATGACTACCCAGGCCTGCCTTCCATAGGCTAGGGGATGGTGACTAGCACTAAATGGAGTATTCCCCAAAACATTGAATCCATTACCTTTATAACCTGTAAGCTCGCGCAACCAATCACACATCATGATACGAACACAATTCAACTGTATTGGAAAAAGAGTGCTGAAAGTATAAAGGGGTCCAGAATACAAGCCCAACTATAATGATACAAGTACAACTAAAATATAAAACAACTGAAGAAAGAGAAAACATAGCTACTGGATCATCCTCTAGGGTTCCTACCTGAAGGGTAGGTACATTTCAACTCCTCATCAACCCATGTCCACATGTCTCCTCTACATACCAACACGTTTTATGGTCCACCTCCGTGCACCATCCAGTCCTAGCACTCTCAACCTCTACCAGTGCTATCTGTCACCTGCATCCAACAAAACAAAGTGCGGGAATAGCCCTTGTAGGTGTGAGTATAATGAAACTTAATAGCGACCCCAAGACCCTCAATTTCTCAAAAAAACCACCAAGATAAACCACAATGTATGAAATCAACAGATATCCCTACTTAGGTATACACCCCTACATACACCAAAGTTATCAAGTAATCCTACTCAATCATGAGGAAAACATAGGGATAGTGACACATCTCACAACATGATTTATTCTTAGGGTAGTAAAAGGTAACATCCTTAGTGAAATCATTAAACACCTCGGCTACAAGAAATCCCCTCCTCTATCGAGTATAGTGGGCATGCCGCATCACACAGAGGCACCGCCCACAAACCTTGAACTACTGAGGTACTCTTCCTGTTGAGTATTGTGGGGATTCCATGTCATACATAGTCTCTATCCACCATGTGTCTATCGCGTAACATAGAGGTGCTCCCCATCATGACTTGCTGAGGTACTCCTCCTATCGATTACCGTGGGATTGCCGCATCACACAGAGGCACTCCCCACCGTGGACTGCTAAGGTAATCCTCCTATCGTGTACCATGGGACTTCCGCATCACACAGAGGTTCTCCCCACCATGGGTCTGCCTTGTCTCACAAAGACAGTCCCCACTAGTCCTGTCAAGTAACTCCAAGTCGAAAAGGTCAGCAGTAGTCAAGTCACAGCCAGCTAATGTGTTACTGCACTATGCTCCCTCATCTCTTGAAGGATCTAATCCATGAGTTATTGGTCGATACTACAACTTCAATGAAGTCCCACGATAAAGAATCTCAAAAGTCCTCCATGTCATAGGGGTCTCAACGCAGCATACAACCTGTCAATCAGACACCCGCTCTCTGAGTAAGTAGCCTTTTAATCTCAGGGGTCTGGTTGGATTCATGAACATTCAAAAATGATTGTTCACAATATTAATCCAAAAATATAGTGGGGTATACATAAAGGGACCATCTCACTCCAAGATTTCTAGCACTGCTGACAGTTCGTCAAACGGATGTCCATTGCCAATGTTATGGACCATGTAAAGTAAATGGGTCATATCAGAACATGGAATAGGCCGACCCGACCCGACCTGGCTCGGGTTGACCCAGTTCGGGTCGACAAGGCCTGAACTGTAGTGTCACGCCTGACTTGTGGTGCGGACCAGCCCACTGAGCATTCTAACAGGCCAAGAGAGATACGATGGCCGCAGGTACAATGGGGTGGTGAAGGTTGTGTGTCTGCTCGTCCGCAGACGGCTACTCGGCCGTAGATGGCGGATCGACTGTAGATGGTGGCTCAGACGTATACGGTAGCTCAGCCGCAGATGGAGGCTCGACCGCGAGGGTGCTGCGATGGTTTGGGGCGGTTCGGACTGACTTGAGGTGTCTCGGAGAGGCCAGGGGAGGTGAGGTCAGGGCGTCTTGGAGGGCCGCTGGAGGCGCGCCCGTGGTGGGTCAGAAGGCCCGGAGCGGCACAGCTAGGGGGGGCTCGAAAGGCCACGGGCAGTGCGGCTGGGGCGGACAGTGACGACGAATCAGTGGACGACGATGGGGGATCGCCCCAGTCAGTAGTAGCGGCTCAGACCGAACGGTGGCGGCCATGCGTAGCACAACAGAGCCGCACGATGCGGAGGCGCGAGGTACAGTGGCCATGGGTGTGATGGAGCGGCTCGGCCACTGGGGTTCTGCATGGGCATGGAGGTTGTGAGGCGGGGGGGCCGCAGGGTGGTGTCATTGTGCCGTCACCTTCATCGCATTCAACACCACAAATCATCACATGATTTTCAGGGAGGTCTGGCCATGTTTGTTTTTCTCATACCCTCCGCATTAGGGTGGTAGCATATGGATTAACAAGAACTTGAAGAAGAACATCAATATTTACAACCTCCCACAATGATTTATTCCCAATCCCGAAAGAGGATTCAGGGGAAGAATATTGGAAAAGTATTCATACACAAATAAACCCTTACCTCATTCTTATGATTCGTTGAAGATTGTTCGTGGGAAAGGATATGATGTTGTTGGGAAAAGACAGACATCAGTGATGTTGGTGTTTCCTTGATCGTCAGTTCTTTGATGTTGAAGAAATTCTTCATCAATGAATGTCTGGTGGAATAAAATGGAGTTGACGTTTGCATTCTTATTTGGTGTTCTTCGTCGGAGAGATTTTCTCCAAGAGCTCTCCCCTTTTCCAATCCTTTCCCTCAATCGCACAAAAATGAAAATAACTGACTTAATAATTTATGTTTTTCAAATTATGTTAATTGGGGACATTTCAGGTTGGCACAAAATTAATTGGCTTAATTAAATTATGGTGTTGGAACAATTAATGTGGATGAGGCTCAAGAGGCCCCTCCACCTTAAAGAGAGAGTTGAAAGGTTTCTCCCTCATTAAGAGGGGTGTTCAAGAGGTTTTAGCCTCTACTGGTCCTCACAACCATAACCTCTCTTAGGAGGTTAGATTGGGTGGTCCCAACCATGATAACCCCTCATGGGAGGTTTAGGTCTGGTGGTCCCCACTTCTTATTATCCAAATGGAATAAAAATAAAAATAAAAGTTACATAATTTTATTTTTATTTTATTCCTTCATGAATGTGTGAAAAGAAAACTACCACCCTCTACCTACTACGGTCGAGGTGAAGGTCTCCTTATGTGAATAATGACACTACGAGTTTAACTGTGCCCTCAGATTATAATTCTGAGCACCAGTTCAAAAGATAGAAAACACCGCTCGCATGTTTACTGAACGTACCCGAAATAATGTTCTGAAATTCATTCTGGGCACTCCATGCCTCGGAATCACAATACATCATGTTTTGTAGACACATAGAATTCGCATTTATTTTAAAAAAAATACATGGAAATTCTGGGTCTTTACATTATCGATTTCTAATCAGAAATCATCCTATGCCAGTTGTCATAGATTAGTCTACTACAATTAGTATAGGGTAATTTGTTTTAATATCCTATAGTCAGGGACATTCACATAACTGGGATAGACAAGGGGTTTATATCCTAGTTACTAATTCAATTAGGATTTCCATTTTTAGATTAAAATATATAATTAATTATGCAGATACATCGAGCTTAATCCCTAACCCAAATAAATTGAGATAATCATTATGGATAGTGGAACAATAAAATAAACTTAATAAATCATGATTTACATATTTATAGAAAAGGATACTCTAGGATGATGCTGAGAAAACATGCATAAGAGAATTATAACTAAAACTAAATTACATACATGAGACAGAATTCAAAATTGAATTTTAAGCATGAAACTGGGAAACGAAGGTGATGAAAAATGAAATATTCATTGCTCTTGAATTTAATGATCCTTAAAAAAACTAAGAATAAATTGATTTTAATAGAGAATAGAGTAATAATGGATCATAGAGAATCGATATGGGAGAAGGAAGAGCTCTCTCTATATCTTTTATTGTTCTTCCACTCCATTCCTTATATTGGCATTTTTGGTCATGGCGTGTACCTATGGTAAACGATGTGTACCCTCGATCCATTTCATTTTAATTTAGATCTCTATTATGGAATGAATTTCTCTTGAATATGATGTTTGACCAGGTACATGACATGTAGACATGTTAGACTGGGGGTCATGAAATGGTCAGTCTAGTCACGACATGTAGTAGCTATTTTCCTTCTTGATTCATTGTCATGAATGGGCTTCCCGGAATGGGTTATGTTGTGATCCTCAGGTACACGATGTGAATTTCAGCACCACGATGTGTACATGGTCGGTTTTTCACTTTCAATTCCTTTTCTTTATGGGATACCCGTGATTCTTTTTCCATCAAAATTAGACACATACTACATGTATTATTGAATAATTAAATGAAAAACTAGCAATAAATGATAGAAAAGTATATATACAAATGAGGTTTATCAAATCCCCCCATACATGAAAAATTGCATGTCCTTTTGAAATTCATCTCAATAATGATTGCATAAAGGATATGAAATCTGTAAATAAGAAATATTCATTATTTCCATGAAATAAAATTAGGTGTATGAAGAGAAAAATCAATTTTTAGTAGTAAACCTAAATAGAGATTTTGTCATGCCTCAAAATCTAGTTTTGATAACAAATTCTAGTCTTCTAATTATAATCTCTTAACTATTATTTATTTTATATTCCAAATTGTAATCTACCATAACATTATTTTCATTCGTCACTCAGGGTAGAAAATGTCAGTAGAGGTATGCTCGTACCCTATGTACTTTTTCCTAACCATAGGCTTACACTGGTTCGATGATCATAACTGTGTAGATACAAGCACAAGATTAATCTTGATGGCTTTGATAAATCATGTTCTAGTTACTCTACAGATGTGGGTAGGTTGGTAGAATGTGTAAATTCATCTAAAAAAGGAGGGTAAGCACTATAGTATAATGTAGAAAGTGAAAGAACAATTCTGATAATGTTCCTCCATCTAGAAGATCAAATATGTACTTCATCAGCTCAGGTTAGATCCGTATGTGAATCAGGTATACATACCGATTCCTTACATTTTTATTATTCATTTTAATTGAATTGTTTTGAAATACATGCCTAATATAGATCTCTCATCCATCACATAATCACATATGATCCTTTGAGGTATTCATTGCTCTAGGAAATGGAGATTTTTGACTCTCCTAGTAAACAGCCCAAAATAAATTTCTCATTTCTTTTTCTATTTTTGAAAGGAATTTAATATCAATGAGTTACATCAAATGGTATATGGATCCTAACCTTTTAGTAAGGTGAACGCATCGTACATCTATGGAAGTGGAAGCATCCCATGTTGTCTGAATGCCTCTCACACACTTGTGTAATTATATCAATATGCATTGTATAGGGATAGGGGTAAGAGAGGAAATAGTATTAGAATAGGTTTATTCTATGAGGTCCTTCGTGGAAACGATGTGAAAATGAGGGATAGTTGTCAGGTGGGTCTCAAGAAAAATTTCCTATCAAAGAGTGCCCCAATCATTATAAATCAATACTTTTTATGTCATCATTTTTCAAATATCTCAGTATAAGATCCAGTCGGTTTATAGGCCCCATGTAACACTCAAGAAATATTCATAGATGAGAGTATTATATTTACATCTTAGAGTCCTCTCAGGTAGTGATAATTAACGAAAAACCAGAAATCACGGATGGAATAAATCCTATGTAAGGTCAAGTAATCATTATTTCGATGTTTTTGAATTTAAATTAATTCACTAAACTCATAAATCATTCTAAAAATATCTAAGAAGGAGTGAAATAGAGTCCTTAACACTTTTACACTTATTTTTTTAATTACAATGAAATAATGATTCTAAGGTTTAAATAATACTTGTTAATCAGAATAATGTCTCCTATTCAAGTGATAATAATAAAAATTCTAGTGTATCACATGTGAAACTGTGAGAAGGCTGCCCCACACACTTAAAATGGTACAGTTTCCCTAAATTCAATAAAAAACAGGTGATAGTGGTGTGTCAGTAATTTTTAAGGATTCTTGAAATGGAATATTGGATAAAATGAAAATGAGAGTGAATTGAGATATCCTATGGAAAAGTGGTTTTCCATGGGGATGTTTGTGCTATCATAACATGAATATCCGGTGTACATGAAAATGTGATAGAGTAGAAAATCCTACAATAGATAACAAAAATTAGATCATATGTATTGATAGTTGGAATAGTAGAAAAAATGGCAGGCACACAAATTGAGAAACTAAGAGTGTCATTTTATTGAAATATTGAGAAGTTTACAATGTAGATGAATGGAATAAATAAATGAAAAATTAAAAATGAATGAACTATAAATGAAAAAAAATGTGACAAAATAGAGATGAACTATGGGTTGGCTCCCATAAATAACTAATTAAATGTTGTCATCTAGACTGGTGGATGGAGATTGTTGTTAGATTTTCCACCAGCTCAGTTTCCCTTATCCCCTTACCACTACTAGAGGCAGTGTCCTAAAGATCACATGGTCTCTTCTATGGGTTGATTACATCAGGTATATCTATGTGAGTATGGATGAGGTGTGGTAATAATGGAGACATTAGTCACGAAAACTGCTGCAACATATGAATGGAAAAAGATAGATTGTGAAGATATCCAAAAATGTTTAGGATGTCATCGAGCACTCGTTGTTCTAAGGCTGCTGGAATTACTAGACCATTGTGGATAGATGATGATTATGAGTATCTTGACATGATAATGAAAAGACACTAAAATCAAAACCGAAAAGAACGTAAAATTGAAGGCCCTTTTATATATAGATATCAGTATGTCTGTACAAGGGAGGTAAAAGAATGATGGAAATACAACCAGAATATGTACAAAGAAAAGTTCCAAAAATTCAAAAAGATAGAGAAAATTCATATTAGATATCTACATGAAAAATATCCTCAAGATTCATCCCACTATGTAGTGTCTCGATCAATTGGCTAGGGGTAGTCACGTCATTATCAACAATATTCGAGGATGGAGGTACAACAATGGTGGGTGGTGTTGTGGTAAAGGTATGGGGATGGGCTGGGGTGGTGGGGTGGTGAACTCTTGAACCAAACTAGGGTGGTGGATTTGGAAGCTAGATCAATGAACGGTACGTCGAGTATTGACTTAGTGGAATACCCCTTTCCCCTTTTGGCATTCTCTCCTAGAAAATATCGCTTGGAGGAAGGGTCGGTGTGATCCAAAGGGAGGTCAGGCTGGGTGGATGCTACCGATGGAATGGCGGGGGAAGAAGGTCTTACAGGGGAGGGATAGGATGAAATGGTTAATGAAGTGTTCTCAGTGAATCAAATATGGAGGTGGAATGATATTTGGTGCAAATTTTCTAGGATGCGCTGAATATCAGCATGTAGCTCAGTGAAGGAGTGAAAGGATGATGGTGTTATACCCAAAGCGATGGCAGTATAGGTGGTGTTGAGTATAGGTGTAGTAGGTGTGGATGTCTGAGGTGGATAGGGTAGTACTACTACTTCTGTTCCAGTTGGATTCACCTGTGGTAAGGGCTCCCGAATGAGTGGGACCTAAAAATATATGTCACCCTCATTCACCAGCATCCTCATCTTGTGCAAGATCACAAGATCGATAACCTCAAATGGTCTTAAAGAGAAGAGGGGATGAGAAGCTTCAAAAACATCTAGTTACCTGGCCATGAGGGAGATGAAAGATCCACATATGAGTGTGCGGTGTATCCACTGTGTCAGGGTCTTGTAATACTGTGTGAAATGGGAGGCCATGTTGAAGGCTTGGGAACCCACTACTGCTGTAAGAATCATTACGTCCACCTAGATGATACAACCATGACTCTCATCCAAATAAAACCATCCATGTTCCATGGCTCGATATAAGATGCACAAAGTAGGAATCTGATGATATGTGGAATTGGTGATGCGTGGCCCATGATGTGACTGAGGGTTGTAGGATATAATAGGCTATAACTACATGGAGTGTCACATGGTGGCTAGAGTTGAAGAATTAGATAAATGTATGAAATAACTAACTCCTCGGTATATATACCATGCCTGGCCCCAAGCTTAGTAAAATTTAACGTGTGTGGGCATCTCCCAAGGAAGAAATAGAGTCTATCTATGAACATCTCAATGTCGGAAAAAAAACTCCAAAAAAACACCATGTATGTCTCATCTAGTACATCGATAATAGCTGAAATGTGATGAGCCTTGAGATTGTTGGAAACAGTATCTTTAATATTCCGCCGGGGGAGGATCCTCATTTCTAGGGTTTTGGTTATCTGTGTAGGGTTTTATTCAAACCCAAAAATATTAACCATGTCTATTGGGTTGAAGAAACATAATATGGGGTACAGGTGTAGGTCATCATCACTATAAGTCATGGGTGTGTCAGAACGTGCCTGGGGAAATGGTATTGCACGGGCTGTTGTTGGTGTAGATGTTTTGTCCGTGGTAGTCCACATATGCTTGTATATAGTCCATTTTTTATATGGTTAGGATGAGGAGGAGGAAGATGCGGTGGTGTAGTTTTGGGGGCATTTGTTGCATTCCATTGGATCCATAGTGGTAGTGTACAATGAAATTTAGGGAGAGGGAGTGGTGTTGTGGGTTGAGATAGGGGTGTGTGTAGCACGATAGTGAGGGAGATGGAGATGTTAGGGAATGAGAGTGAGGGAGAGGGAGGGGTTTTGGTAGAGAGACAGTGATGGAGATAGAGAGGATAGGGCATGAGAGTGAGGGAGAGGTAGGGGTTGGGTATGTGTGTTGTGACCAGGTGGTAGAGTGATAAGGGGGTGAGAGGTTTCAGGGTAAAATGATGCGGCTCATGACATTGCGGGTCACCACCAATAACTTTTTTAAAAACTAAACCAAAATAGTTCACGACATGTATATTTTGGTCAAATCATAAATTGATGTTATATTTATTTTGTTCATGGATAAAAAGATACATGTCGTGATTATGAGGTACATGAAGTGTATTTAGCTATGGTTTTCATTATTTCCTAATTTCCTTCGTACTTTATCATCCTTGAAATTGTAGAGTGGTCAACAATGATCTTAATTTAACATAAATAAGGAGTTCCTAACCTATGTTTCCTCCTATTCAATGATTCCATTAATGATGCGAGCCTAATCCTATTAGGATTTAGTGGAACTTGATGTGGAGGAAACAACCTTCATGGAATGGTTCCTAATTGACCTTCCATCATTGACTATTTTCATTGAATGTTGGTTCTAATTCTGGATGAACTTCAAATTTTCCATAAGAATTTTTTTTGAAAACCTCAAAAGGACCAGACCATCATTACAAAAACTCCCTAGTAAGATTCTTCATCTATAACTAAAAAGAAAAACATTATTTTTCGGAATGAAGGTGCATATTTTATTTCTTTGGTCATGCCATTTTTTTATTTTTTATTTGTAAATCCTTCTGTTTTTGAAAAAATCTCTCCTTATTTCTTCAAATGTGGTTAATTGAAATAACCATTCCTCTCCAGCCTTTTCTAAATCGAGATTAATATTTTTAATTTACCAGAATTAATGATGTTCCAATTCAAAGTAACGATGACATGGTTTACTGTAAACCATCCTAAATTGGGTGGTTCCTGTGGCTGTTTTGTGAATTGTTTGATATCCCATAATTCATTGTAAAATTTGAGGTTCTAATAACTTATACTAGTGTTGATAGCCTTTTCTAAGATTCTTTTCAAATCCCTATTTGACAATTCAACTTGACCACTTGTTTTTTGGTGATTTGGGGTTCCAGTGTAGTAGAAAATGCCATATATTTGAAGCATTTTTTATATTGGATGAATCGAGAAATGTGTTTTGTGATTACTAATGAGTATCCATGGAAATCCAAAATGTCAAAAGACATTATTTTCAATAAAATTCACAACTACCTTTGTTGTGACTTCAGTTCCAACCAACATGGAAACATATTCTACTAATGCTAGAATTTAATTCATGCCATGTGATAAGGTTAATGGTCCCATAATGTCAATACCCCAGACATTGAAAACATCAACTTCCAAAATGGGGTTCGGTGGGTTCTCAATTTTTTACTGATGTTTCCCATTCTTCAGCATCTATCACATTAATGGTAGACTCCCATAGCATCGTTATGGAGTGAGGGATAGAAAAATCCACTTTGTAAGATCTTTTACACAATGCACTCTAGTTCATGATGGAATCTAGGTGGCGATGTGTGGAACATTTCAATCACATTTTTTATATCTTATTCTGGGATGAAGCGTTTTAAAATTCCATCAAAATATCACTTGAATAAAAATGGTTCATAATAAAAGTGTATTTTTTCATAAGACAAAAATTTATTGCATTGATGGTATGAGAGGACATGATGGAGATATCCTGTGGCAAGATAGTTTTCTATTTCCAAAATCCATGTTTGGGTATTAACACTAAACAATGTCTCATATAAAAAATCTACTTCAATATCAATCACCCAATATTCTTTAATAATGGTCAGGGACAATTGTGAGAGTTGTTAAACAAAGTTATTTTTTGACACATTAGTTTACATGATTACAACATCAAATTCATGAAACAAAATAATCCAATGTATCAATATGTTTTTTGAAACATTCTTGTTCATCAGGTATCATAGGGAGGAATGGTCTGTATAGACAATGGATTTGGATAGAATGAGGTATGAATAGATCTTTTCAAAGGAATATAAGTTGATTTGGATCTCCTTATCTAAAATTGTATAATTGATCTAGGATTCATTCAATGTGTGGCTGGAATTATAGATTAGTAATAAGATGTTATTAATACATTGTGTGAGCAGAACTCCTAAAGAAATGTAACTGGGATCACACATAACTTAAGACTCCTTTTCCCGGTTTGGTGCAATGATAACCGAAGATGCAATAAGAATATTTTTTAGTGTTGCAAAATCTTATCATCAGTCCTCGTCGAATTCAGAAGTAATGTCCTTTGAAAAAAATGCAAGTTAATGGCCGTGAAACATTAGAGAATTATTTTATGAATCATCTATAGAATCTAGTATGCCCAAGGAAACATATGACCCCTTTTACATTTGACAGTTTCGACAGATCCTTGATGACCTTGATATTTACTGGATCAACCTCAAAGCCTTCTTTAGAGATTTTCTTTACCAACACAATTCCACCCTGCTGCATAAAGTGACATTTTCCCATTTTCATCACTAATAATTTCTTCTCATAGTGTTGGAGATCTAGTCCCTACTGCTTAGATATATATCAAGTGATATTCCAATGAAAGAGAAATATTCCATTAAAATTTTGATAAATTATTCTATAATATCATGAAAGATGTGTATTGTGTATATTTAAAATGTAACTAGTGTGTTGCACATACCAAAGGACATGCATCTATATGAAAAATTACTGAAGGGCTAGGTGATGATGGTTTTGTCCAGTAAATGGGTTCTACTGAAATTTTATTGTATCCTAAATAGCCATCTATGAAACATTAGAAATCATGTCTTTCTTATCTCTCAAAAATTCAATCTATAAAAGTTAATGGAAAATGATATTTCCTTATTGCTGCATTCAAACATATATAATCTACACAAACTCTTCATCTAGTGATGGTGCATACTGAAATGAGTTCATTATCACCTGTATTTTTTACATTGAGTCCTCACTTGTTGAGAACCACTTATAGGTTATGAACCCATTCACTATATGAGATATGAATTTTTATTTCAGAATCCTTAAGATTTAGCACTTCTTTCTTGAAAACCTCATTCAATGGCGCCATGAGCTGCCTACGAGGTTCTATTTTAGTTTTTGTACCTTTGTGGAGTAAAATTTGGTGGGTGCACATTGAAGGATTGATTCGCATAATATCTACCACCCCTTGTAAATTGTTTTCTTATGTGTTTTTAGGACATCAACTAGTTTTTCATCCTGATCCTGAGATAGTTCGGTGTTGATAATGATGGGTAATGATAATGACTCTCTTATGTATGAGCACTTCAATTTACTGGGTAATGTTTTGAAGTCCATCTTGGGTGGTTGAATGATGGATGGGATAAATGGTGTTAGCGTGTATCTTGTAAGTGGATCAATAATGTTATCTTCCTAGAAGTCATAGTCTTTTTTTATGAACCTTAATCAGGAGTCTCTTCATCAATTTTAATGTTCTACCCTTCTCGCTAAGCAAGGGAAATGACGTGACAGTCAACCGTATCATCTAAATGTTCCAAACCCTTTATCATGTTGAACACTACTTGTTCTTCTCCAACTCTATAGATGAGATGTCCTTGATTAACATCAATAAAGACCTTCCCTTTTTCTTATGGAAGGTATTTTGAGAATGATCAAGAAAACTCATTCATATTCCATGTCTAATACTATAATGTCTTTTAAAAACTAATGTTTGAAACTTTTACTAGAATATTGTCAAGAATACTATGTGGTTACTTAAATGAACAATCAGATAATTGCAATGCTACGGTTGTTGCCTTGAATATTTGGAGTTCGTGTTTTTGGAAAACACACATGGTATCAAGTTAATTCTTGCTCTAAGATCAATGATCCCTCTTCTAATTTTTCACTCTCATATTGAAAATAGAAAAGAGAAGCTTCCAGGATCTCTCAGCTTTGGGGGGTTTTTTTATGCTATACAACAACAGATCATTCTTCATTTAATTAGTTGAACTCTATATCTTCTATCTTTTTTTTTCATTGACAGAAAGTCTTTGAGAAATATCATATAAACATGAATTTGATAAATTGGCATGGCAAAAAGAATTTTGATAGGAAATTGTATGAATATTTCGAGGAACATTTTTTAGTGAGCCTCATGTTTACCTTGCCTTTATATTTCCGGAAAGGTATGGTGTGGTTTTCTGAATGTGGGGCTACAAAAATGGGTTCCTTTTATTTTTATAGGTCTTGATCTTTCTCGAATGTTATTAATTATACTTTTTTGGTTGTTTATTGGGATCTTCTTGTGGACTTGTTTCCTTTTATTGATGGAAATCTAATACTTTTCCACTCCTCATCACTACAACCTTCTCTTCCTCTCATGAGTATATATTAGCGTTACTGGGTAGAGTACCTGGTAATGTTTTAGATTATATTTTTTGTGTTCTACCCTATTTTTATCTCTATGTTTCATAATGGTGCTCACAAATTTATCATTTCTGTCTCCTGTGTGGTCATCCATTGATCTAATTTTTTAATGAAGGATGTCAAGAGTTTATCCAAGTTACTTTTTAATGGTGGAGGTGGATATTGTGGTGTTGGATGGGTGGGTGTAAAATGATGTTGTTAGGGCATCATAAAGGGTTTCTATGAATATATCAGCTGTTGTGGTCTTGGGATAGGTTTCAATGGTGGATACCCTGGTGACCACTAGTTGTATTACTCAGCATGACTACTATGCTACTGAAAATATTCTTGATTATTCTGAGGCTGATGCTAAGAAGGACTCTGTTGAAAAAATGGATATTGTTATTGCTACTGAAATGGTTGACTTTTATTATTATTATTAACATAATTAAAATCTTTTGGTTCGTCGTATCTTGCATTGTAGTCTTGATATCATTGTCGTCCACCTCACATCTCACATGACTGGATCTCAATGATTGTGGAAGGAGGGGTTTGCGTGGTTGGTATTTGAAATAACTAATGATTCTAGGTTAGTTCTTCCAATTGCACTGATAGCTGGGTGGTTTCATCAAATTTGTGGATTCCTTGTTGGGGTGGAGAACGATCACATTTCCATAGATTGTAATTGTGGGATACTTTGTGAAAAATAGCTCTACCTATGTCAGGTGTTTGAAAATTAGACATTCTTTAGTAGGAACATCCAAAACTATTTGTGCCACTAGATGGAGTCCTTGATAAAATATTTTCATTTGAGTCCAAGTTCAATGTTCATGATGTGTAAATTTCGTTATGATTTCTTTAATAAATCCCATGGTTCCCATATGAATTCTCCATATTCTTGCTCAAAGATATAAATTTCATTCTTGAGTTTCTAGGTTCGGATATGTGGAAATTATTTATCAAAATTTTTTTAATCTCGTCCCAAGTCGTTCTGGATTCAGGATCATGGATTTTTGAGCCGATATTTTGCTATATCTATTAATTAAAAAGGAAATACAAAAATTCTTCTTGTTTTAAAAGAAACTACATAGTTGTGAAATGTATCAGAATCCTCCAAAAAATTAGAAATATGTTCAGGCTTGTCTTTTCTCGGAATACCACTAAATTGTGCTTTGGTCTAGATCATATGGATGAGTTCAGGATGGATTTCACAGGTATGGTAATTAATTGACTAGATAACGATTCTTGGAATCAAACCATGGGTTGATGGAAATCCAATGATCATGATGGTCATCTCATGGTGCATCAGGTGTCCTCCCGGTATGATTTTAGGATTTGGTGTGTTAGGTCCCGCATTATGATGTTTCTCAGCCATTGTTGACTGAGGAAGTTAAAGAAGATTTATTTCAATCATGGGATTGAAGTCCAAAGGTTCTTAGGATTTAAGGTTCCAGAATCCTGTCTAGGGACATTTGATCCTACAATGATGATGAAGGAGAAGATGCAAGGGCATCTAGAACTGAAACACCGAAAAGGGTTGGGGAAAGGTAATCATATGTTTTATAATACCTAGAGTTCAATGAAATGGGGTTTTTATCCCCGCACCAAAACCATAAATTTGATGACCTATGTGCAGTGGTGTCATTACTACCTCTGGAATAATTCAAATTTGAATATAATATTTTTCCCAAACATTCACCAACTTCTAAGATGTAGTGTAGTGGGATGATGGGGTTGAGTCCACTGTGATACTACTATTTAATCATTGAGAGGATCTCATTTCTAAAATTACTGGAGTCCATTCTAAATGTATTTTGTTTGGGTGTTTGGTTTATGTTACATTTTGGGATGAATTTAAATGGTAAATGAGGGGTCAAGATCATGTTGAGTATCTGGGTGAAGGATGTATTTTAATTATAACTATGGAAACATACTATGTATTAGTATACGGAGAATATAGGGTTTAGTAGTTGAATTTGGTCTTATCATGTAAGTAATATATATGAAGCCTATATTCTATGGTAAGGAGGTAGTGACATCCTTGGTGCATTATGTTTGGTTTTTTTAGTAGAAATTACCATAATCTAGTGGTCATATCATAGTCTACTCCAATTAGGATAGGGTTGTTTGTTTGATCATCACATGGTTAGGGACGTTCACACAAACAGGATAGACTGAGGGTTAATATCCTAGTCACTAATTCAATTAGGCTTTAAATGTATAGATTAAAAGATATATTTAATTTTTCAGATACATTGAGCTCAATTCCTACTACTAAGAAATTTATCTACTCATTAGGGATAGTGGAAAAAAAGTAATCTAGAAAAACCATGCTTAAAATATTTATAAAATAAGAGATTCTAGGATGATGTAGGGAAAACATGCATAATAGAATTATGAATTTTACTAAATTAATTAACTAGGACTAAAATCAGAATTGAAATTTTTGCGTGGAATGCAGAAAAGACTTTGTTCTGAAAAGTAAGCTCCATGAATCCTGAATTGAAAGAAATGTAAAAAAACTATGAAAAAACTGTGTTCAATTTGGTAAATAGTAAGAATGGATCACAATGAATTAATAGGGGAGATGAAAGTGTTCTCTCTATAAATTTTAATGTTGTACCACTCAATTACTTATATAGGCATTTTGGGTCATGACATGTACCTATGGTATATGACGTGTACCCTCAATCCTTATCATCTTCCATCTGCTCTTAAGGTGGAACGCGGTTCTCACAGATATAATGTTTGACTAGGTAAATGATGTGTAGATATGTTCCATGATGTGTACTACGGATTGGGAGATTTTGTGCGGAATCCTCATGGATTTCTCACTAACTAGTTTGACTGGGTTTCAGGATGTGCCCGTTCTAGTCACAACGTGTATAAGATTATTTTCTTTATAGCTTCATGGACATGACTTGGATTCACGACTTGGGATAGGTTGGGATTCCTAGGTACAGGATGTTTATTTCATCATCACAATGTGTACTTGTCCAATTTTTCACATTTTATGCCTTCTATTTATTGATAACCAGTGACGATTGTTACTAAAACATTAGACACATACCACGTTCATTATAAAATAATTAAATGAAAAAAATATTAATAAATGAAAGTAAAGTACATATAAAAACATGGTTTATCAACCATGTATTCTTACCTCATATAAAAATTTTCATATTTAGTATGAGATTCAATTCTTGTTAGTCATAACAGATCACCACAAACTATAATACAGAGTGATGAATATCAATTTGTGATAAGTAAAACTTTTTCTTTTAGGTGATTTTATAATTTTACAATTTGTGAAAAGTAAATGATACCACATATGAATTAATAATAAATATATATTTCATATATTATAAATAAAATAATTCAATTTTTAATTTTTATATAAAAATCATTAGTATCATTACCCAAGAGTCTTTACATGAACTGTGTGTTTCTACTACGATTATAATTTAATGAGTGTATCTTATATATTGTCATTTGTATCCATGTTGAATATTATTACATCACCCCTCTCATTGATGAATCTTTTTAGATGGTATTTTCAAAGGATTTTTTTGTCATTTGAAGAGACCAGAGTTACTTTGTTCTGAGTATTGTCACTTTTTTTCATAGTCATTATTGATTTGTCCCTCAATTCTGGGAACCAATTCATGTTTAGATATTAAATTCGTGATCTAAACAGCTTCACTCATTATATTTATTGATGTGATGAAATTTGTTCATTATGTTGAGTTCAATATAGTAATTTATTAAATACTCTTATAACTGATTTCACAATAATTTTGGAAAAACACCAAACTAGATTGATATTTCATACCATCATTATCAAATATAAAGCTACCATCTCTTTAGTAAACAACAAAAAGCAAAACATTACCTCCAACAGTCAAGAATATTTACTTACTCTTTAACAAATAAAATTTTTCTTCATTGAAATCGAGTGACACTCACTAGCTGTGGATTGTTATCTATAGGTTATTATTTTAATGCATGAGTCATAAGTTCATGTAAACATCATGTCATACTTGATATAACCTATATCAGATGTGTAAATAATTCAATCCATCCTTGATAACTCATAAGAATTACTTTTTTGATATATATATTCATTCGATGTATATAGTGACCCATGTATCTTGTACATATTATTACATTAATCTTAACTTAAATACCCACTAAACATGTCCCAAGGATATATATGCCTTGTTTTTTGGAAGAATTGTTACTTAAGGAATCAATAAGGAACTAAAATATAGTATATATATTTCAATATTATAATGAGGAACTAAAACCATATAATTATATATTTTTTTGTAGGATAACACTTGGAGAACATGAAAAATGGGTGAGCTATAAACCCTTACAGGGGAATAATCCTGATAGAAGATCGTTACATATGAGTTGAATTGGATAACATGATATCATAAAAGAAAAGGTAAATGAATAATCATCTGGAGATATGAAATAAATAATATGGAATCATATAATCATATAATTTTAGAATCAATAAATATATATGTCACAAAAATAAGTCAAGTATCATTAGTTTAACAATATAACAAGGTGGAAAATGTCCAATTATGGATTAGGTGTACTCTATAGTCCCATAAATTTCATCACTTCAGTTATAGACATTATAAGATTAATTAAATTTCTATATGGGTTCACCCACCATAAAATGAATATATTATGTGTTTCACAAAAGGGAATAAAAAACAATACATCAGAATATGGAATTCCCATGGAATGTAATGTGATACATAGTTTTTATTCAAAACTTCATCAAATGATTTTTCATGAATATTAAAAATAGAAGAAGGAATTAAATATATTGGTAATTAATATTTTAATAAAAAACAATAGGTCTTAAATATAGATTCGATTTAAATAAAAATTAATGTGAAGGGGAAGTTAATTGGGTATAGAAATGGACATTTTAAAATTATGATTATGAGGAATCGGGAAAAGAATCTTAAATACGGAATGAATATTGAATTTTCAATGAAACATTAGTTATTTTTTATACTTATTATATTTCTTATTTTATGAATCCATGAATGTGTTAAAGACAAAACAGGGTGCTTATGGATAAGAATAAAAGATTTAATAGTTTCCTTTAATCAGATTTTATTTTTAAGAATGTGTTGAGAGAAAAAAAGTAAGTCTTCAATAACCACAATAATGAAAGGGATAATAAATTTGGTAAATCTATAAGATACATGTATATATAATTTTAATGAAATCCATAATATTATACATAGAGGGAATGTGCTGAATATTGAAAAAGGTTTTATTTAATGAAATAAGGGGATTCTAAGAGTTCCCTTATCACAGGTTATTGACTCAATCAGTATGGTTTACTATCTTCCCGAATAATAAAATCTAATTTTTTAAAACATTTATTTTCAATAGTTTTTAACAAAATTTTATTTATTACTATAATTATCTATTTTATACTAATTTTTTTAAGAGATCATTATTATTCTTACTCTCTTAAGGGTATTCGTTTCCCTATTCCCATGTTGTTTTACTTTGTGAATAATTATTGAAGTTCATTTAAAATGGTATTAAAACTACAGAAGTGAAATTAAATGTTTTTCAATTCATTGTAGTAGAGTAAATGGTCCCAAATATCTAAAACTGTTCTTACATTGGAATTATTCATTTAGGATAAAAATTATCATTATGAAATTATTTCATTAAATGTTATTACTTTCCATCAAGAACTTCATTTATTTTATTCTATTCTATAATTATTAATAAACAATTAAAAATTAAATAAGTTATAATATAGATATTATTATAATATTTAACCAAAATATTATTTCTATGACCATAAATTATATTTTTTGGAAAAAATGAGTTATTATTTTCATAGAGGTGATGATGCCACCATAATATTTTTAATCTTCACCATTTTAGAATTTATTGAATATTTTTTTGAGATGTGATATTACATTAAAACAATAAAATTAAATTATATTTATTATAGTTGATTAATTATTTCATGCTGGATGGAATATTTGGGGTGGTGGTAGATGATGATAATATTAAAGGGTAGTTTAGATAATAATAATACAACTTTTGACATCCGCTACTAGATGAAATATTATGACACATTTGTATATAATTTTCTTAAATAAACTTATTGGAAATAGGGTTGGATTTCGGGGAGATATATAAAGAATATAGAAATATATTAAGCATAAAATGTATGGGGATTGTGGCTGGTGAGGTTTGGTATTTATAATTGAGTATAAGAGATTTTTCTAATACATTATTGATTAGTTTGTTATTTTTATCAATGCTACCAACTATGTTGATTATTGTGACTATATATAGTAATAAGTGTATATTAGTTCAAGATAATGGTGTCTTACATCATCCATCACTGGCTAAAAATGTATTTAACTTTTAATGTTATGTACAATATTTTGATGTATTTCACTATTCACTAAAAATTTGATGGTTTTAGTAAAAAATAAACCATACATTTTTCATCATATAATTTCAAAAAATTAAATTCACCTTACTAAAATAATTTCATAAATATTATTATATTTATATCTAAATAATCTATATATATTTAATAATTTCTAATTTTATTATTATGGTCAATTTTTTAACGCTATAAAATATTAATTATTTTCTAATAAAATTATTATAATGTTTAATTAAACATAATATAATTTTAGAAACCCATTTTATGAAAATATAATTTTAATTTTTTTTATGTTGATCATAAAAATGTAAATTAATCATTTTTTTTTAAAAAAATCCTAACCATTTTTTATCATTTCAAAAACATTTTTATATTTTTAATGATATAAATATACATATTTACATTATTTAATAAAAAAATAGTAATATAAAATAACACAATTGTGGTTACTAGTCTAACATAGATGTTTTGGTTTTAAATTATTATATTAATAATCTAACGGTCAGATTTCTAATCCAACATTTAGAATTTAATTGGTAATATGGGTTCCCTAACTTCATTAAAAACATCATATTTCATTAATTCTTGATTCATTTCAATTTTTCTCAAGTTTATAAATATATTTTAATTTTAAAAATAAAACATTCCATATTAATATTTGATTTCATTTCTATAATGTTGTTTGTGAGTATGATATAACCTGATGATAGATCAATTCTAAATTTTAATATTATCATTATCTTATTTATTATTATTTCTCCCATTATAAAAAATTCATTTATTATGGATATATTTATTCTATAAATTTAATTTTCATATCAATAAAATAAAATGGTGTTGCCTTTATCATGTACTGAATGTGCTATATAAAATACTATATTACTAAATATGACTCATTTATATAATTAGAAGAAAAATTCAATTGAAACAACATTCTGGGTCATAATATTATAACACTGGTAAATATCCCATTTTGGAGCTCTTAATGATTGAACTTTTTATCACTTTGACAATGTATGTATCCTGACTAAGTCCAAGAAGCCTCATTGATTTTTTTTCTATAGATCTCTATACATAATATGTAAGAAGATTCAACTATCCCTTTCCTAAAGAAACACTTTTTGAAATACATCTCTATAGATTGGAGATTCAAGATGTCAATTTACTAACTATTATATCACCAATAAAAAATATATCAAAGGCTACTATACCACCACAAATCATATTAAATAAAAATTAATTATTTTAATTCTTAAGGATACAAAAATCTTGGATTTCATCCCTGAATTATATATTCCAAATCTGAGAACCATAAAATAATCCATAAATGGATTATTGTTTCAAGTATAACATATCAATATCGTTTGGGAAATAAAACAAATTATTCTATTTCATATTAATTAATTCAAATAAATTATCATCATAGAAAGTAGTTTTTGATATATATATTAAATATCTTATAATCATAATAAGCTATTATGTATAAAAAGTTAAAATTGAAATTATCATCACAATAGTTGAAAAGAATATTTAAAAATCAGTTACATTGAATTCATTATAACCTTTCAACACTAGGAATGATTCATAGGAAGTAAATCTACCATACATTTTGGTTTTATTTTTGAAAACCCACTCTCAAGGTATTGGAAAAATCTTGTTATGTGGGTCCACCATTTTAAAAAACATGATTCGTGTATAAAGATTCTAAATTATATTTCATGAAAATAAACCATTTCCCAGAATCATAACACTCAATGGTCCCTTAGTAGATAGTATCGCATCTCCTATAAGAATTAATTCTTCAGAATTTTTGAAAATAATTCCATATATCTCAATTTTAGTAAAATCCTCTTAGAGCAACATAGGTTTTTGTAACATGATTTATATTTATTCCTCATCAATTTATAGAACTGGATTAACATCAAACCTAAGAAGACTTCCTATTTGTTAGTCATAAATTATCCATGTTAAAATTTACAACCAATGAATCCTTTATTTATATATTTTGTTTCAATTAGTACACTGGTTTTTGAAATATTTTCTTTATTTATTAGTATTATAGATATAATATTCATAATTTTCTAGGGGATAACCAAATGATAATAATTTATAATATGAAGAGTTAGGATTATTTGTATTTAATCATTCAATAAATTCATCACCACATTAATGGTTAATAATTTACATAACATGATGTTAATATATCCATATCTCAAATCGTGTAACTATGATCGAATTAGATGGAATAGAATTTATTACAAATGCAGCAGCTTCAAGAGTAAAACACCATAGTGAAACAAGAATGCTATACTAACAAATCGGTGATAGAACCATGTACTAAATGTGACAAACTGGGTCTTGGTGACAACACAGATACCCTGCCTTAACATGGTCGTCAGGTCCTGGCCTACTGGGTTCTACTAGTTGCCCCGCAGACATGTGGTCCCCACTCTGGGCCCCACCCCCATGCTAGAATGGGTAATCTGATTAATTACTATCCTCACATGCCAATACATGTCTTTTCCAGTGTTTTTTGTCCTCACTCGCACACACCTTGGGAAACATCCCAAAAGTTCTCCCATCCCGATCACTACTCCAGGACAAGCACACTTGACTATGGAGTTCTAATTATACCGGCTCCCAAAAAGGAAGGGGGACCTTGTTGACATGAGTCATATCATTTAATCATTTAACCCTTTACCATTTTGGGGTGTTACAATCACACCCCTTTGGATTATAGTTTTATATACCTAATTTTCTATGAGATAACCAAAAATTAACAATTTCTATGATATATAGTCATGATTATTTGGAGTCAATCAGTCAATAAATTCATCACCTCCCTAATTCATAATAATAGACATAATATGATGTTAATCTATCCATATCTCATATAATATCACTATGATCGAATTAGAATGAATAAAATATATTAGAAATTTAGAAACATCAAGAGTACAACCCAAGAGTGGAACAAGAATGTTATACTAACATATAATTGATAGAAAAATGTAAAAAATGTGACAAACTGGGTCCTGGTGACAACACAGACACCCCTCCGTAACATGGCCACTAGGTCCTATCCCGCGAGGTACTACCAATTTTCTCACAGACACATAGTCCCCACTCCGGGGTCCACCGGCATGTTTGAATGGTTCATCTAACAAATGAATATCCCCACAGGCCAACACATTTTTTTCTAGGGTGTTTTTTTCACTCTCACACACCCTGGGAATTTTCCAAGAAGTTCACTCTTCCTGATCACTAATCCAGGCCAAGCATGCTTACCTATGGAGTTCTAATCATATAGGCTCCCAAAAAGGATGGTGCACCTTGTTGACATGGGTCATATCATTTTTACATTTAACCCCTTATAATTCAATGTGTTATGACCCCCCCCCCTAGTGAAAAAATTCATCATTGTGGGCCCTACATCTCAACCTAGGCAGTGCACTGCACGTAAGGCTAATTTCCACAATGGGTCCCGGTGGCAACACAGACACCCCACCTTAACATGGTCGTCAGGTTCTAGACCTCAAGGTACCACCAGTTTTTCTATAAAAACATGGTCCCCACTCTAGGGCCCACCCACGTGCATGAACGGGTCTTCCGACTAATGTCCATCCCCACATGCCACCACACGTCCTTTCTAGTGTGTTTTCCCCACTCACACACACCCTGGGAAACTTACCAGAAGTTAACCCATCCTGATCACTACTCCAGGCCAAAAACGCTTAACTATGTAGTTCTAGTTAGTTAGGCTCCCGAAAAAGAAGGTGCACCTTGTTGACATGATCATGTCCATTAGTCATTTAACCCCTTATCATTCTGATGTGTTACAATCACCCACCCATTAGAGCACAAAATCCTCATTGTGGGCCCTATATCTCAACCTAGGAAGTTCACATCACTTAAGGATGGGTAGAACCTCTGATACCAAATGCGAAAAACTAGGTCCCGATGACAATACAGACACCCCACCTTAACATGGTTGTCTGGTCCTAGCCCGTCAGGTAACACCATTTTCCCCAAAGACACATGATCCCCACCCTGGGGCCCAACTATGTTTCGGAACGGATTATATGACTAATGATTATCCCCGCAAGCCAACACATGTCCTTTATAGCGTGTTTTATCCTCACTCACAAAAACCCTGAGAACCATCCTAGAAGGTCACCTATCCAAATCACTACTCTAGGCCAAACAATCTTAACTATGGAGTTCTAATAATACAGGCTCTCAAAATTGATGGTGCACCATGTTGACATGAGTCATATCATTTATTCATTTAACTCTTTATCATTATAGGGTGTTAAAAAAAGTAAGAACTAATCCTCTCATACTTACTATTAAATTTTTTATTTCTTAGATGATCGTGTTTTTAAAATATTACACAACCCCTTACTTGATCAATAAATTCCTGGCTTATATCTTCACCACCATGGTATGAGTGGAAAATTTAATTAATTTGTCATAGTAGAATCTATAATTTGGTCTAAAAAACATGAAGTTGTGAAAATATTGAAAATTTTGTTTTATTAAAATCCTATATTCATATCAAATACAGTTAATGGATGATGATATCATGTCCCATAATCCACCATTTTAATGATTACTGAAGGGTCCACCTAGATCACTACCTATGAGATCCAATAGTCCACCAGCCTTGAAAAAACATTCATGATTTTTTTTCTTCTTCTTATTTCCTATTTGATAATATTAACACAAATAAAACAATTCATAATAAATTGGTTCCAATATTCTATATTTATAGTGGCTCTGGATGTGTTTCTAATTTACGTGTTCATGAAGTAAATTACAATGTTAGATTAGATGAGAGTCAACCCAAACATTTTTATTTTCAATAGTATTAATTATTATTTTTATATATATAATATATAATCCATTTTAAAACATTATTGATTTAATAAAAACTATCAATAATATATATAGAGCATTTTTTGTACTTGATTGAGAATGAAAATCCCTTTTTATCCCAATAGGATGTTAAAATAAACATTTTATTTTTGAAAGGAACATAATAAGGGTTATATAATTATAATAGTAATCCACATGGTATATATATGTCATAAGGGATTAATTATAATTCGGTAAATATTATTTCCGTCACTGATATAAATATATACATCACCCTTCATAAATTCCCTCAGAACATGGAGTTTATGTTTATCATCACAAATGTGTGATACACACACAATATATAATAACCATAAATTAGAGTTGGAAGAATTTATTTCTATGACATTCACATTTAGATGATCATAAAGATTCTCTTTGACTAGATATCTAATTCATAGATAATAATATATAGATATCGTATAGGTCATTCCTACTGGGAACCTCAAAGTGATTATCCAGATGTATTCTATAAACATATCAAAAACAAATCTGGTGGAAAGTAGCATATATTATATTATTTTATCGAACACTATTAATAAATATAGACCCACTAAAAATTTATGACCCTCTACAAAATACCCATTTTTTTAATAAAATATACATATTTAACTAAATAGTTTGTCTAATGTTTATTCTATTTCACCATTTAGTTATTTTAGTAGGGAATCATCCAGATCAAAACCATTGTGATTATTGGACAGTTAAGTGATAATTTTGTTTATCCATATCCATCATATTGATAATGCTAAGCCATATTCATTTAGTAAACTAATATTGTCAGGGTCTCTTGGAAAGTGAGAAAAAGACTCTAAGAATAATCGATCCAACAATAAAAATGTGGTACCTAGCTTTGTAATGACCAACCAATAATATTAATAATAGTTACTAATTACTTGTTTTCATTAAACATGAAAATCCATCATCAACTAGTTTTTCGAATGGCCAACACAGTTAGATGATTGTGGTAAAGATAAGGTCTTTTTTATAATGAAACTCAGACATAGTATTTTATAGGTGTTTTTTACTAAAATTTTTATCAACAAAATATATGTCATATTTATATTAAAATTATAACTATTTAAAATGAATTAAGTCATTATATTCAAAATTTTTACACCATAATGTATGAATTATTCAAAAAAATAGTTTTAGAATCCCCCTTTCATCCATCATGTTAATGTTTTCACACATCGTTAATTAAAAACTTTTATAGAACCGTAATTTTTTTACCCAAAAATATGGGACATGTATACTTATAAATATATGAAATCATCACATGGATAAGGTACATGAAAATTTATATTCATGTTATATATTTATATTATTATGAAAAAATTAACATGTTTATTCCATAATAGAATGATAGGAAACCTTCACCATTTGTGAATAATGAATAATCATATCGACTAATGGGAAATCATACACCAAGTAACTCTATCTTGTAAGACTATAATCACCTAAGAATTAAACTCATGATATCTCTAAATAAAAAAGTAAAAAGATGAAATATTAAAACTACATTTTTAGCTCATAACTCAAGTAAAAAAACAAAGGCCATGTTAGATAATAACATAAATATTATGGACTCTCACATAATGTAAAATTAAAAAATAAATTTCTTAAAATATATATTATCATTAAAAAAACATACATATTTTTCAAATTTTATCAGAAAATTATAAATATAAATTATATATATGAATTATTAGTTACGTAAACATGTTATATAATATTATAAATAAATATAAACATATCATATCAATGTTTATCTTAAAAAAAATATTATATAAATCATTTCGTTGATAGATTAAAATCAAAATTTTAATATTTATAATTACAAATTAAATATCCAAATTAGTTTTTTATTTATATTTGAAATTAAATTGGGCATATTTTTTGAGGTTATATACTCACACCACATTTTCTCACGACATAATTTCATATTATAATACCATACACTACTGGAAATGTTACCTTTCCCAACACTTTTATACCCCCTTTCCCAACGGTTTGGATAAACCGTTGGGAAATCCAACTTTGTGGCCACTTTTCCCAACGGTTTTGTCAAACCGTTGGGAAAGGGTGGGCTTTCCCAACGGTCTGGCCAAACCGTTGGGAAAAGTCCAATTTGTGGCCACTTTTCCCAATGGTTTGGCCAAACCGTTGGGAAAGGTCCAATTTGTGGCCACTTTTCCCAACGGTTTGGCCAAACCGTTGGGAAATCCTACCCTTTCCCAACGGTTTTCCAAAACCGTTGGGAATGGTCACCCAAAAACCAACCTTCCAACGGTTTGGAACCGTTGGTATAGGCCTATACCAACGGCTTACTTTCCCACGGTTCTCCAAACCGTTGGTATAGGCTATACCAACGGTTTGAAGGCATATACGAACGGTTCCAAACCGTTGGTATAGGTTAGTTTTCCAGTAGTGATAGTATATTTTCACACAAAATAGTGTGTCAAACATCATATTAAATGAAAACTTGATTTTATATCTGGAAGAATCCACAAAATATGTGGAAACACAAATTTTTGTTCAGTAATTAGAAAATGATAACATATTTCTCAATATGAAGACATATGCTGTATTAAACCATAATATACATTGATACTAGACTCCTCTTTATGTAAAATATTTGCCATAAAATAGAGTTTACATATCATATTATATTATATTATATTAATAGCATACCATCCATTCCAACATAGGACATATTGTATCTAAATTGTAAAATCATATTATTCTTCAGATAACCTCAAATGTTGATGAAGTATCAAATAGGTGTGACTTAGGTTATTTTCCTAGAGAACATAACACCAGGTAGTAAAATTAACATTATGTTTACATAAAATGTAATTTTAAGTGGTTTGATTATAATTTTTCTTCATAAAAAAGTTCTTCAATTTAAATAATAAATAAAACATGCTAAATTTTATAAATACATAGATCTAATAGTACTGATAGGTTTTAGGGGAAAATTTTATGATCAATAGAAGAAAAAACACATATATTCCATAAAAAATACAAAAAATGACAAATTTATACATGAAATATGAATAATAAAGAAACATTTTTTCATATATATTGTATGAAACAAATACCATCATTTACTATTGGAAAATAATTCATTATTCTGGTCAAAAAATTAAAAGAACAAGAGAATCCTTCTTATGGGAAATTAAAATTGACATTGAATACATAGACGTATTATAAGGATTCAAATAAATTAAGAGTTTTTTTATCTCCATTATTGAAAATAATGACTAAAAATATGTGATGGAAGAGAGATTCGTAATTCATTTGAAGAAATTGATGATCATTGACACCCTCCTACTGGTGGGATCACATCACATTATATTTTCAACCAAAATTAATTCTATTTAATGAAATGGGATTGTCATGTAATAACATGTAAATATTTTACAAAAAAATTACCTTCTTATAATTATATAGTTCACAAAAATGAACATATATAAAGTAATAAAAACTTTTAAATGAATAATTAATTAAATAATATTTATTTCTAGAATGTATGGAACCTATAACAATGAAATAATCACTTGATGTTAGAAGTAGTAATATGAACCTTATGAATTGTAAAATGGATTAATGAATAATCACCTCACCTAGGAAAGTATAAATAATATTTAGGGATCTTATAAATTAAAGTAATATTGAATTATATTATATTATATGTAAATAAATGTTTTAAAAATTATTATTTATGTGGAGGTATTTTTATAGGTTATCATTATTTAATTACAATTTTATGATTATTTTAATAATTATAATGAAAATAAATTTTCATAATATATAATCGTAAATTATTTTCTTTCTTTTGATTTTATGATAATTTTATGAGACCTTATTTATTTTTTCAATGTGTTATGAAATCAGTTATAATTTTAAAGTAAATATTATCTGAGTAAATGATGATTTTAATTAAAATTTTTATTTCTCATACCATGAAAATTAATTTAAAAAAATGGAGGTGTTTTTTGAATTATAAACGTTGAAAAATGATTTGGGTGAATTTTTGGTATTTTTCTAAAATACTTGAATTTTTTTGTTAATAGTAAAATATGGTAATTTATGATAAATTCTAAATACATGGTTTTTATAATGATTAATGAAGTAAGTCTGAGTTAAGAAAAAATAATTTGAACTAACTTGCACTAAATATTTTTTTTACAATGTTGAACACTATTTCTTTCCTTTAGCCAATGTAATAAAAAATGATTAAATAATCAGGAAACACCCCTCTCCACCACAATAAATGTCACTCTTCACTATATCTTCTCCTCAAACCTTCCAAGATTGGATACTTACCAAATTATATAAAAAATATTCCCAATTATCTCCCCCAAATATATGATCTCTTAGTATCATAAAAATAAAAACACCTTTTACCATAAGAAGGTTCTCAAGGAGGAGAAATTGAAGTGGTAAATTCCTCTCTCAGTTTCATTAAATTTCATTTCAATATCTATTATTTTCTTATTATATCCCAACATAACCTTATATGAGTTTCATGAGAACTCCATTATATTAAATATACTATAGTATTATGATGTTAATGGAATAATCCATCATGAATAAACCTTCTCCTCTCCTATTGTTCGAAAAATTAAATCAGCACCCATGATGTGTCAATTTACTGACATCATGGATGATGCACCTTCAATTCCCTTTAATTTCTTGATGGATAGTCATAAAAATATTTTTAATCATTGGAAAAAGAATATAATGTTTATTTTATAACGAATTATATGTTATGGAACTAATATGAATACATAATAATAAATTATAAAGCAAAATGAGTTTGTTGTGATCGAAAACATTCAAAGGTAACTTAAATAATTATCATTAACTATATATCTAATTATTCATCCTAAAAAATATAAGAAAATGATTTATAATATCATTTAACCATATAGATGTTAATTAATAGATTATATCGTCATTTCATTATTATTTTTTCAATTTTACATGAAATTCCATACACTTATACAAGCAACCCAATCATGAAAATTAATAAAATGAGCACTACTGAACGATGAAATTGAGCACATTAACTCATCCAAAAATCCCTAAATAAATATAATAAAATTATAATAAATAAATTAAATATATAAAATTTTAAGGAATTATCGATTAATGAATATAATTTGATTATTTAGGATATTAATAACAAGGGCATATCTTTTTCGAACTGAAGGTAAGGAAATATACCCGATGGTCCTTTTTTTTGCTTCGAGATTATCTTTCTCTCTCATTACCATAATGAAATACATTTTTTTGTTTAATTATTTTCAAATTTTTATATATGATCCAAATTATGTATCCTGATTAGATCATATGTATTTAATGTGCAGGAATATGTTTTAAATAAGTTTCCTTCTCAATTATTCATATAAACAATCCGGATTCTAGGGAACGTCGTGATTTCTTGCTCGTTTTCATTTGCATTCATACTATGATTTAAGACACCATTATTTTTATAAAATAAATCATTTTATCCTAGAAAACTATTTTGGTTCATTTTATCTTTTATGGAAAAAATATTTATTTTCCTTGTTAAATGTTCATTAATATTTTCTTTAAACTACACTTAGAGGATTCATTTTAAATGTTTCATAGACACTCCGTTTACATGTTTCCACTTAAATTGGACATCTTCTGTCATGTTCCATTATTATTTTCCCTTATTTTTTTAAAAAAAATTCATTATTTGATGGAAACATTAATTGATATTCTCATTTGTTATACCTAGTGACATGATTGTGATACTCATTGTTTTCCATGATAACCCTTTAATTTTTAGGTGGCATAGATATTCACGTTATTTAATGAATTATTAAGATAATTTTTATAATTTTTAGTTCTATAAGATGATATATGTGTAAATTTATTTACATTGATTTATTTTATTAAAATATAGAGCCATGGGCGTATAATAAAATGCTAGTATTTGTAATTAATTGAAATAATAATCAATTATAACATATGATAACACATGTATATGTCCACCATGAAAATATATTTATTTATTAATTGATTATATTGCACCAAAATGTTTATAAAAACAAATAATTTCAGTTTCTGTAAATTTTATATTTTTTAATTAGGGCCATAATGGGTTTCTAGAAACAATTTTTTATTTTGGGGTTGAATTTAGTTCAATTACGAAAATAATCTATGAGAATCACACAGTAGGTGTATAAAAATTATCATTAGATTTATATGGATTTCCACTTACGATAAATTATAATCTTAATTTATGGAATGAATATTATTCATCTTAAATTGATAAAATTAATAAATAAAATATTATTCTTTCCAAGAATTCAGTATTTAAATTTTATTTATTATTCATTATAATGATAATTAAATATTATATTATTTATTCTCTAGTTAAATTAATATAAATTTAAAATATTATTTTTTACATGATTCATAGATGTAATTTATTTAAATAAACCAAGTTAGTGTACTATTAATGGTTAAATAATAGTTTAATAGAGGATTTAGACATTGTTAGTGGTCTAATAGATGTATTTTGATATATATTTTAAATTAAATCAATTATTTATTTATTCTAAGTAGTGATAATAGATGCAAATTCCATATAAAATAATAGTTATTTATTTATTATTATATTAAGAAGTTAAATGGAGTCTTTCATTTAATTAAATTAAAATAGAGGTCCTCCATGAAATTATGACAAGCCTATACTTTTTATGAAGATAAATATATGTTACTTTTTTTATTTAGAACTCATATATCTAATTATCCCCTCATGTTGTAGATAAAAAATATAGGGAATTTATCCACAATAATAATGATTTTAGATAGTTAATGTAATATATTTCTATGTGCAATCAATACAGAATGTTGTATAGAAAATGATTCTGTTTCTCTAGTACCTAATATATCACGAACAATGTTTTGATATTTAGGGAAATTTTATGGATATCATCAATGAAATTATTATTTGGATTTAAATTGCACTAAAAACATGAAGGACATTTGTGATCAATTTTGAGAGGTCTAAAATGTGAAAGAATAAATTAAAATAAAAATTAGTAATAATATTTTTTAAAATTTAAATAATAAATTATAAATTACTCTTGATGATCACGTTAGAGTATTTGTTTAAATACATTATAGTGTATATGAAAAGAAAAAAAATCACACCCTTCCACATCAATTGTGCTCCAATTAATTAAGGGGAATCCCTATTATCATATCTTCTATGACACATTATAATTATTCTATTAGTATTTTCAACCAAAAAATCACCTCCATGTTAGTTTCAAATACCATGGCTTTTTCCCACACATAAATAAGAATTAATTCTAATGTAAAACCCACTACCTATAATTTTCTCATGAATCTAATAAGAACTAATATATCTCTAAACTTCTAAGATATATAAGGCTCCCTGTAGAAGAGTCATGACTTAATTCCATCACCACAAAATTTAATTGAAACTTTTGGGCCCTATTATTTAAATTACCAAATAGATTAATTTTTTTAAAATGGTTATATCCCCATGAAAACGTTATCTATAATATTCTTAAATAATACCTCACCTGGGCATTAACAACCCCATAAGGAATCAAAAAAAAAACCCCCATAATAAAAATTATTTCTATCTCATCAGAGAAAATTCCAAGGTATGTTGTTTTTATTAAATTTTAACATATTATCTAATAAGGTGACATCATTTAAAACCCACAAACAAAAAAATTTCAAACCATTTCACTAGCCTTTAATATACTAAGATGATAACCCTCAACTAACATTTAGATATTTTTATTAAAAAATGTCAACATAATAACTTGTTAAAAACCATTCACTGGAAGGAATTACCTTTCTAGTACCTTACTATATATTAATATATATAATACAAGAACATTAGTACCTTATTTTAAACATATATGTTCATTTAATGGATACTATAAAAAAATTTATTTATGAATCACATGGATACATTATCCCTAGGTGATCCTGAAATATATAAAACACATGTAGAGAATCTATTCAAATTCATTTAATATCAACCTATTTTATCACGATAATTTTCCCCCATTAGTCCTTATTTGGTTCTCCTTAATACATATTCCCATGAACACAAAAAATATTCCATGTAATACATAAAAATATGTAAACACATTGATTGAGATTACCATGATAATATTTATTTAAGATATCCAATTTTTTATGATCGATTAATTTTTCCTCAATTAAATGAGACATCTGAATCTATAAAAAATTACATGAATAATGATTTAATTTGATGAAAAGTAAAATATTTAATGAATATAATAATTATAATCCATGAGATCTTATACTGACCATGTGTGATAAAATAATATGATGAAGGTTTAATTCCATCATGAAATGAAAAAAGGGATCCAAATAAATTAGATATAAGGGGAGAGTTATATGTCCTGTATAAGAAAATAATAAAAAAGGAATACCAGATTTTTTTTATGAAAAATATTTTCCTAATTACTTAATAGTTCCTATATGATGTTCAGGGTGGTTTCTACATAGAGTTTTGTGGCCCTCAGTATAGGTCTGGATGACCATTGAGTTATCGGTGAAGAAAACTAGCCCTCTATTAAAGGGTTATTCAATAATTTGATTGATACCATAAATTTAGTGTATTTATAAATTGGTTTGGGTTCTTTTTATTTAATACAATAAAATTTTATTTAGTAACCTAATACCTAAAATCCCACTAAGAGTCTTTTCCATCGACTCAACTTCCAAAATATAAACTTTTCCAACATAAATATGTATAAATTATATCTTTAAAATTACAAAAACAATAGGCTCATATTTATAATTGATATAATTAAATTTTATTACTTATAGTATCCATATTCCACCAACCAATATCAATGTGGTTCGTAATATGTACCAGGGTGGAATTAAGAACCAATAACTCATATTGTCATTAACATATTAGAAAAATCCATTCAGACGTAGCATACTATCCTTATATAGGGTATCCATAATTGTAGAATTATTTCTCTTTTTCTCTATCACATTGATATAAAACATAGTTTCATACCACGCAATCATATATTAAAAGGTCTTAAAACAAAACATTACAATAAAACATAATAAAAACCACACATAGATTATCACTAGACTGAATTGTAAAAACATAAATAATATCACCCCATACATGAAAAAAATTTAATATATAGTGGAATAATAATTTAAATAAACATCAATAAATATTCACAAAATATTCCACTTTATATTTATTTTCTGTTTAAATTAAATAGATAAACACTAAAAAATTCAAAATGCCACATGTATTTCTTTATAATGAATTATTTAATACTAAATTAGAATTTATAATTATTAAATCATGTAAAAAATAATCTAATATTATCTATAAGAACATTTACATGGATTTACTAAATTTATTGACTTTTTCTTCTTTTTTTCGGTTTCCAATACCATGTTCCCACATTAATAGACACACTTTGACTCGTTAAATGAAATAAAAAAATATGGGCTAAGAACACCTTTTTAGGATAATATTAAAAAATATTTGATAAATAACCCTTTAGATCATTTCTTATATGAATCAATAATGTAAATATTAATTAAATAGTTGAAACAATAGGGTTGCAACCAAAAAAAATTATCACACACAGGAGAGAGAATAAATTAAAAATTCCTAAATTATATTAATTAATTTCAACTTAATTTACTAATGAAAAATTAGATATGTTGTTGAGGAAAACTACTATAATGATAAATAGATAATTTTAGAGAGAGTATGGATCAGATCATGTGTGTAAATTGGAAAACAGTTGAGGTGTGAGTTTAAAACATACTATGGTAGATAGAAATTAACTTCAATTAAAAAGATAGTCAGAAAATCCATCAGACACCACATGGTATGAATATTGTGCTTGATCTACTACATATCATATAAAACACCCTCTTAGCCCTAAAAATAATTTTTCTATCCTTTAAAATCTCCTCTAAATACAATTTTCATAATTTTTTATTAAAACACCATTCCATCATTGTAAGAAATAATATTACATTTATAATCCCCAAAAAATAATTTAAAACATTATTTAAAACATTATTTATTTTTCAAATCTAAATTATATGATAATCATTATGCTATATGTCTTCTAATCCTTATGATGAGTCATAATAAATCCTTATTGAATAACTACAATATCATTGTTATCATATCATTATCTGACTCACATGACTACTCTTGAGCATGAATATATTTTCATAATATTTAAATGAGAAGAATAAAATCCCCTTTTTGAGTAATATGTTGGTTAATAATAATCCCCGAAATAATCTTTATAAAACATCACATAGTCTCAAAACACTATATCATCATAATTGATAACATTTTATAGATTTCAAGAATATTTACCCAATGAGTACAGCTAAATAATGTTGTACATCGTAATGAAATATGATTTTAAATCTTCATGGAATGATTTATCTAGGATTAATTATGAAAATAATGAATATCCAATTTAATCATGGGTTTGATATCCACTTTGTTTTGACACATTATTGACTTAAACATGGTGATGAAAAAATTAAATTTTATTCGGTAACTCTTATCTAAAATGGTTAATATCATTAAATAATATATGGTTTGTGTAAGTCTTATCTATCTCTATTAATTTACATGATTATGGAATTAATATGATTATTTCCTAGTCAAAATATGTTCTAATCATTGTTATCTCTTCAATCCACATCTAATACTATCATGATCAACATTTTCTACAATGCTGAACTTCCAATGGTGACATATGAATCAATTCATAGCAATATTTATTTGTGGAAATTTCAAATAGAGATATATGGTTCTAATAAAAACAAATATATCAAAAATAATCTCTTTAAATAAATTTTTAAATATATGGATTTTATATTCATGTTTATTACTATTTTAAATAATGAAAGTAATAATGAGTTTAATATTATTACCTATATGTTTATTTAATTCATAAAAAAAATATTACTAAGTTTTCGGCTACTTATCCAAAACAATTAAAATTAGTAGTCTTTGAATAAATACATTCAGTCAATATGACAACTCCCATTTTTAATATTTGACATAGCATCATTTGTAGAGAGAATTAGAGAATTCATAGTAATATTATCCCCAATCACACACATATAAGTACTGCCACTTGTAAATTTATAAATACTAACAATTACATCTGTGATTATCTCATACAATTTAAAATAAAGATATAATGAGTTATCAAATGTTATTTATTTTCATCCTGTACGTACTAATAATTAGGGAATATGAAAAAAAAATTATTTTACACTTAGACACTAAAATTGCCTCTTTATATCACGATTCTTATTAGTGTACCTAGGGAGGAAACACCTATAGATGAGTGGTATTGAAATATAATTTTATCCCCCAAATGATTTCATAAAAATACTCTGCCATTATTTTCATGAAAATAATTGTCCTGGTGTAATTTTCTTGAAACACAATGCTATTAGAAAAATAATAAATATTTAAATAATCACGGTCAATGATTTGTTTCCCCTAGACTCAAAACAATATTAGTATTATAAAACTCACATTTTATAAGAATATGACACAAATTTCATTAATCATATCAATACAAAATAATAAAAAATAACCAATTTTATCTTTAATTCCTCCACCTCACTGATAATAAAATATATATAGTTCCATGTATGTACATCAACACTAATTTTTTTCATGTAAATACTAAACTTTTATGTTATTATACCCCATATATCATACCCATATCATTATATTATTATTAAAATAACACTTTTAAGGGATTAATTTGATACTTTTATTATTTTTGTATATAAAATATTCCCACAAAAAAATTAATGGTTGAATCATTATATGTCATTAACCACAATAAAAAACTAAAAATAATGAATCAGATAGTTTTTCATGATACATTAATTCATGAACCATAATCCACGGTTTGGTTCTACTATGTATGTTACAATTTAATTAAAATACCATAATATTCATAATATACATTGTAATCTTACACAACTATTTTATAACCAAGATATGTACTATGGAGAACTTCTACTTAAAATAATGAAATATTTTCTAAAATTAATTATCCTTGAAAACTTTCACTAAAACAATTTATAATTTATTTATTGTTGATTCAATGCTTGGAAATTCAATGATGAATAATAATAATAATAACAACAATAATAACCCAATGATGTTCCTCATTTTTAACACATTCTTAGGTGATTCTCATGAAATCACAATCTCTATCTACATAGGGCACATGCATACATACATACGTACACCAGGACACACACACACATGCATATATATATATATATATATATATATATTATTTTAACACCACATACCAAATTAATTTTACCACTAAATTATAGAAATGGTAAATATTTAAATATAAATAAACATGATTCTCTCAAAAAAAATTGATTTAATTTACATGTACTTTCATTTTTCAATATATGATCATGAACAATGTTATATAAAATTGACACACTTGACTAAAATGGAAAATAAATACTTATGAAATATCATATTTATCAAGGTAATAAAAATTATGCGTAATTTCTTTTACCAATATGAGGTCATTAGATAATAAAAGTTGAAATATTGAAACCTAAACACAATTGTAGTAATATCATAAAATCTCTCATAAATATGAATATAACATAATTTTAAATCTATCAATGAAAAAAATGAGATACCCTTAAAACTATTAAAATAAAATTTAAATCCATGGAATATTGTTATGTTTCTTTATCACGACCCAATTTAACATACAGTAGTTAATACTCAATTATACTCACTCATCTCACTTCGTTGAAATTTTTAGAAAAACCGATGGTGTGGACTTTAGCCAAATATATTACATTAAATATTGCACATAAATTTCAACAATTTTCTCTTCTATCTCTAAAAGTGCTATATTATAATATTGAATTAAATTTATTCCTTTCCAAGTACAATGTCAATAATTAAATCAACATATCACATTGAAGAAACCATAAGAAATCATCAATAAATACATTGTGAAATATCTATATGGATGGAAATGAAATTTTATACTCAACTTATCCCATATAAATTAAAAATATATTGGATATATGAGACATTGAATATCTTACATATATTATATTGGTATTTGTGAGACTAACATTAATTTATCATTTCCCATAACAATTCACAGTTATTCCTCTAGGAGAAGAGAAAGTAACTGTTAAATGATAAAAAACTATTTTTTAAAACAAAATAATCAACATTTAATACTAAAAATGGATAAAATAATATTATAATCATGTGAAAAAATGACTGAATGATTCAAAAAATCTCCCACTACAGTGGAACCTACTAGTCAACAATAACTCTACTTGATTATTCTAATGAAATATTTTTTACTTCTATAATGTAATATGAAACATCCACCTCTTATCCAAAATGTTATACTAGATACACAAAAATTTAAAATGAACACCCTCATTTAGTAAATACATTTTTGGTGTTGAGGGTAACTATAATTATACATCATATTTTACATGACCCTTCACCCTAATTGATGGTATATTACAATGAATTAATATCTATAGGTAACCCCAAAAACATATACTATTTATTTAACATGAATTATTAAAGTACTTTTCTATCCATCTAGTTTGTTGAATAACTATATGGGTTTTATAATTTCTTATTTAAATGGATCATGTATTACCACCCCTTAGAGGATATACTGGGAAGAAACATTATAGGGGACTAAATATTTTTTAATATTGACATATACTCTGATTGACATGATATATTCATGTAATTGAATTTAATTTCAAACATGTCAACACTAAATAATACTCATCACCTATTGAGTAGGGGAAGAAAAAATAAATATTATTATTGATCAAATATCTATCTCCCGAGATTTATTTTCATCCTTACAACTTCCAGGTAGTATAGGTCAAAATTCATAATTCCTAAAGTAAAACAAATACATTATATCTTATCTTCTATAAGAATTTGTATAATATTTTTTTTATTCTTATAGTGGGTAGGATATATGAAAAAACACACACTAAAAGTATAATTTTGAAGAGATAGAGCAAAATGATTTTCTCATCTTATAAAATAAAATAAAATAGAATAATACCTTGATCATTTTTGAATACTCTATTAAGAACATGTACCCTAAAAAATTATAAGATAATTATCATTATATAAAAATAATATTTTATGGTATTGATACTCATAAAATATCTCTTAGAAACCAATCCTTATTAGTCACTTATTCCCAAAAATCTTCATCCCAATCCACTAACCATTATTGAGAAACACCTTATAAAATACAATCCACTCAATTTAATAGAATTCCCTTATGTGAATTGAAATTAATGGAGACAAATTAAGCCTCTCAATACAGTTCTGTAAATTATAGGTATTTTATTTATTGAATTGTAGTTGACATTGTAAATATATTACCTAGTGATTTAGTTCCATCATGAAAACTCATCATTGGATAACATATATTATGTCTATTTGAAATATAGTCAAATAATATATATATTTTAATCCCATTTAATATTCCATGGTAGAAAATGATCTTTTCACCACATAATGTACCATAAGAAATTAACAGGTTTTTGTATTATTTAATTCAAAAAAAAATTAAATACATTTTATGTAAATCTTAAACTCTTAAAGAAAAAAAAAGACAAAAATCACAAAACAATAACTGCAATTAAACAATACCATTAATCACAACACCACTAGATTTAAGAATATTTTATACATATATACATACATATAAGGAATGAAACACAGAACCTTGTATGTTTCTATGAGTTTATGTACAAGTATAAAACTATTTACCCATATATTAATGTGTTCACACAAAATTTATTTAAATATAGTATCCTAAATGGTAGTCCATTAATAATGAACATCCACTGCATCTTATCCAACACATTTTAATAGAAATAACATGATTGTTATTTTCTATGAAATTAATTTTCTGGAAAATATCAATATATAAATATTCATACCAAGAAATTGAAATAAAAAAAAATTAAAAGAAAAACCTTATATAACAATATATGACCCACCTATTAAAAGAAAAACTATAAAACTACATGAAAATGATAGGTAAACCTCTACTACCTTCACTATAATAGCCAAAATGGACATTTCCTTCTTTATTATACCTCCTTCCTTTGAGTTGGAGTGATACACTACCACCAATGGATTTGAATACACATAAAGGCTTGATTACATGCAATAATTCATCACAAAATAAACACAAAACAAAAAAGGGAATTGGACTGATGAAAAAAGAAAAATTAATAGAATTACTATCATTTTGATGGTTAATGACTATTTTCTCAACCAAAATCAAATTTCAATTTTAATATGTCAACTAATTTACAATCAATAAAAAATTCTCCACTAAATTCCAATTTTATTATTTTTAAAATTAAATTCAATGTAATCATTTTAATTACTTACTATTTTACAAAAAATAATGATACTATTAAAACTCTCTTATAATTATAAAATATAACAAAAAAATAGTTAATAACTTCACATGAACAGTGTCAATTATTTTTCATCAATAAATTTTTTAAAAAATATTTTAATATTTTCTTGAGACAATAAATTAATTTGAAACAGTAATGTAATTATAATAATATTAACAAATTAATGAAAATGTATAAATACATTTCCATTTTTAAATTCTATCAATCCAAAAAATACAATTAAAGTTATATAAAATCACATTCATGGGGTTCTATTTAAATTTTTTTATATATATTGGGATAAATCGTAAGAATCAATTATATGTAAATGAATCATTAAAAATGATGTGATCTTTTACTAACCATGTAACATGAGGTCCCAAAATAATTATATGTTAGGAATATTTATATCTTATTTACGGAGTCCTATAACTATAATTATATCTTTATTAAATTTATAAAATTGTGAATAAATTAATAAATACATGAATATAATAAATAAAATGTTTAATAACACATATTGAGATTATAAAATCCAAAATTTATATAATACCTGACCATAGATAATTTCATTTCCCACTGTAAGTCAAAAAATATTTCATAAGGTAAAAAATAAAAAATAGTGAATTCTGTACAATTAGATAATTATTTATAGTTTTAGAAAAAATATCTTATATATTTTAATGTTATTTAATAGATATAAGAAATAAATCAAAAGAGAAATACATAAAATTTTATATGGAACCAATAATAATCCTTCACTCGTGCAATATTTATAGAAAACTGACAAAATAAACATATAAATGAAACATACCAAAATAAACATAGTTTTTTATAGAAAATTATTTAATTCACGAACATATAATGATATTTATAGAGATCATATTGATGTATAGAAAATGTTTATATAAGTTATACGAAAGGAATGGAGACCAAAATCACACAGTAATGGACTCTGTTATTCCATTGGTTATTATATCCATCATTTACACCAACCTTTATATGATGATCAACCATAAAATAGAACCCTGTTACCCTAACATGGATCAAATCAATCAAAATATACACATTAATGAGTTTTAGATATAGTGTTTATGAATAAAATAACTACTTCAATGTCTCAATATAACAGTAAACCCCTATTCCGATGTTATGATATACACTTCTTTAATAAAGTGAGTCTATAATCATAAAAACCCAAATAGATACACATGAATCACATGAATACAATAAAAAAAGTACACAATTACATATGTTCAAAATAATATAACCAGGCAACCACCCTATTACTAACCTATACTCCTCAGTCACTAGAAAATACTTCAAACTTAACTATATGTAATTATATAGAGGTTTTGGGAGAATAGTCATTGAAAAATATGGATTGGAAATTATCATGGATATCATCATTGATTTTCATACCCTACTTGTGAAGGGAATAATCATATTTTTATTATAATCATATGGGGTAAAATAATGACATTAATGGTCCTTAGGAGGGAACATCATAAGAAAAAACCTAAAAAGTATATAATCTTAGATAATATATTATCCTAACCTATCATAATACAATGAGATGAAATATTAATTTCTCTATCATTAACATTAATTCAACATCATGGGTTTCCATCTAATTCATAGAATTAAGAGTCAGGTCATTCCACCATCAAATTAAACAAATATATTTCCACACAATATTATTAATATGATAGCATGGAAAAAGTTTTTATCAAATCCTCTATTACATGTGTTCATTTCCATTGGGGTGTTTCTATTATAGGATTCATATTTTTATGCCATACTAAATAACTACCATTATAAGGTTTCAAAACAAAAAAAGATGAATTTGAGCATCATTTTTCATGTTTCAGGTGACTAGGCCATGACCATGGTGTTATATGTCTTGGATAAGTAGCAACAATTTTTCATTATAATTAATGGAAATTATAGAAAACAATTTGTATTAACTTTTATGTGTTTTATATTTATTTTGAGTTCATAGACTTATAATGTATTTTCATTAGATGAAGATAGGTTCTTTTTTTAGAGGTTAAATTAGTTAGAGTTTTGATTTTGGAAGATTTATAGAGATGATTTTATATGTCATAATAACTTAATCATAAATTTACTAAAACAAAACTTGAAGCACTAAAAAAATCAGTAATTAAAATTTCTAGATAATAATGCAATAGAGATGATTTGGATTTCACTAAGTCCTTATATATATTTTATCTTTGTTGAGGTAATTGAATATTTATAATCTATATAGACTATTACAAATATGTCTTAGAAGAACACAAAAATGACAAAAAACAATTCCTATTATTGGGTATATTCAACAAGATCATTTTTGACGGAAAACTAGTGGATGATAAAACAAACGACATCAACATGATTCAATGTTAGTTGGAATTGATCTGTGTTATTTTCAAGGATTGGTATTGAGAACATCTGTTATATTCATCACACAAGGAGTTATTAGATGAAATGGTTACCCTGGTGACTAATTAAGATTGTATGATGATCTAAGTATTTATATATAGTAGAGATATAATTCTGAATGAGGATTTATTGTTGAAAAAGATCTATGAATTCAAAATGAATTATTATGGTAGAAAATATTTGGTATATTCCACTAGAAGAATGAAAAATTATAATTCATAAAAAAGGAGATTAAGGAAGAAATTTATATTAGTTTAATGTGGTCTCATGTGTCTTAATAATAGGAATAAATCCACTCTAAAGATATATTCTATTTGGGGAAGAGTTAGTTCAAGTTTATTTTCACTTGGAAGTGAATCCAAAAAATTATTATGAAATATATAAGAGGTCCTTACTGAATTCCAATAGTTCACATAAATCATGGACTATAGATAAAATATATTATTTTAACTGAACATCTGATTGATAAAGTATAAGGTATTATAATTCTTTAAAAGTTAACATATTAAATATTTTAAATAATAAATCACTAATGACTATGAAAAAGGGGTATGATTTAAAAAAACAAATTTTTAATATAATTTCATTTAGCATGAAAAATATTGTGAGGTAAGATATTGTTTTTTGTCTTATAGTATGAATATGTGGGTTTATATAGAACTTTTTGGATTTATAATTGAATGTAATACACAATTCTTTGTGGGATGGTGAAAGAGGTAAATATATAACATTGTACTTGTTGATAGTTTTAGATTGTGCAATTAAAATGATAAAACAATATATGAAATATTATGGAATGACTACTTTGGTTAGATAAATGATAATGGGATGAAAATCATTGATGTTTAAATAACATTGATTATTAGAATGATGTAGTATATAACTTGTGATGAATACTATAATGTATCTATTTTTCCAATTATTGACTAGGAATATTTTAATGAAACTATTCAGAGTTGTGTGACAAGACCATGACTTATTCATGGCCCTGAAGAGGTTTGGTGTTTGTATAATAAATTTATTAAATTTATTATATCATGCCCTTGTGGATTTTCAGATATAATGTAATAAATACATAATAGAGTGTTGGATCAAAAATTTGATACCTATATTAAAATATAAATGTATATTTTAACCCCGTTGTGTCATAATGTTGGTTTTCATCGGCTGTTCAGTGGAAGGAGGTAATAGAGGGGATCAATAATTAATTAAATAGATGATTTTATTTTATTGATTAAAAATGGGTATAATATCCCAATTTCCTTTCTTTACCATTTATTGTATAGGGGAGATTTATCCCTTTCATTATGGATGAACCAAGTAGAAGATTAGGTGATAGTAGACTTCATCATTAAGAATAATATTGAATGTATTGTGGTGCAGTGGATTTGAGTAATTGATTTAGAAATTAAGATCTTGAGTTTCTCCCCAATGTAAACATATATTTAATTATTGTGTCATAATATCCATACATTAATTATTTAGATGTTTCAAACACCTTATCTTGACTTATAATGACCCTCACGTGGGCTGATCTATGAATAATCGAGGAAGATGGTGGTTTTTGGGGGTTTGTAGAGATTTCTTATTTAGAAATCCTGATAAAATGACATATAGTTCATGAGAACATGTGATATGTTCCTACAATTAGGAAAACAATAATTATTTATGACTAAATGACATGTACTTGGAGTACACACCATGATGTAGAACTATCCCTATGGTCAATTAAAAATATTTACACCACATGTTAAGAAGGCATGGTCATATTATAGTACAAGACTAAACCCTATGGGTCCTTGGGAATATGAACATAGATAGTCATGGGGATTTGAACATGGTAATGGGACAATGTAAACATAAATGGTCTGGAGGACATTTCTATAGACCAATATATCATTACACATTGTGTACTCTATGTACACACCATTTATATTGACATGGAAATCCAAGACATGTATACGAGGAGACATTCCTAGGTTTCTATGTGTGGTTACATTCCATGCAACCATATATACAAACAATGTTCTTTTCTTATACACAATAAATAACATGAGGGGACATGGACAAGTTTTTTTCCTCCAATAAAACATTTTCTACCCTGGGAGGACACAACATATACTCTCCTTTGATAATTATTCCTCACATATCTCCTTTTTTAAGACTCGGATTAGGGCTTCTGAGTAGTCGATACTAATTTATTTTATTTATTGAAGGTGACATTGGAATTTATTTTGGTCTATATATGTGACATAAGGTTATAAATGTGGGACACTTATTTTAGTGATGTATAGACTACTGATCAATGATATCATTTCATTGGTCCATACCTATGAGGTAATAGTGAGGCATCATGTCACATTCCTAGAGAGTAATTCCCACATTGGTATTTGTTTGAATAGTGTTTCGGTATCCCGCTATGTGACATGTGGTGTGATTCCGGATCAATGATACTGCTACCATGGGTGGTGTTTATGTAATATTCTCCCCCAATATGCATAGGAATAATATCCCTTGCATAGTGGTTTATTCCAAATAATCTTTTGAATACCATATAGGCTTAGGGGGTCCCCTATTTATGTATTGGGTTGTTTACAGTTAATGGTAGGGTCTGGTATACCCCAACGTCCCTAGGTAAGATTACCTATCTAAGAATTGTGATATTTTGAAGGCCAGTAAAATTTATTATTGGTGATACCAATGGTCATGACTCCTCAGATGAGCTCCTTCAATGTTATTTATCCCATGGAGTGATTTCTCCTGGATGAACATAATCTTGCGGCTAAAAGAGGAATCTTGTGGATGGATTTATTGAATAGTCCTCTTTGAGGATTGGGGGTTGGATTGATTATATTTGAGTATATATGGGCCTTCTTGTTGATATTTCTATTATCCGGATTTTCATTTCATTGTTATGGTAAGCTTACTCGTTGTTTTTTACTATGTAGTGGAGATGAAGACCCCCATTCCATATCATATGGATTGTTATACCCTCTATACTGTTAGTTGAGATTACTATTTATTTTTTTCCCATTTGGATATGTTTTAGGCACATGATGGCTAGTTATATACTCCCCCGATCATGTGATCTTCCCATACATTTCCAGTATTGTGCAGAAGAAATTCTTTTTCACCGATCCCTTGGAAGACTGGGTGTATCTGAAGCATAGTTGATCTAGATAGTCCACTCTTTAACGGATGTGTTGAATTTGATAGTATTGTACTCCAAAATAATAGCTTGGGATCATTAATTAATTTTTTTGGGATTATATTTGTATATTTATTATTTTATGTATATTTTTGATAATCTAATATGGGATATTGTTTTATGTATGCATTATCTAATTTTTCAAAAAAAATTGGGATATATATGTATGAATTCATTTGTAGTAGATGTAATTTTCCTTCCAACATTGTATGGGTATTTTGAGATGTGTGCATGTGTACTGTTCAATTGGAATATGTACTATCATGGGTGTGATATGGATACTCGACATGTGTAATTATCCCCTGGCCTATTAAAGGAATTCTTGGACTGTCACACATGGCAAAGAACCATCCAAGAGGGACTCTGTGGGTTTGGTTATGATAGAGTGGTGTTAGAGGAAATATACCTTTATGTATTGTATACGAACATAGAGATGTGGGTGTGTTAATGTACCTTAGGATACGCCCTACTATATGTGTGATATGATTAGCTGGGCAAGTATCTACCCCTCATTTTGTTGGAGGGGGGATTGGGGTGTCGCAATCCACTTACCATTGGACAAGATGGTCCTAGAAGGTTGATTCCTGATAGACTAGTATTAGAGTAGGTCATATTAGATCCATATTTTAGAGATTATTTAGTTTTGTGTGTTGGATTAGTAATTAAGTAATTATTATTATGTGTTTCTATTTCGTCTCCCAGGACATGGAATCATATACTAGTTTAGAAAGTGATGTATATATTCACCTGGATCATGAAATACTTATTTTTTACTTTGTACATAGTGGAACTAGTAATAGTGTTAAAATTTGTACATACATGTTATATGAATGTTTTGTGGTTATCATGTGCATCATGAGTCTTCTCGCTAGATATAAACGTCAATCATTGTATGTCTATATTATTCCAAGGAGCTTCTGTGAAGAGAGTGATATAGGATTCATTACTGGTACTGAGATGATGATCTTCCTAGTGATGAGGCATTAGTGGAGGGTCCTATAAAAGAGGTGGTGCCTATAGGTGGGTTTCGAATCTTACCATTACCCATTAAAATGAATGTTCCATTTAATGTACTAGCTGAGGGTGGGTTTATATTGAGCGTAGATCATGGGTTTTCAGAGAATATCCCTCTTAGGTTTGTGGTGAGAGATACCCCTAGGAAAATGTGGAAATTCTTGAGCTAGTTTCCAATGTATGTTTCAATTTGAGGAAACATCCATACTATATTTCTGTGCAAGAAGTGAGTCTTGTTTAGGAATATATATGGAATTGGAGGATTCTAGTGAATTTGACACACATTGAGAAAAATGTATCTTGGATAGAGTTTGATATTTTATTCAAGGAGGATGTTTATCCCACATCATTTCAAGTATTGTACATCCAAAATATTCTATAGATATAGTAGGGAATTATGACCAAGGGAGAGTATTCATAAAACATATCCAACCTCTCATGAGACCCTCTATATATGGTTTATGATATATTAATATGAGAAGTTACCTTTGAGTGGGGACTGCACTAAGATATCATATATAGAGTGATATCTCTTTTTTATTTCTACTTATGATGGATTTCTTGATAGGCTTTGGTAGTGGAGCTCATTTTTATTAAGAATACATTGACCGTTAGTGATAGTTTGGGGAACACATAGGATATGACCTCAAAAATTGGTATCTGATGCTTGGATCAAGAATATGGGAATGAAAGATGCTTTAGAATATGGTCCCTGGTTAGAGGTTCTATATTTTTGGGCTCTCAGGATTGTTCTAGTCTGCTGAGAGGGAGTGGGTGTCTCTATTGTAATAGATGTGGACACCTTTCACTTGATTATTCAACCCATCATAAATATTATTGGGATATAGTTTATAAAAAATACCAAAAATTGATAGTATCAATTATAGTAATATCTATAATTAGATATATATGGTAGAGGACCTTAGATGGTAGCAGAAAGTGGATGAACATTTGACATAGTGCCACCACAACTACTATGTGGTCTATTCTAGGCTCAACAAGCTGATGGGAAAATGTGAGGATAGTTGCAGTACATGAATGAAAATTTCTGAGAGTAGTCATTGAGGATTAGTTATAGGACATGTCTTAGATACTTTAGATTCAACACTGATAGACATAGGTGGGGTCTATTTCCTAGTTTTCCAATTCCCTTTTTTGAGACCTATATATTTTGTTTGATCTCTTATCTCAACCCCTGTGCTAGGATATTACGACGAGAAGGTTTTCATGGGTTACACATTTATTCCAATTGTTTGACCTATCTTTTGGGTGGAGAGACTATTATCGTATCTCCTTATAGTATTGATTAATGTTATGATATTAACATTCATATGAACTTTTTATCCATAGTTAATGCACATAAAAACTATTTCATGAAAAAGATTTTGTTTTTCCACAGTAATGGATGAGGTTTTCCTTCATCATTGAGATGTTTACCAATGTTGAGAATTATGGGATCATATATAATATGATACATTTGATAACTCTTTTGTTGTATAGTATTACCCTTGGAATAGCGGATGTTATAAGCTAATATCTTTCTACAGTTGTGGAAAAGTATATGGATGTCTTTATTAATGATTTTCTAGGTTTACCTCTCCATAGAGAAATAATATTCTACATAGGATCATACTGAGTTACTATCCAAATATGTGCATCTGTATATAAGATAGATCCAAAAAATATTCCTGGGACAATGGAGTAGTTGGCATATTTATAGAGAAACGGATTTGTTAGACCTAGAATGTCTCCCTAGGATTCCCCATTTTTGTTCTCTAAAACGGTGAATATAATATTGAAGTTTTTATGAATTACTATAACCCAAATGAGGTTACCATGATCAATAATTATCCACTATCATGGAACAGTGACATATTTTACTAGTTGAGATGCGTGAAATGGATCATGAATATGGACTTCTGATCAGGTTATCACTAGTTTAGAGTACAATATGAGCATATACCGAATATTACAATATTATTTATCTAGTTTCATTATGTGTACATGGTGACACCTTTTGGAATGAATAACTCCCCATAAGTGTTCATGGTAATCCTGAATTGGATATTATATCATTTTATAGGCCTGTTTGTTGGTGTCTTCCTTGATGATATCCTAGTGTATATAGTGCTTGAGGAGGAGACCATGAAACACATGATAATAGTCCTTCACATTCTCTAAAAGAACCAGATTTATAGGAATCATTTTTTGTTTTAGTTATAGATTTTGTTAGTCCCAATTCTAGGACTAGTCATCTCAGTATAGGGTGTGGAAATGGACACAACCAATCCCATAGAAACATTAACATGGAATCCACCCATGAGTATGACTCAGGCACCATGATACATTGGGTTGGAAGGATATAATTGTTTAATCGTGCTGTATTTATCCATGATATAATCACCCTTAAATTATATAAAATGAATGAAGTATCCAATCTTGTGGATGTATAGGTTCTATGAATATTTTCAGGAGTTTTGGTAGATTATGATTAGAACCCTCAACTTGAGACTGCTAGAGGAAGGCATTTTTGTCTGTAGTGTTTTGCAATACCTCCCAGACTGAACATGGATGTTTTATTATTCATAATTAGGTAGTGATTGTTGATTAGTCCTTACAACAGGTTCCCCATCATTATAAATAAATGAACCATTATTTTTTGTTCGTAGTCAAGATTATTATCCCAATAGATTTTGTGAGACTACCTTATAGGTGATAGTTTTATAATCTATTCCAATCAAAAGTGTCTTAATTATATCATATTGTATGAGGATATTAACTCGAGGAAAAGGTGTTGGTTAGTGTTCTTATAGGAGTATGTCTTTGAGAGTGTCTATATACTAAAAATGATGAATTTTTTTGTATAATATCTTAATAGGATACCTTCTTCATAGTTTCTCAATGAGGAATCTAAGAAGTTCTCGTCATGGAAGTTTTACTTACTGTATAAAGATGGTGAAACTTTCCACAAGTCAATGGTTGTTACCCCAGCACATTTATAACATGTTATTCAGCTTAGCATAAAGATACTTACTATGAGACCACATATATTTATATATCCATATAAAGATTGATAGAACTATTGTTTTAAATATTTTTCATGTGTATTTCAATGATTTAATATCTTCCAATTAATCAATTTTTTATGAATTTCATCATTTATGGTTTTTTGGTGATTTTTTGGAAAAAATGTGTTTTTTTAATTTATGTAAATTAAATAGTTTTATATCAATCCAGTATGTAAATAATAAAATTTATATTTTTTTATCAAAATGGAGTTATTATTTTTCTAACCTTCCATTTTTCGGGGACAACAAATTATTCTTTTTGACCCAGAGCCAATTCAATATCCCACAAGCCCATTCAAATCAATCATGTTGAAAATTTATTCTCACGGGAAAAATAGACACTACCTTATTAAATGAGGCATATTTTGGGATTCTGACCTCTAAATGAGGTAATTTTAGCTGGATTATAACATAAACTCTAAGGGGTATGTTGAAATTAAATTTCATGGATCCATTCACTCATTAATGCATCCTTTGGACGACTTAATGTGGAGTAGGTGGAACACCATTATTCATCCAAAAACATTCTCTTCATTAATGCTTCCAAAAAATCTTATAAATGAGGCCTATGTATTTGAATGTTTTAGGGTTGAAAAAAAAATTATAACATATTTTAATAACAGATCTTGGTGATTTTCGACCATCTGGTGGGACAAACTAAAGGAAACATCTGAAGAAAATATTCCAGAGGATAAAATTTTTTGGTCTTTGTTTTCTATGTTTTGTTCTTCTTAATTATGTAATTCCTTCTTATTCAACATTATTTAAGGATAAATTTCACATAGAGGGGTAAAATTATATGTTTTTTTGGATGTATGTGTTTTCCTATTTGTAATTATTATGTTCTTTCAATCAATGCTTTAAGATCATGTTCACTCTTCTGTATAGTTGTTTTCCCTTTCTATTTGTGATTTTTATTATGATATACAATTGTATTTGATTTTAGATTCTATGTTTTATTATTTCTTTGGTTAATGATAAATATATTACTGTACTAGGTTATGTTTTGTATAATATGGAATAGACATGGGGATCATGGTGATGTACTCCATAATCTTCAGAATGTGTGGGAGGGTAGTGATCATTCATGACTCTTTGGGATAAACATGACCTGATTGGGAATTACCTTAGACAGTTGGCAGTATTTGCTAAAACTTTTAAACACATAATAAGGAGTGAAGAATAAAATGATATTTTGGTATGGTTTATTCGCACCATATCCATTTGACCAAGTGTGTGAGATGAAGTGATTTTTAAATATCACTTTTATCAACATAGAAGAGGAAGATTGGATAATGTTGAACTAGGATATCATAACAACTAAAAAATTAACCCTAAACTGATCGCCCTTATCATTTAATAGTTTTCAGTCACACGTTCTTTCAAATTTTCTGAAATTATTATTCATAATTTTATTCCTTTTTTAGTTTCATACTTTTCTTTTCAAAATATAACAATGTAAAAAACCATATTTCTCTCTAATTAAATGTGAAATCTTGATTCTTGTGTGATCTTATCCAGAGACAACCTATGTTAACCACATTACTGCATTTTTAACATAATAAATAATGGTTTTTTTCAAACATAATGATAGGAACATGTCAAAACAGGGCACCATTAATTGGAGGTGGTTATAACAATATTTTATTTACTCTTGTCAATTCTATTACCAAAACCACAAACACTAACAGTTTCCCCCATGAACCTCAAATTTAAAGAACCGTATTTAATAGGCTTGGAAAAATTAATTTCAAATATTAGTTTGAGTAAATTTCCCTTAAATCATGAGTAGAAATTCAAGTGATCACTCCAAGCCTATCATCATGACAGAAAATCAAAAAACAACATGTAGAAACCATTGTGCACCAAAATTCTTTAAGAAAAATGATAAACCATCTATAAAAAGTTAAAAAATGATAACATGATTCAATTGTTCCCAAAATTTCATGGATTTTTATGATAATAACCAAACATTCATATTAAATAGTTCATGCATGTCTGCTCTACTTTTAGACCTCGAGGAGTAGCTAAGGAGCAAGTAAAGTAGAAGGAATTCCTATTTTCATTGGACGGAGCCACCAAATAGTGGTTGTATGTACTAAAACATGGATATGAGCATGATCATAATTACATGGTTATATAATTCATGAAAATATACTTCCATACCTCTAAAATAACATCCATCATGAATAAAATCTATACAATAAAATAATCATAGGGACAAACTTATTATGAGTACTAGGAAGGGATTAAAAAGATATGTTCTAGATACTAACATAATGAAACATAATATTGTCACATTCTTGAATTATTTTATCTATGATTACTAGGTATTGATAAAATCCTTTTATATGTATCATCTAGAGGTGAATTAATTGATGAGTCTCTAGAAGAATCCAAGGTGTTCATTGAGTATATTTCCTAGAACTCACAACTTTTAGGTACAACAGATAGTGGAAGAATAGATACTCATGCGGGTAGAACATATCATACATCACCATTATAGGGAACTAAAATTTATGAACTAACCATTATGATGAGACATATGGCTCTGAAATAAGTGAGTTAACAATAAGAACTAGGCAATTCATGTGGTTTATTCTCAACAACTGATCATTTTCCCTAACCAATGTTCTGAAATATATGGAATGTAAACTAGTACAATAACATTTTAGCAATGTCTTTTCCAAAAAAATAAATTATGGATAGATCCTTACCATGTTAAATATAGATTTAGAAATAAACATAATCAATATTTCCCCCATACCAAAACTAGATCCAAAACCAACCTCTATTCCTACAAAAAATTCAAAACATACTACCATTTCAACAGAAGAAATATTATAACCATCCTTATTACCACAAACAAACCACTTTCTAAATCCCCAATGAAATTTAGTCCACCATTTCACAACATAAAATTAAAAACCAATATTAGATATATAATATTGAGGGGATGCAATATACCATAAAAAAGTCATCACCCAATTTCAAATGTCTCATGGAATTCCTACGAAAAAATATAGGGAAACATGCTTCCAAATAAAACCCAAATAGAAAGGATAATTTCAGCATGATAAAAACCAGAAGTGAAAAATAAATATCCCCATCATTATTCCATGATTCAAAAACGTGAAAACCTGAGTTGAGGCAGATTAAAGATGGAAATTCTAAAAATTATATGAAAATGAACCAATAAGATGTAATAAAAGTGATGGAGGGGAAGGATGGTCCATGGAAGAAGAAAAAACTCACCATTTTAGAGACAACAATGGCAGAAGAAATACTTATATATATAATCAAATATATTCCTAGAAGAAGAACTTGAAATAGAAATTCTCAAATCCTTCCAGAAAGTGGTAATTAATACCTTTATTTCTGATGCACAACAAAAATTCCATGTTATGAAATTTTTTTGAACTATTATTTCACTAAGAATAGGTTACTTAAAGGGAATTAGGGGATCAAATTGGTTAGATGTTTTTGAGCCCTTATCACCAAACAATTTCCTACATAACTTCATGATCGCTGGACATTTTACCTTCCATGAACCATTATTGGTTATTTAAATATATCTAATGATTTTTTGAAATAGGTGCTTCAATTAAATAATTTATTCACTTAGTACACAAATCATTGAATATAAGATACCTAAATCCTACCTGATTGGTGTCCCATCTTACAAACATATCCATAGTTTTTTCGAGCAGAAAGTCAAGAGTATTTCCCTAAAAAGGTACATGATCTATTATTCTCAACTAACTATTCTATGATGAATATTTAATAAGATATGATCCCATAATAATCAACCATCATTTTAGAGTTACATTTATTAAATACAACCAAAATTACCATCAATATCTATGAAGGGACATGAACACCTGAGTTTGGAGATTGCACTACAAACTTCAATATTTTTGACTCCATGAGGAAAACATAAGATGATCACTCACTCTTATAACTCTCCCATGATGTTCACACTGAACCAATTTAATAATTAGGAATGTTCTATTAATTATTAACCATATGGGAGAATATTTATGTTAAAATATCATAGAACATGTGAATGCTTAAAACTCTAGAGATTTTGATTTTATGTTGGAAGAATTGGTAATTCATGATTTCACACATGATTTGTTAAATGATTAAGAAAATTATATTATTTATTGTTTGTAAAAGTTAAAAACTTCAGAAGTGGGGATCCTCAATTTAATTTCATTACATGATCATCCCTCTGATCTGTAATTAAAACCACTCCCCTTGTATTTCAAATTTGTTTTCCATTTTTTGAGACATAACTTTCCAGTGATAATATATAATAATTGATCTAAAACCCAAGAAAAAATTTGATTGAGATTTAGATAGATAATTTAAAAGTAATTGGGTGGATTGTATGTGATATCCTATGAATAATCCCAAAAATATTCTCACATAAAATTATTCATGAGGGTCATTCCAAACCTATTTTCCATATCCAAACGAACTTGAATCACACATTGAAGGAGGTTATGAAGAAGAATATTGAGAAACTCTTGGAATATAGGATCATTTATCTCATTTTATATTCACAATGTTTTTCCCCATTTATTTAGTTCAAAAACAATTGGCCTAACCATTGTGATGAAATGATCCAAATGAATAAATCCTTGTGAGAATTTAGAATAGCTATAGTGTGTGCATTGATTTTAAGATGTTGAATCAGGTCATTGAAAAAGATCATTTATACATCCCATTTATTGATCGTATGTTAGAGATATTTGAAGGGAGAACACATTATTTTTTTTTGGATGGATTTCTTGGTAATTTTCATGTACCTATTTCCCATGAGATCAAGAGAATACTACCTTTACTTGTCCCTTCAAAAAAAATCCATAAAAAATAATTTCAATTGGATTATGTAATACTCCTGGTACATTTTATATTTTCATGGAAATTATAATTTTTAATTACATTGATTATTTTTGAGAGATTTTCTTTGATGACTTCACATATTTTAAAAATTATTTTGACCATTTTTTGAAACATCATAAAAAAGTTTTGAAAACCTACATTGAAAAGAATATTATTTTAAATAATCAAAAGTACAATTTCATGGTTTAAGGAGGAATTTTCCTTTGGAATGTTATTTCAAATATATGAATTGAAGTTGTTAAATTAAAAGATGATGTGACGAATTAATTTCCTTAGCCAACTTATGTAAAACTTGTTTGATCATTTTTTAGGGAAGGTTGGATTTTATAAGAGGTTTATCAAAGCTTTTAGTATGATTAATCTACATATCTCTATATTACATTTGGATGATGATGATTTTTATTTCAATGGTGATTCTAGGGAAGAACTTGATGAGTTAGATAGGAGATTAATTACACCACGAGTGTTGCAACCACCAAAATTATGAAAATGAATTTGAGCTACTTTAGGATTATTCTAACCAAGTAGTTGGAGAATTATTTTCATATTTAATTAAGTATAGGCCACAAGTAATTTAATATACCTAAAAACCCTTTTATGTAGCATAATTTAATTCCACCACAATATAAAAATATTTTATTAGTAGGTTTCTATACTTTAGAATTATTTAGATCATATCTTCTTAGAACTAAATTCACTCTGTTTTATGATCATGAATGTCAGAGATATTTAAGGAAGAGGACTAAATATAAACTAGGGATAGTGAGATAGATATTACAGTTTTAGGATTTCAATATAGAAATCAATTATAATATTTATGTTGAAAATTAAGTGTCACATCACTTAAGTGGATTTCCCAGCACTATTGAAGCTGAAATCACATACAAAGAACCACTAAATGATCACTTTCATAGATATCAGTTGTACTTGGTTGAAGTATTAGTTCCTTAGTAGGAAGAAATGGTCACTAATCTAGTAACATCTGAAGTACCATATCATTTCAATTTCCACCAAATTCAAAAACTTAAATCTTAGTCTAGATATTACATTTTGGATGATCCATTTAATTTTATGATTTTCAATTACAACGTGATAAGAAGATGTTTTAACGAGAGTGAAATTGGTTCTGTATTTTAATTATATAAAAATTTGTCTTTTGGATGTCACATTAGAGATCAAAGGATAAAAAAAGAAATCTGGAATTTTTTTCCCACCACATTTTAAATATTCTAATTAATTTTAATAAATTTCATTTTTTAGAAATATTTCAATGATATATGAAATGAAACAAAATTTATTAAATTTTTGTAAGATTTTTTTATGTATAGGGGATATCTTTTGTGGGTAATTTCCCAATTTCTTTTGTAAATTATTATATCTTCCTTTCAGTTGATAATGTTTCAAAATGGGTGCAGGAAAAATCTACCATGACTAATGATGCTAATGTTGTTTCTGATTTTTTTAGAGCTAAAATATTTTATAGGTTTGGAGTTCACAGATCCATCATCAGGGATCAATGGACTCAAATTAGGAAAATTATAATAGAGGTTATGGTATAGAAGTATACGGTGTATCATCAAAGATCAACTCCCAATCATCCAAAGACTAACGGTCAATATTAAGTGTCAACACAGAAAATCAAAGGAATTTTGGAGAATACTGTTTAAAAAATGGAAAGGATTGGATTGAATGGCTGGAAGACACATTATGGGTCTACTATAAAACATACAAAACTAAAATTATAGTGAGTCCATATAGGTTAATTTATAAGAAATTTTTCCATCTCTAATGGGAATTGGAACATTAGGTGTATTGGGATATGACGGATTTGAATTTTTTTCGAAAGAACAATGAAAGAGAGAAGATTGTAATTAAAAGAGTTGGATTAAATTAGAAGGTATTATTTTGAAAATTATAGGATTTACCAAGAGTGAATGAGAGTGCCACATGATAAGATGAGCTAACAAAAGGAAATATATCCTTGACACAAAATGTTGTTATTAAACACCAAACTGGTGATGATAACAGGTAAAATTCATTCCATATAGGAAGGTCCATTTGTAGTTATTCAATTATATCCATTCAGTGATACAGAGATTGTGAAGGTAAAAGGGCAGGATCCACTAACTATTAATAGACACAGGTTTAAGTAATTCCAAGGGATCATTCCATCAGATTCTGTAGAGGATATCACACCCCTCAAACCTATTTAGAAAAAAATACATTAGTTCATACCTCTCCTTAATAAATTATTTCATACTAAAATTCAATTAAAAATTAATTTACATTTAAAAAAATTATTGAATGAATTGCGTAAAATACATTAGTTAACTATGGGGGAGGGAACCATAGTTGTTCAGGATTTTAAATTTTATTCATTTTGTTAATAAAAAATGTGTTATTCATATTATTTTGTTTTTCAATTTTAATTATTGGTTTTTAAAAACATTAGATCTAAAATAATTATCTTTCATATTTTTTAAACCCATTTTAATGAGTGAAAAAAACTTCAATTGAAACTAATTTTAAATGAAAGATGAAAATGGCATCGGTTCAAGATCAAATATTTTGGAATTTCATGAAATGTACTCTGATTTATGAATCTCATGCCACATATCCATGTATTTATCTTTTAAATCACATCCCTACGAGGCTTCTGAATATTTTTTTATTGTCTTATTTAAATTAACCCCACTTATTGAGGGAATCTAACCATTCTTTCTTTAACAATAATTTTATTTATTCATGTCAAAACATGAGTGTTTGAGATACATGAGTTTTAAATGATTGAGGCATTTCATTGGTTTTAAAAACCCCCTTTTAGTAAAATAATTTTTATTATGGCCTAAATATCACATTTAATATTTATATCACATGTCATTCATGAAAAACATATTAGGTTTTTCAAATTACAAACCAATTTTCCATATCCAACCTCCTCTTTAAGTGAAACTGTATGATCTAGTTGAAATTACGTGGGGGGGAAGATGTCTTGTGTTGTGACAAATTATTTATAGATAAAATGGGAAGAAAACAAATTTCTTATGAGATCCTTTTTCTACTAAAAAAACAATATGTTGAATTTTGTTACATTCCATATCATTATTGATAAAATAATGTGTACCTTTCTAAAGCTTCTAATAGATAAATAATGTTGTGCCTATCTAGAACATTGATGAATAATTTTGTTTGAAATGATTGAAATTTTCATGTTGAAATTCTTAATGGTGTAAAATTTACATTATTTATAATGATGATAGAGTTTATTTTATACTATAACGAGAGAGGGTGAGACCATACTTGAGTGAAAATTAGAATCTTGCAATTTTTCTTCCAAAAGTTCCAAACCCTCTTTATTCTGATTCAGATTTTTTCAAAAAAAATCATACCAAATAAAATACTAGAAAATAAATAAAAATTCCTCATGATAAAAAATATACTTCATTCATAATAGGTGGATATGTATGAATTTATCAAGCCTGTTTTGACTCTTTCATTTGTTTGGATGAGAAAATCCTTATGGAAAATTAACATTTTTGGGAAGAGAGAAAATTAATGTGGGGTAGGTGTTTTGGGTCCACGGTATAAAAATTATTATAAAATATATTTAATTGTATAACTAGAAATAATGCTTATTTATGATTAATGGTAATTTTTTCCCTGTTTTTTAATTGGTGGATTTCATGGGTTTGTGCTTTTAATTTTCCTGGATTTTATTTAGATGCTTACTTGTCCAGGAGTCCTAGTGATAAGGGTGGGGGAATTCATAGAACTAATATTTTCATTATTTTTAAGTGATTTTCAGTGACATAATTCCATACAATTAATTAATTTTAGTTGAGTTATATCATTTATGGATTTTTGGTGAATTTTTGGCTAAAATGTGAAAAATATTTAATAGTAGAAATTAAACAGTTTTCTATCAGAAAAGTTTGTAGGGGATAACTCTATTTTTTTTCTAAACAGAGTTATAATTATTTTTTAGTATTCCTTTATGGTTGGTATGAAACCTATTATATTAAACATAGATCCAATTCTAAATCTCATAAACTTAAAAAAATCAATCATGTTTAAAAATTGTTCTGGATTGAAGAATGGGCCCTACCTCAATAAATGAAGAATATCTCAAGCTACCAACATCCAAATGAAAATATTATTACTTAATTAAAATTAGGACTCTAGTGGAAAATTTTAAATTCTATTTCATGTGTAAACACACTCATTTATTAAATCCTTTGATTGAGACAAATTAGAAAAAGTAGAACGTTATTCTTTAACAATAAAATTCATTTCATTGATAAATAAATATCTTTTTGTTCATGTGTCCTATTAAGTTGAAATTTGGAAGAAAAAATGAAAACTAAATTCCAAAATTCATCCTAGAATGAACTATGGATATTTTTGTCCATTTATGGGGAATAAATAAAGCAATATTCTCAAGGAACGATTCCAAAATTGGAAATTTTATATTCTTTCTATTCTATATTTTGTTATTCTTAATTTTGTAATTCTTAATTATATCCCCTTCATCATGTATTCACATCACATAGAGGGGTAAAATTCAATGTGATTCGGGAGGAAAATAATTTCCTTTTTTAAAATCAGGATTTCATTCATTTAATGATTTATGGTCATTTTCTCTCTTCTGTGAAGTTGGATTCAATTTATTATAATAATTTTTAATATGATATATGATTGAACTTAATTTTATATTCTATTATTATTATTTATTTGGTCGATAATAAATATTTACTTATATTAGGTTCTATATTATATATGATTGAATAGACTAGGGCTTCGTGGTGAATTACTCATCGATCAATAGTATGTGTGTGGGGGGGGTAATGAATATTCTGGATTGATTGGGTGAAAAAATACAAGATTTGGAATTACCTAAGTCAATTGGGGATATTATCTACAACTCTATCACATATTTTAAGGATTTTAGACCAAATTGAGATTTTGGTAATGCTAATTCTCAGCATTACCAATTGATCAAGGGAATTAGATTAAGAAATTTTTGAATCATTATTTTGTTAACTTAGCCGAAAATTATTGGATGAATTGAAAATACGATAGCATTATAGTTTGAAAAATGACCCCTACATGATCACTCTTATCATAAAATAGTTTTCAATCTCTTTTTTTTCAAATTTTCCTCAATATTTTTCTTGATTACTTTCTATTTTTTTAGTTCCTTTATTTTATTTTCAAAATTAAAAAATTTTAAAACCCCTTTTAATCTCGAATTAAACATGAAATATTTTATGTTATGTGCTTATCCATGGAGACAACCATGTTTAACTACTTTCATTCATGTTTAAATTAGTAAATAATTTTTTTTCTCACCCTAATACCGGAACATGTCAATGTTCCCCCAATAGGTTCTCTGAAGGTGGGGATCACATCATACATTTTGGAGTATTAATGATGGTACCAGTGTCATTTTATGTGATGTTTTTAAGGTATATTCACACATATCTCTTAGTAGTTCATCCAATTATATAAGCGATGTACCTATACCATTGAAATCAATTACGATCGTTAGAGATGAGGAAGCATGTAGTAGAGTTCATCTCTTGAGGCTAATATTTTTAAGGGTTGAAAGCTGAGAAGTAGGTTCCAATGGGTTTGGAACAACCCTATTAGAGATCTGGTGTTCTATATGTGTAAGAGACAACTAATATCAATTAATTACGTGAGATTATTATTTAATACCATGTTTTTTCTTCAAATAATTATTACGGAGATGATGGTATTAGGTTTTGGGGATTTTTTACATTTGAACATGGTATTCCACTACTAGACTGATGACCAGATAGTGTGGACCATTCTAGTTAATGAGAAAATGTTACAATAATGTATGTTGGGCTTTAGTAGTAGTTAATAGGATCACCTACCCTTGTTGGTGTCTTAATTTAATAATGGATACCCTTAAACCATTAATATAGATGCATTCAAGGACCTATATGGTAGAATAATTAGTTAACCACTATGTATGAATGATTCTATTGAGTCATTAGTGATGGTCCTAGAGTTGGTGCGAGCTATAACATAGAAGGTTCAGATCATCAAAGAGTTGATGCTGACATCTTAGGCCCTTCACAATCCTTATATTGGCCCATTATGGTGTCATATGATGTTTGAGGATGGTGACCTTATGTTCTTATAAGTCTCACCTCAATGACTATTACAAACATTTTTCCAGGGAGGCATGTTATCCTTGAGATTCATAGGTCCTTATTAGATACAATATAGGTTTGGTGAGGAGGAATACCTCTTTCCCACATGACCATATTTAGACCGAGTAAAGAACGTCGTCCATATGTTATAAATGGGGACATATGTACATGAACCATCACATGTTATCAACTAGCTTGAGTTAGAAATCAATGATGAAGTTACTTTTTTAGAGTACCTATTATTTATTAAGGATTTTTAGGTGAATATACTCCCTGGGAGAGATATTCCAATTGTGTCTATCTTGAGGAAGAATAAAAATCCTCATGACATAATTTAGGAGTTGAAGAACCATATGCATGCTCAATACCCTTATCAATTTGTTTTGGCTCTTTTTCATCCATGGGAAAAAATTCCAGTGGTTGGGAGAATATAGTGACTATATTATTTCATAGTAAGGATTTAAAATATTTTAATGAATACTTTTCATTCTAGGAGAATAGTCAAAATAGAATTTCAGGGCCCATAGAGGCTCAATAATTATATATTAGAAATGTTAAATATATTATATCACATGCACATAGTTGTTTTTTAAAGTGGAATATCTCCATAATGGAGTCTCAGAATTAATATGTAAGCCCACTGTTAAATATACGATCCATGTTTAAACCGAGGTGTGACATAATTTTGGTATATGTATGGTGTCCATTTAAATTATACTATTTAAAAATGTGATAATTAAATCAAATAATTGATTATATTTAATTAAATCAGAAATGGGTAGAATAACCACATTTGATGTAGATCCCACAAATGAGAGATTAAGGGAGATAAATCATGCATGAAAGATGAATTAAAGAGGTGAGGAGGATCTTTTTAACTTTTCCCTTGATAGTGATCAATATGCTATCATGGTGAAGTGGCTTCAAAGAGGGTATTTAGACCAAAATAAATGGATATTTTTCATCAGGAATGTATATTTAAATATTTTATGTCCCGATATAAATATCTACATTTTTTAATGTTTATAAATATGTTTTATTAACATTAATGACCGCTAGGGGTTAATCTATTAGTAATTCTAGAATACGTGAGTTTAATGAGATTAACTGGGATTTCCCATTTGGAAATCCAGATCACAAGATTTTTTGTTCCAGAACACACAACATGTGTTGATCCATTTTGGTGTAGAATGATTTTTTTGTACTACATGTGGTGTATTGGGAGTACATATCATGTATTTTGATTTGTAAGTGTTTATGAGTATGTGGGAAGACACCACATGCTTAGAATACATGGACATGAAGTAGTACATGGCCATATCCTTAGTGTACCTTGGCATGACTGGGTACAAAGGAACATTTTGACGTACATAGGTATGAATTTATTTACATGGGAATAGGCTATAAGACACAACCATAAAACAAGATTCCAACATTCATTGTGTAATCTATGTATATTCCATATATGTTCTCAGGGCCAGCTAATCCATGTGCGAGAGAGGATAGTACAAGCTGTCTAGAAAAGGTCACATTCAATGTGACCACATATACATGTTTTGAATGATTCTTAAGCTAGATGAGTACCAAAAGTGGACACATGATGGGGTTTTATTTACATGAAACAACACATAACAATGGAGGACCCATCATGTAATCACATTAGAGATGTCTTCCTTTCATATCTTCTTATTTAGGACTCTGATTAGGCCTTAGAATTTTTCTATCCTGAGTGATTTTCCATATATAACATGATGATAACATTAGTTTTACCCTAGATATGAAACAAGAGGTGATGTTTGTTGGATGATTATACTTTTGATGCGTAGAGGTGTTTTATTTTGGGAAATTATCTTTGCTTATCTCAATAATGGTAAAGTGAGGAATAATGTATTCATCATCAGAGTTCATCCCCCAATAGAAATGTTGTAGACAGAGTTTGTGAATCTATCTATGTGGCATGGGGTATGGTCTTTATCATATATGTATCTTACCTTGTTGTGGTTTAAAGAATATTCATGATGAAAAAAATGGTAATATGATCCCCAATGTAGTGGGTTATTATAGGTGGTTTCGGGTATTACACAAATACACTAGATGATATCTCTTATATATGTATCAAGATATTCAGCGTTCTATGTATAGTCCACTACACCCCAAAGGTATTATGTGCGATATAACCATTGATATTCACTGAAGTCTAATAGTTAATTATTTATGGAAATCTTGTTGACCATAACACCTCGAATGAGGTCCATTAATGTTATCAGGATCATGGACTGAGTTCTCCTAGAAAATTGTTACCATGACCGCTCGAGTGAAATCATGTGGCTAGTAGTATGTGTGTGACAACTTTGTGTAATAGTGTCTAGTTTGAATATATCATAGAATATCAGGATGTTATTATTGATATGTCTCTTATATTGACTAATGAAACATTATGATGTTAATACAAATCAGTGTTCATCACTAAGATGTGGATATGGAGATTTCTATTCTTTATCAGTTATGCTTTTTGTACCCTCTTTCATATATGTTGAGATGAATATTTTTATTCGTCCCATTTTTTGTGTTCTGATTTGTCTTCAAGACATGTATAAAATAAATCTATCCTGGGATTTTCCCACACATTTCATGTCTTATGTAGAAGGATGTACCAATTGAGAGTTTCCTATGATGACATGGAGCTGACATATCAATATTAATCTAGAAAGATTATGGATAATACAAGATGCTACATTAGGAAATAATCCCCTCCAAATTAACATGTTGGATTCTTTTATCCATTATGTTTTTCTTGTATTTAGATCTTCAGGATTTCTAATAATTTTTTCATGATATTTTATTGATTATTGATGTATTCATTCCTTGTTATCAGATGTAATTTACCAGTATTAATGGTATGGGTATTTGGATATGTTTGTGTGTGTATGGGGACCATAATCTATGGCCTCCCCGAAGTGTTAAAATCATAATCGATACTGGTCATAGGCCCTTGAACTATTGGTGGTGGGATTAGGGTGTCACACTTTGCTTACCACATTCCAGGAATACCCTAGTTGTTTGGATCATGACAAATAAATCATTAGAAAGGTGTAGAATCTGTCATTTGAAAAAGAAAATGTGATTTTACAATGGATTATATGATAGAATTTTATTATATAGTTGTATGGTGTCCATATTCAATATACTATCTTATAGGTTCACGACAAAGGATACCATCTTTGAAGATGTGATATATTGTTTTTGGAAGATATTTTATGAACATTTTTTATGTATTGAAAATAATAATTTGATGAATATCAATTGGGGAAAAGGTGGTCAAAACTAATCAAATATTTTCATATATAATAGTGGTTGATAATGTAAAATTAAGGAATTTAAGATGTTCTACGTGTGGAAAAATAATATTTATGAATTAAATACTAGGTACTCAGGGATAAACTATATTTTTACAGAAGATGAAGATAATATTGAAAATGGAATCAAGGATATTGAATATTAAATCAGTTTTTAAAAGGAAAATTTGGATAGAATCTATTTATTATGTTATCAACATTTTTTATAAATGTATATCATATTTTTTAGGGAGGAACGTTTATAATCACGATGTTCTGATAAAAAGGTTTATTTTTTCTCTTTTTAAGTAAACAGTTTACTTATATACATGGGTCATCTAGTTATGCCCCTTGAAATGGTCTGTCCATAATGGGACACAACATGTCTATTGACCTGGGTTCCGGAGTGTGTGTCCAAACCACAATGATCGACTACCTAGTTTGGGTTACATGACATGTGGTCTTGGAGACATGAAATGTTACACTCAACTCATTCATAAACCCTATCCAATATGTGAAATGTTGACACATGAAATGTGTTCCTATATGATACATGGCATGTAGTTTAATTTTTTATAGATTGTTTATCATGTCTTTAAGCTGATGCTAGATCCACCAATAACTCCACCATTCACACCTACTAACATTTCCAAATCAACCAAAAATGATAGTAAGAGCCTCTAATCATCGATACCTAGCATATTGTAGATATAAATTGGTACACCTGTTTCCTCAGTGGTAAATATCATGCCTCACATATCCATTTTGGGTCTTAAGCCTTGATGCCAATACAAAATTTCTTAATTTAAATCTCAATCCACCAACAAACACTTATCCCTATGTTTTTCTCACTTCCATCATTATTCATAAGGTTCAATTATGCTTGAATCGTGCCTAAAAATGTCAAATCATGATCCCATTTGATTGATATGACAAACTCAATGAATTATTGTGGTAAAATTCTGAGTAAAGATATAGATCATTGGTGTATGTTTTGATCTTGAAAAATCATCACATATTAGTTCAAAATGGGGTGCCATTTGGAAAAATTAAAATAATTAATAGGTTCAATAACACTAATAAAAACATATTATCTCATGTGAAAAAAAATCATAGAAATAAAAGAGAAATGAAATTCAGGATTTACGAATGAAATAAATGGGAATAAATACACCTAATAGTTATCCCTAACTCAATAATTGATCAATAATTAGTGAGGAACACATAACCTCATAATGATAATGATGATCCTTATATATTCATCATTATTCTCATGAACCACCTTTATCCTTCATTGATGATCTGCATTCCTGATTTTCCAATAATAATATATTTATCCCTTTCTTGTCTCAAACCCCCTACATTTTATGGAAAAACAAGAAGATTATTTATAATTTTATATTAATTTATAGATATTTTTACTCCATTGTCTATAATAAAGAATAAAAATTATTTAATTTACTTAATGAACCCATTAATAGATACCTCGAACCAAATTTATTAACAACAATAACCATTATGTAATGCATTATGTATACTCAACATCTGAGAAACCACTGCAGTATCATATTTTCCAATAGAGGTATTGAGAAATTGTAATAATATTTCTTCTAATTTTTTTCATATGTGAATTAATATATATAACTTTTTCTGAAAAATATATTCAGAGTATCGTGAAATCAAAATATTATGCCATGTCTGAGGGAAAATCAACACATATATATATATATAAATACTCAATTGATCAATCTTGGAAAACCAAAAGTTGTTACATGTCACCAAATTCAAGTACTTCCACATTGAAATGAAATTCCTAGAAATAAAGTGGAAATGAAATTCATGATTAATGATGAATTAAATGGGAATAAATACACTTAATTGTTATCCTTAACTCAATAATTGATCAATAATCATTGAGGAATACATACCCTCATAATGATAATGATTATCCCTCAATATTCATCATTCATTTCATGAACCCCCTTTATCCTTCACTGATGATCCACATTCTTGATTTTACAATAATAATCGTTATCTCTCTTTCTCATCTCAAATCACCCTACATTTTATAGAATACCATGAAGATTATTTATAATTTTTCTATTAATTTAGAGATATCTTTACTCCATTGTGTTTAATAACGAAAAACTAGATCATTTAATTTACATAAAAAACCCATTAACAGCTCCCTCGAACCAAATTTATAACAACAGTAACCTTTATGTAATTCCTTAAGTATACTCAACATCTGAGAATCCACTCTAGTATCATATTTTCCAATAGAGGTATTGAGAAATTGTAAAAATATTTATTCTATTTTTTTCATATGTGAATTAATATATTTAATTATTTCTAAAATATTATATCAAAGTGATGTGAAATAAAAATGTTGTGCCATATCTAAGGAAAAATCCATATATATATATATATATATATTCTCAATTGATAAATCTTGGAAAACTAAAGTTGTTACATTTTCACCACCATCATGTATCTTCACATTGAAAAGAATAATCAATGATAAAAATTGGTGTTATAGAGATCGTTTATGACTCTCATTATCCTAGGTGCTCTCTTGCATGCTCTCACACTGTCAAATCACTCAAAACAAAGTAATGTTACATCTACATAGTATTTTCTATTGTCAATTATAAATATAAAATTGGTAAAATTATAACGCGGATCTATCCTTGATGGACAAATCACCCTGGTTAATGATGTGTGATGGTTCACACACATATTTCCTCACCTACAAATCAAGGAATACAAGTTTCACTTGATCCAATAGTGGGTGTAATGATAAGTGTTAGGAAACCTCACTAAGCATCCGTATAATCTAAAACAACTTGATGAAACTTTAGAATTGATTATATACCTAGAAAAATATTAAAAATTATTATCATGGTGAGACTCACAAGAAAACTGGGTCTCATTATTTGAACTCCAAAGTATGATGATGTTGGTATGTGTAAGATTTCTTTTAAGTCGGAATGTAATGACCTAATCATTTTTAAAAAATTCCCCATGTAAATTAATTAAATGTTTAATTTAGTATTATGGTTAAATAAAAAAACATTTACTTACTTGGATTTATTTTATCATATTTAAAATAAAATTATACATTTTAATCAATTATAATATAGCCATTGAATAGTAATCAGATGATAAGTATTAATATACAGTTTTAACAAATCCAATTTACATAGACAAAGGAAATGATGGTCTCAACCTGTAGGATTGTACCCTATGAAGCCCATTTACCATATCATTTGAGGGTGATTGCATCATTTGTATTTTCCCTTGACCTATCCCAAGCTTATATCCAACAACATAATCATGATTAAGAATATTTATGGGATAAGCTCATGTTTATCGATATCACATCCCAAACCATGCTCGCTAAACTATACCATGAAAATATCCCAAATCACACACTTTAACCTTAGTCTATTTGTGAGTTTATTAAATATATTTGTGTTAGGTAATTAATAATATGAATATTTATATTAAATCCTCAGTAAAATAATGGCAATATTTACTTCTTATTGTGACTTTATAAATGATTTTGATTTTTGATACAATAAAACAAAAATTGTATTTTTGGGTAATAATGAAATTCAATTTAGGAATTAATTTTATTAAATTTATGAATTTTTTAAATAATTAATTTTTTAAAAAATGTTTATAATTATATAATTTTTATTAATTATAAACGATCATTTAATTTTTATGAACTCCAATGTAATTTTTATAAGGATTCAAAAACTATTATTGTCAAATAAACCCAAAATTTCTCAATAAATGTCGATTATTATATTTAAAGTGGAAATACACATATTTAGAAAATTATTTTGATAAATTAAATATTAATTTTGAATTCAGATATTTGAAATTATCCAACAAGAATTTTTTCATATTTTTTTGAGGTAATCAATTTTTTGGGTAAATATTAAATACCGTTTAAATATACAGTGTGTATTATGACATCATAATGACCCAAAAGTGGTGTAATACGAACATAAAATTTTATACAAGACCAAATATATGATTTTTATTTAAAATAATTTTATATTTTGTTTATTTTATTAAATTTGAAAATCCATTATGAGTCCTCAAAAAAAATTAATACATTTTAAGGTTTTAAAACCATTTCATTAAGAATTTTACTCACTTCCACATTCACAAGGGTATTCTCTTATTAATTAAGGAACTTCTGTATATAATATAAATAAAAAAACCCATTTGGTAGAGATCATAGAGAAAACAGATGTTATGGTTTTTGGTTTTTGTTATTTTATTATATAGTGTCAAAAACCTTTATTTGGGAAATAATAGAGAAATCACCACTCTTTCCTTATATAAACCCACTCATGATGCATTTTTTCTTCACTCAAAATAATATTATAAAGTCTTTACTCTTCCCTCACATATCTAAAGTTCTCCCAATGTACCCCCAATCTCTAAAGAATATCCCCACAAGCATTTGATGTCACACTCTAATTGAAGTGGACACCCTCATTCTCCTATTTATTAAAGCTGAATTATTGTTTGTTACCATAAATTTACAATTATTAAAGTTGGGATATGTTTTTACAAGTACATATTAATATATATATGTATGTCTATCTAAAATTTTTGAGAAACCCCTTGTGATCTTATCAACCCATTTTATTAATTTTTATGATACATCATTACACTGCAAAAATATCACTATGATTATCCAAGCCCAAACAATTGTGTAGTGAATACAATACCCAATTCTTATAAAGGGTGTTAAACATTATAAATATAAAATTAATTGAAAATGGACTAATGTGTATGTATTAAACACTTCTTTATCATGTAATAATATATTATTATTGATGATTCCATGTTGCATTATCTATGTGGAACCCTTAAGCATGAGAATGAAATGAATGTGATGTGTCTTCTATAAAATATATTGAATTACAATGAATTGGGTAATTTATATTGCCTTTAGACATGATTTTGGGACTGGGAATAAACCTATTTAATTTATGGGAATCTTTCCATCATGATGTCTTTGTAGTTTTCATTAACCTATGTTTATGATGAATTATTTTATGTTATTTCCACATTTCCCAAATTTCCTTTATGTTATCATGCTATATCCTGACTCAATGTTCATGTTCATGATTCTAAATTATTTAATACAACAATTTTATTAATATTATTTAACATGTATATCTTTCGTCCTGTTATTCCACGTTTATTACCTTATTGGTTTTATTTTTTACCCCATTTTTATGTATGTCTATAGGTTATCCAATGTGTTTTTATTTATGATCACGTTAAAGACATTTTAAATAAATATGATATATTTACAATTTTATTTTTTTTAATGTACCTAATTTCCAAATACACAATACATATCCATTTTTCGAGTTTTAATATTTTTAATTTTATGTAATAGATCATGAATTAATATGTAATAAAGACTAGGGTTATTATTCATGGTATCAAAAGAAAATTTTATTAATTTTTGGGATAAGGATTAGAAAATGATAGAAAAATATTTAAGGTTGAATATAAGTATGTGAAAACATAACAACATTTATTAATGTATAAAGTAACTTTTTTATCATAAAAAATCATCCAATTATGGTTTTTATATGTGTATTTGGTCTAGTATAAATGTATATAGGGGTAAATACTGAAAACAACATGTTGAGATAGACTCGACCAGGAATTAGTTCATAATAACGAGCCTTGTTGGACACCTAGTTTGGCACTCCCAAGGTGTACTAATTGTTAAACTCAAAAACTCATTACGACCAATTATGAAGGGGACAAAAAATTCATATAAGTATATATGTTAGGAAATATATCATGTATAACTTATATTGAATCCTAAAAACTCATAAGTTGTGAAAATAAATGTAATTTATAGGTTACCGCTTTCATGGAACTGTATTAACTACTATGCATTTAATAGTTTCAAAAATACTCATGCACAATTTTCTTTTTGTTATGGAAAATGTACGAAAATAAGATGGATTAGGTAAACAATCAACCTGATACAAAATGTGATGACTTCCCCAATGAGATTCTCAATCAAAAGGGAGAGGGAATTTTAAAAATTATGATGATAATCTCCCAGCTGAATCTGGTTCAGAATAAAGACTAAGATTAGGAGGAGTTCCCAAATCCCCCAAATAATGAACAAGCTACAATTTAGGGTTTTATGTGACAAATGCCTCTTACATTTAACAGAACATTTTTACCCTAAATTATAGAACAATCGATAAAATCTACTGAGATGATCTTCTCCATTCTTCAATTTTATGAAAAAGAGATAGTTCTACTAGGTGTTTATCATATGGAGGGATAAGTTTATCAATGGTGGACATTGATCATGAATAAAAAGCCTAAGGAAGATATCAATGTGATGGGGTGGAATGAATTTGGAAGATTTTTTTGATAAATATTTCCCTCTCACTATCTGAGTTAATAAAGAAATGGATTTACTTTCCCTCAAGAAAAAAATGATGAATATATCAGGGTGTATGATGAAAACTTCAAAAGACATGCATGAAACACCACTAAATTTGTCTTTAGCCTTTAATACAAGGTTTAACACTTCTTTGGTGGGATAAAACATAGTCTTTGACAATCCATAGTGATCCGAGAGTTTGATAGAAATGAGGAAATAATCTGATGTTCCCTCAAAGTAGAAATGGTGATTAGAGAATCTCAAGTGTATCACATTTATAAGAAGTGAGATAGAGATTAATTATTGAGGTCTAATCAATAAATGTAATAGTGATATAAAATTACAATTTCCCACTAGTCAATGGTGTGGAAACAATACCCCCCATAAATTGCCTAAGGGGAGAAAGAAATGCTTTAAGTATGAGAAGGGAGGGAACCTAGGTAGATATTTTTTATATGAGAAATACACTAATTCATTGGAGGAGAAGAATTCTCTTGTCAAACATCAGTGCATTTTTCATTGCATCAACTACAAGAAAAAAGGGAAATTTTCAAACCAATTCAATAATCCATGGGTTTTTTTGAGATAACCAACAACCTCTTAGGAAACAAGGGATATATTTCTCCATAACAACCACTAAGGATGATCCCAACAATGAAGTGGTGATAGGTAAGCTAGTTATTCATTCAAAAATAGAAAACACACTTTTTGATTATAGTTCTACAATTTTCGTCATATCATGAAAGGATAGTAGAACTATTCAAACACCACCAAAAATCATGTAAATATATTTTTTGGTGAAAAAAAGTATATTTATTCCATCCCAAGTATATAAGTCACGCCTCTTAGAATTTGTGGGATAAAATTACCATTGATCCTTTTCATACTCCCATTGTCGGAATTTCAAGCAATTATGATCATGTATTTTATTTCCCTATATTGATCCATCAATATTTTCTTTGAGATGGATATCAATATCCATATCATGAATCGAACCCCTGATTACGTAAAAATGAAAGGAGATGGATGAATTTTTTTAACACCGAAAACTCAAGAATAGATATTATTTCAATATGACAAAGAATATATATGTGAAATTACGAATTCTATGGAAGTAATCATCATTGATGAAATTCCCACTATGATGGGATATGTTGAAGTGTTTCTTAAAGAATTTTCTGGTCTTCCTCCTAGATGAGAGGTTAAATTTTTAATCGAGGTCATACCTGGGGAATTACTATTATCAAAGAATCTCTATAGAATGAGTATTGTGGAACATGAGGATTTGAAAAATGTATTAGAGAATCATGAAAAAGGGTTCAAACACACATGTGCTTCACCAAGGAGTGCACTAGTCCACTTCATCAAGAAGAAGGATGAGTAAATGGACATTTTCATTGATTATCATAAACTGAAACATAGTAAAATTAAGAACATGTATAATCTTCCTTGAATTTATGATTTAATCTATTAGCTATGTTTAGTGTAATAATTCCACAAGGGGGATCTATTGCTTGGGTATTACCATTTTAGGGTGATGAATGAGGATATCCCCACAACGGCTTCTCCAAAAATGCACAAACATTACGAGTTCATAATAATGCCATTTAGACTCACTAATGCTCTATAAATATTCATGGACATGATGAATATATTCTTTAGATATTACCAAGTCAAATATTTGGTATCCTTTATATATGATATTCTAAAATTCTATAAAATAATAGAGGAGAATTAGCATCATCTAAGCACTTTGATAAATACATTATAAATGGAAATGATTTATTCCATGTATAGAAAATTTCATTTGTGGTTGAAGGATGTATAATTATTTTGGAATATCATAACATGAAATGGGATATGTGTGGACCCTTAAAAATCAACTGAAGGATGGACATGTCTAATATCGATGATAAATATTCATAGATTCATTAGATTATATGGGAACTTCATCTATTTTTGAGAAATTTCACACAATTTCAAAACCCTATAACCAATATAAATTAGAATTATATCATGTATTAATCGAATGATGATTGTGTGTAGTGCTTCAATGAGTTGAAGAGGAGTTTTATAACTACACCTGTACTCACCCTATCCTCATGTGGATAAATTTTTGGTTTATTTAGCGATGCTGAAAAGAAGGGATTGAGATGTTTTTTAATACAAACTGAAAAGGTTATAATATATTTTTCAAGGTAGTTGAATTTCCACAAATAGAACTACCCAACACATTTTCTAATGTAGGATTTAGTGATGTACTCTTAATACCTATAGAGGAATTACCTATTTGGGGAGGATATTGAAATATATACGGATCAAAAAATACTTAATTATATATTAACATTGAAAGAGATAAATATTCCCCAATAAAGATTGTAATAGTTGATCAAGGACTCTAAATGATCAATCCACTATATTCAATGGAAATAAAATAATTTTAGAGAATCTCTAAGTTGAATGGATCCCAAAAAATTGTATTTTTTGAGAATTGAAAAAGATGTGATCTTATTAGACAAAAAAGGATTAACTTGGGGATCATAAGGGATGAAAAATCAATAATACTTTAAAAAACAATTACTAAACCACCCATTATGGACTGGATAATAGATTACCAAAGAAATTATATGGGAATTTGGAATAATGTTGAATCTATAATAAAATGGAAATACTTGGAGTTCAATGTTATTAAAGAATGATTTGTATGATTTTGTTCACAGCTATGTGTACCATCAGATCTTCAGCTAAAGGATCCATTGGATGACGCACATAGTTAAACCTTATCTTTTACATCCGAGAAGTATGATGATGTATCACGATTTGGAGAACACTATTGGTGAAATAATATGAAGAAGTAGATCATGTAATATACATTATATAGTATTGTATGTCAACAAGTAAATGAGAAAAGAAAAAAACCCAAGGGGATTATGCTACCATTAACCGAACCTACATAGAAATGGGAAAACATCACCACCGACTTTTTCATTGGTAATATAATGAAATAAAGAAAAAATAATTCTCCATGGGATGTGGAGGATCGTTATAAAAACCTATACACTTTATTTTGATTCGATATGACATCTCATTTGATCGAAATACAAGAATATACATTTGATAAGTGTAAAGGATTCCTGGAACACCACTATAAGTTGTATGTTATATGACCCTTGATTTATTTCAAAGTTCTATAAGATTCTCTAATATGACCTAAATACTGAGTTGAACATTATCATAGATTATCATCCTTAAAATGATGGCCAATCTGAGAAAACTATCCAGACCCTTAAGGACATGTTACAAGGATGCTCGATTGACAACAGAGGAGGATGAGAACAACATATTCCCTGGTCAAGTTCTCTTACAATAATATTTTCCACTCAATAATCCAGATGGATCCTTATGAGGTCCTTTATGGAAATAGGTTAAGAAAACCTGTATACTGGGATGATTTTGGGGAACAAAAAATGTTATATCCTGAAATGATTGACTAAATGGTTTAAAGGATTATGACTAACCATCACCACATCAAGGCTTGTTATAGTCGATAAATGAGCTATGCAGACAATCATTGAAAAGATTAGGAGATTGATGATGGAGATAAGGTATTCATCCTCATATATCCATGTAAGAATTTGATGAGTTTTTTGTATAAGTAAAACCTTAGTGAATGATATATCGGTCCCTTTGAGATCCTTGATCGTGTTAGGGAGGTGTCATATTGACTATAACTACCACCTAAAATATCTCAAATACATGATATATTCCAGGATTCCATATTGAAGAAGTATATTCTAGAACCCTCACATTTACGAAATCCAAAGGTGATACTATTGGTGAATGAAAATTCTTATAAATAGAAACTAGTTAATATCTTAGATAATAGAGTCAATGTTCTAAGAAATAATACAATATTTACGGTCAATGTTCTATGGAGAGACAAAATGATTGAATAAGAGACGTGGGAATTGAAGGAGGTGATGAAAAAAGACACCCTTATCTATTTTAGAATGGAAAATGAAAATTTTGATGGTGAAATTTTTGAAGGGGGGATATTGTAATGACCTAGACTATTATAAATAAAATTGAACAAGAAATTTAATTAAATTTATGATTATGTATTATGTTTATAAAAAACACATGCACTTACTTTACTTTTGTAAATGCGATTTAACATACCATTAATCATCGTAACCATTGATAATATAGGTATTTAACAAGGAAAAAATAATTAGTATAAATATAGGTTTTTAACAAAAATAATTTATAGAGACAAAGTAAGTTATGATTTCAACCAGTAGGAGAGTACCCTATGAAGACCATTTATCAAAGATTATAAGAGAGATAGAATCCCTGGGATTTTCCATTGACCATTCCCAAGATTATATTCAATAATTTTATCATGAGAGAAATCATTTTTGGGAGAAGATCAAGCTCATCGAGATCACGACCTAAGCCATGTTTGCCGAACCACCACTTGAAAGGATCACCGTTGTGAACTATACACTTAGGTTGTATTCTAGTGTATTAAAGGGATAAGTATGAGTACCATAATTATATGAATATTTATATTCTTTTTTCAATTGAATATTGTCTATATTTAGGTCTAATTATACTTTATAATTGTTCATTATTTTTGATACAATAAAACTAAAATTTTATTTCTGGGTAAAATTCAAATTCAATTAGGGAATTTATTTTAATGAAGTAAGGGATTTTTGAAATAAATAACATATTAATTAAATTTTATTATTAAACAATCTTTATTAAGTAAAAATGATCATATAATTATTATTAAGTCAAATGTAATATTTATAAGGGTTTGAAAACTCTTAATGTGAAAAAAAACCATCATTTCTAAAAAATATGTATACTTATTTTAAAAGTAATAATAAAAATATTTATAAAAATATTCTTCTAAAAATAATATTGTTTTTAAACCCATAATGAATTAATTATTCTATGGTAATTATTTCATAATTTTCCGAGAAAGGGAAATTTTCGGGTAAAAATTAAATAACGTATAAATATAGGGTGTGTATTATGACATCATAATGACCAAAATGTGGTGTAATAAATACTATAAAGGATATAAATTTCCAAATATATTTATTCCCATTAAATTGTTTTTTATTTTGGGTTTATTTTTTTATATTTAGAAATCCCTTACAAATCTTCCAAAATAATTAATATATTTTAAGGTTTTAAAATATTTTTTTGGGAGTATGACTCACATCAACATCACCAAGGATATTATTTTTTTATTTTAGGTACATGGAATTATAAAATAATTAAACCCAAACTTATTTGGAAGAAACCATGGGAAAAACCATCATAAATTCTATGGTTTTGGTTATTCTATTGTATAGAGTCCAAAAACTAATTTTGAGAAATAATATATAAATCCCCAATATTTTCCATTATAAACTCACACAAGCTCCCAATTTTCTACTCTAAAAATATTTTTAGAAAAAACTTACTGTTCCATCCCATCACTATATTCCTCCCATTTTATTAAATTTTATGTTACATTATTGCGCTGTCAAAATTTTAACCTGATTTTTCATGCTAAGACAATTGTGTAGTGATTACCCTTCCCATTTACTAGAAAGGGTTTTTAACTTTATAAACATATAATATATTGAATATGTAATTAAATGTATTTATTCTCAAATAATTGTTTTTGGAATAAATTATGATGATGAATGAATCCATGTCGTATGATCATTGGGAAACACTTAAGAATGAGAATGAAATGAAAGTGGAAAGTGTGCCTAGAATTATATATCATTCCATTGTATTAGGTAATGTTTAGTCTCATGATATCACATGTTGTGAAAAATAATAAACCATATTCTTTTATTGGAATGTTTCTATCTTGATGGCTTTCTTGTAAAACATTGCCTATGTTTATGATGCAGTGTTTTAAGTTATTGATGCATTTTCTAGGTTTCCTTTATGTTATCATGCTATATCATTCCAAATTTCTCATCATTATGATTATCACTTATTTTATACCCAATTTATAGGATTATTTTCTAACTGGTGCTGATTTTATCATGTTATTCAATTTTTATTACATTACTATACTTTATAGCTCTCCCATTTCATGTGTTTATCCTCATGTTATCCCATGTAGTTTAAAGTATGATCATGATTAAAATGTTTTCAATAAAGGGGATGTATTTATTATTTTATGGTGTTATGTAATGTACCAAATTCTTAGGGACACTATAATTCTTGATCTTCATGGATGTAATATGTGTACATTTTTTTAATGAATTACTAATTAATGATGATAACTTATCAACTTATCCTCCACCATGTGATAATGAGATTTATAACTAAGGGAATATTCCACCACTTCTCACTTATTGGGATTATATAATATGTAAATTTCATAGTATTATATAAATTAAATCAATTTAATCTCTCTCAAGTTTTATCTCTTTGGGCGACGATTTATTCAAGACTCTGGTGGTCTGGGAAAACAATGATATTCTCACCCAGAATGAAATTCCTCAACATCTTTAGGGAAAATAAAACCGCTTCCAAATATAATTAATGGGGCACATATTTATTCTTATGGTGTATTAACTATATCAACCCAAACATGATAATTTCATACATCTATATCAATATGAATTAAATTCTAGCATAAGTGGCATCTCAAAACACTATATACTTGTCTCCATCCTCTGGTAGTCTCAATGAAGGAGCACTGGTCAACATTTACCTTATCTCTACCTTGGATTACTAATATAACTCATTTTAAGAAAATTAATTCACATTACATGTCAAGGTAGTCAAAGAGGACAAAATCCTAAAAATATACTCAATGAATCTCCCATAGTTCCCTATCAAATCATGGAATCTCCACAACTTTGACATGAACATTGGTGGTTCCCAACAGAGGAAACATCATCATATTTAGGTATACACCTACACTGTCATCAGAGTTGACAATACTATGAAACTGAACTTCTCAAAAAAAACTAACAAATTGAGATATCGCCATATATTTATTTCTCCTATAGTATATTTATGACCATTCATAAATTTTATCTATACTCATCCTAAGTCTAAAAATATACTAAAATGTCATTAATAAATGAAATAATGAACGAAACTAATAATGGATGGAATATTCCGTTCATATGTGACATAAACATAGTGGGGCAGTCAGGTACACTTAATGGAGTAATTAAGAACTCGTAATTTTCATATAGATATAATAATTACATATTTATAATTTTACATGTGTGACCCCACAAATGATGGTATCTGGATATGGTATCAATCATTGAAAACAAAATCACACCTATAAGTTGGTTGAAAAGGTCTTTAATCCATATAAAGGGTATCCTTTCTTTATCTTAAATATTTTAGGTAAAAATAATAAAAATATATAAAGATCCAAACCACCTATTTTCAGGAACACCACTGAATTTTTCTTTGAGGTCACAATAGGATTGAAATAACCTTTTTCTTGATGGTTTTGATACTTGAATGTAAATTCCTTGATATTGGTAGGGATTATATTATATTCCATAGAATAAATCTATTTATTCTCAGAGTTCAGTATGTTAAAAAAGACAATATCCCTCCTCAGAGGTTGTCTCAATAAATCTTATGGAAAATTTACTTATAGTCCACCATTACCTTTGGAAGCTAGATTCATGTATAGTCAACTACACCAATGACTAAACTTTACTACTTATTGGTGATATTTTGTATCTTTCTTCTAATAATCTACAATCACTTAACCATAATATGTATCTCACCCATAAATTCTAATCTAATTATATATACATGAAATAATTTAACACTCCTATGATGATATTCTATTTAGTTTTACAACATATACAACCATTACATACCATTTTAAATTTAATATGGATTCATTTTAATGGAAAAAATGTCCCATGAGAGACTCTATCCATTGAGTGCCAACATGCACTACAGGACGATATGTTATATAAAAGTGTTTATCCCTATAGGAACCTATAACCATAGGTGATAGGAAAATGGATTTATGATAATCTATAGCTATAACATGAGCAATATGGAGTTGAATGAATGTCTTTGGAAAACTTTTACAAGTATTGTAGTGAAATTAGAGAAGAAAAAGATCATACCTCGAATAATCTCATGAGTAGCATGATGATATCTTTCCATAGACTAAACTGACCATTCCCCTGAACATATTCTCTATACACCTAGTGTTGGTCATCTATTTTTTTGTGGTGAAAGTTGGTAACTTTATATTGATCCTCCTAAAAATTAATTCTTTTGGTATCTTCCTACCCCTTTGTCAGCACAACCTTCCTAGGTTCTACCCAAACTACACATGGGAGATCCTAATCATGGTGCTTCCTATTTCATATTTGTACATAATCTTTTGACCAATACAAACATCATGATTATTTTATCATTCATGAACCAAGTGTCATTTCCCTTAAAGGTCATAATATCATCTCTCTAGAGGATGAAGGGACACTATGTGCGAACCCTATGTTGATATTTTTAATCTAATTATTGGCATGATTATGATTCCTACAGTAAGACACTATTTTTTGATACCTATTTTCTACTGAAGATGAATCAACCCTTCTATATACATTATCACAACCATCAATCCAACATTCCTATTCATTAATGTTCTCTATAAACATAAACTTCTATTCCACACCAATATAAGTGGGAATTCATATAGACACAACTCTAACATAGATGTTCCTGTAAAGGTCCTAATCAAAAATCCATACATGGAAGTATCCATCTAACACCATATCGATATAATAACATGTGATATCTATAGATCTCAATGAATACTCATAATCAAACACATCACACTATCACCTATCAAGAAGATACATGATCTAAAAACAATGCAAGATCAAAGTGTAATACTCATCAAGGAGAAACCTCTAAAAGTATTACTATAATATTTTCTTCTATTCAGGCATTTGGGTCATCAAACACCACCAGTACCATGCCAGTACTAAGAACTACTAGTTGTATGAAACCCCATTTGAACGTGAATTGTTTTAAAAATCCAAAAAAATCATAACTATCCTCCGAGACAATTCATCATATCTTGAGGGACTGGATTATTATGAAACTGAAGTGTTCTCTACCATTTTAATATAGGATATATTATAAAAATGAAAAAACATTATCCTAACCTAATAGAGTTCTTGGGGCCCCAATTGATGTTGATTTCTTGAACATTAGAGTCGGATCCATGGATTGACCATCATTTGGGTGTGGTTCTCTATACCAGCTAGGAAGAAACACCTCATGAATTGGACAATGAACTGAAACCTCATCGGTCAACTAGTTATATCCACAACACTATATTGTCATCGTAGAAGTATTTCTTTCTAGACGTATCAAAAAATTTAATAATACAAAACATGGTTACACGATAATAGTTATGGAGATAAATATATAAGAATATGAAATTCAAATGAAACTTTTATATAATATTCATGTATTATTGGATTACCTACAACTGATGGCTCACCAAGATGATTCAACAAAATTGTAGTAAAATTATTTGTGTATGGTTAAGTCAGACACTACACCATCACCGGGTTCCCAACCCTATGATCTGAACTCTAGTCACTCCCAAAATTTTTCCATAGGTTCCCAAACCAAACCACATCACATATCAAAATCTAACTCCAACACCTAGGAAAACCTCATATGAGACCACTATATCGTAACTAAACCCAATGGGACATCTCTTGGAACATCCATAAGCTAACGGTGACACCCAAATCCCAAATCAAATAGGACAAGGCTAGGAAATAAGAACTGATTAGTCTTATCACTGAAATGGGAGGTCTTATCCCAATGTATATTTACACTCATAAAATTCAAAACCGTTAAATAGTGCAGAGATGTAACAAAATATTGAAATATATAGAGGGTAATAAATTCATTAAAACCCATGAGGAAGAACCTCAATGTACAACAAGGTAATGAAATTATACAAAGATAAAAATACATTTTTAAAAAATGATTTCTAAAACTAAATACTATTTAGAAAGAGGTTAACTAAAGATATCCAATAACACTATCATTGAACCTAAAAAGTTATCATAGTTTTCACCGCTAAATACAGCTATACTCTAGTGATACTGGGTCCACTGATGTCACCACTGATCTGTCTATCATCTGCATAAGAAACAAAACTGATGGAGTAAATCATGACGGGTTAATTATATACATACCTAGAAGAATTACCCAAAATCCAAGAAATATGTAAAAGAATAATATAGTCGTCTCATCTAAAAAAGAGTTCAAAGAGTCCCATCAATAGACATACCAAAAAAGAAAACCGAGTGATGGGATAATGGGGGTATACATATTTACAACCATTTAAGTACAATGATGTATCTTTCTATAGCACTAATGGTCCCAAAATTGATGCATATACCATGTTGAACATCACAATAATCATAGTGTAGGGACCACTTCTCTATAATGTGCTCCATAACCATATTATCACGATCAATATGGGAAGAATATCTCCACATTGGTTCACATTGATAGTGGAATACCACTCTATGGATAGAGCACCTACAATCTATATAGTGTGTGAGAGTACCGAATCCTCCTATGTAATTAGTATGGGGGAACAACACCCTAGTGGGATAGGTGATTACCAGTATTGACATCACTCTATGACTATAATCAGTCATTTTCATCTACCAAAAATCACTAGAAGAAGTGTCTAACTTGTAAAACCTTTTTTCTTACCTTATATTCAAAAAATAAGACTACCATAGTGTCCTAATTGGAGAACATATCATTATAGGCTATTCACAATCATATATATATGTCTTGAAGAAAGGGATACACAAGATATAAGTTCATGGGGAATGTAAATGTAATGGTCACAAGGTCACACAATGTGGGACATCACCCGATCATGTGATGTGTCCTCCCTAGAAATAAAAAGATTATCCATGTGGCATCACCACACATATCTCTATGAGAACACAACATTCATGTGCACCTAAGGTCTAAGTTGATTTAACTAGGTATATGACTTAGATGTCCATGTAGCTTCAGAAAACATATTCCCAAGGGGGAATAATATGTCTTTTCTCTTAGGGTCTGAGGAGTGTGATGTCAGTAAACAACCATAATACCTCGGCCGAGATACACAATTTGTGGTCCCATCAACAATAAATTCTATAATTTAAAAGGTCTCAAACCCTATCCTCCATGCGAATCTTAGATACATGGAAGTTGTTCATTTTGAATACATGAATTTTAGTGACAATAATCATAGATTTTGATTCTTTTATTCACATAGATTACATATCCTGCAATTCCTCCACGCATCACATTAATTAAAGAACCTAAATCATGTTAAAATTCAATGAAATTCCTATGATCCAAAATCCATGGCCTATGTTGTCTATAAATTAGAATTCATATTTGTATAGTGGTATTCGTTGTTCCTCCTATTATCATTTGGTGTCAAAATCATGGATCCAACACCCATATTACATATAATCAACATTTTCCATCCAATAAAGTTTTATCCCTATGACTTTAATTCATCCATCATGAATTCAAATAACCAATCATGCTCGAAATTGGATAATCATTTTCGAATCGTGACCTCATGTGTAGATGATGATGAATGAAAAGAATGGTGGTGGGAAAAGAATATGAATGAGGTAATATTATTATTAGACACTACAATACAGAAAAATGATCCTAAATTATTGATACAATGGGGGTGAGCTATGGGTGTTATAAAAATATGTGTTAATAGGTTCAAGAAAACAAATCAAAACATTAGCTAGAGAGAAAATTTTAAATCACATAAATAAATTAGATATGAAATTCATCGTTGACAAATAAATCAAATAGTGGAAATAAATGAAATAATGATCCCCACATTATGAATAGAGAGATCACTGGTGAAGAATGCATTTGTAATTGATTATAAATATGATTTTTCTTTTTTCATCATTCTTCTCATGAATCCCCTTGATCATTCATTGATAATTTGGGTTCCCATGTTTCAATACTAATGGATATCCCCCTTTATTCTCTATAATCTCATGGGGTTATTTATATAAACCTTTATATTCATCCCATGGACATATTTATAGAGTTATATTAGGTTTTACTCAATTAAGTATACCAAATAAATGCATAAATACTTTAATTTAATTAATGAACCCTCAAATATCTTACTCTAATAGAATGCCTATTTTTGACCAATATTATGTTATGACTAAGGAACATTCTGCATCTCTAATATAACTGATGAATGATATTTTCCATCTGATGTCCCAATCAATGAGAAAACCCTTTATTTTAAAATTACGTGTGCACATTACTTAATATATTTTAGTATTATTAATATATCAATTTTGATGTCATGTAATACTAAAACATAGTTCAATATCTGAGGAAAAATATATTGAAATTTATAGAAATATTCGCAAGATCATACAAGGAAACATGAGTTTTTACACTTGATTCATTCATTGAGAAATGGGTTTTTAAATCACGTGGACTACCACCGCCATGAATAAAAAATTTCATGTGGAAATACCACACATCCATAATTTTTCTATGAATATATTTTAATGATATTATTGATATTTATCATATATATATATTCTTCTATGAATGTTATACTAACATAATTTAATAACACATTCTTACTCATTTGATAATTATGGAACACTATTGATTTGGCTAGTTCACCTTATATATGGGGGATATTTTAATGTTTATATAGTGAATGAATATGACATATTATATAATATTAATTACATTTAATAATATATTTTTTTGAAAAGTTTAAATGATTTTGGAATTATAATATCTAAACATGTTAACAATATAACATCTTTTGTCAATAAAAAAAATATTGAAACACATTTGTCTTCGACAACATATTAAATTTTCATAATAAAAACACTAATGGGATGATAGTGGAAAATTATAGATTATATTGGGATATAATTACTGAATCATAGGTAGTATAGTAATTTGGATATTTCTATACAAGATTCCATATCTACAATAACATTACGTTGCATTTGTAAGATAATTAAATTTATTAGAATCTAGTGTTTAAAATAATATATAATAAACTAGTATAAAAATAATTAATAATTATAAATGAATTACATTAATGGGTTATAAAGATTAATTTCATTCTAAAATAATTTATTAATAAATTCTTCACTGTCATAAGGTATTTTACAGTGTGATCAACTTTGTTGGGAAATACAGTAAAGAATTTTTGTCTCAAACTCTCTTCATTAAGACATATTTTAATTTGTAAACCAATTTAAATTTATGGGATTTATATTCTACCCAATTGTAATTTTATTATTCAATAAATTTATATATTTTAATTTTTTTTATTAGTTTAAATATCTTTCTCTAAGAATGGTTTCGATTATAATGTTTCTCAATTCATTATTGTTTTCTCGACTCATGTCCTTTTCCCATGAGCCATGAAATCACTTCCTAAATTTGACCATCCAAGATTCATTTCCTACAATTCTATTTCAAAAATATATACTTCTTTTTATTTTGGGTTATTATAAATCATTATCAATATCCTGTAATTTGAAAAAATATTTATTCAAATAAAAACATGACATTTAATAGAATAACTTATATACTTTTAAATGGATATTTTAATTCAATATCTATGTTTTAGATTCAAAAAAATATTTTTGAAAATATATCAAATTTCATTTTTACATAACATAATGTCATATCTTTAAATGATTTTATCATCAAATTTATGATGGGGGTTTCAATAAATAGACTTAGTAATCATTAATCTTTTTTCTGATGGTTAGTTTTAAAAAATGATTATTTCTAAAATAATATTTCAAAATGTTCCAAAATTCCATCCATACAAATTATTTTTAAAAATAAATTTTAAATTTTCATGAAATTCCTAAATGATTTCTTTAAAAATAAATGTTTTTATTTTTTATTTATGGTGATTTTCAACCTAAAAAACAACTTATTAGTTTCAGTGTGAACTTATCTTTCAACAACCTTTTTAATTTTTTAATTAGACACCATTCTGATTTCATGTTTTGAAGAAACAAAATTATTAATATCATTTGTTTAAAAAATTCAAGATTTTTAAATGTTATCTAAGGGAAGGGGATATAATTATTTTCAAATAAATATTTTTAATGCATTGAAGAGTGTTCTTAATTTATGTTCTATTCTCTGTCTTGTTTTTTCTTCAAATGATATCATCAAACACATTTTTATGGATGGACTGTGAAGTTATATATTACAACTATGATATGGTACATTACTATATTTATGTTTTCGAAATAGCCACATTAATAAGAATTATTTACTCCCAATTAAATTACTTCCATAATTACCTATATTCCAATACATGATTGAAGGGTGTTCAAAAAGTGTTCCAATACATCAATTGAATGTAAAATTTTTTCCCTAATCCAAATATTTAATTCCAATATGGTTTACATAAAATATTAATAATCATATTTTCCTGTGGTATTTACATAGAATAATTCCAAGTGTAGTTTTATACAAATTTATTTTCCATGAGAATTCTATTTCATGTTAATTGTTCAAATAATGACTGATTTATTAAGGATCCACTAGAAAATATTTTAGATACATTTTATTTCTTTTGGTTTTTGTGATATATTGATTGGACAGGTATGGAACACATATATATGATTTAAATTATTTTATGGGTGGGACTGAAATTATATATCCCTAAAATGAATGACACAATGTTACAACTTAGGAGATATCATAATGTGTAGAAAGTGAGCGAAGCCAACTATGGTGAGTGGGAAGTTACCTTAGAAAATAATGTTACATTAATAAGGTAGGATGTAGCATGCCCTGATATTGTACACTCTCACGTGGTCAAAATGGGTTGGTGTCAATACCTCAGCGGGCCTACAAGTACACCAAAGGCTATTGATTAGCATTGGGGGTGTGATCTGTATAGTGGGTAGACTATGTCACATGGTTAAAGAGTTACAACATAGGTGAGTAATAATATAATATTTATAAATACGTATCATATTGAAGAAAAATATTGGAAACAATACAATAAAATGGAAAACCATATGATATATTCCAATTAAATAACTCGATAAAATTATATTTTATTAATGTAATGATGTGATGGAATGTTACTAAATATAATACTAGAATTAATTCTAGAGAAAGTGAAGTTCAATGTGTTGCATTTGTTGTCAATGAGGTATGTTGCTGTCAAGGAATTAATGGATGGATGTAAAGGAGTTTCAATATGTGAATGACAAAGGATGTGATGGTGTTGGTGAGGAAAGGAGAATGGCCATGGTACTAAGATTCATGTCACTTAGGAGATTCACTAAGTGACATAGGATGTTGTGGTTGAAACATTCTCTATGTATATCAGACGATTGTAGAACTGATCTTAATGTTTCAATACTTGTATCAAGATGATACTAAGTTACACCACTTAAAGAATGGATGATGATGGAGCATCATCATTACATATGACGATTGTTGAACTGTTCTTTAAGTTCCAAGAACTTGTATCAACTGGATACAATGTCACAACAAGCTCTAGAAGACCATGTATTGTCATACAATGCATGAGGAGATGAAGATGATTCATCCACAACTCCTAAGTGGATGAAGTGGTACTAATGAAGTCCATGCACTATCACTTAGTGCATGTGAATTTGAAGTTGATCCAACTTGATCTCTGATTGGATCAATGAAGAACATTGAAGATTTGTTTGATTTAGGAGCTTCAGTTGATGAAGAACCTTCATGAATTCCATTCATAAATATTGAATAGATGATGAAGAAGAATTGGAGGAATTCTTATGAAGAAGAAGAAATAAAGAAGAGGAAATGGAGAAGAGGAAGAAATGGCTTAGAGGTTGAAGTGGCATTTGGCATTGGAAACTTGGTTACTTTGTTTTATACAATGTCCTAAGATTTCCCCTTAGCAAAAAATATGGGCCACCAAGGAGGCCAGCCGAGGGTCGTCACCCATGGCTCTTGTGGGACTCACGGTCACCACGCCCATGGTGAACCCTCAAGGCCAAGGCAGCAGCCTTGAGGCAGGGGCACACCCGAAGGATGCAGCGTAGGCGCCAGGGGCACGCCCGGAGGAGCGCATGGTGGGCGCATAACGCGCCCGTGTGTACATAGTGGGCGCCAATGGCGCGCCCGAGTGGCAGGGGTGGGCACAAGAGCGCACCCGCTAAGAGAACTCGGTGCGGGGAGGTACCGAGAGGGGAGAAGTGCAACTAAGCGTTGGAAGGGAGGCGGTGTTTGATAAACCGAGTGGAAACCGGGAGCCGTTTCGATGTGGGACGCGGAAAAATCTCCAGGAGCGGATCCTGGCCGCACGATTGATCGCGCGCCCGATCTCGGCCGCACATCTCATCGCGCCGCTCCCGTTCAGATCCAGGCCGTTGAAGATTATTTGATCGCCTGATCCGACGGCTCCAAGGCGTCTCCTTCCTCGAGCTCAGTCGAAGCTAGCCCGCGACGCCGCCTGAACCAAAGCCACTCCGACCACCATATTTTGAGTTCCCGGCCACCTCTGAAGGAGCTAAGGCATCCATTCGGTTCGTCTGGCCCTACTGAATATATCTATGAATAAAAATGGGCATGCATGAAATGTATGGGAGAATTCAATGTTGGACGAAGCAACCGGAGGTGCGAGGCCACGTGATTTATGTTTTATATGAATTAGCCTAAACTGAAATCATGCATGCGTTCTAAGTCGAATGCACGTGAAGAAAATAAAAAGAAAACATGTGGTAGACAGAGAATGAAAAAAAATATTTCAAGAAAATCTTGAAATCCCGGTTATTTCGGGGATTCAAAAGTTATCTCATGCGGATGAACCACACTGCCTCTGTCTATATAAAGATATGCCGAGACCTCGGTGCTGCTTTGCTGAAAAACTTGGAAGACCCGCGAGTGCCTTGCCTCGGGAAGAATTGAGCTGCGCGTCCCCTGTGCGGCAGAGAATCCGGGATCCATTTTGGCTTCGTGAAGTCCCTTTTGTGAATCCCTTGCGCGAACGAGGTGAAGGGAAGTCCCCTACGTGCACCCCTTGCGCGACAGGAATGAGCTGAGCCGCATACTTGCGCGCTCGAGTCTCTTTCCATCCTCTCTGCCCGCACACTTGCGTGGCAAGAGGAAGGAGCCTGCGGTGTTTCACCTTGCACACTTGCGCGACGGTTGAGAAGAGGAGGGGGCCCTTTCACCTCACACCTTGCGTGCTTGCTACACCAAGACCCTACGTGGCAGTGGGTTGCATACCTTGGTTGTGTGTGCTAAAGTGGGGAAGAAGACCTGAGGCTTTGCCTCTTGTGTGTGCATAGTAAATAAGGAAGGCCACCACATCTCTTGTGTGTGTGCACCAAGTAAAGACCACACATTTTGTGTGTGTGCAATGTGAAGGAGGAAGGCTAAAGACTTACCTTAGTGGTGTGTGTGCAAAGGAATAAAAAGGCCGAACCTAGTGTGTGCACTAAGTGAATTGTATACACTTAGAAGAAGTGGAAGACTCTCACACTAAAGTATAACACACATTTATGTTTGTAATCAAAAGGAATTAAGTGTGTGAAGGATGTGAGAAGGTGTGTGCTAAAAATAACTACACCTTTTGAGGGTTTGCTGCACCAAGAAGAGAAGAAGGGGAGTGCATGCTTGCATGCATGCACATGCACACGTGAACAATGCCAAATCTGGTTGTGTGCATTTGAGGAGTCCAAGACCAGGAGATCTTGAAGAATTTTGAGAAGCCATGCAATCAGTGCATGAGGATGCAGAGATTCCATGCAATCAGTGCATGAAGATGAATTGTTGTGAGACTGGACCAGACTGAAGTTAAAGATATCAGTTGTCTGAGTATTCAGTAATTGGAGAGAAGCCAGGTCATCCTGAGAAGAAGGAGATAAATCCTGAGCAAGACGAGAAGACCTGATCAACTCAAGTGATTAGAGGTACAGAGCAAGGCCAGCAGTCTTTACCCCAGGCTGCTGAAGATACTTGAAGAGCTGAATAAGAAGAAGAGCTACTCGTGCGACTCGAGGAGCCAGGAGAAGCCCCCTATGAGACTCAGGGCGGAAGAAGTCTTCAGTGGGATTCTAGAGCAGGCCAGTGGGACCCTGGTAACACTGTGGGATGCAATATAAAGTCCCTCCTGTGGGACTTAGGAGAGATACAGTGGGACTCTGTATCGACCATTGTAATACTAATAGATTATAATGGAAGAAACCATGTTGGGGCGTATAACCAACATGGCAAGGACGTAGGCCTTTGGTGCTGAACCTTGTAAATCCTTGTGTCCTGTGCCTTTACATTTACTGCATCACTCGAGGAAAGGCTGAGAGATACATGAATAGTGGATCGAGGCCTTAACAATCCATAGAGGTTTAATTGATAAAGAATCAATTAGTAAAATTTTTTAAAGGATCACTGATTCACCCCCTCCCCCTCTCCGTGATTCACACTGATCTAGTCACTTCAATTGGTATCAGAGGGAAGGTTACCTCTAAAAGATCTGAGGGAGTCTTTATGAAGTGCAGATTTGAGGAAATGAGTGACCAGCCTTAAATGGTGATATCTTCCAAGACACAGAAAAATAGAAAGAAGAAACAGGCCAAGAAGATAAAGAAAGCCTGTCATAGCTGTGATGAAGTTGGAACAATGAAAGATCTTCAAAGTGCAATCGAATATATTCAGAAGACAGTCCCCAAGGAAGTGGCAATATGTATAGCTACAGGCATCCTTGATCTTCAAGAAGAAAATTACAGCTAGAAGAAGAAGCCAATACAATGGAAGATCAGTTGGCTAAAAGGGTTGGCATAACCAACACTCCCAGAAAGCTGGTGAAGGCTAAAGATGAAACTATTTCTCTTTGCAATGAAAGATATGAAGAAACTGCTGAAGAATTGCAAAGAAGCCTTTATGAGAAAGAATTCTTTAAAGTAATAATCAAAGATGATTACCATGCACTGGAGAAGAGGCATAGAGTATTAATGGTTTTTAAAGATGCTCAACTTTAAGACAAAGTAAAAAGGGTGAAGGAGCTTGACAACTCATTGCTTGAAATGAATAAGGTTCATGAAGACCAGATAAAGCAGCTGGAAGTAAAATGGGAAGGAAGGATAAGAACTATTGAGGATGAGAAGAACCCCCTCAATATGAAATGCTTAGAACTGGAGGTGATATTGAACAATTAGCAATCACCCAAAGCCAAAGCCTCCCAGTCAGCTGAAAGGAGAAATGTTGCTACTCAAGTATGCATTGAGCAGGATGATTCTAAAAGAAAGACATCCTCTAGGGAAACAACTTCTAAAAAGAAGGTACCATCCATCCCATCTTGTACTCATGTTTCTAAATGTGTTTCAACAAAAAGTACAGGATGGAAGAATAACACTGATCAAGTATGGATGAAGAAGATGAAGAAAGAGAGCTCTCCTGAAACAGCACAACAAGTCAAGAAAAGTACCCTACAATCATAAGGACTCAAGAAGTCAAGATTTGTGGGTCAGTGTTGGTGTTGTAACAAGTATGGGCACTGTGCAAAATATTGTTGGTACAATCCACTGAATGTAAAAGCACAAAGGAAGACCATGCCAAGGGGGAGCAAGCCAGAGGAAAAGAAGCAGCATCCACAGGTTCAGAGACATCTGTTTACTGCAAATAGATGTGGATTACTTGACAACATCTGGGATGATTGGAAAAGTGGTCAAAAAGATACATGTCAATCTCCAACTGTATCCAGAGCTAAAAAGAATAAAAGATCACAGAACCTGGCTCAGAAATAATCCTTGGGAAGCAAACATAAGAAAGTGAAAGATGCTACCAAGAAGATTTTGAAAAAGGAAAAGAAGTCCTTGGAGTCTAAATCCAAGAAGGGTGATGCATCCAGAAGGACCACCAAGAAAACATGCTTCTACTGTGGAAAGAAAGGTCATACCATGGATCTTTGTGAACAAGCCATAGAACTGAATAGAAGTAGACTGGACTCAAAAAGACAATCAATCCAGAAGAAGCAGAAGGTATTGATTGAAAATAAGTTGCCTAAGAAATGTATATTAACAACATCAAAAGAACCATGTGGAATTTCCAAAACTGAGGCCTCACTTCCAAATGACTTGTTAGTCATATGGCCTAATCAGTTGCAACTTTCCAGAGAGCTACAGAGAGCTGAAGATAAAGCACTGGCAATAGCTAAGGCAAAAGGAAAGAAAAGGATTTCACATGAAGATCAAGTTCTGTGTGTGAGGTTCAATCAAGCTGAACATACTTGTGATAAATGCATGATATTCATTCCAGCTCAGAAAAGATTCTTCAAAAGAATGAAGATTGCACCAGGAGACTCTAGTGCTCAGAAGGCACCTAGAAATAGAGGAGTCACACACAAAGAAGTTAAAGAGGTGTTGAGATCCACACCCACACAAACATCATTGAAGATCAAATGTGCAAGTGTGAAGAATGGTGAAAATGGGACATCTCGGTTGAGAGAATCTTCTCAACCTTGTTGTTCAGATTGATGAACCAAGGAGGTTCCATCTTATTCCCTTATACTTCTGGTATTTACATGTGCTAACATTGCAGGGAATTGAAGATGATGATCATTCTCATCTGGAGAGTGGTTTGGACAGAATGGAGTGCACCCCTTGAGGGGGAGCCAATCTGAAGAAGATAGGATTCTGAGATTAATACCATCTTGAGAAAAGTGAAGGTATTCCAATCATACTTTCATCCCTTGTTTCTTAATTGTATTCATCATGACAATTAAGGGTGAGTATTTATTGAAGACAAATGGTTGAAAGGGGGAGCTTTATCTTTGCACTGAACTTTCTAATGAGTTTTGTGGAGTATGTGCAGGATCTAGAAAATTATTGTTATATCTGAAAATTTTCAAGCCCCTTGAAGCATGATCCCACATGTATAGTGAATGATGGACAGCATTGAGTACCTTGGTCACATCACTCTTGTTTTCTATACTGGGTTAGCCCAAGTAGACTTAGAGTTGATCTACTAAAGGTTCCTTGCTCAAGAGAACATGTGACATCATCCCTCTCTTAGTGATTATGAAGAAAATGCTTTTATAAGGGAGGAAGAGATTTTTGAAAGAGAACCACACCACACCTTTTCATTTGATTGCCAATAAGGGGGAGAAAATATTAGCACACATATTGACCCATTCATATGTGCAGATGTAGTGTATTGACAACAAATACAAAGGGGGAGATTGAAGTGCACTGTGTGGCATTTGTTGTCAATGAGGTATGTTGCTGTCAAGTAATGAATGGATGGATGTCATGGAGTTTCAATATGTGAATGACAAAGGATGTGATGGTGTTGGTGAGGAAAGGAGAATGACCATGGTACTAAGATGGATGTCACTTAGGAGATTCACTAACTGACATAGGATGTTGTGGTTGAAACATTCTCTATGAATATCAAATGATTGTAGAACTGATCTTAATGTTTCAATACTTGTATCATGATGATACTAAGTTACACCACTTGACGAATGGATGATGATGGAGCATCATCATTACATCTGATGATTGTTCAACTTTTCTTTATGTTCCAAGAACTTGTATCAACTTGATACAATGTCACAACAAGCTCTAGAAGACCATGTATTGTCATAACAATGCATGAGGAGATGAAAATGATTCATCCACAACTCCTATGTGGATGAAGTGGTACTAATGAAGTCCATGCACTATCACTTAGTGCATGCGAATTTGAAGTTGATCCAACTTGATCTCTGATTGGATCAATGAAGAACATTGAAGATTTGTTTGATTCAGGAGCTTCGGTTGATGAAGACCCTTCGTGAATTCCATTCTTAAATATTGAATACATGATGAAGAAGAATTTGAGGAATTCTAATGAAGAAGAAGAAATAAAGAAGAGGAAATGGAGAAGAGGAAGAAATGGTATAGAGGTTGAAGTGGCATTTGGCATTGGAAACTTGGTTACTTTGTTTTATACAAAGTCCTAAGATTTCCCCTTAGTAAAAAATATGGGCCACCAAGGAGGCCAGCCGAGGGTCATCACCCAAGGCACTTGTGGGACTCACGGTCACCACGCCCATGGGGAACCCTCAAGGCCAAGGCAGCAGCCTTGAGGCAGGGGCGCACCCGCAGGACGCAGCGTAGGCGCCAGGGGCATGCCCGAAGGAGCGCATGGTGGGCGCATAGCGCGCTCGTGTGTGCATAGTGGGCGCGAATGGCGCGCCCGAGTGGCAGGGGTGGGCACAAGAGCGCGCCCGCTAAGAGAACTCGGTGCGGGGTGGCACCGAGAGGGGAGAAGTGCAACTGAGAGTTGGAAGGGAGGCGGTGTCTGATAAACCGCGTGGAAACTGGGAGCCGTTTCGATGTGGGACGCCGAAAAATCTCCAGGAGCGGATCCTGGCCGCACGATTGATCGCGCGCCCGATCTCGGCATCACATCTCATCACGCCGCTCCCGTTCAGATCCAGGCCATTGAGGATTATTTGATCGCCTGATCCGACGGCTCTGAGGCGTCTCCTTCCTCGAGCTCAGTCGAAGCTAGCCCGCGACGCCGCCTGAACTAGAGCCACTCCGACCACCGTATTTTGAGTTCCCGGCCACCTCTGAAGGAGCTAAAGCGTCCATTCGGTTCGTCTAGCCCTACTGAATATATCTATGAATAAAAATGGGCATGAATGCAACGTATGGGAGAATTAAAGGTTGGCCGAAGCAACCGGAGGTGCGAGGCCACGTGATTTATGTTTTGTATGATTTAGCCTAAACCGAAGTCGTGCATGCGTTCTAAGTCGCATGCACGTGAAGAAAATAAAAAGCAAACCCGCGGTAGACAGAGAATGAAAACAAAGATTTCAAGAAAATCTTGAAATCCCGGTTACTTCGGGGATTCAAAAGTTATATCACGCGGATGAACCACACTTCCTCTGCCTATGTAAAGAGAGGCCGAGACCTCGGTGTTGCTTTGCTGAAAAACTTGGAAGACCCGCGAGTGCCTTACCTCGCGAAGAATTGAGCTGCGCGTCCCCTGTGCGGCAGAGAATCCCAGAGCCATTTTGGCTTCATGAAGTCCCTTTTGCGCATCCCTTGAACGAAAGAGGTGAAGGGAAGTCCCATGCGTGCACCCCTTGCGTAACAGGAAGGAGCCGAGCCTCATACTTGCGCGCTCGAGTCTCTTGCGACCCTCTCTGCCCGCACACTTGCGTGGCCGGAGGAAGGAGCCCGTGGTGTTGCACCTTGCACACTTGTGCGGCGGTTGAGAAGAGGAGGAGGCCCTTGAACCTCACACCTTGCGTGCTTGCTACACCAAGACCCTACGCGGCAGTGGGTTGCATACCTTGGTTGTGTGTGCTAAAGTGGGGAAGAAGACCCGAGGCTTCGCCTCTTGCGTGTGCATAGTAAAGAAGGAAGGACACCACATCTCTTGTGTGTGTGCACCAAGTGAAGACCACACATTTTGTGTGTGTGCAAAGTGAAGGAGGAAGTCTAAAGACTTACCTTAGTGGTGTGTGTGCAAATGAATAAAAAGGCCGAACCTAGTGTGTGCACTAAGTGAAGTGTATACACCTAGAAGAAGTGGAAGACTCTCACACTAAAGTATAACACACATTTATGTGTGTAATCAAAAGGAATTAAGTGTGTGAAGGAAGTGAGAAGGTGTGTGCTAAAAATAATTACACCCTTTGAGGGTTTACTACACCAAGAAGAGAAGAAGGGGAGTGCATGCTTCCATGCATGCACATGCACACGTGAACAAAGCCAGATCTGGTTATGTGCATTTGAGGAGTCCAAGACCAGGAGATCTTGAAGAATTTTGAGAATACATGCAATCAGTGCATGAGGATGCAGAGATACCATGCACTCAGTGCATGAAGTTGAATTGCTGTGAGACTGGACCAGACTGAAGTTAAAGATATCAGTTGTCTGAGTATTCAGTAGCTGGAGAGAAGCCATGTCATCCTGAGAAGAAGGAGATAAATCCTGAGCAAGACGAGAAGACCTGATCAAATCAAGTGATCAGAGGTACAGAGAAAGGCCAGCTGTCTTTATCCCAGGCTGCTGAAGATACATGAAGAGCTGAACAAGAAGAAGAGCTACTCGTGTGACTCGAGGAGCCAGGAGAAGCACCCTGTGAGACTCAGGGCGGAAGAAGTCTTCAGTTGGATTCTGGAGCAGGCCAGTGGGACTCTGGTAACACTGTGGGACGCAGTATAAAGACCCTCCTGTGGGACTCAGGAGAGATACAGTGGGACTCTGTATCGACCATTGTAATACTAACAGATTATAATGGAAGAAACCATGTTGGGGCGTATAACCAACATGGAAAGGACGTAGGCCTTTGGTGCCGAACCTTGTAAATCCTTGTGTCCTGTGCCTTTACATTTACTACATCACTCGAGGAAAGGCTGAGAGATACAAGAAGAGTGGATCTAGGCCTTAACAAGCCATAGAGGTTTAATTGATAAAGAATCAATTAGTAAAAAGTTTTAAAGGATCACTGATTCACCCCTCCCCCTCTCAGTGATTCACACTGATCTGGGCACTTCAGAAAAAATATAAGATTCAAATAAATACTCAAAAGTCCCCAGTTCCAAACCCCATGTTGGTCCCATCACCAAATTCTATCCCATCAAGAATGTAAATAAATAAACATCAATGCCTTGTTCCCTTATCCCACCATAAATCCATGTAATCTACTCAGGTTCCAAAAATTGGCCCAAATAGGGTGTGAGTAAAACTTAATAGGTCAAAAAACTATGTCTAAACATAAATATATGGATAATAAGTTCATGTTATAATTCTATAAAAATGTGTATTAATTAATTAAATATTTAAATTAATACCACATAAACCTACATCAGATCCATTCTAGAATATATCTTAGAATGTCTCATGACCATTCCTACCATTACCTTATAACCTTGGTAAAAAATAACCAACCTTGATGTCATTCCAAGATGTTCTTGATAATGTCTCAGAACTATTCCATCCATTACCATATAATCATGGTATAAATCAAATAAATCTGGTTCAAAAGATTATATATTTTAATTTTAGTAATTAATCTTTTCCGATCCTGGTACACAATCATTTCATCATGGGTTAAGGCTAGGCCTAGTATATATGTTGTTAAATATATCTCAGGTCCAAGCATGTTATATAAACATTTCAGCATGAGTTAGGGACAAGTACTATATATAATAATTTCAGCATGCCTCACGGATTATATCCCACTATATAAGAATTTATCCTTGTAAACTTCGCCTACGACCCATATAATCATTTTAATAGTTAATCCCATCCAACATCCCATATAATAACTACAACATAGAAACCACTACTCATGTCATAGTAATAAGGATATCAAAAATAAAATCATAAGGCTCAGGGGTTAATTATGAAAATTATCATTTCCCTTTCATATACAAATTTTATTTATCAATTGGTCATGAACAAAAAAATGACATTTTTCTCAATGAATTTTCAATAAAAGGGGAGTATATATTAATAAATCACCTAATACCATGTCATGATAAACATAATTAATTCCATTTTACAATTCATTATGATAAAGGTTTTTCTCACTCAAATTGAAGGCCAAATCCAGTTTAATAACCAATTTGATCCAAAAGTATTCCATTGAATAATCCAATTCATCATTTAATATTTTCTACATGTGATATGTTGGATCAATTATAATGTTTCACAATCCTAAGAAAATAAAAACCTTGGGTTATGGTTTAGAGCACCTATATTTAACTAATGATAAACTAAGGCTTCTATTAGGATCCAATAACATGAATGATGGCATAGATGATCACAAATATGTTCCTATATCAGAACCACTCAAGATATAAACCCAAAATCCTCACTATCCAGATATTTACACCATAAAAGTTAGAGGACAATTTAAGATAAGTGAAAAATGATTCCAAAACACTAACCAGTGATTGATGGAACAAATTGGACATATTAAATTGATATGAGTTCTCTAAAATCATCTAGAATATACTATTAGATGTAGAGGAGAATTATACAAGCTAGATGAAAGAAAAATCATCCCCCTGATACCCATTTAATATTCTTAGTAGGAAATTACATGGAATGTAATTCAGTTACGGGCTATGTATTTATTTTTAGAGGTATATTCCATAAAACATATTTCATAAGATTATTATTTATTCTGATATACTATTACAAAACGTGTAATTTATTTGCACAAACTATATTCTCTTAATTCCATGAATTAGTTCACAACCTAAAACCATTCCCAACATGTCTCTAGAACCATATACATGTTCTGTAATACATTTAAACGGGGTGTAAATGTTCTACATATATATTTTATCCCAGTTTCTACACAAGGATCTGAACATCTCAAAAGCCTTACAAACATGGAAAAACCATCATAAACCTATTTGACACCTTTATCCCCATAATACAATAATTAAAATAAATATTCCATATAAAAAAAATTTATTCAAAAAGGATCTCGGTCTCTAAATAGGAATAAAAAATTAAGGATCAAACAAAAAACATCAAATAGAGATGTACCTTAAAAAATAAGGGATCTCACACATCCCCACCATATAACACCTCATCCACAAGCTACACCAAGAATCATTGTGGGATCTCTGTGAACTGGTTTGGACATTGTAATAAAATATTAGAATTACTCTCCCATTTCTCATTCAAATCTTACCTATGTTTATCTAAACTCGAACCAAATGAATCGATCACCCTAGAGATTCTTCTCACCACAGTCTGAATTCCACATCGAATGATCCTCAAAGGATAAATCAAAACAAATCTTGATGTATGATATGTATATCATGTGATTATTGTCTAAATAATATCTTTAAAGCTACTACACATGAATCACATTGTTCCTAGAATTATATCATTATGGAATGCACAATCCGTATGCTACTAGACTGAACCTACCGATTGTCTCAAATTCCTAGACAAACCTAGGCGCTAGCTTTCCCAGTTTATTTATACATCCTTTCCCCAAGAAAAGAAACACCAAATAGAAACATTATGACTAACGTTGAACTCTATCAGTCATCTCATATGGTCTGTATAGGATTTATACCTACTCTTCACAACCACCAATATCTTTCTCATCAACTGAACTATCATATAAGTCTTCTACGTGGGACTGGGCCCGATAAGATTTGAATCACCAAAACCTATCAATAAAAAATGAGAATGTCATGAACTTCCATAATAGTCTTTCTAAGGTTAAATCTATATTGTTTCATAGAATTTGTTACTATATCTAATATTCATGAGTGAAATATGATGCTCAAACAAACCACCAAATTCCAAAACACAAGTTCATAACATTTCCTCCACAACCAGAATTTTCTGTTCAGATTTATAGTCAGTTTTAGGATCAAAGGACATACTCAAAAAAACATTGGATCCCATATCCTTCAAAATATCCTACCAAAAACATGATGTTAAATTATGATCTATGTTAAAATGATACTCCTCAAAAAGTCATGCAATATGAATACCTCACACAAGTAAAGTATACATAAAATAAAAAACTACGATGGTCTATTCGATAGGTAGATAGTGGGATACCATCATCATTAAATCTTTAATCACCAATAAAAAATCATTCATATAGTTTTTCGAAGGTAATCCTTTCACAAAATCTATAGTGAAAGAATCACATTACCACTCAATAATGGGTAAATGGTACAAAATCATAGCTGAACTCTGATCCATTGTTTTCACCTACTTACAAGTGAGGTATCATCACATGAATCCTACTACCTTTTTATCCATTCCAATCCATTAGTACTATCTACGTAGTGAATGATACAAATTTTTCAAACAAGGATTTCCCACCCATCTAGAATAATTAAACCCTCTAATAATATCCTCACACAAACCCATAAGAACCCATATTTAACCATGAAAAGGGAGGGAATTTTCACTACCAAGAGAAAATACCAACTGTTTATCCCTGCATATAATATTTATCTCAAAATTAAGACCTCCACATAAAATAACATCATGGTTTTGATCTGTTCTAAAATAATTGGTATAAGTAATGTTGAAGTCCGAGCTAATCATAACCAAGACTCTTCAATATCTAGATGTGTGTCTACAAAGAGGTACATTGCCCACCACTCATCACTAGAATCCTATTATAACTCTACTCATGAATTTCACATCAACGAATATCCAATGTTTATTCCCTATACTAGTGTATAAGTGAACTCATAGTAGAATGACTTTAGATACATAACCCACCTTCTTTGCAGAAGGTTCAAGTCTCACTAAGAAAATATATACACGAGGCTCTTATGGATCGTGTATGACACAAACCATGCAACTATGCGATAATGTCTCCATCATCTTTGGGAATATACCCATGTTACTGACTTCAAATCGTTATTATGATAATTCCTCTCAGGTGGTCTTAGTTGTCTAGATCTATAAGAAACCACAAGATCCATCAACCTCAAGGCTACTATGATTCCAACACTTTATGCATCACATTACACATAATAAGAATTATCTGGAACAGGTATGGTGAGGATATGTTTTAAGGTCAACATAGATTTAAACTCCGCAATAGATATCTCTCAAAAATCTAATATAATAAAAAAAAGTCCCATTTAATTCATTCAACACATCAGTGCTACCTGATGAGAGAATTCTTAGATAAAGTGCCTATCATATATTTCTAAACCCAAAAGGATGTGATTATTGATTTCATACATGGTATTATCCCAATATATCATATATTCAACATTCTTGGGGTATACTAAAATTATTTCATTTCAAATGACCTGGACCATGATTTGAACTTTATCAATCCAGAAACTCGATTTTGTTTAAGAATGGAGTGAATAAATTGACCTCTCAATGTACATAAAATGATGTCAACATGTTTTTTAAGATTGATAGTTATATGGGAGTATAATATGATTTCATTTAATAAATGTACAAGTGTTTTCCATAAAAGGATGAGTAAACAGATTAAATTGGTCCATGAATATTTTTGGGTTATTAGTAAAACCAAAAAATATCATAAAAAACAATACAATAAATGACTTCACTTAAAAGAAGTTTGAGGTATGTTAGATGGTATCAACCAAAAATGGTGGTACCATGATATCATGTAAATATTAGAGAGGATATGGTCACCAATATGGTGATCAATGATTTCATTGATGCGCAAAAGAGGATATTAGTTCATGACAATCATATGGTTTTATCTTAAATATTCTACATCAAAGAGCAATGTCTTAGCATAATTACTGGTTAAGATAACTAGAGAACCATGAGAAGATATAAATTTCAATATGAATCCATTATTTCACATATCATAGAACTGTACATTCAACTATCAAAGCTATACTGGATTTATTCTATATACTGATAGAGAAGCTTTCTCGAATCCAAGAACCAACTAGGTCATTAACTTCATCTCTAAATCTAGTGGTATTTTAGATAACTCATCATAAAAAATATTGTGTCCAATCTGCCACTATATTAAAATAATTTTGCCTCATTCCACAATCTTATAGAAAATGACGAGCAAAATATGCTATTATACAATCCCACCTACAAATAATTGGCCATGTATGACCATCCTAATAATCCCACTCACCATAGTGAGAATAGGTTCTTTATTCTGGAGATAAAAAGGATACACTCTTATACTAACAATTGATATTCTTCTGGAATAGAACTCTCCAATCCATAACAAGAATAAAATTGAAACCTATTATTTGTAGCACCAACAGTTCCCAAAATAAATGTTATCCAAAAATATCAAGGGAACATTCCTTGAAACATATGGTATTTTTTGACTACACTCCAAATAGTGTGTTTATGGTGAAAACATCATCCAAAACATCAAAATCCTAGCCCAAAAGTTTTACAATAAGGGAGGAAAAAATGAAATGCAATGATCCTATGTGAAAAAAAACTAAGAAAATGTATATGATGCCAGAGTCATACCTCAATAGATAGATGTGCATGCATCCATAATAGTCAGAATAGTCTGCATAACATTTATAAGACTAGCCTCTCTACCATGGGATCTAGAGAGGATCCTCGGAGTAATTCCCTCTGCCCGGTACATCGATTCTTTAAATGGAGTACCCTATACCCTACTTTAATTAGAACTCCCTATAGGACTCCAACAACCATTCTACTTACGAGTAGTTGATTCCATCCCAGACTCCAGAACCTATATTGACACCCATTCATTAATGTTTTTTTGTATTCTGTAACAAACCATTGTAGGTGGCCTAATTTTCAATATTAATGACATTCCAATAAGGGGTATTGACACTGAGTCATTTTTTGTCCCATATTAACACAATGATAAAACTAAAATGGATATGATCTTGAGATCACTTCCTAATTCCCTAAATGCATGGACTGCTATTTTGTAGAATAAATCTATCATAAAAATGATTGTTTCCTCTAGAAGATGAGTTTACGCATTTACCTACTGAAATAGCCCTTCTACTTTTGAGGGCCTCTCTAAGATTACCTTCGGTGATTATTTCATGATTCCTCACATATTTAAAACAACTAATAAGTAACACATTCACCTATGATCTAATATAATAGTGATAATCATCCATGAAATTTCTCTCCCCAATGTCTGTAGAATAAAAGTGCGGGTTTCATATATATAGTGGGGAGACTAGACCCCCCGAGTTATTAGGTTAAAACAAATTTAAATAATCATGTAACAATAATTAATAAATTTTTGAGGGTGATATAATAATTTAAATAGTACAATACAACTCCAAAAAAAAGAATGTCACTTGAATATCCCAATAAAATAATAATGGAATAATGTAATGACTTGATAGGATGTAACTAAATTTCATGTGATATGTATTAAAAGTGAAAGAATATTAAAATAAAATAAATAATAAAGAGTCCATGGTTTTGAATCCCATGTTGGTCCCATATCCAAACTCAAGCCCATACATCAATCAAAAAAATCATAAAAATGTTCTTTTCCCTTTTCCTACCATATATCCATGTAATCTTCTTATATACCTAATGAAAGGGACAAGTAAGGTGAGATCAATACTCTGTAGTTCCACACCACTATATCTAAAAATAACCAATTTGAATGTATGTGCACATAAAAATCTATTAAAAAAGGGTACAAATTAATTAAAAAATTAAATTAATAACAAATACACCTATATTAGATCCATGTAGGTATATCTTTGGGAATGTCTCATGAACATGACATCCATATCCATAAACCCTGGGAAAACATAACCTTCCTTGGAGAAATTCTGGAATTTCTATGATCATTTATTACAACTATTCAAACCATTGTAATGGTCTATGTTCTGTGACAGATGAAAATCAAGTGGAAATTTCAACTATTTCGTTTACTGAATGAATCATTTTTTTAAAACCAAGCATCAAAAGATAATCATAAAGTTGTATCATTTCAGTGTGATGTTTTTTGGAATTTTTTGAAGGATCATTAATATTCACAAGTGTATTGAGGAGTTTCAGGAGGACCATACTAAAAAATAGTTTTTAAAGACATGTAGATGGAACACGATTTGTATGAAACCATGCGATGCATAGTAAGAAACCATGCAACATATTGTTGGTGGAAACATGTTTTCATAGGGGATGCACATGATTTTCCAAATCATGCACAGAGCCCTCACATTGGTGGCTAAGGCAGTATGTTGAAACTATTTAATAGACAATTTTCACAGGATTTCTAAATTGTGTGGCAACACCTTGTTGGGATCACTATGGACCAAGTGAAGAGGCACACAATTGTCTCATGATTTTATAAATAGTGAAACCTAAATCGTGAACATGGTGTTATTTTATAATTTATATGAAATTAAAATAAAATTAATTAAAACCTAAAAAATAAACACTCACCTCTGCCCCTCTCAATCACAATGTGTATCCCCCTTGGCCTTTCCTTTAAGTCGTGCAACACCCCCCTATATAGGACCTCTTGATCGACAAAATCTGTTTGGATTTCGTGGGGGTTCTCAATCAAATAACTATTTTATTTCCATTTAATACCTTACCCTTCTTTGATTTTGTGGGTTTATTCTCCTTTGGCACCTAGTGAGGTTTGGATGAAACCATATGGTTTGGGGTTAATAAATTTTTGGTTTTATTTTGATTTTAGGTTGTGTCAAATGTTTATTGGGACCCATTGGTGCATATTCCAGAAATCACCACTGAAGGAAATGTGGTTCAGTTAGTTTTGGCTCACATACATAATTTTTGTGTATGTTTTCTACTCACTTCTTGGTTAAAAATGTTTTCTTTTGTTTCCTTTGTGAGTTTTTGGGTTCCTAGTATTTTTACCTAGTGCGTTGGACCTTGCCGTGTAGTTTCTAGTCTCCAGAGTCAATGTTGACTCACTATGTATGCATTGGTATGAATATTTATATGTATGTTACACCACTATATGTATATTCATCCATGGAAGTGAATATAAATATATGGGTCAAGGTTTTCTTTGTATAATATTGAAATTCATACACGTGTGAGTGGAAGAGGGTTTATAAAAATTAGATTATGGGTAAGGATCCCCTTTCATATATTCATGGCCATGTGAGTATGTGAATTGCACCTCAGTGTCCTTATATATATCTGAAGATGAATATTATTTATGGGGGATGCATCAACATTGAGTGGTTTTAGCTTAAAACATAAAGTGTTGAGTGTTCAGGTTCGTTCTTCTTTGAGGTAGGGTCCCATTATTTTACACTTTAATTTAAATAATGAATTAATTAATTTATTAATCCCGTTTTATTATATTTTAATTAATGCATGGAATTATTTATATTAAGTAACTATTAAATATGAATTAATTTTGATTATTTAATGAAGTGTTAAATGTGATAAATGATTAATTTGATAAGAAATATGATGATATTATAATAAATCCCCTACAATGTTTGTTCACTATATTCAAGATAAATTTTATGGAGTGGAATTAGATTCCTTCTTTATTTATTTCCTTGGATATTCATTTATACCTTGATGTTATATTTGGTATATAGTATTTTGATACCTGGCCGTTTTTTATGTTAAGTAATGTGTTTCCACTTTGCAATTATAAATGTTCATGTAAACAATCTACCATGTAGTGCATAACATAGAAAGTCTTTTAACTAAAGTGTACCATACCTCATGTGTGTCTAGATGAGCCGAATACACCCCTAGCTCTGTTCTCTACTTAGAATTGGAATTACCCATTTTCTTAATTGAGTTGTTTCCATAACCCTTTCCTCGAACATGTCCCTTGGAATTTTTTATGTGGCTTTTCCATCTTATGAATGTGCTAATGATTTAGTTATGGTGAGTTCTTTTGATTAAGATGACGTATATGAGATAGTGTCATCCATTAAACAAGATGAAAATTTTTCTACCCTTGGAACTTTTACCTTAAACAATTTTTCACGTTTAGGAAATTTGAGTTTGATGACTTGAGTAAGATGGCTCCCATCAAATGGCATGCTTTTCTATGAAATGGATCAAATAAATTTTAAATGAGATGATACTCTGGGATAGTAAGACCATGCACATTATCTAAGAATTATGTAAATATTCTTTTGAAATGTAGTAGTTTATAAGAAATTTAAAAAGATTCTAAAATGTAAATGGAATTTATAAATTATTATGGATGGGTGGTAAATCACTAGTGCTAGTTATACATTTGATATGACATTATTGGCGCTGAGAATAATGGTAAGAGAGGTCTGATGAGAATAAAGGATCTACAATATTTTAAATAGATTACAAGAATGATAATAATAGAGGTATGTTGAGAACAATGAATCTAATATCATTTTCATTGATATCAATAATGATTGTAACGGTGGTATGATGAGAACAGAGGCATTAAAATCCTTTACATCAATGTCAAGAATTAATATAAGATAGGTCTGATGAGCATGGAGACTCAAATATCCTTTACATAAATTTTAAAAATGATTCTAAGAGAGGTCCAATGATCATGGATACTCAATTCTCTTTTACAACCGGATGTCAGGATTACTACTTCGTGATTAGAACTTGTCAGCTCCTGGACTAGTAGCGGATTCTTGCATGATACATCCTGGTCCACTCTAGAAAATATATATATAAGCATATTTATCTATGTGTATGTATCTAAATATATGATACACATATATGCATAATGATTACATGTCTATACATATTACCTCTATGAGATGAAGTATGTATATGTGTCAGGTGTCCCTTAGGAACTTGGATATGTGGTTATTTATTTACTCATATTTTTTATTATTCTGGTATACCCACACACTACTTTAATTTATATTTCACTTTATAGATCGGGATTCACACGTGTTTTTCCAACCTACTTATATTTATGTATCACTCATTACTCGGTACACCATTGCATTGGGTTACCTAATTAGACATTATTATTCAAAGGGATATAGAGCTTTGTTGTTGCTATATGCTTGTACTTGAGGAGTTTGGAGCACATGATTGAGCTAGAACCCAGGATGGTCGAAGATATTTCCATTTGGATTTACATCTTTTCCTTATTTGAGTCTTGTATTTGTAATGTTTTGTATAGAACGATGTATGATTAATTATTTCAGTTAGGTACCATTACAATTATATTCATGCATGCCTTTTATAAACTAGTATTGGACACTTTATTTTAGCTATTATAATATTTGTCTTCTCTTGCTTTGTCTTACAATTTTTTACTTCTTGTAGTCCCTATTGTTTTTTATTTGATAATAACATTTTTCACTTAGAGTATTATGGTATATCCATTCCACTAAACTACCTTGACACCCTCACTGCTAGTCAAAAGCCTCTGGCCTATAAGAGATGTGCTTGAGAACATGTAATGACGGATCTGGCTATCGTTTTAGTGGCCAGTCAAGAAGGGTTTTTACAAAGTTGTATTGAAGCCATATATTTCATATTTATTATTGTTTTCATCTATTAGAATGGTGACTAGGAATGATTCGGTGCATGGATAATATTAATTCTTGGGGATGATCACCCCAAATTTAGGATATGACCAAGTGGCCTGGGTTCGTAATTGTTTGTTATGTTATTTGTTATTAAAGTTGATTATCATATCACTTGGAGTGAATGATTTGTTTACCACTATTTATTGATTTATGAGTTTATGGTATTTAACTGTTGTCCATGTTTGACATGAATGGAGAATTACATTCATCATATTAGGAATATATAAAATTCACATGTCTTACATATGCAATGCCATGTAGTTTATTTTATATAGATACCTACTAATTATGATGTGTTCTTTGAGTGTTATTCTATGTTTAGTTTTCTACCATTTTTAGGTAATTTTTAACATGTTTAGTTATTATTCTTATATACTATTCGCTTCTTAAGGTTTCCTTGCCTATTCAGATGCAATGCTCTTCTATTACAACAAGATTTTTTTACTACTTATGATGTCATGTTTTGATTTTTTTATATATGGTTTGTTCATGTGATGATGAAATATATGGGTTTTGAATGAAATGGAACTAGTTTTTGATTATAAGGTGTATGAAAACCTCATGAATTGGGAAATGTTAGACCATATTAAAGGAAATTGCATTATTCATTATGAAATAATTATTAATGTGCACACTCTATAGTTTTGATCTAAATTCAATTAGCTCAGTTGGACCCTAATAGGTCACCTTACTTATTAAAAAGGTATTTATGTAATCAAATTTTTAATAGAGTGGATTTTATGAACAGTTTAATGATTGAAAATGATGTTTGTTGATACTTGCCTATTTTTACCTTGGGACAATAGCTAAATCATGTACCTTGAGTTTTTTTAAATGGTACTTGTTGTACTGAATTATGTATTTTATAGGATTATAGATTATAAGTGATTAAATGAAAAGGGATTGGAAAGGGATCCTTTAGTGGTGTCATCAATTTAAATCCATCATGTGTGTGTAGTTTTCGTTTCTCTTTGAGTTTCATGGGAATTGAACTTTAGGTGTATTCTATTTTATTTCTCCATTTTATTAATGGATTAGATGATCAGTTCATAAGATGGGTTTCTTATTTTTTTTATGGCCTAGAGATAAGGTCATCTATTATGATTTGGTAAGGGGAGAAGAAAATGTAGGTAGCACCCTTATAACATTAAATACTTGTTAGGGTGGGAAATTTTGGACACTTGGTTCCATTTGTGTGTCTTTGTCCCTTACAAGAATATTTATTTCTATATGTAACCCTTGTTCGGATGGGTGGTCATGATTTCTTTGAACATTGATACGGTTGTGAGAATTAAGAAACGATTTTTTTCTGCTAGTTAGACAAACCTTGGGTATGGTCGGCTTCTTTGAAGGTTGTTCAACCCTTTCATTTTCATAGTGATGGATGACTAGTTATGGTTTCATCTATGATAATGGTCATATGGGGAAATAAAAATCTAAAATAAAACATAATTGTTGTTGATTATGGTATCGGGTCATCCCTATAGTAGATTGATCGGTGAGTTAAAGATTTATGTTCTTCTTAATGCTCGAGAGGACATTTTATAGACTCGAGTGTTATGACACACAGGTTGTTTTGGATTTGGTTTCCAATAGGTTTAGACATTATTTTTATGTTTTTATTTTGTGATTATGGATCAGAGGATCCTAACATGTTTGGTAAATTTGTTTTTGAACTAACTCACCTGTGAACAAAAAGTTTATCTTATCTATCATCGACAAGGAACCTCTTGAGCTGGGGAGTTTTAAATCAGTCATAGTGGTCATGTTTCCTTCCTTGTATAAGGAACACCAAAGAGTAACATTGAAAGATGATTTGTTTAGTTCAAAATAATTTAAGTCTTACAAGCCTTGAATCGTGTCTATTCTTTCTTTGCAGCGTGACATTGTTCTGGTTATGGTGTACACAACACTTATGAAGTACTATCAGTCTTAGATGTACTTCAATGTTAATTTAAATGTTCACAGAATCTTTTGAGTTTTAATGGAATGTTTTCAGTTAATTGTTAGTGTGTCGAAAGGTGAAGCTGATATTCCTTCAAAGGAAGTCGACCCAAAGAGGTTTGATGGGTCTTCTGGTAGTTTTCATATTCTTCTCTTAGTGTATTATGCTATATTATATGAAGGTAACCTATATAGAAATCATCATTGATGCATTAAGAGAGAATTTTTGTTATTCTATTCTAGATTTTTAATCCTCTTGATATTCTTGGGTGCTTTTCTTTTGGTGTTTCATGTTGGATGTGTGGTATCATTCATGGTTTGGTAAGGAACATCATCGGAAGTCGGGTATGTACTTCAGAGGATGTGTTCCTAGAGAATGTGAGATTACATGGGATGTGGCATTGTAGTTTTTACTATAAAAAACTAGAAGTCTAAGACGAACATCTTCTTTTATAGTCATCCATAATTGATCAACATCAATCCATCTTGTTCGATATTTATGTTAAGTGAATGACCATCTTTAGGCCCGATGTTAGGTACAGATATATATGATGTGAGTAAGATGAGGCTTTTAATGAATATATAGCATGACATGGGATTTTTTGTTGAAGGGAATCCACCACTTAAACGGTTTTAGAATTATACAAGAAGCATCATTATAACTCTTAAGGGAATGCCTTACTGGAAATTAGAGGGCGGGATGTGTCGTTGTTTGGAATCGGTCTTCATTAATGGTAAATTCAAAGGTGTAAAATACATTTGGATGTATTTTTAATTATATTATGATGTGATCAGTTTTCTTGATAAAAAAAATCAAGTATGATTTGTCTCTTGGTTTCAGCTGGATAACAAGTGATGGTTTGAGTTTTGATGGCTTAAGTGTTGTGTGACTAAATAAATTCTCGGAGGTGAATTGGGCATTTGGAAATGAAAAATTACCATTTGAAAAAAGATTCAAGACCCTTGTAGTACATGTAATGTTTATGTCTTTGTGGAAGTTTTCATTGGGTTGTGATGTTTTATGCTAGAAAGGCTGTAATTTTCTCCGATTTGAGCAGGATAAAAATCCAGAAAAAACATGAAATTATCATTTACATGCTGAACCGTTATAAATATAATAATGTGAAACTTATTTCTTCACGTTGGAACCTTTAAAAGTTATTTTATTGGGCTTGGGTGGAGACCAATTATGTTTTCATGGTGTCATGAGGTGTTTCAGGAGCACCGGTCTAGAATTTGTTTGATGGACCTGAAGAGGGAACATGGTTTGTATGAAAACATGCAACCCACAATAAGAAAATGTGATAATTTTTTTGTTGATAGAGGATAGTACATGATTGCACCAAATTTTCCAAACCATGGAACTAGACTACATGATTAGTGGTAGAGAAGTACCCCAATATTATTCACCGCATAGTTGGAGCATAGTTTCCAAATCATGCATCCCAACCATGCGAGGTACCCCAGACATCTAGGGAAGGGGATCATAGTTGGTGCACTGTTTTATAAACCATGCTACCTAAACCATGCATGGGGTAATGTCTTAAAAAGTAAATCGAATAAAAATAAATTTAAACATAAAAAATAAACAGTCACCTCTCCCACTCTCACTTATATCGCACCACCCCCTTGGGCTCCCCTTTGATCCATGCAACACCCCCCCTCACTGGATCATCATGATCTGAATAATTAGTTCATAGTTTTCACGGTTTCTTTCCTTAATCTTCATGGAAATCCCTACCCCTACCATATCCTTCATTTATTTTCCATTTTTCTTCTCTTTCGGCACCATAAGATGTTTGGATCAAACCCATGGTTTTGGGGTATATTTGGGAAATAAACCCCAAGAAAATTGGTTTTAATGTATTTTCAGTTTATTTTGAATTAAATTTGTGTGAATGGCCTCTCAAGACCCATTAATGAGGATTCAATCAACCACTACCAAAGGAAAAGATGTTTTGTTTTTTTGGATCATCAACATCCTTGTGGAGTATATTTTCTATCATTTTATTGGTTTCACAGCTTTTTTGTGTCCTTTGTTGTTTTAGGGTTCCATGTCTTTTATCTATAGTGCACCGGACCTTGTCGTGCGGTTTCGAGTCACTGGAGTCAAAGGTGACTAACAACATATGCATCAATAGAAAATTTTATATGTAAGTTCCACCATTATAGGTATATTCATCGATGGTTGTGAATATATATATGAGTCTAGGGTTTCATACATATAATATGAAAATACTTACATGTTTGAGTATAGACATTTGTATGAATATAAGAATATATTTATGGATCCCATACAAATATTCATGACCATGTGAATATGTGCATAGGGGCTAGGTGTCCTTATTTATATATGAAGGTTAATATGCTCGAAGGGTGTAGCATCATCTTTGAGTGGTCTCTACTTAAATGTAAAAGAGTCGAGTGTTCATCTTGCTTTCTCATTGAGTTAGGGTCCCATTCCCTTTCCAATTATTTAATGAATGCATAAATTAATTTCTTAATTAAAATTTAATTTATTTAAATAAATTTATTGAAGTGTTTAGATAAAAGTCATAATAAATGTTAATTGAACATGATTCCTAAAAGAATTGATAAATTTGATAAATATTTTTTTGACACAAAATATAATGATTTTGTAATAAAACCCATGAAATAGAGGTTTATTGTATTTATGCAATGAATAATGGAGTAGAATTTCATGTTTTCCATATTTATTTTTTTATTTGATTATTTATACCTTTATGGTATGTTTGGTATATAGTATCTCAAGAAATATCCCTTCTTGAAGTTATGGAATGTGTTTCTCCTCTTCAATTGTAAATTTTCACGCAACAAATTATCCTTCTATGTTCAAAGATTTTATTGTTTTTTAAATGAAGTTTCCATTGCCTCATGTGTGTTTTAATGAACCAAAAACACCCCTTGGGTTTTTGGTCAACATAGACATGGAATTACCCAAGAGGTTAATTTAGTTGTTACCATGAACCTTTCCTTGAACATGACACTTAGTAGTTGTATTTATCATTTTCATGTTATGAATGATCTAAAGATTCAGTTAAGGTGAATGAATTTGATAAGGACAACATAAATGAGTTAGTGCATCCTTTAAATAAAATTATAATGTATCCTTCCTTTAAAATTGTACCTTAATTCAATTTTACATGTTTAGGAAAATTCAGTGAGAAGACTTGAGCATGATAGCTCACCCCAAATGAAGTGATTTTCTTTGAAATGGTTCAAATGGTTTTTAATTGAGGTGATCCCTTGGGATGGTGAGACCAGGCCCTTTTTGTATGACTTAGGAATATTTTTTAAAAAAATTATTGGTTTCATTGAAATTGAATTTTATTATAAAAAGTAAATGAACTATATAAATAATAATGGATGAGATGTAGTTACCCATGAATGTGATAGATATGATACTCCTTTACAGAGGATGAGAAAAATGGTATGGGAGGTACAATGTGCATATAGATTCTATGGTACATTTCCATGATGTCAAGAATGATGGTAAGAGAGGTTCGATGAGCATATCAACTCTACTATACATTACATCAATGTCAATATTCATGGAACAAGAGTTTCTATTATCATGGTGAATCAATGCTCCTTTACATCAGTTTTAAAAATGATGGTATGGGATGTTCGGTTAGCATGTAGACTCAACACTCATTTACATCAGGATATTGTTCTTACTACCCCATGAGTAGTGCTTATCATCTTGTGGATTGGTAGTGGATGCCAGCATGATATGTTCCTATCCACTCTTGAATATATATATATATATATATATATATATATATATATATCTAAATATATGTTATACATATATGTACAAAAATGACAAGAAAATGTGTATTCCAGCTATGAGATAATGGAGGTATATCAATAAGGTGTCCCTTAGGAACCTAGTTAGGTGGTTATTTATTTATTGAGGTCTTCTATTATTCTGATATACCTACATAGTGATTTAATTTATATTTTACTGTCTAGATTGGGCTATAAACCTATGGTTCTGGACTACAATGTTTTATATCTCACACCCTACTTGATCTTCCACTACCCTAGGGGTACTTAAGTCGGCATTATTGTTCACAGGGATAAGGAGCTTTCTTCTTTTTATGTGCTTATAATTGAGGAGTAAGAATAACATGACTTTGTTGGAGCTCAAGATGATCAACAATATTATCTTTAGGTTTTTATTTTTTTTTTTTTTTAAGTATTGTATTTGTACTATTTTTTTAGAACATGTTGTATGTTTAAAGATTTCAATTATGTATCATTACTATGACATGATTTTAGGTTTTTTATAAACACACATTCTCATCATTAATTGAGATATTATATTATTTCTCTTCCACTGCTTTGGCTTACTATTTACTACTTTTTCTATTGTCTTTCGTTTGTGTATTGTATGATAATACCGATGTGCACTTTGAGTATGAGGGTAGAGTCTCCCCAATGAACTACCTTGATACCATCACATCAATTTAACAGCCTTTAGCATACATGGAGACATGCTTGAGACCATGTGGTGACCAGTCTAGCAACTTATTTAGTGGTCATTCGGGTCGGGACATCACAACCATAACCTTATAACCATGGTATAAATCTCAAAAAAAACTTTCAAACCCCACTATATAATATTATCAACATCCAATTAGGGTTGATCCAATTATATAATTATTTTTGAATATGTCAGGCCATGTGATGTGTATATTCATTTCAGCATGTCTAAGTGCCAACATTGAGATATAATCATTTCAGAATGTGTTACAGCCAAGCTTGATATATTATAATTTTACCATTTCTCACAAGGTATATCCCACTCTATATTCATTCCAACATGTAAACTAGTCCAAGGCCCCATATATGCATTTCATCAATGAAATTGTGGTAACTCACCACATAAGAATTAAAAAAAATCAAACTCCAACACATGTCAAAGGAACAAGGATATCACAATATCACATCATAAGGATCAATTATTATTTATAAAGATGAAAATTTATATTTCAATTACATAGTTCGCATATTAATTATTCATAAGCAATATCATGATAGTTATATACATAAAAATATATGCCTTGGTGGATCAATATCAACTATCCACATAGAACTACATATTACTAATCACACATCAAGCCATTAAACTATTCATTTCATCAGGTTTTCACTCATTAGAATGGTATCCCCAATATAGGTCAATAACTAGTTGGATCTAAATTGATTCCTTGGTATAATAAAATTGATAATTATTTTTTTCTAGTAAATGATATGTGGATCAATTGATATATTGCATATATATGACAAAAATAAAACCACTGGGTCATGGTTTGGACCCCTACCTTTAACTAATATTAATCCCAAGCATTCAATGGGGTTCAATGCCACGACTAGTCCTAGTGGGGCATGTGACACCACTCCCCAAGTCCATCTCCAATATCCAGGGGCGGGTGACTAGCACTAAGTAGGCATATCACTTACATGGGAGGAATTTCCAGAGTACCTATACACATGCAAACATCTCCAAGCCGAAAAATTATAAAATGTAGAAAAAAATAAGGAACATAATTCATGCATACAACTAAACCCAAAAAATAGAGTATTATGGAATGTATATTGCGGAAAGTAAACTAGGATAGAATAAATCCCACCAAAAGAAAAAGTATGAAAACTACAAATTTCAACCTGTAAGCAAGAGATATGTACCAAAACTTATGCTCATAGTCATAGGAACACCTTGATCTGTAGGGAATCTCAAAAAGCTTAGTCTAGTTCTGGTCTGCCCTGTAATTCGTCAAAAGGATTCTTGTATACACAAGACATGACACGTGGGGGAAAACCCTGTGCAGGGGTGAGTATAAAAATAATCAGTATGGGCCCTAAAAAATAGAAAGTAATTCACGATGTAAAGGTATAGTCATCTCTACCTATTATATCTATACAGATCATATAACAAGAGAAACATATCCAGATATTCTCAAAAACTAATGCTAGTAGTCTAGAGGTAAGTCACCACGATCGTTTAACCATGCTAGGTATTCAGTTCATAAAATCCATGAAGCATTCATCTTGGAGAACTCACTCCATGAGTCTGATATCTTGGATGAAATCCATCCACGAAGTAAATTCATTGGTAAGTGTCACGAGAGAGAGAGAGAGAGTTGCACTAATTGATTTTAAGAGAGAACAGAAAAACTCATTTTTGGATAAATGACTCCTGAGTGTTGAAAGATCATGATACAGAGATGGTGATCACTTACAGGGTCATGGAATATATAATGATTCAACCGATTTCACCTTCTAAATAGAGTATTATCATCCTATATGAATTTTCACATCGATACATAACTATAACTAAGTTCAAGAATGGGTAAGGGATCTCGCTCTAAGGCTCTAAGCGGGGTTCTGACTCTATCCAGAATGTCCTATTGAAGGGATCATAATCTCATGGATGAAAAGGATACATAATATTTAGGGGAATGAGAAAAGGTGAACTAACCCATATAAATCTTGTCCAAGTAATGGGGGACTAGAGATCAACCCATGTATAGAATGGTACACGACATCTTGAAAGGCCACACACTGTGTCTGATGACCCCAGATACTGGTCATATACAACGATCCGTGTCAAAGAGATAGTCCTGTTGAAATATATATAAACTGTGTGTAAGAATGTGAAAATTCAGGTCATATTATCTAGGGGTAGCTCTATGTATGATGGATGTGTGAACATACATGACATCAACCCATACCTTCCAACCCCTGTACCAGTACACGGGGTGAGCCATAGAACCAGCATGGTCTGGTCGTGCAGTAAAGTACATGTCGTGTACTCTACCCCGTGTATGTGTATCATCTGAGATACATGATGAGTAAAATGAAAGGACCCAATTTCCATGTGAATGTTGTCACACACCATGTCATTGATTCCTCCATCAGGAAACCCTAGTTGCCTCTGAGACGGACCCACATGTCGTGTTATTCAGAGAACACGTCGTGTTCTTTATGATTTTCCAAAAAGAAATGTACTTCCTCCTGCTCTTTTTTTTTGACATCAATTCATTGATCTGGCCATTTGATAACCATGAATATCATGTTCTATGGTGGCCCATACATCGCAAAGACCATTCCATTGGTTTCGGCCATCCAATCATCCCCAAAAACACATTTCAATTCATGCGCATAAAGAATACTTGATGGAATATTTCTCCCATACATATAGATTCATTCTCCACCATCTTCATCGCACCACTAATAGGTCTTCATGATTCTAGATCTACAATTTGGGATCATCACATTGTAAAATGGGTACAAAACGATCTGTTGTTCGTAACCCTATGATGAACGAGAAGAATGTGATCTAAAAAGGGGAAGAATAAGATCCACAAAACATATTTCGGAAAAAACCTATGATATCTTTCATCATGGATTTTATCTACTTCTATCTGAAGGATCAAATAGTTAAAATTATATTAAATCAAATAATGCATAGATTAATTCAACAAAATAAACCTATTGAAGGACCCTCCCGCAAGAATGAACTATCAGTGGGTCAACCTATTCCTGGGTTGATCCATGTTCTTCATATTAATCCAAGTACAGGGGAATGAATAACTAAAATAACAAACCCTACCTCAATCATCGACAAAGAGGGAGAGTGATCACTGGTCATGAATCAATATCTCCGTGCAATTATCGATGTGTTGTTGTTCTTCAACATTCATTGAGAATTTCCTTGGTTTGGCGCATCTCCAAAGCTCTATAAGATTTTGGGGAGTCTTCCATGGTTATTAGCATAACCCTGGGATACTTATCATTTAAAAATAATTAATGTGTCCCTACTTTATGGAATCTTAAAAAAATTAATTATTAATTTATTTTGTTTTCTTTTAAACATCCAAAAAATAACTTATACTATAGACCCATGTCGGTCAAGGTTAGGCCTTTTCTAATGTAAATTAACTACATAAAATGCATCTGTTCCCTCAGATTTCTGATCCAAGAAACATTTTAAATGTAATTCCATTTTTTAGGAAAAAAACTCATGCATTCTATTTAAATGTTTAAATTATTTCAATCATTTATTTTTGGCACTCTAGGACTCAAAATTTCACATCTTTTCCAATCATTGTATTAAAATAGTGACATATAATATATATAAATAATACACATGAAATCAGAGGCATTACATTATGCGCAACTTTGGGATTTTATGTCTGCAGAAATAAAAAACATGTTACTATTAAATAAAATTTAGTGTTGCGCACAAATCGTTGCCTCCCACTCCTAGGTGACAACTTAAATATTGTCGTGCTACCATAAGACACACACTAAGGGAAAAAATCATCCACGATGTATCCTCTCCTTCTAATCCTCAATCTCTACTAGGTACTCCGTAGAGGTTACTCCATTATCATTGTCCAGCTCGCGCCAGTCGATGATGTGTGATGGGTCATGAGCATACCTCCTCATTTGTGGCTTTTGGAAGACATCATGTACACAGTGAAACTGTAGAGGTAGAGCTTTTCTGTATTCCACCTCTCAACTCTATGCAGTATATGAAAATGACCGATGTACCTTGGATAAAACATGTTTCCCCGACCATGTCTCTACAAACCTCATCGAGTTGATACCCAAAGGAAGACATGGTCTCCCTCTTCAAACTCCAAATGCTTATTCCATCTATCAACATAAGTCTTCTACTGACACTATTCAAAATTCATCTTCTCCTGGATGATCTACACCTTTTAAGTGATAATTATCACCACTCTTGATCCGTGAATACTGACTCTTCTAGGTAGGTCTAGAAAATAGTAACTGGTAGGGTTGCACAAATAATACCTCAAATGGTGCCATACTGATGGTGGATTGGTAGATATTATTGCACAAAAACTCCAAAAATGGTTTTTGCTACTCCCAACTACATCAAATTTCCAATATACAAGCCCAAAACATATCATCTGGAACCAAAATGGTTCTATCTGTCTGACTGTCGGTTTGGGGATTGAATGTCGTGCTCAAGCATAGCTATGTACGAAAAACCTCCTAAAATCCCTTCCAGAACTAGGATGTGAAACATTAATTGCGATATGAGACTATCCTCAATGGGAATCCATGAATCCAAACTATCTACTACATGTTTAGGTTCCCCAATCTCTCAATGGAACTCTTCCCCATGATAGTTAAGAAGTGGGAAAACTTGGTGAGTCGGTCAACAATCACATAGATAGAATCATATCCCCTGGACATTCGTGGTAAATCCATCATGAAATCCATAGATATTACATCCTTCATACACTCTAGCACTTCATGGGGGCGAGTTAACCCTCTCTAGAACCTGGTACTCAACATTCACATAGTGGCACATAAGGTATTGAGAATTGAACTCTGCTAGTACCTCCATCATAGCAGTCCACCAGAACTGTCACTGGAGGCCCTGTAAAATTTTTTCCACGCTAGGATATACATCCATGGTAGATATGTGGAACTCCATCATAACCTCCTCCAGCAATTCCACTACCACAAATTTTCATCCTCTGAAAAGGATGCCGTGCTCCCCATCTTGTGAATATCCAAAAGTAGAATTTCATGTGGACAACTGAGCATGTCACTACTGGAAAACTAACCATTACCAACGGTTTGGAGAACCGTAGCCAAGTAAGTCATTGGGATAGGTCTATACCAATGGTTTTCCAAAAACCGTTGGTATAGACCTATACCAAAATTTTTGGAAACCGTTGGTATAGGTAATATGAAATCTATACCAACGGTAATGGAACCGTTGGTATATAAATTCCAAAAATAAAACAACCGCTGGGATTTGATCCCAGGACCCCTCGTTTATAATCGAACGACTTAACCACTAAGCTAACATCACTTTTGTAAACATAATTTCATAAATATATATATGTATTATCATAATTATTTAAAATTTTGATTTATATAATGTTCTCGGTTAGTAGATCTGGAAAAAAATCAATGAAAATATCCCAACGGTTGTTAAAACCGTTGGGATAGACCTATCCCAATGGTTTTCAGAACCGTTGGGATAGGTTATGGGTGGGTGTATTTTTAGTTGGGTGAATTCTGGTTTTTTTGTCTACTTTTTCCCAACGGTTCACCAAAACCGTTGGGAAAGGGCCTAAAAACACACCCTTTCCCAACAGTTTTGGTGAACCGTTTGGAAAGGTCACTCTTTCCCAACGGTCCATCAAAACCTTTGGGAAAGGGCCTCAAAAACACACCCTTTCCCAACGGTTTTGATGAACCGTTGGGAAAGAGTGTCCTTTCCCAACGGTTCACCAAAACCGTTGGGAAAGGGTGTGTTTTTAGGCCCTTTCCCAACGGTTTTGGTGAACCGTTGGGAAACGGTAGCTATACCAACGGTTTTTACACACCGTTGGTATAGAAGTGTTGGGAAAGATCATGTTTCCAGTAGTGCGTAATGTCTTACAATAAACATCCCCTAGAAGTTCCTCCTTGGAACACCATAATATTGAAGGGGTGAAAAACTTTGACTGGAGATAATACGAATCATCTCCATCTTGGAAGGATAAATGTAGAGATTCAAACTACAATGATACCTCACCCAAAAGTTGTGAAATCGATCTATTTCTCAGGGAATCTTCAATAATTTTACCCTATCCAGGTTTACAGATGATCTCAAGGTCATAATCTTGGAGGAACTCCAGCCATAACCTCTACCTAAAATTCATATCCTTCTTCAAGAAGATGTACTTGAGGTACTTGTGTTCAGAGTAGATGATAAACAATTCACTCATAAGGTAGTCTCACCCTATATTCGGGGTAGAGACTACCACTACCAACTGAATATCTTGGGTCACACAGTTCTACTCATGTTTACATAGCTAGCATGAACCATATGAAATCACTACCTGCCTATGCATTATGACACAGCAAGTCCTGTTCCTTAACACATTGGAGAACACTATGTACTCAACACCCTCTTCTGGAAATCTGATGATCGGCGCTCTCGTCAAACTCTGCCTCAACTGCTTGAAATCTTAATAGCTATTATCTACCCATACGAAGGGATTCCCCTTCTGGGTCAAGGATTTCATCGGTTTTGATATCTTGTATAAATAAAGGATAAATATTCGGTATTATACTACAAACCCAAGGAAGCTCCACACCTAAGTCACACTCCGGGTTGCTCCAATACGAACATCACCTCATCCATGGTTGGGTCCAATGGTACTCCATCTTATGAGATAACATGTCCCTGAATGTGGAACACCTGTATCCAGAACCCACATGTCAAGAGATTACCATAATGTTGGTGCCCTTATATTACATCTAGAACCATCTGTAGGGGTCTTGTGTGCTCCTCCTCTAACGCTGAGTTAATAATGATGATGTCGATGAAAACCACTATGAATCGGTCTATATATGGCTAGAAGATATAGTTAATAAGTCCCATTAACACTGTGGGGGAGTTAATCACACCAAAAGTCATCAAAAAGTACTTGTAGTGACTGTAGAGGAATCTGAAAGACATCTTCGATATATCCTAATCTCGTACTCAGAACTGGTGGTAACCCAATCAAAGGCCAACTTTTGAGAACCATCACAATCCTATTAGTTGATCGAAGAGGTCATCAATCCATGGTAGTGGGTACTTTTCCTTCATTGTTACATGGTTTAGGCACCATTATTTCGTTCACCCCCACAAACACTCATATACCTTTTTGGAATACAAAACTGGGTCCACCCACGGTGAAACAATGGGTGATTCCAATCCCTTACACTACAAATACTCTAGCTTTACTGTCATCTTAAGAATAAATATGAGAGACATCTGATATAATGATGAGGATATCAATATCGTCCTAGGGTGTAAGTCGATGTAGATGTCAACCTCTCAGAGAGGAGGTAATCCTGGAACATCTTCTAGAAATATGTCCTCGTACTATGCCACCACAACTGGGAACTGAATTCTGACAATATCTGCACCTTCGATGGTAAAAAAATCCAACACATGAGTATTTGGTTATGCCATCCTATTAACTATCCCATTATATTCTTCTTGGGTTTCCTTTTCACTGGAAAAGTAAATCCTCATTCCATCGATGTGAACACACCAAACTCTTTGCCTAAAGCTTCCAATCTGGGCATGGGACAAAGGTAACCAATCCATACTGAGAATGATGTCATAAGGACATGAATCTTCTACCAAGATGATATGATCTAAATTATTTCCTCCAAGATTAAGATAACATGGTCAAAAAAGATGTGTGACTATCGAGTCTCCTCCCAGAGATGTCTCTATGCATAAGGGTCATGTCAATATCTCCAACATAATCTCAAGGTTTCACACAAGACATGTGGGAAGGAAATAATGACTAGCACGTATGAATATATGTACGAAAGATAATTAGAAAAGACACATATCAAACCAAGGATCATCATGGGAGTCCCTAGGATAAATGCCTTGACCCCATGTAGTTGCCCTACAAATATACTATATCTCCCTAAACCTAGTGCAGACCTCGTGGGGGTGGTGGTGGAAGTAGGTTAAATTGTCTACAACCTCCTACAGCTGTTCCTACTCTAATTTTATGTCTGCTGCCTAGCAGATCTACCTACTCCACTCTCTTCCTCTGCCTCAATGGTCCATCCACTATGGCCCTATAAGAAGATCAATTGGTTGAACAGTCTCTAGTAAGATGTCCTCTATCATCGCACGAATAGCATCTCCTATCCAGAGGCTGATGGGATATATCCTGAGATCTATGTACTGCAGACCCCATGTCTTGGGTCCTCTTGTGACGTATATGATGTCCTGATCCTTGTGCCTGATGTTGGCTCCCTACTACTGAGGTATCTGCCCCTGTCTTTCTACTAATGACTTCCACTAACTATCTATACTCTGACAAGAAGCTCTCGACCACCAAATCTTACTTGAGTACCCCTACATAAGTCAACATGAATAGAAGCACTACACTTGCTCAGATGTCTCGTCATAGACCTCACTCGAAAGTACGATATCTAAAGTTGTGATCCCTCACCATATCCAATGAGTACCAGGTGAGGTTGGGGAAATTTTATGAATAATTAGACACCATTAAACTACCTTTCCGGAGAAGAAGAGGCTCCTGGATACACACGTCAATTTAAATGTCCAGAGATTACTCGTCCCAAATGTGTTGATCAAACTGCATCCACAAAAGAGTCCCCTCATCGTGAGTCTACATGGAAAAACTCCATCATCCTCCCACTGATCACTGAAGAGGGTTCACCCCTAGTATTATCATCTGTTTCACTTGTTTCTTTTGTATATGGAAAACTCTAGTCACCGCCTCAATCCAATCCTCAACCACCTAAGGGTTGGGCTTGCCTTGGAACCTAAGGGTTATTTGTCTCTAAAATTTGTGGAACATTCCCAGCATGTGTTCCTTCTTTTCTGGTACTGTAGGTAGCATTTGTTTCTCTATAGGTGGTGGTATAGTCAGTGCACCACCTAGGGGAAACATATGGGAAATTTTTCCCTAAGATAAATCCTCTTCATTAAGAGGGGAAACCTCATGATCAAGTCATATAATCCGAGAAGGTATGCGTCGTGTATAATACCTTTAAGAAACCAATATGTACCTTGGAAAAAGAGTATATCTAGATAGCTGACACAAAAAAACATAGAAAACACCACCCACTTCATATATGATTCAAGTACCATTATTTTTTCCATACAACTAGTGTTCTCATGTTCCATGAAGAAAAACAAGTCATCAGAGACCTGGTGTATGGATATTTCGGCCGACCACACAAATAATGGGATCCTTGGTGTGAAAGACTAACATAAAACACTTTTCACTATTTCCCAAAATCAATCTAAAAGGCTCTTGGTCCTAATGTAGAACCGACCACCAATGATACCACTCTGTCACAACCAGTCCTAGTGGGTCCCATTTCGTGACTCCCCAAGCCCGCCTCCAATAGACCAGGGGCTGGTGACTAGCAACATGTAGGCATAACACTAATATGGATGGAATTTCATAATTACCTACAAAAATTCACACATCTACAAGACCACAAATGCAAGAAAGTATAAGCCACTAAGGAACAGAAATCATGCATACAACTAAACCAAACCAACTTAGTAAAACTGAATGTAATGTGCTAAATGTAAATTGGTCTAGAACACAATACCACCAAAAGAAAGAGTCTAAAAACCATAAATTCCAACCTTTAAACACGAAATAGGTACTGGGACTGATGATCGTAGTAGAAAGAACACCTCGGCCTATAAGGAAACTAACAAAGCTCGATCCGGTCTTTATCTGTCGTGGACTCTATCAAAAGGGTATCCTTCTGTAAAAGACACGACATGTATGGGAAAAGCCTATGTACAATTGAGTATAATAATACTGAGAATGGGACCCCAAAAACCACAATGCAATAAACAATGTAATTTTAAAGTTAATTATACAAATTATAAGTCTATAGAATATATAACATGGCAGACATATCAAGATATACTTAAAAACATAGAAACATAGTCTAGAGTTAAGTCAGCATGACCACATACCCACGCTAGGGATTCAGATTGATGATTCCATGAAGCACTCATATAATAGAACTCACTCCATGATTATAATAGCTATAATGAATTTTTTTGAGAAGTATGTTTTTTAGGAAGGGTCATGAGAGAGAGAGAGGGAGATGCATTAATAGATCTGAAGAAAGATCATATGCACTCATTTTAAGAGAACTCACTCAGATGTGGAGATATATCATGATACACAGATCAGGATCACTTCTAGGGCCTTGGAATATATCATAGGTCATATGGATCACCAGATAAGTACAAGATCATCATCCTATAGGATTGGTCACATTGATACCTGACTCTACCTGTGGTCAGGAATGTGTAGAGGATCTTTCTCTATACCTCTCGGAGGGATTCTGAATCTATCAAGAATGTCCTGCAGAAGAGATCATACTCTTGTGTATGGAAATTATTCTTTTACTTCATGGGAATGAGAAAAGGGTAAATAAATAAATGGAAACTTGTCCAAGGAATACTGGAAAATAAGATCAAGCCTTTTACAGAATGGTACACAATGTGTAGAAAGGTCACATGTCGTGTCTTATCACCCTCTGTATTCCAGTGTACAGTAGACCATGTCAAAGAGAATGTTGTGTATAAATAGATAAAAACTTCATCTAAGAATGTGACATGCCATTTCATACTCTTTGGGTCCAACCTCTATCAGGTGGTTGTGTGCATGGGCATGGGTTCAACCCGTGTCTTCCAACCCATGTACTAGTACTTGGGGTAACCCACGTAACCAGCCTGGTTTGGCTATGTGGGGGATTACATGTCATGTAATCCACACCATTTCTGTTTATCTTCTGAGATACATTCTGAGTCCTTTGTAAGGACCCGGATGATGTGAGATAGTTTTCACATGTCGTTTCATCACTTCCTGCATCGCAAAACCCAAGACGTCACTGAGTTGGGCCCATATGTCATGATCTTCATGACTTCCAGAACGCACCATTCATCCTCCCATGCCCTAGTTTAACTTTAATCCATTTATATGGCCATATAATTTCAATGAATCTCATGGATCGAGGTTTCCCTGACTCCTCATATTCGATTCTGTTGGTTTCAGGCCTCTGATCAACCTTGAAAACACATTTCGAACAACCCACCCAAAGAAAATTTGAAGGAATATTTCTCACGAACCATGTCAATTCATTCACCTGCATAATTTTTTCACCTCCTCTAGTTTTTCAAAATGATGGATATATGATTTTATATTTTTTTCTTGTGAAACGGGCGTGAAACGATCTATTGTTCATAACCTCACGAAGAACCTGAAGAACGCTGGGAAAATATGGGAAGAAGAAATTCAAACAATGAATTTTTTAATAATATTCTTCCATCATTTATCATGAAATTGATCCACTCCCATTAAAAGTATCAAATAGTTAAAATCAAAGTAAATCAAATATTTAATGGATTAATTCTCCGAAATAATCTTGATAAAGTACCCTCTCGCAAGAATTAACGATCCCTGGGTAAACCTGTTTATTGGTTGATCTATATCTGTAAATTGAATCAATGATAGGAGGAAAGAAGAATTTAAATAAATACCAAAACCTCGATTTTTGATGGAGAGGGAGAGTAGTTGTCAGTCAGGATTTGATCTCAATGTGCAACGAGCCACGCGTTGTCATTCGTCATCATTCGTCAAGAATTTTCCATGGGTGGATCCTATCCAAATCTCTAGAGGATTCCAGGGAGTTTTACAAGGTTATAATCCTAACCATTGAATCCATATCATTTAAATAAAATTATAGTATCATTGAATTGTGGAAAAGTTTAAAATAAAAGAAATTATTAATTTTTTATATTTTCGTTAAAACGTCTAAAAACTGTCTTCTACAGCCAAACCACACCGGTTGACCTTAGACCTCAGAAAAGGTGAATTCGCTTCTCTGAATGAAACAGTGCTCGCATATTTGATATTTTGGAACATGTTTAAAAGTTATTCCACTTTTTTAGGAAAGCCGCTCATGGGTGCTATTTAAAAGTTTAAAATATTTCATGCATTTATTCTGAGAACTCTATGTCTTAGAATCGCACACTGTCGCAAATCATATTCTCAAAAATAATTCTATATAATATTTAAAAGCAATTCATGGGAAATTAGTGACATTTCATTCACCTCCAATGAAAAAAAGGTATATATGATCACAAGAAGGATACTAGATTAGAACCACATGAAATCAAAACCATTAATTCTGACGGTAAATATTTTTACACATAAATGGTTGGAAAACAATGGGAGATAAGTTAAAACTAAATGAGAACTACATAAAAGGGTTTAATAGAAAAATGGAATCCAAATTCAATTTAGGAACTCCCAAATAATATAAAATATACGCTAGGGTCGTGATATGAGTGTTTCTAATGTGGTGAATGAAAAATAATCCACATAGAAACACTTTAAAATTTATCATTGGAAATTACATGGCACAAAATTCAATTACACATCATGAATATATTTCATGACAGATATGCCAAAAAACCCATCGCCTCAGATTATCAACTATTCTATGAGACTACTATAAGACATGTAATTTAATTTCACAAAAAGTATTATTCAAATATCATGAATTAGTTCACATAATATATTTATTCAACACATGTTTTTGGGAACATTTAAACATCATGTAATACATTTACATGGCATGTAAATGTTCTACATGCAATTTCTAGGCTACTTTATGGCACAATAAATAGAACAACAACAATGCCTTACAAGAATAGGAAACCCCTTGTAAAAACATTTAACAAATTTATACTCAGACTCCAATAATTTGTACAGACATATATCCCCAAATATTTCATCATTTTTCCCAAAAAATATCTCTTTATTTGAACATGACCCATCAATCAAGTCTCTATTGAAAAACTCAAGGAGGGGAATACATGAAAAAATATGGGATCTTACATAAGAACAAATGACTCATACTTATGATATCATGATTATATTTATGAAACAGTTTAATAATACCATTGTGTTATGTTATGATCACTATTTAAGCCATTTTAATATAATATAATCTATTTAATCAATGCGTCCATGATTATGTCCAAAGTCAATTTTATATCTTTTCCCCCTATATATCTCATGTTATTCATTATTAATATGGTAACCCTTACTGAGCATTTGAGCTCACCCATTCGTATGTTTTCCATTCACCTGTTTATGAAGGAAAGTAAAATAGAAAGTGTTTATATAGGAGTATCTAATTTAGATACTTTATAGGGTACATGGAAGAGATATTTTAGATTCATTAGTTTTCTCATGTAGTAAAAAATGTATCCAATTAATGATAATACATGATATTTATTATTTAGGGATGTTTCATATCTCTCTAAACCACTATTTTAAATGTTCTTAGATCATAAATTTTGAAAGGGTATTTTAGTTATATATGTTCATCAATGAGATTTTATTTTATTATTATTATTTGTAATAGATCTGATATCACAGTTTCGGGGACTGTATAGTTAGTATCAGGAAAAATTTAGAAAACATTTGATGTTAGTATGTTATATGTTAGTGATAATTTAAGTCATATAAATTACATCAAGAGTTGATATGTAAAGGGTGACATTTGATTCAATGATATAGATAAATCTCTAAGATTCTATATTTATTTATGTATTAGGATATGTGACCATTAGTGAAAGACAATGGTATAAGTATAGGTATAAGACAACATGATGAAATTTTTGTAAAGTAAATATTCAGTGGTTTTCTTATGAATTACATCCTCATTTGGATTTGGAAAATGTGATATGGTTATAAATCATATGTATGTAGGGGTGAAAGCCATTAATTGATTTTTCAGTTATATCACAATTATCATTATAGTACATGATAAATAAGCTCTAAGTGAATATGAGGCCATACAATCACAAAGGATATGTTTAGGTTATTTCTCAATATATTTACAAACCACTATGAAAGATTAGAAAATATTGTTTTATAAAGGTGAACTATGTTAGAGAATATAATATTATATTGACCATTGGTAACCTATATTGATGTTAAATATTCATCTTTTAGGAAATGAAAATGTTTTTTGGAAAAATAATTCTGAACTCATCATTTCTCCTTTTCACATTTACTAATTTTTTTCTCACGCCTAAAAAAATAAATTAATATAATGGATGGAGTAAGAAGGAATTAGGATAACAATGGACACAAAGGATAATGCGGTGATTTTCCGTATATGCAATCTATTAGGATCATAACGAGAGCTAGAAATCAATTTATTATACAAAATTAACTATCTTTAATTACAATTAACAAAAATATCATAGATAAATTTACAATCACAATAATGAAGATAATAATTGTGTCCTATGGAATTATGAAACAACATCCTTCATCTAAAAAATTATTTAATAATCATACTATGGATTTCCTAAAAGGTACTAGAAAATATTTTGTGTTGAAAAGGAGGAAATAATGAATCTGTCTATAGAGGTGAAATGATGAATTCAAATGACTCAATAGAGAAGGAATATTTTTCTTATAAGTTTACATAAGATATTATTGTGAAAATTTCATTGTAAATTTTTTATTAAATCATGTATATAAAATTTTTACACCCTTAATTATTTTATTTTTATGAACTTGTTAGTAATTAATTTATTTATAAGGGGTAAAATTTAATGACCTGATATTTTGGATCCTTTAAAAAGATATTTCTCTCTATAACTAATTTAATATGGTATAGAAAACATAAAAATACCACAAAATATTGGTAATACATTATTAAAAAATCATAAATAAACACTATTATGGTAAAATAATCATTATTTTTTACATTTAGAAGGTAAATAATTTATGTGAGTTAATATTGAAAAGGTTACTTTTAATAACTGTAGTTTTCTTTATATTATATATTTTAATTTAAAAATTTATATCAACATATTTTTAGTATAAATTTGATAATATAAAATCCATTTTTTAATTTCTCACAAAAAAAAACTATACTGGGATATATTAATGTTTTTTTTAATATAATCAATTTTTAGGATAATATTGAAAAATATATTTTCTTCCAAAATAGTGATTCTTATCTCATTATAAGTATATTTGAAATGCATAAAATTTTAAAAAATAATTTACTTCAAAATATATTTTCAAGGGTACATTTTTTAAATCTAAAATATTAATTTTTATTTATATATTCTATTTTAAATATTTTAGGACATACGAATGATTTTATTAAAAACAATTAAATCATTTTTTCAATTAAAACATTTGATAGAATATTATGGTTTTTAATTACATCAAAAAGAACATAAAATTGATTTATATAATAATAGAGTAATTATTATCATAAAACATAATAATGATAAAATATTTATTTTATACATAATATTATATTTAAAAACACTCATTAATTTAATTTCTTTTTTGTGTAATGTGTGTTTTATATCAATTCACCAATTCATCATTTTTTGTTAAATAATTTATTTTAAATGGATCAAAATATGAAGTCCATAATGTTGACATCTTGTCTATTTTAATAATAAAATAATTAACATGATTAATATATAATTAAAATTAATATGTGTTTAATTGACAAATCAATGGTTGAGATTATTCTAAAAAATTAACAGAATTTTAGACCTTATAGAAAAAATTTAATATTTTGTAATGTCTTACCTACATATGTTACTATAAATTCCTTTCCAAACTCACTTAACATTCATTCAGTTCCATTTTTACCCATTACTTTTAATTATCTTCCACTGAATGTCCACTTCCCTTGACTCATAAAAGAGTCCACTTAAACCCTTATTTAAACAAACATCCATTAAAATTAACTGGTTAATAATTTCACATTTTTTAATCATATTACCATTTACCATGAACTATATCCTTTCTCAACCCTTTATTAACCCATGACCTTCAATTACAAGGATAATTCAAAGGGAAATCAATGTTTACAAAGTGAGTATTACTCCCTATATAGCCTTGTAGTTTAATTTTTCCTTTCCAAATACTCTCCAATAATATTAATATAATGATATTAGTATAATATATATATACTTAAATTTAATTATATTAATTTATTATCAATTATTCAATCATTCTATATCAACTCTTATGAAAAAATAACCCATTGATTATGCATTTGTGTGGGCAACCTCATTCATGTAACATTGTTGTTTTATATTATCACCAAATTTTAGGAATGGTTTCAAATATGGGATTTATGGGAAATTATTTTTATTATTTCACTTATAAAACTATAAAAATATCAAATTTTTCATTTACCTTAATTCTATTTATTCATTATGGAATGATATTGTTCATCATGGGTATGTGCCGACTACGACCACTATAACTAATGTATCTTATTTCTACTAACCAAATAACATGTATGGACATAAATGTGTAATTAATGAACTCATTAAATGCTTATAAAATTATTTTAAGTCATAAATGATTAATTTATATACAATTTAACACTATTTAATTATTTAGAAATGGGTTCGTTAATCCTGTGTACTTATTCCTTCCGCCTCCACGGATGACGAATTCCAAGATTCAAAAAATAAAACACATAATAGTTACATGAATATATTTAATGGATTCATATTATATAAATTATAATTATTGGAATCCATAAATTATATATTAACACTCATTAAAATCATATTATTACTCATTCTATCATTACAACAATCTTTTTTCACGGTTAGTTTACCACATACATGAGCGATGTTGTATTGATTATAAAATGAATGATTAAAGAATGTCTTAAAATACTAATTGAATTTAATAATAATTTATTAATTATATTATAATGGTTTCTAAGTTATAATATCAATACATTTCATCAATGTATCATTTTTTTCATTAAAAACTAAAGAAACAAGTTTATCTTTTCCAACATCTTGAAGAGTTGTAATTAAAAAAATCATGTAATGTAATTGAAACATTATAAAAAAATTTATATATATATTAGATAACCATATTTAATATTATCATGATTAATTTGTTATATAATATCATATATCAACTGTAAAATTACAAAACACTTGGAATAGAATTTAAATTATCAACATCTTATGTTAATAATAAGCTATAATTAACCACATTAGTCATAATAAATAATTATAAATTATATATAAAAATGGGATTTAGATATTATAATGGTTATGAATTATATTTCAAAGATAGTTATGGTGGCTTGACAAGATTTTTTGTGGTGATCAACTCTACTGGAAAATATGTTAAGGGATTGTTTTATCAAACTATGTCCATTGAGACATATTTTACATTATGAAAATATTTAATTTTATATGGTATATATGACTAATAATTGATATGTTTTAATGAAATAGACTTTATTTATTTTATTTAAGGTCTATTTTATTTCAATTTATCCATAAATGGTATTTATTAATATTTTACAGATGTCTAAATTCTATTCTAAACTCAATTATTTTTTTCCCATGAGTCATGAAACATCTTCTTTATTTTGATATTTGAAGTCTAAATTCATACCATTATCTTCAGGAATGTTAGATTTCATTTTCTTTAATCTTATTATTTATCTTCATTAGTATATTCCCCATTGAGGTAACAATTTCTAAACAGTCACGATGTGGATATAAAAAACTATGTTAGTGTATAATCAATGAATTTATTTATCATAATTGTTTTTAATTTGGATTCACTGAAATGTTTTAATAGACATGAAATATTTTTGAATGATTTATTTCTTTAATTTTATTCTTCTATAGTAGTCTTTTAAAATATTCCAAAATGAATAATTTCAATATTATATTAAAAAGTTATTTTTGAAATAACATGAACATCATAATTTTCTTATTTGAATATTTTAAATGATTCCATATAGCTCATTTTTTCAAACGTAATATTCGTTAAGCATTTTCCATTATGTATATATTTCCACCATCATTTTAAACATCTAAAGGACTTCCTCTATACACTTTTATAATTTCAAAAAAGGAACTTATTATTCTCATGGATCGAAAAAACATCATTTTTAATTTTTTTTATGTAAAAGTGAAATTATAATTTTCAAATAAATTTTCCTAATGCTACCAAGAGTTCACTTTCAATATTTCATATTCTTGATCAAGAGTATTCATAAAATGATACAATCTACATTTTATTTCCAAATGGCTTATGAAATTAAATATTAAATACATGGTTAGATCAAATTATTTTTTTTCTTACTAACCATACACTTTTATGGAATGTTTTCCTTCCAAAAAATTTCTTATGTGAATTATTCTATGTTCCATTACATTATATATGGGTGTCCACTTTGATTCAAAATACAGAAACTCAACATATAAATTACTATCTAAAACGTATATCCATTTCCAATACGGCTTAAATACCATATGAGTAATCATTTTTATTGAGTGGGATTTTACCATTTTTATGGTTAATGTCATTGGAAAAATAATTAATATATATACGTTTATCATGTCATTTATATAAATGATGTCTTATAATATTCCCTATGAAACCGCATGAAAAGAATATAAAAACAATTATATTTATTTTGTTTTTAATGATATACTAATTGAATCCACATGTAAAACATATGTATAATTTTCATTATTTTAATGGTGGTCCCCAAATTATATTACTCTTTAATACATTGGGTAAAATTTCCATATCAATAGGTATCATGGTGTGTGTTAAGTGATCCTAGAAAACTATGTTTTTTGAGATTTTAGACCAGACAACAATGATATGTTAACTAACTAGGGAGAATTCATGTATGATTATGATGCAATGTTTATGTTCTAGACACATTCCAATGATTTGATGCTCTTATTTTTAGATAAATGTGTACTGAAAATTCAGAGTATATTATCTCTATATTTTATAATTTCATTCATGTGATCATCAACATTATGATATCATGTTATTCATCAAGTCTCTTATGTTATGATTTTTTATTAGGTATACCCTTACAAGAATTTGAGATCACCCTTTACAATTTTATACATTTACTAGGTTTTGATGGAATTTAATATGAATAATGTGTCAAGAAGAGTAGAATGTGTGGAGAAGATAATGGACTTATAGAAGAACTATTATGGATTTACATGCTTCTTATATATTATAAATTTTTTTATATTAGATGATAATATTTATATTTATTAGAAAGTGATTTTTCCTAATTTTGTAAAACCACAAACTATTGATTAAATGGATTGTAAATATAAGAATGATATTGTAACCATATATGTGTATTAAATAATGTGTTGTATGTTATTTTCTTTACACGGATTCTAAGTGATCTGGCTCAAGTGTTCTATAATGGGGTCTAGCTGATCTCCCACATCAACCCATTAAATTTCATACTGAATAATTTCATAATGACTACTTTTTAAATTAGTTGGTATGTGATCCTCAAGGATTTTTAAATAAGTTTAATTACCCAAAATGTAAGAAATTGGAAAAATATACATTATTTCTTTACCACACACATAGAAAGAGATTTTTTCCTCGATTTTTGAGATTCCCGATGATTTCATTCCCCATATAGATGAGTAACTATCAAGGAAAAAAATTCACATTTATCATGACTATGAAATTATAATCAGGAGTAGGATTAAAACCCATCAATAAAATAAGCATTAATATAGGTTTTTATTTTCTCCCTCTATATCTAAAATATTTTTATCATTTTACAATCAAATTCATTGAAAAAAAACATGTCCGACCACCCATCCTTCATTATTGTACTAGAATTGTCCCATGTGAATGACATTTCCTGGCATCACATTAATAGACACTTTTATCTAGTGATTAAGAAATTCAATTATGACTATTCTATTTAAAACAATATGAAATTCCCTATCGTCAAGAATACTCATGCATTGATGAATAGATTAATTTTGTAATTGAATATGTATATTTTCTCATACTCACCAAAATATTGGTCATAGAAACTAAAAATCTAGGTGGTGATCCTTACTGATATATATATGGATATAATGGTCATCCATGCGGCACCTTTATGAGTATAATCGCACAATATTATTGATAGGGAAGAATATTATGTGATCCAAAAAACAAATACATCTTCCCAATAAGCACCCTCAGTTTACAATATAATAATTGGTGTTTTTGGATTATTTATTCCACACAAATAATAGCTTTATCATGTAAAGTAGGTGTCAAAATAGGCTGAGAGAAAAAAAAATCTATAAGTGGCTAGTAAATTTAAACACTTCAATGTCACCTACATCATGAATTTCATCTTCAAGTAAAATCAAGATAAAATCCATATCAATTACTTCAAGGGTAATGAAATTACAAAATTTCAATTGAATGTTAATTATTGAGAATGTGGGTCTCATCCAAATTGATATATGTTCTCCCACCAGACCTGTAGGATTGGATGCTTTTATCCCACCATGATTTAGGACTATATTGACTTCACAGTATAAAAACTGAGAGTTGTTGGATGAAGCTCATAGTTATTTATTCTATATTCATCCTAAAGTAGGATGATCCATTTATATTTGATATGTTATTCTTTGTGAGATGGAATAAATAAAGATATTTCAAGGTAGGTTTCATAGTTCTTCATATTATCACATGATAAATTTGAGAGATATATGTCTATGTATATGTTAAATCCATTACCCATAGAATAATGGTAATGGGAATAAAACACCATGGATTTATCATCACACTCTCAAAAAATCGAAAATGAATAATGTTTTATGGATTGTAATCAATATATATATGAAGTCAACACACTTTGTTTGCATTAGTGAATATTTCAATCTTTATCTAATTACTTGATTATACATTATGTAAGTGGTATGATTTTATGGTGAACCACTAATAATTTCTTCTTAACAAGATATGATGTTTACCTATATTTTTAAATAATTCTTTACTAGGACATGGATACATAGTTATGTTTCATCACTATTTATCAGCCTTATATAGATGGAAAGTAATAGAGGACCATCCAATCAATATAAGATATGTAGAGATATTTATCTCGTGATTTCAATAGAGGTTGGTATTATCACATTCCACTCATGGAATTTCCATACAATAATATCATTCACTCCAGAAATCAGACAACTCCTTATGATTCCATCTAATATAGGTTATAATGCCCCATTACCTTTGTGTTGGGTATGTTTTTATCTCATTTTTTGGTTTCCCCTTATTGTTGGTAGGGTTTTTTTTTGAATTTTTGGAAGGCCATTAATTCTTATTCATTTGTGATAACCCCAATTTTATGGTTTGAATGGGAACCCATACATGGCCCGTAGGATTCATGACATTACATGACATGAAGTTTGTAGAGGAAGACATCTAGATAATGACTACTTGGAATAGCCCCTCCTCAGCATGTACTTCTTGACCGTATATCCATATTCACATGGTTATTCATCTTTTTGTTTTGTGAAGATATGTTTTGGCCTCATATTAATATTAATTTCCCGACCCTCTATAGTCATATTCGTCGTTTGGTGTGTATTTTCAACCCTTAATTTAGAGGATACGTGTAATGGTGTAGTCAGGGATTCGATGCATTTTAATCTTTTCCCTTGATGTTTGTTCATTCACTAGGTCATTACATGATGTGTAATAGGGGATCACATTGTGTAATTCCATCCATATTTTGAGTTTAATTCACATTGTGGTAATATAAACACCGAGTGTGGGTTATATGTCATGTAAAGTGAAAATCTAGTTTTTAATTAAAAATGTGACATATTTTTTGGTATAATATAAAATAAAAGGTATTCACAATGTGTAAATGATCAGAAATAGTGTAATTCATTGAGTTTTAGTTTTAGGGTGTTGAATTTGTGTTCGAGGAATTACATTATTTTGAATCCCTCTCCTCCCGGTCGGATCTTTAGTTCTATTTGATATTGGGTGTCTTCCTTCTGTCTAGATTAATTATTTCTTTGACTAATCTATAGGGATAGGAATTATGTCTCCTCGGGTATGACTTTATCTTAGTTTCTCGCATTATTGGGGTTATAAAACCATTTATTAGGTAAATTGGTAATTTTATTGTGTTTTTATCAATCAATTTAATAATATAGACTTTAATTTTATTGCGAAGGAAGTTATTTTGGTTTCCAATCATCATTGAGAATGACGGTTAGGTATTCAAGAATCATTATGTAGGTGGATTTGTTAAATTTTTAAAATTTCTTGAATTTAGTGTTGTTCATATTAATTCATTGAGATTTGAAGGGGGAATTTAATGTGTAGAAATTGAAATTGGAATGGATTATCAATGGAAAACGGTTGTTTTAATTAAAAATGGACTTAACTTGATTTGAAATGGAAAAATGGATTTCCAAAACCTATAGAATATTTGAATGGCTTTGAAATTATTTTATAAAAATGGAAGAATGGTTTATAAAACACAAATTCACATAAATTTCGTAGTGAGATCCTTGGGTACGTCGAGATAGATACACAAGTAGCCTTAATATGCATGACACTACTAGGTGGTACCCTCTTATATACTGATGGTGTAACATGCGAAGAAAATAAATAATAATACATTTTCATATTTATTAATATATTTGTATTAAATATTAATTTTACTTTAAAAGGGATTCTATGATCAATGGCGTACCCGATATGCAACAATGAGTTTCTTTGAAATCCTACATTGCACACAACATTGGGTCATACTAAAAAATAATAATATAATATTATTTTAAATGGTAGTTAATTCATGGACATTGTATTGTCCGGAATGAATAGAACTAAATATAATATGATTATACATGTTTGTTAAATTTTTTTACATTTATCCAATAAATTTTAGAGGCATAAAATGTGAATGAATCCAATTTTAAGTATAAATACTCTAATATTATTTAGAAGGTAAATTTACCATCTTTTGAGGGAGAATCATCTTTAAATAACTTTTTGGTCTCATTTATATGTCATATTTGTCAAAATAAAATTCTTCTTTATAATCGGGATATCAAAATTTTCTTTTGGTAAATTTTTTACATTTTTCTGATAAAATTTAAATTTTTTATGAATTGTGAAAAATAATGTATTTTAATATAAAAATACCTTTTAATATAATTTATTTATATGGTTATATTATCTTTACAATTGATTTTAAAGTAAAATTAGAATATATTTTTACCATTCAATCCAATTTTTGTCATTGTAAGTGATATCACATTGAAATTGGACCTAAACAACTGTCAATCTTTTGATTGTTATTATTTCTTAAAAACACCTTTTTTGCTATAAAAATGAGAATTAATTTTAAATTAATTAATGAAAAATCTTTGTTTTTAATTAGGTAAAAATGTTCCCATTTTTGAATTAAATATATCAATCATATATTAGGCATATTTTTTGGTTTTTTTCTAAAAAAAATTCAATTTTCGATGAATAGTTAAAACACTGATTAGTAGTTACAAAACTGACTTATTCATTTAAATGAAATTTTACCACTACTGTGAATTGAATTTTGAAAATACAACATACATGGTTGTTATAAATAAGTAAAATTTGGTTCAACAATATGAAAATAATTTTTGGTTAATTGTAATTTTAGACTACTATTTACTGCGGTTAATGTTAAATAGTGTAATTAAAGGTAAAAACAATATTATAATAATATAAAATTACCTTAAAACCTATCCTAAACGTATTGGATGAGTAATGGAGAACCAATAAAATTAATAGGTGAAGGCTTTTGTCCTTTGAACTCCATTTTAGTAAGATAATGATATTAATTACTTTTTATTTAAAGTAAAACATAAAATAACACAAACAAGTTTTGTTTTTCTAAAACAATTTTAATATGGGTTATGTAATTAATATATCTGACTATAAATATTCATTAGAAAGCTAAAAAAGTTTCCTACATCATGATTTTTTTTTAAATTTTTCACATCAAATAAATAAATATATTTATGACACAATAATGATGGAGTGTTTACCACGTTAATGAATGATTTAAATAAATAAGATTATAAAAATTAAAAAAAAAATCCAAAACATGTACAATTAGTATTGGATGATTTTATTTTGAGAAATAGTCTTCTTATATTTTACATTAATAAGTTTTGGACATTTAGAAACCGAAAATAATTATATAATAAAATAACATTTTCAAACTTTCCTAAAGAGACCCACCTCTCCCTTATAAAAATCCCTCACCTCCAACCCATTATTCTCACCACTCAAGTCCATTGGATTGTCCAAAATCTGCCCAAAAAAATCCATTAAGACCACTCTATTCCAATTATAAGTCTTACCTTAGGCAGAATGCACTTCACTAAATCCTTTGAGTTCAATCAAAATAGATTTACCCAATTTAGAGGTAACGTCTTCTCTCAAGTTCTTTTCTTATATTTTACTTCACCAACACTCAAAACCCTTTTATTCCATTATTTTATAACAAAAACAGTATCCTTAATTTTATGGATCAACCAAGGTTATATGGGATGATATTACTGAAGGTAATAATCAATCTAAAAGAGGACTTTCATTCAAATATGCTCTGGTCCAAGGCATGGAATGTGAATGAATATAATTAGACTCAGTGGAGAGCCAAACTGAGAGGGAGCTCTCAGCGCAAGCAGTGGCCGATGATAGAGTTAGGCAAGAGATGCATGCTCTAAAATGGAGAAAGGGTAAGGTAGTTCAAGATATTGTGACATTAGAGATGTTTAAGTTCAATGAATACTGTCATTCCAAAGCACAGGAATCAGCTGTTTATATGGTCCTTATTTATGTTACTGATGACACCTGTTGCAATGATAATCTGGAGCATGGGCAAGCCCCCCCCCCCCCTTCACTGCATATTGAATATATATTGTCTAAACCCCCTACCAGATTACTTGATGAATTTTGCTTTATAGAAGAGGAAGAAAAGAAGAATTTTTACAAGCATGAAGGCTCCCTACCAAAGGAAGGACTGATACCCATGCTGAAATTCTCATCTCCTATTGAGAAGGTACGTTGTATTGTTGGAATTTATAACTAATTTGATATGCTCGCTACCAATAAAAATGAAATTGGATCAATTCATGATCCTTATAAATCTATCATGACTCCCATTGATGTGAAAGAACCTACGGTTGATGAATGTGGTGTGTGGATTCAAAACAACAACTGGAAGAATGGGTGGACACCACCGTGGCAAAGGTGGGTGCCTTCTTAACCTCTGCATGAGCACCTTCTCTAGAATAGGGTAATCATTATTGTTCTACTTTTCCAATTTAACACTTGGTTATTTTTTGTATGTTTCACTGGATGTTTTTTGTTTTAATAAATAGGTCACAACACCTCAATCTTAAATAAACCTAAGGGGTTAAAACATAGTGTTTTTGTAGACGGTGAACTAACGCCTCATGAATCGATGATTGTTCAATATTCTCCTACCACCTATTATGGTGGCCATTATGATGGAAATAAATTTAAATGTGATATATATTATATTTATACTATATCAACACTTATTTATTTTTTATTCATATCCGACCTTTATGATTTTCATAATGGGTAAATACGATAATTTAATTTGAGAAAGTGCAGACTTCCACCCCCTCATAGTGATATGACTCGTTCATGCCATACGTAGAATATATAAAAAATGGAGTTACTAAAATTATATATATGATATTATACTATAATTATACTATACCTATTTATCAATATGTTTTCATTCCATTAAATATGAAATATAAATGAATGTAGAGTTTATGCCTATGTACGACTTACCGTCTCCAGGACCGATGCATTTCATTCCATACACCAAATGTTATGTACTATTATAAATAAATATATATTCTAGATAAATATGATAAATATGATATCTAAATCCTAAGTATCATTCTGTAGATAATTTAATTTTGTCCAAATGAACAATTTGTAATTATAACAAGTTCATTTTTTTACTAAAGTTCTAAACATCGACAAAATGACTGATATGTACTCAAATAATTAATTAATTGTTATATCAAGGTAATAAGTGATATAAAAGTTATAATAAACTTGAAAAATGTTCCTATGTAAGTATAAATTAACATAACTTTATTATGAAGGATGAACACGGAACATATGTGTCAAGTCAAACAAGAGGTAAGGGGTTTATTATCTCACATTAAATTCCGCACGATTTCCATTGTTTACCACTTATTTATACCATATGGTGTATTGTGTACTAAAAATTGATATATATTATAATGATTTACATTATATTCATTGTATTCTATGATTCATTTTGTGGTTATGAACTTTTTTTCATACGACTCGATTGATTACAACGTGGTAATGGGTGTTCATCTAACATTATATTCTCGTGAGATTCAGGCTATATTTTCCACTATTTCAATTCTTGTGGTGTATGAACTGCCCCTGATTGTATTCATTGGGTAATATACAATAATTTATGGGTATTTACATCTTAATTTTTTGATCCTACCGTCATGGGGTGTATGTTATGTAAGTTACAAAAATAGTAAGGTAACCTTTCACCGTAATCTTTTAGTCAAAGACCTCATTTATGTCATGTATTTCAATTTCCTTTTTTCAAATAATGGGATATGTTCTTCCATATCCTTAACTCTGTAAATTTTATACCCATGTTTTGAGAGAATATTTTCTCTCCCATAAATTTATTTTTTAAATTTTAATGTGATTCCATTAGGCTGTTGAATTTTTGTAAAGGAACTTCTTAACCCAATTTCAATTTTTTTGGTTAATCTTTTACTTATTGATTATTATCATGCTATGAATATTTGTGAAAGAACTCGGATTGTTTTACAATTAATATCCACTTATATTGGGTGTGGTCTTATTTTTCACACATAATTATTTCATTGATTTTTCCTTAATCTAAGGATATGATCTTTGGAAGTGACTTTTTCTCAATTTACATTCCATTGAGAATTAATTGTTGTTATAAAACAATTCACTTTTATATGGTTTATATACTACCCTTTGACATATTAGATCATGAATCCATTTATAATCATGATATTATATGCTTTTATTAATGTTATTCCTCAATTATTTGTATTCAAAAGTCTCTCATTTGGTTAGGAACCCTTTAATTTAAATATTATTTTAAATGTTTTAAAGATTCATTCTTCTAAATCTTTTTCATTAAATTTTCATGTTTTAAAAATGGTTTTAAGGATTTATTTACATGGACATGATTATTTTGAAATTATTATTTTGTTCAAAAGCATCAAAGTGGTATGGGACCCTTTGATTCAAAAATCTCTTTATTAAATGTTTTAAATGGTATTGAAACTAGTTTGATAATGCATTGATTATCTCAATATGTTGAAATGATATATTATGATTAGAATGTGGAAATGTTATCTTTCCATAATTCTTATTTGATTTTTTATGAACATGTTATGTTTATTGGAAACTTTTCATCTATATGGGTGTTTCTGTGAAAATCCTAGGGCGGGTGAGCCTGAGATAGCTCCCCAATGCATTGGGTTACGTGATAGAGATAAACATTAATGTTTCCCATAATAGATTAAGGGAATATACTATGATGGGTATTTCAACTGTAACTCCTTATGTAGCTGTGAATGCTACAATGTATTTATGTTATGAATTCTATATGTTACCTTTATGAATTATGATTTCTGTGTGTTATACATATATCTTATGATTTCATGAGGTATGTTAAGATTAAAAATTATGGTTTCGTTGATTTGTATTTATTGATGGGATAATGTTTTCAATACTTATTTTATAACCATTACTAAGCTTGTTATGCTCATCCCACATTTTGAAATGTTTTTCAGAGTACTTAAAGATGAAAAGCGTCAAGGATGGGATCAAGGAAAAGCCACGTTGTCTAAAACATCGAAGTAAACATGTTCCATTTTTTAGGAGTTTTTATTTTATGAAAAAAATTAAAATTGAGTAGAAGTTTCTAATGTGTAATTTTTGAGAATTAATGTAATTATTATTGCTTATCTCTCTAAATATCTTATCCTGAAAAGATATTTAATGTGAATCCCTGATTTAAATCATCATTAAGTAATGTTTAATGTTGGGTACTTATAGTTGGTATTAGAGGTCTGTTTAGACAACTATAGGGATTATGTGTTTTTTTTGACACATGGTTAGTCTCTATGCCTATTCTTTATGTTAAATACTTATTTTGTAGCTTTTTCAGATCATGTAATGTTTGTTACAAATGAAAGGAGGGGGATCTCAAATGAAATTCCTATATCTTTATGATGACATTCTTGTAATAATTATTGAAACTCCATGTCCAGGTGACTCTGAAACATTTTATAATATACAACTCACTTGAAAGAAGTTTTTTGAGATATCAAACACCTCCACTATACCTCGATACCATCATTGATAATGGGTTATATTTAATAAAATCTTATTTTCACAACTTTCTCATATTTTCAAGAAATCTAAATAATATCAAGACATTTTCAAATATTTTCCCTTATCACAAGATTTTGATGCATATTATTACATTGAAAACCGGGATGATGAAGGTGACCCCAGTGAAACCAATTTATTTTTCATTTTAAAATGTAGTATTTCTGCACATACTCATGGTATTTTAAAAGATCAATTGATTGAAAGTTTCAACTCAACCTTAGTCTGACTATTTTTTAAAAAGAATGTTATATTAGATGTTTTGAAATTATATATTATACATGATTTTTTTCTAAAAGTATTTTACTATGAACACCCATATGAAACATTTTTTACAAGGTCTATTTGGATGAAAGAAACAAATGATTCTGAAGAATATCTAAATCATTATTGCAATGCATAGACCTTCTACCTATGTAAACAAGATGAAAATGAAACAATATGGACACCATGATAAAGGTATGATGTTCTTTCATTTGTGAATAGGTTTATTTTATCATATGGAGGTGAAATAAATGAAATGACAATATATATAAGTCTTCATTAAGATGTTGATGTCTTAATGAGTTGGAATGAAAATGATAGGTATAATAAAACCATTGAGCTTAAAATATGTTAAGGTTATTTTTGAGTTTTATAAAAAAGAAAACCCATAATATGGGTGACAAACCATTTCATCTGGAAAGTCCATAGGAATTGAACCCTCAACCGAAGGGTGATAAGGGCACAAAACCTACCACTAGACTACATGAACTCTCTAGTTAGTGTGAATTTTTCTTTTTAGTTAAATTATTTTCTTGATCAAGAATAAGTTGATTTGGGTTATTATGATTTTTCAAATGGATATACATATTTTAAGTAAATGATTTGGCTATTAAGTGATAACAGTTATTTTGGAAGCCATTTTCTCATTTTTGGAAAGTATATGCCTATGGAAAATAGTATACTTTGGGATTTCAATTGAATAGTTATGGTGATTTTTTTGGAAGAATCTATGTTTTTATTATGGAAATATAATGATTTTGGTTATATATGGAAATTATTAACCAATCATATAGTATATGTGATTAGGTTAATTACACTTCAGTTTGAGTCGTCAAGAGTAATCGATGTTATTTAGAGATAAATGTTAAGAATTTCTATGGAAGACTATGTGATAAAATGATTTGGAGTTTTGGGTTTCAATCTTAGTTTGGATTACTTTGAAGAATTTTATGGGTAGTTGTTTATTGAATGGTCTTTATTGAACTTTGGGTATTGTTTGTCAAATTATGAAGATTATGAATAATATTTCTTTTTAAAGGATTATCTTTTTTTTGGGAATATCTGATCTTGTACTAACAATTTTGGTTTTGGTTAATGTCTAAATACATGGATAATATATAGTTCATCTTTCTTGTATTATGTTATTCACTATAATTTCATTCTATCACATCATATGTGAAAAAGCCATTTTGAATACTTATCATTGGTATAAAATATGATTTTTGGTATAAAAATATTAAAATATGAAACTCTACTTGAAAAGATTATTTATTTCCTTATGTCCTCAACTAATCTTATAAAAATATCTCTCACTTTTTGATAAGGAACATAAAAAATAAAATGATGTTTGTCTCATTATCCCACTGGGAAACCAAATAATATTTAACCTATCACAATTTGTGATTTTTTGGTGGTCAAATTTCCCCTAATCATGTTTTCTATCACTCTCCATCAGAACTTAACATTTATGTTCTCCTCCATATCCATTCTTTCATGGAATAATAATATGGGTTATCTCATGTGAAGTTTTTACATCAGATTATTTATTTTAATGTGATAGTTTTATTGATTATTTTTCTAATGTGGGGAATTTAATTATGTTACCAAGAACCATTTTAAAATTTTGATGACGCAATTTCAAAAAGGGGGGAGGTTGAAACATCCTAGGTAAAAAAATAATTATACATTTTCATATTTATCAATATTATTGGAATTAAATATTATTTTTACATTTAAAGAGATGATATGTTCGATTGTGTACCTGATACACAATAACAGGTTTATTTGAAATCTTACGTTGCAAAAAATGTTAAGTAATTCAGAAAATAACAATATAATATTATTTTAAATGGTATTTAACTTCTAGCCATTGTATCGATGTTAATTAATATAAATAAATACAATATGATTATACAAGTTTTTTAAATGGTTTTACATTTATCCAAAAAAAGTTAGAGGCTTAAAAATTGAATGAATCCAATTTTATGCATAAATACTATAATATTCTTTACAAGGTTGGTTTACCACCTTTTGATGGAAGCACCTATTTAAATATTGTTTTGGATACTTTTATATGTTATATTTGGAAAAATAAAATTCTTATATAGAACAGGGACATCAAAACTTACTTTGAGTAATGTTTTGGTATTTTTCTCATAAAATTAGTTTTTTTATGAAAACTAAAAACATTGTATTTTAATTAAAAACTACCTTTTATCTAATTTATTCATATGGATACATTATCTTTTAAATTTTTTTAAAAGTATAATTATATTATAAGTTTTCCATTTAAATCAATTTTGGTAATTGGAAGTAATATCTCTTTGAAATTGGACATAAATAAGTGTCAATCTTTGGATAATTATTATTTCTTAAAAACATGTAATTTGTTTTGACAAAAGACTGTTAATTTTAAATTTATTATGGAAATTCTATGTTTTTAATTTTTTTAAATAGAAATAATTTTTGAATTTTTAATATCAAATATATCTTAGGCTTATTTTTTGGTATTTTTTTGAAAGACGTCAATTTTTAATGAATAATGAAAACACTGAGTAGTACTTTAAAAGATGACTTTTTCATTTAAATGTTATTTTACTGGTTTTATCAATTTAATTAAAAAAATCTAACATACATATTTGTTATTAATATGTAAAATGTGGTTTAATAAGATGAAAATAACTTTTTATGAATATTATCATTAGACTTTTAATTACTACGGTTAAAGGTAAATAGGGTATTTCAAGGGAAAAACAATAATATAATAACATAAAATTACCTTAACAGTTATTCTAAAATTATTTTATGAGTAATTTAAAACCAATAAAATCCACGTGTGAGACTTTTTTCCTTTTAAAGCCACTTGGGTAAGATAATGATATAAGAAACTATTTATATAATGTAAAAATAAAATATCACAAACATGTATTATTTTTTAGAAAAAATATTAATGTGGGGTTATATAATTGATATATTTGACTATAATTATTCATTATAAATATAAAAAAATTTCTTATATCATTGTATTTTTGTTTTAATTTTTATACATCAAATTAATAAAATTATTTACGACACAATAATGATGTATTGTTTACCTCATTAATGAATGATTTAAATAAATAACATTATAAAAATTAAAACAAATATAAAAAACGTGTACAATTATTATTGGATTATATTATTTCTCGAATATTAATCTTATATTTGACTTTAATATGTTTTGGAACTTTAGAAACTGAAAATCATTATATAATAAAATAATATTTCCAAACATTCCTAAAGAGCCCCTCCTCCCCTTATAAAAAGTACTCACCTATAACCCATTACTCACAACTCTAAAGCCCCTTGTCTCATCCAACCTATTACCAAATAATATCTAATAATCCCTATATTCTACTTATAAGCCTTACCTTAGTCATAAATAACTTCAAAAAATCTTTTTGGTATAAACCAAAGGGAGTGAACCGATTTAAAGGTAACGTCTTCTCTCATGTTCTTTTATATTATTTTACTTCTCCAACCTGCTAAACTATTTTATTCATTTATTTTATAACAATAATAGTGTTATAAATATACTAGGTTGTTTTTATGAGATGTATTCTAACTACACTTACACACACCTCCATATAATTGTTAAAGAACAGACTATTTCTGTGGACGACGAACTAACGCCTCACGAAACGATTTTTTTTCAATATTCTTCTACCTACTCTTATGGTGTCCATTATGATGAAAATGTATTTACATGTGGTAATATATATAGATATATATATTATCTATAATTTAGTATTTTTTATTTATAAAAGACCTTTATGGTTTCCATAATGGTTAAATATGGTAATTTCATTTGAAGAAGTTCAGACTCCTGCCCCCTCAAAGTGATATCACTAATTCATTTCATTCATGGATCATATAAAGGATCGATTTAATGAAAATATATATTTTATGTTATACGTTAATTATAATATACCTATGCATCATTACGTTTTTATTTCATTATATTCAAAATAGGAATGAAAGTAGCATTCATGCGTACGTACAACTTACCATCTCCATGAATAGTGCATTTCATATCATACCTACAAATGTTATTTACTATTATAAATACATATATATATATATATGTTATATATATGATATATAAATCATTAATATCATTATGGTGATAATTTAATTTTGACCACATGAACAATTTTTAATTATAACAAGTTCATTTTTTACTAAAGTTCCAAACATCGACAAAATGTGTGATATGAACTCAAATAATAAACTAATTGTTATAGCTTGGTAATAAGTTATATAAAAGGAATAATAAAATTGAAAAGTTTCTTAAGGAAGTATAAATTAACTTATTTTTATTATTCAGTAAGAACATGGAACATACGAGTCAAGTCGGACATGAGGTAAGGGGTTTGTTATCTCACTTTTCATTCCATGAGATTTCCATTATTCACCACTTATTTATTATATGTGGTTTATTGTGTACTAAAATTGGATATATATTATTATTATTCTATTTATATTCAAGATATTTTGTGATTCATTTTGTGGTTATTAACTTTTTGTCATATGATTCGATTGCGTACGACATGATAAGGGGTTTTCATCTCACATTTTATTCCGATGAGACTCATGCTATATTTGCCACTATTTCCATTTGTGTGGTGTCTGTACTACCCATTATTGTATTATTTGGGTAATATAATTTAATTTATGGGTATTTATATCTTCATCATATGATCCTTCCTTCATGTGGTGTACGTTCGTAAGTTACCAAATCGGTAAGGGAACCTTTCACCGTAATATTTTAGTCAAAAAATTATTTTATGTCATGTCTTTTAATTTCATTTTTCAAATGATGGGATATGTTCTTATAAATCATTATTTCAATAAATTTTATGCCCATGTGATGAAATAAACTTTTTCGCTAGTCAATTATTTTTTATAATCTTAATGTGATGTCGTTAGGTTGTTGAATTTCTATAATGGAACATCTTAACACAATTTACATTTTTTGGGTTAATCTTATACTTCTTGATTACTTTAATGATATGAATATGTTTGAAGGAACTCTGATTGTTTTACAGTTAATATCCACTTATATTTATTCTATTCATATTTGTAACACAAAATTAGGTCATTTATTTGTCATTAATCAAAGCATATGATCTTTGGAAGGGAGATTGTCTCAGTTTACATTTTATTGATACATATTTGTTGTTATACACCAATTCACATTAATATGGTGTATATACTGACCTTTGACATATTATATCATGAATATATTTTTTCTCAAGATATTATAATCTTTGATTAATGTTATTCCTCAATTATTTGTATTCAAGCACCTATCATTTGGTTAAGAACTCTTTAATGAAAATATTATTTTAAATTTTTTAAAGACTCATTCTTCTTAATCATTTTCATTAATGTCGATGTTCTAAAAATGGTTTTAAGTATTTATTTAAATTAACACGAATGTTTTGAAATTAATTTTTTTTTCAAATGCTTCAAAGTGGTATGAGACACTTTGATTCAAAAATAAAATTATTAAATGTTTTAAATGGTATTGGAAATGGTTTGATAAATAATTGATTATGTCAATAACTTGAAATGATATATTGTTATTGTAATTAGAAATTTTATATTTTCATTATGCTTGTTTTATGTGTTATGAATATGTTATGGTTTTTCAAAGTTTTTCACATATTCGGGTGGTTCCATGATAATCCAATGGTAGGTGAGCCCGAGATAGCTCTACAATGCATTGTGTAAAGTGAGAGAGATAAATGTTAATGTTTCGCCTAAGAGATTTTCCATGTGTAACTTCTTATGTAGTTATGAATGGTACTCTGTATGTATGTTATGAATTCCATAAGTTACCTTTATGATTTATGATTTCTATGTTTTATTCATAAATCATATCATTTCATGAGGTATTTTATGATTGAAAATTATGGTTTCATTAATTTTTATATATTGTTGGGCTATTTTTTCCATTCTTTATTTTATAACCCTTATTGAGATTTTTATACTCATCCCACTTTTTGAAATGTTCTTAACAGTACTTAAAGATTAATTGGGTCAAGGATGGGATAAAGGGAAAGCCATGCTATCTAAAACATACAACTAAACATGTTTATTTTTTAGATTTTTTATTTTATGAAAAATGGAAAACAAGTAGAAGTGTCTACTTTGTAATTTTTGAGATGTAATGTAATTTTTATGGACTATCTCTATAAAGATATAAAACTGAAATTAACTTCAATGGGAATTATTGATTTAACCGAGTATTAACTAATGTCTAATTTTGGGTCCATATATATGGACTAAGGAATGCCTCGATGTATGTTGTATCCAACTCTATTCCTTGTTAGGATCATGAGGGTCTAGTACGTATTGTCCTATAGGCTAGATCTTGAATGGTGGGTGAATTTTTGTTTCTATTTTTTCATTACATGATGGCATATTACATGTATTTTGTCTCACAAGAATATTTTTATTTTATTTTCCTTACCTATAGGTTCATGGATTTTGAAAAACTGCATGAAAATTTGTGAAAAATCCAGGATTTTTTGGAAAGGTATTTCCAAAAGTTTATTTATATTTTTTTGTATAACAATTTTGTTTTAAATATAGGTCTTTGGAATTCCTATAAATATAAATTTTATATATCATGGTGAAATACTGTGGGGATCAGTTTGTTACACCCTCCTTCTATATGTGGGATGCCTTAGACCATGTTTTCAATATTTCTGTAATGGTAGGATAATTCCTTATAAATCTAACAACTCTTTACATTGCTATTTCTTTTAGGATAATTTGTTTGTTACATTTGGTCACATGGAGACATGTGGTCAAAATTGAATATCATTATGGTTTAGCTTGTTTGGATTAGTTTTATCTCTCATTTCTTTTGCATTTTAATTTGGTTGTTTTTATTGTTTTTTCTATATAGTAGACATGTTTTGTTACATTTGTTTTACCAAACCCCATGATGGGCTGACTTGGGTGACTGGTGGAATTGACTAGGGATGGCATGTTAGAATTTAGTATCAGATGGTTTACTCAGCTCAATGTGTGTCATCACTAAAAGGGTTGGTTTTATTTCTAGGATAGACATTATTAGGACTATCTAAATTAGAATTGTGAGTATGGAATGAGATCCGGTGCAACTCACTCCCATTATTATCCTTGTTTCCTTGTGTGGTCGAAAATATTGACTTTATCCGATACTAGGTATTAGGTTCATTTGAGTTAATTGATTAAGATTTTTTTTAAAATTAACCTATAAGCAATGTTTTAGGACTTTTTGTGTGTAAGTTCATTTGAATTAACTATGTGGGGGAGTTTATATAGACAGAAAAGATCAATTAAAATGGTATTTCCTTTTTGTGATGGGATTCATAACTTCATTAACATCATATTATCATATATAAATTTTTTGGATTCTTGTTTTTAGTTCGATGGTTTTAATATAATCTCATTTTTTGATGGTTATTGCATTATGGTTAATATAAAATGACTACAATAAGTGCTCTTCAAAATACATGAGGTGAATCTAATAGGAAGGTTCTGTAGCTGGATTCTCTAGTGGGATAATATTTTGTTGAAGTAGTGATCTATAATATTCAAACTATAAGTTTAGTGGGCATAGTGAACCAAGGATGGGCAATGGATCATAGCTCAGTGTTTACAAATTAGTATCCACCTATGTTGCATGGTGACAAAGAGCACAAGATTCAAATTTTTTATCTTGAAACGATTGATAGATTCTTTAACTTTTTAATGACATGTAAGGATTATCAGGTGGATTGTTCCTTGTATATGCTCAGTGGACCAAGAGGATGATGGTGGGACTCGATAGTGCAATCCAGTGTGCATGAGGGTATTACCTGGGTTTCTTTCAAGCTGATATTTATTCATTAGTTTTATCCATATATTTTACATGTGGAAAAGGAATTGAAGTTTATGACATTTCATTATAGGGATAATACCATTATGGAGTACTCCACCAGCTTTGTTATGTTTGTGAATATTCAATAGGATCTTATCAACAATGATTACCATAATTCTAGGAGGTTAAATATAAGATTGAGGGATGTTGTTCAGTCAGTGATAGATTTTTTGTGCTATCTAAATTTTGTTGAGGAAGTGGTTATAACAGCTTTGTATGAGGATGGAAATGATGGAAGGAAAGGCTTGGGATGATATTTAGTGGGTATAGTATTTTTCCAAGGTTCTTATTCTGGTATGAAAAATAAAGATCAAGTGTGGTCAGTGTTCTAGTGTATTAGTTTTAGGAAATTCTAAAGGGAAGAAACATGATATTTTCAACCATTGTGGAAGGAATGGTTATTCTAGGAAGCAATGTATGGGGTCCCCTATAAATTTTCACCAATGTGGGTGATCTTTATATATTAAGTGTTTCTATTATAGGATGACCAAAGGAAGTAAGTCATAATACATTCTCACCCAGGGGACATAGGATCGGGTTGATGCTTCCAAGGGTGGTGGGTCTCACACATAGGCCAAAGTATATTTCAAGGTGTCTAATTCATAATTAACTTATGAAACAGAGTTCACACTAGAGGAATTAGAAGTAGGGACAACTGTTGATAGAGGTACGATTTTTATTTCATCTTCAATGGTGCTACGTTTGTTTGATATATGTGATAATAATTACTGTATATTTTCAATGATGGTTGAAGTGCTGGGTTTTCAATTGGATGTTATGTCATTATGGTTTGATCCTTCTATGCCTTTGGTAAATAGGTTTGGATAAGGCTTCAAATGTTCTTAATGTTAGGTGTTGATAGAGGACTTTGAGGTGGTTGGTATTTCTTAGTGCTTCATCTTAACATCCTTTACATGATCATCGGCCTAGATAGTATGATCAGTGTGAAGGATCAGAAAGATTTTTTATCACCGTCATTTATAGTTTTAATCTTTCGACGGGGTAACTCTTGTTTTCTATGGTATGTAGGACTCAAGATTATTAAGGGAAGTGCCTATTGTTCATTATTCTAGTATAATATCATGTCCTTTTTCAGAAATTTTTCGTGATGCAATTGAATCATGCTTGTGAATTGATTTACCTACTATTTTAGGTGCATAATCTAAGGACTTTCTAGATGATATATCTGGATTCTCTCCACAGAGAGAGGTCAAGTTTACTATTGACATTTTACCTAGAAAGATTCCAATTTCTATTCTATCCAATTGAATTAAACCTACTGAGTTAGTGGAACTTACAATATATCTGGAGGATCCAAATGTGAAAGTATTTATTCATCCTAGAAGAAAAATGTAGGCTTCACCGGTACACTTTTCTAATAAGGAAGACATGAGGATTTGAATTTTTTAAAAAAACTGAAAAATGAATCGAGTGACCGTTAAGAACAAGTAACATTTTTGTAACCTATTTGATTAGTTGATAGGGGTCATTGTTTTTCTATGATTTACTTGTGGATGGGTTACCACCAATTCAGAGTCCAAGAAGAAGACATAATTATGTATGTGTTTCAAATATGATATGAGCAATTTTATTTTTTTGTTATTCCATTCGAACTCACCAATTCTACTTTTGTATTAATGGACTTGAGGAACCATATCTTTTACTATTTATTTTAATCTTTTGTTATTATGTTTATATATGATATATTGGGGTACTCAATGTTATTGGAGGAGTACAAAGACAATTTGAATATCATCCTTCAAACTGTGAGAGAATTTCATCTACATGGTAAGATTTCCATGTATGAGTTTGGATATGTGAAGTCTTGTTTATGGGGAATGTGATATCTGAGAGTGGAATCTCAGTTTATCTTGAATTAGTACAGGACATTTTGTTTTGGGAGTAGACTAGAAATGTGTTTGATATCTGATTCTTCATGTGTTTGGTTACTATAGACATTTTCATTGTGACTTCTCCAATATTTAGTATTTTAAAACAACATTAACCCATTAGGTTGTAATGTTTTAATGGAAGGGAAAGTGTCCATGATATTTTAGGTGATGAAGATTAGTTTGGAATTATCAGTAGTTCTAATTGTTTAAGAACCAGGATCAGGTTACGATGTTTTCTATAAGGCTTCGTGTATGGGTTTGGGGTTTGTCTTGATGTAGAAAAAACATGTCATGGCTTATGGATCATTCTATTAAATCCCTAATGGGAATAAAAACCCTACCCATGAGAATGTGTTGAATTTTTTTAAGGATGAGTTTGAAAAATGGAATCACTATCTTACTGGAGACCGATTTACAATATATTGAAATCATAAGAGTTTGAAATATATATTCACTTTGAGATATCAAAACCTGTGATAGGGACATTGGTTTATTTATGATGAAACCCATGACATTGAAATTCTATATAACCCATGGAAAATAAATGTGGTGACCGATTCATTGAAAAGAAAAATACTGACACAAGAAATGAAGAAATCAGTTGAACAGTGGTCTATGATGAGTTTGATTGCTGAGAAAATCTTGGGAGTGGAAGCATTTTTTGGATAAGTGTTTTTGGATGTGAAAAGGTAGACTATTCTTTCAATTAGAATGTTAATCATGAGTAGATAAAATAAACTATGATATGATTCTTATGATAAATACTAAATGGTGGGGATACCACATGGGAGTTGTATTAGTATCTAAGTGGATCTTTGTGCTTTTGAAGAGGTATGGTTTTTCCATTTACCTTCATATATGATTTTCTATATAGTGTACAATAATCATGTTGGTCCATGGACCCTAGGGATAAAATTTTTTAACATGATTTGATATGACATAATTGGTGGCCCAAAATGAGGTGGTCAATTGTGGGTTTATATCATAGTGTCTCACATAACAAAGTGTTAAGGTGGAACACAAGAGACCTATAAGTATTGTTCCACCCTTACCCATTCCAGTATGAAAGGGGGATGAGATTTCCATGGATTTAATCTTTGGTTTACTATGTAGTCCTAGTGGGAGGGATTCAATTTGGGTGTTCTTTATAAAATCTCTAAATCAGTGCATTTCATTCCTATAAGGGAAATGGTGGAAGTGGAAGAGATTATGGACATGTTTATCTGAGAGATTCATAAGATTAATGGGATTCCCTCTACATTTGTATCTATTTGGGACTCAATTATCACATATAGATTTCAGAAACGTATAAATGAGGCAATGAGATCCCAATTTTAAATGATCATAGGTTATTATACACAAAAGGATGAAGATATATCGAGGTCTTTCCAGGTTGATGAATATTTACTTCGAACATGTGTTCTTGATTACGATGGGTCTTGGGAAATATAATTTCATTTGGTTGAGTCCTCTTATAATAATAGTTATCATTCCTCAATCAATATTAAATCCATTGGTGATTTTTATGAGTTTCCATGTCGATCATCCTAGTGTTGGGAAGAGTTGGGAGAGTGGTCCTTGGTTGGCATGACTATTGTTCAGGAGTAGAAAAATTTGGTGTAGTTGATCCAAAAGAATTTGATCAGGACATAGAGTCACCATAAATCATATGAAGGTATCATCATTAACCGTACGAGTTTGATATCAGTGGTAAGGTCATTCCTAGAGATTCACCTCACATGGGACATCATTGGCTGGGTAAATGATGTAATATGACACTACGGATTACGGGTTCCTTTGAGATAATTGAGTGGCTGGGGTTGGTGGACTATCAGTTAATCATACATTTTAGCTTGACTTTTGTACCTGACATGTTTCATGTTTCCCTATTATTGAGGTTTCTACCAGATCCTTAACATTTGGTCATATGGGAGGATGTTGTTGTTAAACTCGATACCACATTGGATGAGTAGGCATTTTAGATTATGTGTCACCAGGATAAGTTACTGCATGAAAAAATGACCCCTATTGTGGTTATTGTGCAATGTGGGTAGGATAACCATGAAACATGGGATAAGTAGTCAATTATGAGACTTCAATGGCCTTATTTATTTACAAATCCCATATCATGATCTATTCATAAGGATAGAATGATTTTATTTTTTGGAGATTGTAATGCCCCATTAAAATTCGTTCATTTCTATTCTAATCTCTACTTTTGGTTCCCCTTTTCATTGGGTGAGTATTTTTTACCCTATTTTGGGAGGGTTCTAATAATGGTGAATTTAGAGATTTCATAGATTTTCATCATTTCCCTCAATGTTTTTGTTTTTCACTAGGAAGTTACATGATGTTTAATAGGGGTTGCACAAAGTGTAATTCTGTTCAAAATCATCATGAAATTTGAATTCACAGTGTGATAATATACATTTCATGTAATAGTTAAAAGTCATATAATTGGAAATCTAATTCTATAATTAAAATAAAAATATATTTTTATTGTTCGTAAAAATAAAAGTGGTTCATGAAGTTTAAAAGGTTACATGCCATGTAATTCCATTATTTTCATTTTATAGAGTGACATGCTTGTGTTTGACGCATCATTTTGTTTTGCAGCCGTAACCTATCAGCCGAATATCCTACTCTAGGGAATTTTGGGCATGTTTCATCTATCTGTATCTAGTTTTTCAATGAATGGTCATATGGGTTAGTTTTTTTTCCTTCCTTGGAAATCATACCTATCGGTTTCTCACTCCTGTGTGGTGACAACACTATTTTTTGTGGGAATTGCTACTTTTATTGTGTTTTATATTATTCATTTCAAGTATCCTGTCATTTATTGTCTTTCAAAAGAATATATTGTTTTTTCTAGACCCCATTATAAATGGTTGTTAGGTTTTCTATCCTATTAGGTAGGTGTATAGGTTCAATATTTCTTTATTTTCATGTTATTTATATTGAATCCTTGATAATTGAAGGGCAATTGAATGTGTTGAAATTTAAAATGGCATGGGATAAAATTTAAAAAAGGGTTGTTTGAATGAAAATATAATTTACCTAATTTGAAATGGAAAAAACTATTTTCAAACCCTAAAGAAGATTATCTTGGATTTGATAATATTTTATTAAAATGTGATCATGGATTTTAAAATAAAAATTCTCAAACATATCATTGTGGGAATCTTGGTTACGTCATGATAGGGAGACTAGTAGACTTGGTGTGTGTGACAACAATATGAGGTATATTATTCTATGTAAATGGCCTATGGAAATATTAGATGTTAATGGCATCAAATGGTATTCCTTGTTAGTATCATGAGTGTCTAGTAAGTATTGGTCCCATAGGCTAGAGCCCGGATTGTAAGGGATTAGTTATTTCCTATTGGTTATTACATGATAGGTTATTTCATGGATGTTGACTCACATGTATATTAATATTTTGGTATCATTACCTACTTATCCCTGGATTTGGAAAAAAGGGATGCAATTTTTTAATACAAAATTATTGTTTGAAAAAGGATTTCAAATTACATATTCATAAAAATTAATGAAAAACTGATTTTTTTTCTTGAACTTTTGAATTCCTATCATTTGTCTATTTATATATATATCTTGGTGGTATTATAATAGGATCTATTTCCCATAACCTACTTTCTCTAGTGATTGTTTAAGACCTTGTTTTTTAGATTCGGGGAAAGGGATGTGAATTTAGTACCATACATGCTTCTATTTATGTTTCTCTTTCATTTGGGATAATTTGGAGTTGATGTTTGGTCACATGGAGACTTGTTTTCAAGATTGTATTAATTTTTTATACTATTTAATTTAGTTGTATCTATTCTTTTCACATTGTATTGTGGTGGTATGTCTTGTTTTTCATGTACCCAAGGCTAGGTTTGTTATCATTGTTTTACCCTAACCCATGATGGGATGACTTGGGTGACTGGGATGGTTGACCTACGTTGGTCTGTTATGTAGTCCCTATCTATTATAAAGTGTATAGAACAAACATAGTTAAATTAAGTTGGATAAATAAATCTTTTGGAACCTAATATAGCTGAAAAAATGAAAATATATGCGAGGGAGTTTAAATATCAGAAAACAATTATTCAGAGCTGACAAAAATGTTATAATTAAGATCATTGGAATGAACTATTTTTTAAAGTTGCTGAGAAGTTATTCCTAAAATTATTTCCCAAGAAGGGAGTGAGGATATTTTGAGAGAATGGAATTACAAAACAAGGTATATTGGTCTTTTTGAATATATTTATCATATCAAGGCAGTAACTTATCGATTATATATCCCAGCAAATATCACTCAATTTGATGATGTGTTACATGTATCTCTCCTAAGGAAGTACATAACTAATCAATAACATTTACTAAAATCATAGGTCATACTAATGGAGAAAGATCACTCAGACTTAAAATAACTAGTGGATATTACTAATCATAGATAAAAGTTTATTCAAAATAATAATACGCACATGGGTATAGTTTTATGGAGAAACAAAAAATTTAAGAAAAGTTACGAGGGAAACAGGGGATATAATGAGGTATTTGTATCCTCAATTGTTTGTATCACTGTAATTAATTTTTTATTGAAATATTAATTTAATGATGTTACAATGTAACACCCAATAATTTTAATAAAAATATATTTTCAATCAAATTCAATTGTGTTCGAGGGATCTGGTAACAGAGAACTCTAGATTTCGATAAACAACAATATACTATTAACTTGTTCTTATCACATTGCTATTAGATTATTAGATATGAATACTAAAAAAACTATGAAAATATATGTTTTATTCATGTATAAATATGTTAATTAGTTTTCAATTAATTAGATATGAAAAATATAATTCATTTTAAAATAAATGAGTTGTTTTTCTCAGTAACTGTTTTTTGTGTGCAATGCAATTTTATCCTCATAAATTAAATTAATAACTATTGGTGATATATTTTAATTAAATATATATATATATTATTCAATAAAATGTTTTATAATTTATCTAATATTTGTTTATTATTTATAATTTAATAGTAAATCTAGTTTTACACATTAAAAATTATATTTTTAAAAGATGTTTTTATCGCAATATGCAGACATAATTAGCAATTAATTTCATCCATTTATATATATTTATTAGAAAAAAATAATTAAATATTTATATTTAGGTGGTTCAAATTTTTTAAATAGAACACTTTTGGTTCAGGTCAATATAAATTATAATAATGTTAAAATTTATCACAATGATAAAGTGTAAATCAGGCCATTATATGATATAATAAAGTCATAAGCCATAATGTTTTTATCATAAATAGTATTTTAAGAAGAAAATTTTACCCTTATCACTATAGTAATGAAATTAGTTATTTTACTGAATTATTTTCCTTGAAAATGACTTGTATAATATTTAAATTAACTAAGTTACAAAATGTCATTCTCTTTATTTTTAATATCTCATATATGTCAGTATAGAGAAAAAATAAATTTATGGAAAATTATAAGTCTTTATTATTGTATTAATGATTTTTCATTATTTCTTAATTGTTATTACTTATATAATGACCATAATTTCTTATGAAACACCGTTGTAGCATTTCACCATTTAAAAAAATAATAAACTATTTTAAAAATATTTAAATTGATATAAAAGGAATGAATTAGTTTTTACAAAGAATTTTATAGATCAATATGACATATTAGAGATGTTTAAAAGCATTATAATTTAATTCTCAATCTTTTGTAATGTATTTAATGTTAAATTAAATGAATAGTGTTAAAAATGACAATAATGATATTTTATGAAAATTAATATTTGATTTAATGAAAAAATATAAAATCTATGGAGTCATCCAAATGAGTGGTATATTTTTATAAAATTAAACCATGGTCCATTTATAGGGCATTCGTTATTTTATAAGAATATTATTTTCCTAAAATTGTAGAAAACATTAATATTTAGGTAATTTTCAAAAGGTATAATATAGGGTTATCACTAAATGAGAAAGGTAAAAATGTGATCTAAACATATATAATTTCTTTTGATAAGATTATTTATTATTATACTCATCATATATTATAATATTATCAGTTTGGGTTCATTTAAAAAAAACAATAATTGATTTTAATTTAATATTTTTGTAGTTTCCAAGATTTCCACTCCCGTCAATTATAAAAAGGAACCCATGATTTATATTGTTCATAAATAATTGTGCCTTATGGATCAAAAAACCTTATAAAATTTATCCTTAAAACTTATATATACTCATTCTAGCAGGTTTTTATTCCCAAATATACCAACCATAGAGCCCCATAGTGGAGATATAGACGAGCCATTTTCATGAAGAGGTAATTTCCTTATTTAATCAATTTAATTTTAAATTTTAATTTTCCTCCACCTAATATGATATATTGTTCATAAAATGAAAAATATGTATCTTATATATAATTGATTTTTTTTATTTTCAAACCCCCATTATATACGTTATTTTTATTCAAATGGGAAGTGAAAGTATCATTCATGTGTATGTGTGACTTAATGTATCATCATAGAAATACAATTAACTTTTCATAACCATATTTTATGGATGGGTATCTTTTTGGTTTAATATATCTTTATGGAAAAAAAAAATTAATTCCCTAATTATAATATCATGTATACATTCTTTCCATCCACCTATTTGGGAAATGATAACATCGATTGTGTGTACGTGTTGACTATCACCTCTAAGAAGTGATGTGATTCATTTTCCATTTATAATTCAATTGTATATTAACATGTATAAATTTTAGGAAAATATTTAATATATATTATAAAATAATAATCTATTTTCCATTTTAATAAATATATACCTTTACTTTTCCCCATCTGTTGAAAAATGAAAACTTCATTCACACAATCATAAAACATATTACCACCATAAATAGTCAAATTAATACTTCTATCCATAAAATTTATGGATAAAAATAAATATATTTACACAATTAATATATATGATAAAAAAAAAATTATAATAATTTTTTAATAATTGAAAAATTATCAAAGTACATAGACTGGGAACATTATTCAAAAACTAACATGAAAAATGATGCAATTATCACCCAAAATAGTGACCTTAATCATGAATTATTAATTAATGAAAGAATAAAGGATAAAATTAAATAATTTATAGTTTTATTTATATTATTATGCTTTTTTAATAATATCTAAGAAAACCAATATTTATTATAAATATATTTCAAAAAAATGTGTTGGAATTCGGACTAATGGTAAACGGTATTATGTTACAGTCTCAATGTTTATCTAGACTATTTGTGAATAAGTAATGATGACTAATTACTATGATTAAACTCCCAAGATACTCAAATTTTATTATCCTCTTGTTATTTATTGAATAAAATCGTTTCATTCATTTTCAACACCTTATTTTCTAAAGAGATTGAAATAAATTTTTATGGATAATTGACTTCATTTTTCATTTCGATCAAAAAAATTTCTTCCATGCCCATATTTTCTGAATATGTTATAATAAAGGTTTTTCATATTATTAAATTATTCTTCTATTTCATTTTTACAGATTTTTTATTTTATAAGTTTTTCAAAGGAATCTTCTTTTTATTTTATAATAGTGGCACATTAATGTATTTTTAGAAATGTGTGGAAGGAATTTTTCGAAAATGTATATAAATAATATAGTTTCCTGCCATCATAGTTGCGCAATATTTATAAGATTACATTACATGTTATCATGATTATTTTAAAAAAAATTATACTATTTTGGAAATTTAATTATTTTGAAAAATTGAATTTGAAATGGAATGGTTAGTTTCTCCCAAGAATGATTTAATGATAATTCATTTGATGAATGACAACAACAATCATTTTTATTATTGTGTTACTCATAATATGATTTGAGGAAACCATCCTAGTTATTTCTGTGGATACTTTATGTTTATAATATAATGATGTTTATGAACCCCAGTTTTCCATTGGTTAAGATACAAATTTTTTTTTGAAACCTATTTATTTTCATTGGTTTAGAAATAATGAATGTGTTATGATCTTTTGAAAATTATATGTATGATTTTCATTATTTGATAGGTTGTACCTATATATCCGTGGAATAACTTTCAGTAAATATTAATAGCTCATGCGATTAACAAGAATAGAATGGGGATTAAACCAATTTTAGCAATGAAATTTTTCCAATTTGATAGTATTGGGAGTGAAAACTGAATATTATGATGGTTTAATGATTTAATTGATTCCACTATGATTGTACTAGTAATTATACATGCCTAAGAAGGAATTGATTTTATATTTTCATATGTGTAAAACAATTCCATGTCTAAAGTGTTTGTTATTATCTCAAGGATTCTGATTCCTTTATTATTAATGTCTAATAAATTGTCATGACTTGTTCCAGTAATCAAGATTATGATCCTTAATATGCTTTATTTGGATTTTAAATATTATGTATACCAACTCTATATTTTCATAAATGGATATCACATATTTTCAGATGAATATTAATTTCCCTACACAAAAAATATTCCCAGGGACAGTAAAATTTTAGTTCCTTTTGAAACCTAGAACAAATTCATCTAATTTGGTGAAATATCTTCAACATATACCATAAAGATATTTCCATTTAGAATTACTAATTAATATATTTCCTCCTAACTTGGGGAAAGGAAACATAATAAATGATGTGATCAAAAGCTCTATAAGGGTAAAAATTAGTGATATATAAGCATAACACAAGGGTATCAGTGAATAAACATAATTTATAAAGATCATACCATGAATTAAAAATATATTATACATGAGTAATGGAATAAAATATTAGCATTTCATAAGAAATGAATCATAAGGGGATCAAAGCACACAATCCATGAGATCATAACATTGACATAAGACATGGAATTTTGGAATACAGATTAATGTGTACCTTTTTTAACCTGTAAAAATAGAAACTGGTTCACACAATAAGTTAAGGGCACATAATTAGACCTATGCATAACCCTATGTAAATGAAATCTAGTTCGACACAAAAAATTACCGAAAAGAAAACTAGTTCCACACATATAATTCTAAAACTTGGATCGTGTTCACATATAAAATATATAAATCATGAGTTATACATACTTATCCAAATAATTTTAGGTATATATAGGTACCAAATTTCACATAAACAAATCATTAATATTTGATCCACAATATCATAAATCATTCATCACATTAGAAATCATGAAAAGAAATGTTTTTCTGTAAACAGCTCATCATATCATATCTCATATAAAAGTAAAAACATTCATAAATAATGTTTCATGAATAACTACTCCATTAAGTGAGAGAATATGAATTGTATCCTTGGTTAATGTCCCCTATAAAGAATTATTCACAGAAAAAATTCCATCTTAGGTGGAATATAATTTTGAATGATCTTTTTGAAACATATCTTGACCGAAATACCATTATCCTTTGATTTTTTTTTCATAAAAATTTTATCAAAACATTTTCTCTTAAAATAACCATGAATATTTATAAAAAATTATTTGAAGTCCATTTTAAATAATTTTAATTCATTTGATTTTATAATTCATAAAATATCCTTTGAAATATTTTTTTGAATTTTTTTATGAAAACATGGTTTTTTAGTAAAATATATTTTGGAATCAAAAAAGAATAATGTTATATTAAAATTATAATATCATGAAATTAATTGGATTAATAACAAAAGATATCCATGATCATAATACACGCCTGTTAAAATAATATATGTGTATAACATAATCTGTGTCTCAAAGAAGGCAAATTGAGACAAAACTACCTTAGAGATTTGGTAAAATTTGAGCTGTAAAATCCATGAAAGAGAGTTAAAAAAATATATATATTAATACACAAAAGATTTAGAATAAATATCATATATTAGATTCAAGGTCATTATGTACACCACAGAAAATAAACATGTGGTGAATATCGTATGAGTCTCATAGAAATAAAACTGAGACCAGAAATCCCCTTACCTTATTTATTGACTTCCTTCATATACAATAAAACCAACTATATAATAAAAATATATTTTCTATAAATATACTAAAGAAAAATATTCAAATATAAAATAATATATATAGTTTACTTATTCCTTTATATTACTAATTTCTTTAACAATTCTATGATAAAGTTATTTTCAGATAAAACCTACTTGTTTTATTACACATAATTTTCCATGTTATTATTGGTCACATCACATAGATAATTGTTTGATAATATAAATAATTATATACATGATATCATATATATATTAATTAGATATGTTTCTATGGTGATTCAAAAAAATTATAGGTAGAAAACAAAATACACCGTTCAAGGAGACGATAGGTCGTACGTTCACATGAACATTGTTTTTATTTTCTTTTAATATAAAAATAAAGAACAGTATATGTTATATTAACATTAAAGAATTTTTTTTATATCACATATATTTTTTAAAACTATTTTTATTACATTCCATGTAATTATTGAATGAATAACATCTCTTCCTGAGGTGGATGTCCGTCATACACATGAACAACATTATCATATTCCAATAAAATGTAATGTCTGAAGGTATATATGATATAAAAATAGAATACTAATAATATAATTATAAAAATAATATACATAATATTAAAAAAATCTATAATCATTATTCACAACCATTAATTGTGGTAGTGGAATAATGAACGACATCAGATTGTGAGGTAGTAGTTCATCATATAGACGGACATTGATTGCATATCTCAGTTGACAGAAGTGTGTGAAGAGTTAGCTCATAAAATTAACATAAAAAAATTACATATATTAGAATATAAAAAATAATATTACATAACAAAACAAAAATTAATTTTTTGGTATTAAGGATGAAATAAAACAAAAACGTTTTTAATGAATTTTTCCTCTTCTTCAGACATCACGTTTTTTTCACCAAATGACTTCCTTGGTTGAAATTATTCCTAATAGAAGCATTTTAGCAATAATTTATGGATATTGGGAGTATATTTAGTTAGGGGGAGGCTGAATGTTTTTTATCTATGATGAATATATAAGAATATGTTCACTTTTATAAGAGTGGGGGGGTTACATTTGTAATATCTCAAAAGATTAATTTATAAAAAATTAAATCTAAATGAAAACACATACAAAAGGATATATATTAATATATAGTATATAATATTTTATTAATATCTTCATCCAATATATTTTAGTCATATTATGGTTTTATTTTAAACCATATCATTTTGATTAAGCCATAATTAAACCATTTTAATTTTAATTACTGTAAAAAGTTTCTAAATATTAAGAGGATGTAATTTTTTTAAAGTATCAAATTATAACTAAATGGAAAAATTATTATATCATAGACCATATATATTAACCTTATCCTTATTTAATATGTTTTTATTTTTAAATAATTTAATTAAATATTATTTTCATAAAATATAATTACTGTCAATTTTGAAATTACTCGTTAATTTTTCATTAATAAAATAAATAAAATAAGATATATTAGAAACATACAATTTAACACACGTCTAATATGTTATATTCACCTATAAAATTCATTTATAACCATAATCAAAATTATATTTCGTTTAATATTTCTTATATTATTCAATTTATTGTTTCATTAATTGAATAATCACTACATCATCCTTGTGTAATTATTTTTGATAATTATTTATTCACGAAAATTTTAAAATAAAATTAAATGATGAATATAAATATTTTTTAATTCAAATGACTAGTTATAGTCGAACATATCCAATATATAACCCAATATTATAAATATTTCCTTGATTAAAATTAAGAGTATAACAATATTGACTTTTAATTGAATAAAATATTATAATTTTTATAATTTAATCATAATATACATAAATGTTCAGATAAGTAATTTATTAATTATTATGGATGAAAAATAATCATCTAATAAAATTGGGGAAAATTTCGGGTTCATCTTCTAATATGAATATTATTATTTTTACCATAATTTACTCTCATTTACCCTTAACTGTGCTAATAAAAATTTAGAAGTTTACAATTCATAATATCCATAAATAAATGTTATATATCTACTATATTTTCAAATTAAAATTAAAAATATTTAATCCATGTGTTAAAATTCAAATTATATAATTACTATAATAGATTTAAATTTTATTAGGTTGATGGGGAGAGAAACTTGGGTTTTAATGTGAAAATATTAAAAAGGACACTATGTTTTTATATCTAAATTCAAAATTAATGCGATTAAAATTAACTACATTGGATTAATGATGTATTATTTTAATATAATTACATTAAGAAAAATTCAAAATATAACATTACATTGTTTATTTTTTTGATGAAAAGTCCATTTTGAATTATAATTGAGTATTTTGAATATTCATCCAATGATGAAACTTTTCAGATAAAACCCAAAAATTCACACTAAGAAACTTTTGATATTCCAATTTCAAAAAGGGTGTTTATTTTTTCGAATAAAACTTATAAAATATTCATAATATATTTTTAAAATAAATCATCCATTAAAAGGAAGTAAGACTATATTTTAGAAAAATAAATCTTTTTATGCTTAAAAATAGATTGTCTCATATTTTATGCCTCTAAAACATTTTGAATTTCACTGAATATATTACATACAAATTGAAATAATATCTTTAAATTAATGTTATTAGTTTCATTTATGATGATAAATTTCAGTTTTAAAAATAAAAAAAAATCATAAAAACATACCCTTTATTTTTAATTGGTGTTTATCTTTATTTACAATTACACGATCCCAAAAGAATTAATGTGACAACCATATTTTAAAAACTATTTACCCCTATTAACTCCCTCCATTAAAATTTATATATGATAATGAACATAATATATAATCAATTTTTGTTTGCTAAAACACAGATTTGAATGTGACACATGCTATCGAAGGAACTCGTCGTTGTGTGTCACACAAGCCAATATTAATTTTATGTGTACTGAAAGAAAAGCTCCATTTTTTATGTAATGTAAAATTTTGATTAATGAATTATTGACTAGGTGTAACATGAAACACAATATATCAGTAAATTTTAATTTATTTGAAAAAATAAATCATAAAACATTGTGATGTTATATTCTACCTCCCTTACAATGAGTTTCTCCCTTCAAATTCATCATTCCAATACAAACAAAACAGAATACCTATACCTCATATTATCCTTAGGTTACAATATATCTTCTTCAAATAAGTGGTTTTTTCCCAAAAAATCAAACAAGGGTGTGGTATTTCACTGTAGAACATTATCTCTATGATCCAGAATTTCTATTGATTTTACTTAATAAGGAAAATCATGATTTAGTGGTATGCCCATGAGTTAAGTAAATATTAAGGATAAATCATTTACATACTTAGAAGAGATTCAAAAAACACATTATGAACTTGACAGTGAATTTTTGTGGCACAAATAGATAAGATATCATTCCAATATGAACAATACTTTTTTATGAAAAAGAAATAATGAGTTTGAAATTTGAAATTTCTCTTCACAAATCAAAGGATGGTGTTTGAAAATTTATTTTTGGGAAAACACATCATAAAAATGGTCAAAAACATTCTCTTGAAATTGGATTAGTAAAAGGATATTATCAGCACATGGTTAGGGTTTCAATTAGGATTACATTAGTAGAATTTAAAAAAATGTTCATAGAAGAGAATCTCATCTATCTTGTTTTCATGGACAGTGATAGAGAACAATGTCATTATAATTTTAACCATCACTTAAAAATAAATATTTTATGATATATGGGATTATTTGATTTCGTTTAAATGAAGTTACAATGATAAAAAAAATTCCATGATATGTTGTTGAAATTTTAGTTCCTGAAGAACTGGTAGATCATATGATCCATAATGGGATAATAATTTATTCCTTCATTATCTGGTTATCATGATATCAAAATTGTTAGTATGGGATATCCCATATGCCTAAATCCACATATGTTGAGGTATGAAATTAATCACTAAATTCTCATCCAATCTTAAACGTAATGAATTTAATAAAATTTCTCCCTTATATACCATCAAAAATATTAAAATAAAAACCATTATAAAGAAGTTTACCAAGTTTCCAAAATATATTTATCATTAATCCCCCAGAAAACATTCTAAAGATCTTAATTTTCCCATTCCAAACATGTAAATAAAATTATCATCTATTCTATAGAAAAATTGTAACAACCATAAAGCCCATATTTAAAACAATTATTATAATTCATTCTTTATATATAAACATTAATTATTAGAAAAAAATTTCATTGAATTATTGGGATCATCCTTGTACTTGTTGAATTTTTTATTTCATTATTCTAAAAACCAATTAGATAATCGCATCAAATATCACTAATGGATGAACAATATGATTCTAATTGGGATTATTCATCTGAAATCAGACATCAAAATTTCTAATAAAAAAGATAAGGATATGTTTTTCTTAATTATAATGGTTCACTTCATCCATTGTGATAGTATACGATTTCACCTGTCACATTATCCTTATAGGGTTTTGTGAAATTCCAACCACATTAGTCCATTAATAAGGGAAGTTATTATCAGAATTCCTAATCTCATCAAAATTAAAAAACTAAATTGTGGGGGGTGCACTCTTTGTAGCATTATATTTGTTCACATTACATCAGTATTATAATGCATGATGACCTTCATTACCAAACATAAGATATTTAACATTCCCCTTATGTCAGTTTACATCATGTTCTGTTCCAAACGTTGAGCATTACATAAATTTAATATTATACTCTCAATTGGTTTTAGAGATACCATTGAATTATGTGTTTATATTCTAATCTTAACCATGGGATTGATGAAAAAATTCAATATCCATTTTTTATGAAGAATATAAAGAAGGTATATACTGAAAAATAACTTCATGAACTCATTGCAATCAATGGAGTAAATTTTATATTGTTTCCTCATATTCTAAATAACATTCCACCACTTATTCACTTAACCTTCAACACTATATGTTCCCACCATTAAATTTTCATGTTTCTAATGTTGGAGAATTAAAAATATCTTTTTATTGGTACAAATCCATTTCCCATCAACTTGTGGATCAGTTATTCCACGAAAATAAGGTGGAATTTTACTTTATAATGATTCAAGAAAACATTATTCCCTCCATTGTTCATTTAATAGCTCAGAATGATTCATGGATTTATAAAGTTCAGTGGTGATATAAATAACGTATTTAATTCCATATTACATAACATTAAGTTTATTATGAAGTAAATAATTATGTTATCCATTTCATTATTCGTTAACAAGGTTCCTTTTGGACTTATCCATTGACTTAAACAAGAATGTATAGAATGAGGAATACTAATGATAGTTATAAAACTACATAATCAAGAAAAATTGCATATAAAACATTAATCTATGAAAACTTCTGTTTAATTACAAGTAATTCACGATCTTTACTAAAACAATGTGATTGTAACCTATTTATAGTCATATTCTCTAGGATCTTACTATGGTTTTTATCATCCTCATTTCCAAATGTTGACTGAACCTTTCCCTTATTACCGACTATATCCACCCATGATTTTTATAAGTGGAAATTTAATAATTTTTAGATGAGTATTCATTTCATTACTCAAAACCATTCTTGAGTACCCGAATAGTTAATTAAAATTGGAATCATGGAACACATTATTCTAATTTTGTGAAATATATTCAACATATACCACAAATATCCCCCCTTTATATGTCTAGTTAAAACAATTTTTCATAACACATGGAAAGGAAACATAAGAAAGGGTGAGCTTAGCTACTAGTAATTATATACCTGGGAGATAACTATGCATTACATAAGGGTATGAGAACTTACGAATTAATTTTTAATCTCTTAACATACAATTTAAATATCGTACACCCGATTCATGGAATAATGATTGGCAGTTCATTAGACATGAACGATAATAGAATCAATGAAGGTAATTCATGAGATCTGAACATTGACAGAAGACATGATAACGTGGTATGCACATGTACTTGTAACTTTTTCATCATGTATAAATAGAAAATGATCACTGATAATGTTAAGGACATGAAACCAGGAATTTTAATAAGCATGTGGATATGAAATCAAGCTCCATGAATAAATTTATAGACATGAAAATAAGGTCCACACATAAAATTGTGAACATGAAATCAGGTTCACACATAACATATATTCCACATGAGTTATTATTACATAAAAAATAGATTGGATGGAGATATAGGTCCCACCCATAACATAATTAAACCAGAAATAAATGGGCCACAATATCATATATCATTCAACACATCAGAAATCATGAAATTAAATGGTTTTCATAAACATTTCAATACAACATGTCACATTGAGAAGTAGTAGGATTCATAAAACTAATTCCATAAAAACATAAACCATTCAGTAAAACTATATGAATGGTATACTTGGATAATATCACAAGTAAGACATGATTAACACCAATGGATTTCATCATAAATAAAGAATGATTTTAAATGATCTTTTTGAAATAAAAAGTTGGAAGAAATTTCTTTTCCACATTGAAAAACACTTATTAAATAATAAGCATTTATCAATAATTTGTTTAAAAATTACACTATATCTTATAAATAATTATTTGAAAAACATTTTAAACAAAATTTAAATTATTTTCCATGGAAAATATTAAATGATCATTTCAAAATAAATTTTAAAAATGTATAAAATGAAATTGTTTTTAAATAAAATAAATCTCCAAATGAATATAGAATAACATTAAATGAAATTAATAATATCCTGAAAATAATTATATGAATTATAAAAAATTTCAAAGTTAATTACATGCACGAAAATAATAATATTGGTTCATAATAAAAAATTTCTCTCAATAATGGAAAATAGAGACAAAATTATAGTACAAATTTGGTAATTTTTGAAATGTAAACCCAACAAAAGTGAAATAATAAAATTTATATCTAAATATATGTAAGTTTTATAATAAATATAAAATATTACATTTTTGGTAAGTATATAAACCTCATAAAAAATGAGTGGTAAATTTGGTAAAAGTATCTTAGAAATATAACTGAGACGACAAATCCCCTTACCTGAAGTCTTGACTTCATTTATACATGTTAAAACCTCATTTATATAAAATATAATCTTATTAAACATCTAAAAAACAAAAATAATCATATATATAATACCATATATGATTTAATTATGACATTATATTACTCATTCATAAAAAATTTCTTTCTATAGATATTTTTCAGTTAATAACGGTTTTGTTATTTGAACTTGTTTTGACTTGTTATTATTTATCCCATGACTTAGATAATGATTTAAGACTCTATATAATGATATCCATGATACAATATATATTTAATATATATATATTTATGTTTATTAATAAAATTTATAGTTTGAAAATAAAACACACCATTCATGGAGATGGTAGGTCATGCGTATGCATGAACATTGTCTCATATTCATGTCACATTAAAATAAATAAAACTATATGATAAATTATCATTTTTGAATCATTTTTATGTCATATATTTCACATATATTTATTAAAACCATACTTAATGCATTATATGTAATTTTTGAATGAATCACATTTCTTCAGGTGGAGGTAGTCTGACGTAAATATTAATGACGTTTTAATATTCCCATATAATGTAAATCATAAAGGCATGTGTGATATAAAAATTACAGAATCATAATTAAATTATAAAAATAATATTTATCATATAAAATGAATAATACTGATTTATTTCCAATCATTAATGGTTATAATAGAATAAAAAATAATATTGTTTCATGAAGTGGTAATCCACCGTACACAAGAATGATGATTGTGTATCCTATTTTATGGAAGTGTGTGAAGTTTTAGGTTTTAAAATTAACAAAAAAATCATAGAATATTTTAGATACTACAATTTTTATATAAATAATAAATAATAATTAATTTAAGGGGTTTATGTAAGAAATAAAACAAAAGCATTTGTTGATGAACATTACCTCTTATTCATATATATCTTTTTAGTTTTCACCATAGGAATTCCATTGTTTGATTTCATATTAAAGAAATGATTATTTGGTGAAGGAAAGTATGTTGGTAGGAGAGTTGGATAGTATTTGGCTTAACCCAATATGTTTTGAACTGTAAATAAAAGAGAAGAAGCGGTTCCATTTTCTAAGAGAGGGGACATATAGTTTTAAAATTTATAAAAAGATTAAATTTTACTGAATATAATTTAAATTCAAATTCCTCCATAGAGGCATATTTTTCTATAAAATATAATATAATTTTTTAATATCATCAAAAAATATATTTCCGACAAGTTTTCATGTTATTTTTAACCTTTTCATATTTATTAACCCTTAGTTAACCAATTTTAATTTTAATTATGCCCATTTTTCTCCATATTTCGTGGATGAATTTTTTACATATAATGTGTAAATAAGAATGTAAATATCCAGTTAATGATATTTTAGACTATATTTCGTCCACAAGTCCTTATTTTAGATTTTTCTAATTTAATTTTATTTAATAAAATAATATTTTCATAAAATATCATTAGTGTCAATTTTCACACCAATCACCACTTTGTCATGAGGAAAATAAATAAATATAGAAATATTTAAACCAATTTTTTTTTGAAAACATTGAAATGTCATATTAACCTATATAATTCACAGTGTACATTAATTAATTGAAATTAAATTTATATACAATGTTTTAATATCATTTCAATTATATTTTCATTAATTCAATGAATACTGCATCATCATTTTGTAATAATTTATGATAATTACTTATTCACTGAAAATTAAAAATGAAATTTCATGATCAAGATAAATTTTTTATAATTTAACTTTCTATATATAGTCAACTATATTCCATACTTAACCCAATAATATAAATATATTAATTTGTTAAAACAATATAATGGAAAGTTTCATATTTATTTGAATAAAATATTATCAGGGTTATAATCACATTTAAATGGCCATAAACGGTAACATATCTAATACTTTAATTATTATGGTTGAAATATTATTAGGAAACAATTCTGAGAAAGTTTTGGGGTATATTTAGTATTCGATACAAAAATCATGTACATAATCACAATTCTATTGTCTTTTACATATCCCTTTTTTACTCCAACATACGCTCAAAGAGTAAGGTGTGTGGTGGTTGGGATTTTAGGGGGCCATTCGGTGAACATGGTTTGGGCCATGATCTCTATATGCTTGAAATTCACCCATATATGGTTTTTCTCATGCTTATGTTGTAGGATCTCGTTTTGGGATTGGTCTAGGGAAAATCCAGGAAGTTATATCTCCCTTGGAAGGTCTTATAAATGGGCTTCACAGGGAACAATAATATAAGTTGAATCCATCACATCCTTTGTCATTTTCAAAATAAATTTTCAAAATCCTATATTTATATTAGTCATGTGATCACTATTCAACATCTACGTTATTAATGTTAATGATAATTAACTATATTTTAAATATAATTAGCTGTAAGAAAGAAAAGAATATTGGCTATTTTGATATTCTTTATTGCATCGGGTTAGTGTCCTATCAACTAGCACTCCCCTTGAAAAGACTGATGATATTGTTAAGAAATTATTTAGGAAAGTATTGATGATGTTACCTTATTTATGATTCCATTACCATTTTTATAAATTCCAAGAATATTGGATCCTTATCAATTCTACTCAATGATATAATTGTTGGGTCTTTTATAGATTGAGCATTCACCACCTTATTCATATTCGCAAGATGGTAGTGGATTGAGTTGTTGCAATCCTTGTTGAGATCTTACCATCTTCGTTGGAGTATATTCATATTCTTCTATGAGAATATATATTTGAGACTTTTGTTATCCTGGTATATTTCACACTTCTCCCAAAAAAGATAATGTTGTATCCTTTTCAACACAAATATCACATCTCTCAACTCCAGATCATGTTTGGGATTGTTGTTATCATGAATTTTTAACTTCCTTGAGGCATAGGCAATGAATTTTTTATTTTTCATCAACACTCTTCTCAATCACTTCATTAAAGAATCGTTTAAGTTTATGAAACTCTCTCCACCTGTGGGTAGTATAAGAAAATGGATCATGATAAAACACTTTTTCTGCTCCATGAATATTTCTTCAAATTCATTATTTCGAGAAAACTTGACTCCCATGTGAGTTATATTGATATGAGGGTTTTAAAAATAATGAGAAATGTCTCGCAAATCTGTGCTAATATCCAGCTAACCCAAGGAATCTCTGGATATCTATCACAGATGTTGTCCTTTTTCATCTCTCAATTTCCTATTTCTTGGAAGGATCTACAGATATCCCATTACTTGTGATTATTTTCACTAATAATGAAACTTCCTTCAACTAGAACTGACATTTACTGTACTTTACATAAATCTTATTCTTTCTCAGGGTTTTTAGCACAGTTCACTGATGCTCCTATTTCTCCTCCTTTGTTTTAGAGTATATTATAATATCATCTATAAGGACTACCAAAAATTTGTTGTGGAAATCTCTAAATACTCTATTCATCACATACATGATGATTTATAGAGATTTAGTGAGTATTAATGGAATCAATATGAACTCATACTGCCCGTACCTTGTACAAAAAGAAGTCTTGGGGATATCCATCTTCTTCACCCTTTCTTGGTAATATCCCAACCACACATCCACCTTGGAAAACTATTATTCTCCACACATCTAATTGAAAAGGCCAAAAATTCATATATAATTATTCTTGTTCTTTATCAGGATTTGTAGAACTCACAATAATCAATGCAATGGCCCATTTACCCATCCTTCTTCTTCATGAAGAGGTTTAGTGCACCCCCTGGTGAATAACATGGGCATATAAATCCTTTATCCAGATTCTCATGTAGTTTTTCCTTTATCTCCACATGTTCCACAATAAACATTATATATGGAGTCTTGGATATTTCTAATACCCCAACTATATGATCAATAGATAATTTAATAGATCTTATAGGAGGAAGACCATGAAATTCCTTGGGAAACACATCAGCAAATTATCTCATAATATAAATGTTTTTGAAGATAGTTATTTTCATAGACTCAATCATCTAAGCATAATATGTGTTCTCATAGGGAATTATTATCCATGTTTGAGATGATTGTTCTAAGGAAGATTCATCCTTTTCCTTTCACTTGAAAAGAATCGAGGGTTGATTCCCCATATAGGGAGTTATTTCAATATAATGGAAATTTCTGTTGGATTTATATAGAGAAATCCAAACCCTACCCAATATTTAATCATTTTTCACTATGAAAATAATAACATTGTTCTCTGGAAGTTAAATCCAAAAATTTTGACTGGGGAGGAGTTATATTCATGGGATGTAATAATTTATCCATTTTCTATTTTCACCGACAAGTATACTTCCAATCATTATGGGGGTGATTAGAATTTTATACTAAATGTTTGACATATAGAAGAATGCATACTACCAAAAAAAAATTATTTTATCTATTGTTTAATAAATAAATAGCATACATATAACCTCATTGTTTGCTAGGATTCACCTCTAATGTAGTGATGGAAAAATATCTCCCATGTTGCCTCAGAGGTCATTTGTTTCCTATTAGGCCCCAGCCTTAAACCTTACTTAATCTTGAGTTATTACAGGATTAAACATTGAGGATATTTTCAAGATTAGAGTTTTAGAGGATTAGATCATAAAACTTTCATTACATTCCACTTTTAAACAAAGTGGTTACATAAAGATAGTATTCATTTTTTCCCGTCAACGGAAACATATTTAAAATAAAACATGGATTCTTTCTTGACACTTCCTTGACACTATCATAATATCATGTACCTTTCCCTTGACCTGTGGAAAACATTTCAAAAAAACTTGGGATGAGCATAAAATGATCAGTAAGGGATATAAAAATATATAGAAAGAAAACATGAGTACATGTACACATAAGAATCAATAAAATCATAATTTACTCATAAAACATAAGCACTTTAACATACCTCATCAATTCATGAATAAATCATAGAAATCATAAGACATATAGGTAACTTGAGGCATTCGCAACATTCTTACATAGGGAGTAACCCTCTTGGTTACATTTGGAATACCCATCACAGTATATTCCCTAAAAGTCTTCGGAGAAACATTAACATTTCACTCCTTCGCGTTACCCAATGCATTGGAGAGCTATATCGGGATCACCCGCTCTTAGTTTATCACGGAACCACCCGTCTTCATAACAATTCCCGAGAACCATAACATAATTGTACCAGATAATACATGCATAAAGGAAACATAAAATTTCCACATTTCAATCCCAAGATATCAATAAAAAGCATTGATATAAAAAACATTATGAAAACCATTTTCAATACCAAAATAAAAGAAAATTAAAACATGGTATTTATTTTTCTTTTAAAAAGAAGTTATGGCTTGTAGAGGAATCCGAAACTCAAATAATGGTCACGACGGTGTAGAAGACATTGTCGCCGCATACGTACGACAAAAACATTCTTTTTTGTCATTTAGTAAAACACTTCATATAAAAGAGATTTCTTTTTGGGTAAACAAAAATGTCAAAGGGGTTTATACACCGTATAAAAGAAGGTTGTGTATAAAACAAAATATGCCTCAACGAATGGAGATTGAGGCGAAGACCCTTACATAGACGGTATCATTGGTTTAAGGATAAATCAATTACATAATTATGTGTGACAAACGAATACAACAAATATAAGTGGATATTAAGTGTAAAAAAATCAGATGTTATTCCCACATAGTCATAGAAAGACATATTCAAGGAGTAAAATTTCATCCCAAAGAATAAAATTTGGCTTAAGAAGTTCCCTTGCCAAAATTTGACAGCCTAACGGCGTCACTACAAAATTCAGAAAATGAGTTAATGAGAGATAAAAAGGGTATCTCATCAAATGGACATAAAATTTAAATCAATAAGGATATATAAGAACATATCCCAACATAATATTATGTGAATTAAAAGGCATAACAAAAAAGTCTTTTAAAAAGAGGAGGGTGAAAGGTTCCCTTACCGACATGGGTATCTTTCGAGACATGCACACCCTGAAAGAAGGACAATACAACAGTGATGTAAATACTCATAAATGAATGTATATTACACGATGATTAAAATAATGGGCAGTACATACACCAATCAAAGGAAATTGTGGAAAATGTAGCCTAAATCACACGGGAATAAAAGTGAGATGACAAATTCCTTACGAAAACTTAGCAGCCTAACAGCGCCACTTAAAACTTCCAAAAATGGATTGATGAGATCAAATAGGGTCTCTCGTCATATTAACATAATGTTTAAAGATTGAGGAATATAATATAACATCCACCAAAATAATAAATAGGTTCTTAAAATAAGTGACATAAAGAAGAGTACTTAAAAAGAAAGAGAGAGGATAGATCTCTTACGAAAATTCTGCAGCCTAACGGCGCCACTCAAAACATCCAAAATGGATTGATGAGAGAGAATAGGGTCTCTCATCATATGAAAATAAAAATTACAGTAAGAGTAAAATAAAATAACATCCCAATAATAAGAAATATGAGCTTTAAATGGAATGACATAAAAGAGTGTACTTAAAAAGAAAGAGAGGAGTACGATCCATTACCTCAAGTCCGACTTGTCTTGTTCGTTTCTTTATATTCTAGAATAATAAACTTTGGTCAATTTATAATTGCCTAAGGACCTCCTTTATAGATTATCATTCAGTTCATATCACATATTATAATTTTATAATAATTGTTTAGTAATGTTAGTTCATATCAGATGTTTTTGCCGATGTTTGGTACATGTGTCAAAAAAAAACTTGTTTGAAAAATGATTGCCCATGTAGTTATAAGTAAATAATTTACAGAATAGTATTAATGTTTAAATATCATTTATATCCAGTACATATTCATTTTATACTATTCCTTATCATTTGGAGATAAAAACGAAAAGCATCGTTCATGGAGACGGTAGGCCATACGTACGCATGAACACTACTTTCATTTTTTTGTCATATTAATGGAATTAAAAATAAATGATATATATATATATATTATAATTCCAGTATAATATATATGTTATATATTTCACATATGTTCATTAATTTCATTTTTTATACGTTCCATGTATTGCATGTACGAGTCACATCAATTGAGGGGGCGGTAGTCCACACTTCCTCATATGAAATTATCGCATTTACACAACATGAAAAAAATAAAGGTATGCCTTAAATATAAAATACAGAAGCATATAGTAAACATAAATACCATATATATCATATATAAAATACAGTGAAATCATAATGGCCACCTTTAAAGGTGTTAAACGAATATTGAACAATCATCATTTCGTGAGGCAGAAAATCGCCAACCACAAAAACAGTATGTTCTTTAACCATTAGATGAAGGTGTGTGTATGTGTAGATCTAATCCTTATTATAAAAATATCCTAGTATATTGAAGATACTGAATTTGTTACAAAATAATGAATAAAAAGAGTTTAGGGTGTTGGAGAAGCAAAATAAAACAAAAGTACACAAGTGAAGACATTACCTTAAAATTGGGTAACTCCCTTTGGTTTGAGCTCAAAGGCTTCCTTGGGAAGACTTCTGCCCAAAGTGAGGCTTCAAGGAGTTATAGAGGGATGTGTAGAGACAAAATGTGCAGGGGTTGGACCATCCAAAGGCTTTGGAATTTTGGTTAAGGAGGTATAGGTGGGGGCCTTTTATAAGAGGAGAGGAGGGGCACTCTTGGAAAGTAAAAAAATGTTACTTTAATTTAGAATGAGATTCGGATTTTAATGGTCCCAAATTCATGTCTTTCGAGGATAAGGTGATAATGGTTCAAAATATACCCATACAATAGGTTTTTTACATATGTAGGTCTTAGATATTACATTATCCTTCCATTTAATTTAAATCGTTAAATAATGAGGTCATCGCTACATCATCCTGATGTCATAAATAGTTTTATTTATTTAATGTTTAAAAATTATAAAAAAAATACTATGATTTAGGAATTCTTTTTATATTTCCAATTAGTATTTATAGTCAAAATTATGACTTCTATGACCCCATGTAAAAATTGTTTTAGTAAAACATCTCATGTTTGTGTCATTTTTACTTTAACATTAAATAAAAAGGTATTTATGTCATTTTCCAACCAAAGTGGATCCATGGGGTCCCCAAGTTGACCCATGGATTTTATTGGTCGGCCATGACACATAAAATGAGGTTAGTACATGTGTATAGGTCATTTCATTTTATTAAAACATTATTCTTACTTAAACTACACTAATTACCTGTAATCGCGATTAAAAACATAAAAGTTACTATTCACCAAAAAAAATATTTTAATCCCATTGAACCACATTTTACATCTTAATGACAACCATTTATGTCAGATTTTTTAAATTCAAAACACAGAGGTGGTAAAAGTTTATTTAAACAGAAAATTAGTTTTTACAAGTACCACTTACTGGTTTCACTATTCATCAAAAAATGATGTTTTTTCCGAAAAATACCAAAACATTACCCTAAGCTATATTTGACATTCTGAATTAAAAAATGATATCTATTTTACAAAATTCAAAACATATTAGTTTCATTAATTAATTTAATAATTAATTCCCGTTGTCAGAGCAAATATCGTGTTTTTGTGAAACAATAAGTATCAAAAGATTGGCACTAGTTTAAGTCCAATTTCAAAGTGAAATTAATTCCAACGGCCACTATTGGATTAAATGGTAAAAATATATTATAATTTTACTTTAAAAACAATTCAAAAGATAATCTACTCATATAAATAAATTAGATTGAAAAGAGGTTTTGAATTAAAATACAACATTTTTCACTATTTATTAAAAAATGAAATTTATCATAAAGATACAAAAAAATTACACAAAGTAAATTTTGATGTCCCGATTCTAAATAAGAATTTTATTTTGTCAAATATAACACATAAAATTTTCAAAAAGTGGATTTAAAAGAGGTTCACCTTCAAAAGGTGGTTAATCGACCTTTTAAAGAATATTAGAATGTCTACGCTTAAAATTGGATTCATTCGCATTTTTAATCCTCTAACATTTATTGTAAAGAGTAAAAATATTTGACAAACATATATAATCATTTTTTAGTTAGTTTTTTTCATTCCCGCCATTACAACGGCTAGGCATTAACTACCATTTAAAATAATATTATTTTATTATTAGAGTGCAACGTAAGATTCCCAATCAACTTGTTGTTGCGTATTGGGTACGCCATTGATCATAGAATCCCATTTAAAGTAATATTAATATTTTATTCACAAATATGGATACATATAAAAATTTCATATTCTTTATTTACCAGGGGTGTTACATCCTTCCCCCCTTTTAGGAATTGCATCCTCCCAATTTTGAAATTGGGCTTGGAAACATCCTTGAAAGTCCCACATTAGAACAAGAGTCGGTAAAACAATAACTTTAAAATAAAGAAAGATAAGTACAATGGTCACCCAAGATAACCCATACTAGGATTCCAAGTGTGAAAATATGGACATGGAGGAGAAAAAATAGGGTTATATTCTGATGGAGAGTGATATTAAACATGTCTAGGAGAAATTTAACCATAAGAAAATCACAAACATGTGATGGGTTAAACGGTATTCGATTCCCCAGCAAGAAAAGTTAACAGACAATATTTTTGTTTTAAGTTACTTTTTATTGCAAAATTTATTCATAATGAAACATAATCACTTATCATGTTGACTTTCAACTTTTATTAGATTCCTTACACAAACTCATATTTTCTCAAAAAGACGAGTATTTAGGAAGACTTGTTCACATTAAGAGTAGTATAATCAACTTCTAGAGAATCACTTAATCCAAAAAAGAGAACTATATACTTCCCATGTCTTTAGACTTTAACCAAAACCAAAACCAAAAAAGTTAGTACAAGATCAGATAATCCAGAAAATGATAACCCTTTATAAAAAGAAAATCTATTCTTAATCTCCAAAATTTGTCCAACAAAACCCAAAGTTCAACGTGGACCATTCGATAATCAATTTGTCCATAAAATTATTCAAAGTAAGCCAAACTAATATTGAAACCCAGATATTTGAAGGATTTAGTCACATAGTCTTCCCAGTTAAATTGGCACATTTATCTCCAAACAACATCAGTTGCTCTTAATGTCTCGTATTGGAAAGTAATTAACCAAATCACATATCTCACATGATAGGTTAATAATTTCAATAAATAACCCAAAATAAACTTACTCTTGATTCCTAAAATCATCTAACTAAAAAGAATTAGTCAAAATAACCGGGGAATTCACGTAGTCCAGTGGTAGGCGATAAATACCAGTCGCACTTTGGTTGTGGGTTCGATTCCCATATCTTTGTCTGACACAATGGGTTGTCACACGGTCTGCGTGTTGCCCTTTTTATAAAACTCCAAAAATAAACCTAATAAGTTTTACCCTCAATAGTTTCCTTATACCTCTCATTTTCATCCAAATTCATTACGATCTCAACATCTTAATTCTTGAAGTCTTATTTCACCACCATAAGATAAAATAAAACGATTCTCAAAATGAATAACATCATACCTTGATCATGGCGTCCACTCGGTTTCGTCGTTATCTTTATCATGTAGGTAGAAGTCCCATGCATTAAAATAATGATTTATAGATCTTTCAAAATCATTTGAATCTTCCATCCAAATACACCTTGTACAACATGGGTCATATGGGTGTTCACAGAAAAATAGTTTTGGAAAATAATCATGTATGACATATGATTCCAAAACATCTAATAAAACATGATTTCTATAAAATAGTCGGACAGAATTTGAGTTGAAACATTCTATTATTGGTTCTTTTAAAATACCACAAGTATGTGCTGAGACACTATATTTTAATAGAAAATATAAATAGGTTGCGCAAGGGTCTCATTCCTCAGCCCCATATTTAAAATCATAATATGATTCAAATACTTGTGATAAGGTAAAATATTTGAAAATACCTTGATAATATTTACCTTTCTTGAAAATATGAGAATATTGTGAAAATAGTATTTGTCTAAAAACAACCCATGATCCACGATGATAACGAGGTATAGTGGAGGTGTTTGATATCTCAAACAATGCTTGCAAGTGAGTTGTATGCTAGAAAAAGTTTCACAATCATCCGAACATGACTTTGAAATAATTATTACAAGCATGTCATCAAGAAGAGATAGGAATGTCGTTTGAGATCCTTCTCTTTCCATTCGTAACCGACTTTAATTGACCTGAAAAAAGTTATAAAACAAGGATTTAACTGAAATAATAGACATAGGGACTAATCATGTGTCTAGCAAAAACTCGTAATCCCTAAAGTTTTCTAAACCGACCTTTGATACCAACTATAAGGCCCCAGCCTTAAACCTTACTTAATCATGAGTTATTACAAGATTACACATTGAGGATATTTTCAGGTTTATAGTTTTAGAGAATTAGATCATAAAACATTCATTACATTCTACTTTTAAACAAATTGGTTACATAATGATAGTATTAATTTTTTCCCGTCAACAAAAAAATATTTAAAATAAAACATGGATTTTATCTTGACACTTCCTTGACATTATCATCATATCATGTACCTTTCCCATGACCTGTGAAAAACATTTCAAAAAAACATGGGATCAGCATAAAATACTCAGTAAGGGATATAAAAATATATCGAAAGGAAACATGAGTATATGTACACATAAGAATCAATGAAATCATACTTTACTCATAAAACATAATCACTTTAACATACCTCATCAAATCATGAATAAATCATAGAAATCATAAGACATAAAGGTAACTTGAGGCATTCATAACATTCTTACATAGGGAGTAACACTCCTGGTTACGTTTGGAATACCCATCACAGTATATTCCCTAAATCTCATCGGGGAAACCTTAACGTTTCACTCCTTCGTGTTACCCAATGAATTGGAGATCTATATCGGGCTCACCCGCCCTTAGTTTATCACGGAACCACCCATCTTCATAACAATTCCCATGAACCATAACATAATCGTACCAGATAATACATGCATATAGGAAACATAACATTTCCACATTTCAATCACAAGATATCAATAAAACACATTGATATAAAAAACCTTGTGAAAACCTTTCAATACCAAAATAAAATAAAAGTAAAACATGGTATTTATTTTTCTTTTAAAAAGGAGGTATGGCTTTTAGAATAAGCCGAAACTCAAATAATGGTCACGGTGGTGGAGAAGTCGTTGTCGCCGCATACGTACGATAAAAACATTCCATTTTTTCATTTAGTAAAACACTTCGTATAAATAATATTCCTTTTTGGATAAACTTAAATGGCCAAGGGGTTTATACACCATATAAAATAAGGTCGTGTATAAAACAAAATATGCCTCAATGAATGGGGATTGAGATGAATTCCCTTACAAAGACGGTATCCTTGGTTTAAGGATAAATCAATTACATAATTATGTGTGACAAACGAATACACCAAATATAAGTGGATATTAAGTGTCAAACAATCAGAGGTAATTCACACATATTCATAGAACGACATATTCAATGAGTACAAGTTTATCCCAAAGAATCAAATTTGGGTTAATAAGTTCCCTTGGAAAAATATGACAGCCTAACGACGTCACTACAAAATTCAGAAAATGAGTTGATGGGAGATAAAAACGGTATCTCATCACATGGACATAAAATTTATATAAATAAGGATATATAAGAACATATCCCAATATAATATTAGGTGAATTAAAAGACATAACGAAATAATTCTTTTAAAAAGAGGAGGGTGAAAGGTTCCCTTACCGACATGGGTATCTTTCGAGACATGCACCCCGTGAAAGAAGGACAATACAACATTGATGTAAATACTCATAAATGAAAGTATATTACACAATGAGTAAAATAATGGGAAGTACATACACCACTCAAAGGAAATTGTGGAAAATGTAGCATAAATCTCACGGGAATGAAAGTGAGATGAAAAATACCTTACGAAAACTCAGCCGCCAAACGACAGCACTTAAAACTTCCAAAAATGGATTGATGAGATCAAATAGGGTCTCTCATCATATTTACATAAAGTTTATAGAAATAGTAATATAAAAGGGCATCCCCCAACATAACAAAGAGGAGCTTAAAAGAAGTGACATAAAAGAGAGTACTTAAAAATAAAGAGAGAGGATTGATCTCTTACGAAAATTCGGCAGCCTAACGGCGCCACTCAAAACTTCCAAAATGGGCTGATGAGAGAGAATTGGGTCTCCCATCATATGAACATAAAAATTAAAGTAAGAGTAATATAAAAGAACATCCCAATAAGAAGAAATATGAGCTTTAAAAGGAATGACATAAACGAGTGTACTTAAAAAGAAAGAGAGGAGTAGGATCCCTTACCTCAAGTATGACTTGTCTTGTTCGTTTCTTTATATTCCTGAATAATAAACATTGGTAAATTTATAATTGCCTAAGGACCACCTTTATATATTATTATTCAGTTCATATCACATATTATAATGTTATAATAATTGTTTAGTAATGTTAGTTCATATTAGATGTTTTTGTCGATGTTTGGTACATGAGTCAAAAATGTACTTGTTTGAAAAATGATTTCCCATGTAGTTATAAGTAAATAATTTCCAGAATAGTATTAATGATTAAAATCTCATATATATCCAGTAAATTTTTATTTTATACAATTCCATATCATTTGGAGATAAAAATGAAAAGCACCGTTCATGGAGACGGTAGGTCGTACGTACGCATGAACGCTACTTTCATTTTTTTGTCATATTAATGGAATTAAAAATAAATGATATATATATATATATATATATATTTTAATTCCAGTATAATATATATGTTTTATAGGTCACATATTCTCATTAATTTCATTCTTTGTACATTCCATGTATTGCATGTACGTGTCACATCACTTGAGGGGCGGTAGTCTACACTTACTCATATGAAATTATCGCATTTACACAACATGAAAGGAATAAAGGTATGCTTTAAATATAAAATACATAAGAATATAGTAAACATAAATACCATATATATCATATATATAATATATTTACATCATAATGGCCACCTTTAAAGATGTTAAAAGAATATTGAACAATGATCGTTTCGTGAGGCAGAAAATCGCCAACCACAGAAACAGTATGTTCTTTAACCATTAGACGAAGGTGTGTGTAAGTGTAGCTTGAATACTTCTTATAAAAACATCCTAGTATATTTATGATACTGTATTTGTTACAAAATAAGTGAATAAAAAGAGTTTAGGGGGTTGGAGAAGCAAAATAAAACAAAAGGACACAAGTGAAGACATTACCTTAAAATCGGGTAACTCCCTTTGGTTTGAGCTCAAAGGTTTCTTTGGGAAGACTTCTGCCCAAAGTGAGGCTTCATGGATTTAGAGAGGGATGTGGAGAGACAAAATTGGCACGGGTTGGTCCAACCAAAGGCTTAGGAAATGTGGGTAAGGAGGTAGAGGTGGGGTCTTTTATAAGAGGAGAGGAGGGGCACTCTTGGAAAGTAAAGAAATGTTACTTTATTTTAGAATGAGTTTCAGATTTTAATTGTCCCAAATTGATGTTTTTCGAGGATAAGGTGATAAGGGTTTGAAATATACCCATCAAATAGGTTTTTTCCATGTGTAGGTCTTAAATATTACATTATCTTTTCATTTTATATAAATCGTTAAATAATGAGGTCATCGCTGCATCATCATGATGTCATAAATAATTTAATTTATTTAATGTATAAAAATTATAAAAAAATACTATGATGTAGGAAATCGTTTTATATTTCCAATGACTATTTATAGTCAAAAAAATCTTACTTGTATAACCCCATGTAAATTTTTTTTAGTAAAACATCTCATGTTTGTGTCATTTTTACTTTAACATTAAATAAAAAGGTATTTATGTCATTTTCCAACCAAAGTGGCTCCATGGGGTCCCCATGTTGACCCATGGATTTTATTGGTCGGCCATGACACATACAATGAGGTTAGTACATGTGTCTAGGTTATTTCATTGTCTATAACATTATTCTTACCTTAAACTACACTAATTACCTCTAATCGTGATTAAAAACATAAAAGTTACTATTCACCAAAAAATTATTTTAATCCCATTGAACCACATTTTACTTCTTAATGACAACCATGTATGTCAAATTTTTGAAATTAAATACACAGAGGTGGTAAAATTTCATTTAAACGGGAAATCAGTTTTTATAAGTACCACTTAGTGGTTTCACTATTCATCGAAAATTGAAGTTTTTCAGAAAAATACCAAAACTTCACCCTAAGCTATATTTAATATTATGAATTAAAAAATGATGTCTATTTTACAAAATTAAAAACATATTAGTTGAATTAATTAATTTAATAATTAATTCCCGCTGTAAGAGCAAATAGCGTGTTTTTATGAAACAATTAGTATCAAAAGATTGACACTAGTTTAAGTCCAATTTCAAAGTGAAATTAATTCAAACAGCCAATATTGGATTAAATGGTAAAAATATATTCTAATTTTACATTAAAAACAATTCAAAAGATAATATAATCATATAAATAAATTAGATTAAAAAGAGTTTTTGAATTAAAATACAACATTTTTCACTATTCATTAAAAAATGAACTTTATCGGAAAGATACCAAAAATTTACACAAAGTAAATTTTGATGTCCCGATTCTAAATAAGAATTTTATTTTGTCAAATATAACACATAAAATTGTAAAAAAGTGGATTTAAAACAGGTTCACCTTTAAAATGCAGTTAATCGATCTTTTAATGAATATTAGAATGTCTACGCTTAAAATTGGATTCATTCGCATTTTTAATCCTCTAACATTTATTGTAAAGAGTAAAAATATTTGACAAACATATATAATCATTTTGTAGTTAGTTTTGTTCATTCCCGCCATTACAACGGCTAGGCATTAACTACCATTTAAAATAATATTATTTTATTATTAGAGTGCAACATAAGATTCCCAAGAAACTCATTGTTGCGTATTTGGTACGCCATCGATCATAGCATCCCCTTTAAAGTAAAATTAATATTTTATTCACAAATATGGATAAATATAAAAATGTCATATTCTATATTTACCTGGGGTGTTACATTGCCTCCATAAATCCTAGGATTAGGGAAATTGATCCAAAAGATCTAGGGTTCCATGTTTTTTTAGCAATAAAAAATACATTGAGGTTCAATTGGAGAATTCCCTTTCCCTTTCAAATAGATATATTTCACTTATCTATAACTTTTAGTTGGGTTCCCTTCTTTTCCTCACCAAATGCTTTTCCTTGATAGCATTAGGAAATATTTGGGGTTCTTCTTTCCACACTATTTACAAGAAGGGTCCTAGAATTTCATGGAATCAATGTATCTGTCCATCAGACCACCTGAATTAATATCTATATTATGCATATTATCCCCATGATACCCATGAGATTCACCAATCTTCATATTGGCTTTTTGGGCACATCCGATAGTTTCTTCATAAATTTTAAAGTCACATATTTTTAGGGATTTTCATAGGCTAGGATTTAGCCCACCATAGAAGTGGTAAAATATGAATTCATGGATAATGAAAAAACTAGAGGTGCACCATGCATTTCTAGAAATGTTTTCCTCATACACTGCAATAGATTAATCATCATTTTTCTTTATTGGATTGAAATATCTTTCCATCTTATGATAGAGGATGCATGGAAAATATTTCTCAAAAACATTTTCAATAATTCTTTCCACTCCATTGATTTGATCTCATCCTCAAGCTCTATATTCCTGAACAATGTCGAACAATGATCAACTTCACCACCCATATGATAAACTGTTATATGATACATATCTTTTTCGGAACATTGATGAACAAAGAATATTTTTTCGATGGAATTGATCAATAGTTCCTCTATTAATCGATTAGATGATCCATTGAATGTAATATGACATTGTCACATGAAACCCTAAACTAAGGTTTGCATTCTCTTTAGGGGGGGAGATCATCTTGTTCTAGTTTTTGATTCAAAACATTAGTAAACTAATATAAGATTATAAAAAAATTTCTCACTCCCATCAGGTTGGGAATCTCGTTGGGGAAATCCCACCACTGCACTCTGCATCAGTTATTAACATTACTCCTCCTATTACTGACCATTAGATAGAATAAAATGAAGATTATGGATGATTATCTTAAATAGTTGAACACATTAATGGAATCCAATGGCATTAAAGTGATAACTTATAAATTAAATTTATATCTATTACTTATGGGTTTCTAGTCTTCACTCTATACAATCTATGATATACTTTCTAACATATATTTTTATGTGAATGTTTTTTGTGTTCCCTTACTAATTTTTCTGTAATGATCATTTGAATTTACCAAATCAGTAACCCCAGTACTGTTAAACCTTGAGTGTGTCATGGCCCTATTATTATGAACCAGTTCTCATTTGAGTATAGATCAAAGCGAGGTTTTTTTCGAGTTTAACCCCTAGATACATTTGTTCCAAAGCCACATCTATTTGTTCGTATCCATACTCAGGTTTATTTTCTTCATCAACCACTTACCCTTTACAGACAAAAATTTTGGTTTGTTTTTATTATACATTGTCTTATCCCTAAGGGGTTTCACTAGGGTTTTTTAATTCTTATCCCAAAAATTACTAATCATATACTCTGATTCCAACTATAACTACCCAACTCTTTATTTCAAATTTAATCATGATTTATTACATAAAATTTCACTTAATTGATATCAAAATATTGATAGGTCTAGTGTCATGGCAAATTAGGAACATTGCATAACAACATAAAACATGGAATACAATATCTTTATTGAAACCTTCTTATACATGACCACAAAATTCCCACATACATAACTCTGTATTGGATAACCTGAGGAAATACATAATAAATGTGAGACATATAATGACCAATAAGGTAATAAAAATGGAATAAACTGAGGAAGAAAATACATGTTAAATAATATTAATATCAATAGGGCATAAAAGGAACATGATCATAAAGGCATGATAAGCATGATAATCAGAACATGGAAATGTGGCAACCACATAAAACATGATATTAGCATGAGTCAAAGATAATTGCACATGGATTACCATGACCCTAATTTCACATGAATTATCATGATTAAACCCTTATTTCACATGACGTATCATGATACATAAATTACCCAATGCATTGGATCACTATTAGTGAAACACCCTTTATAAACATCTCATTTCATGCATAAGTGTTCCACATAGATCATATAAAATTGAATCATTAAACATAATAAGTTATTACATGATCATGTAATGTGTAATAGATACATTTAATTCCCCAATCAGGATGTATATGCATATAAATGAGAATACTCTTGCTATAGAAATAGGTTTTTTACTCAATAGATGATGAAAAATCGTAGTTCAATTTTGACATCATAACGATATTAAATAGAAATTCATAAATTGGATCAGGGAGAGATAAAGGGGTATCTCAACATTTATTCATGAAATGTATAGTAATGGGATCATGGAATATTATTACCCAACACATGAAATGGTATTTAAGATTCATAATATATAAGAAGTTCTAGAGTTAGAATGAGGAGAGAGAAATCCATTACAGAATTTCATCATAGTAATGGGTGTATATAAAGGATCAAGGAAGGATTAATGATAGTGTAAAGAATATATAATAATTTATAAATAAAATGGATATTAAGGGGGTCTATATGGTTATATCCAAAAATATTCAAATTGAAATTAAAAGGCATCTCAGAAAAGGAGTGCTTGATAAAAGAAGAGTGTGAAAGATCCCTTAAATGGATGTGTGACATAAAATCCTTGGGATATGCTTTATAGAAGCATTGGGAACCTTGAGAGGACTCTATTTAATAGGGGGAAGAGTGTGTTTGAGCATAAAATAGATTGATTGAAGCAGATCTCGGGTTGTTTTATATAAGAATAGAGGGGGATTTCATTATTATTTTGGTTTTGGACACTTCATAATAAAATATTCAAAACAAAAAACCATACCAAGGTTTTTCCCAAGGATTCTATAAAAGGATAGTGGTATACATTTTTTTATAAGTATAAGGTATGAATATTTTAAAATATTTTCCTTTCATATGTGTAGGTGATTCCGACATTCAATGAAATGATTTTAAAACCTAAAGATATATAATATGGTTTGGAGGATTCATTAATGATTTATAAAATAAATGAAATAAAATTATAATTACATTATTTTAAATTTTAAAAAGGTATTTCTCCCAAGAAACCTTTTATAGTATTTATTTCATAATTATTGGTTCATTATGTGGCCATAAAACACACCGTATATTGAAACGGTATTAAATTTATTCCAAACAAATAAATTATCTCATAAAATTAAAAAAATTATTGGATAATTTTGATTAAATTATTCCAAAAAAATATTAATTTTCTCTATAAACATTTCTACATATGTGAGTTTCCACTTTTTTTTAAAATATACATTTATTGAAAATTGACGTATTTTGATAAAAATAGTTTTTAAACCTCAATAAAAATTGTATTTCACTTCATATAACATATATGATCATTCATATTTAATAAAGATAATTTCATAGTAATATTTTATTAGAATATTTTTTATTTCAAAATTAATTAAATTAACAAAAATATATTTCCTAATTAAATTTTAATATTAACCAAAAATACTAACTGTGCTTTAAAAATAATTAAAATAGTAACAATAATTGAATGAAAGTATATTAATTAGTATATACAAAAAATAATGGACATAATCATAATCCTAGGGTCTTATTACATATCCTTTTATTAAACAAGCATACGACCTAAGTGTAAGTTGTGTGGTGGAGGGATTTTATGGGGTTGTTCGATGAACATGGTTTGGGTCATGATCTCGATGAACTTGATCTTCTACCATAAATGATTTCGCTCATGATTAAGTTTTTTTATCTCAGCATGGGATTGTTCTAGAGAAAATCCCTGAAATGATATCTCCCATATATGTTCTAGTAAATTGGTTTCATATAGAATGATCATGCTGGTTGAGGCCATCACATCCTTTGTCTGTGTCAAAATGAAATGTTAAAACACTGTATTTATACTAGTCATGTGATCACTATTAAATAACATTATTATCAATTTTAATGATACATAATAGTCATTTAAGTCCAACTTGATATAATAAAAAAATAATTTCATGTTTCTTATATATCAATATTACATTCAATCAAAAGAAATGGAATTTTCTTCAAAAATATTTGGCTCGTTACAATTAGAGATTCATCTTCCATTATATAGTTATAAATTGAAAACACATTGGTTTTTGTGGAATGATGGAATGGATGGAATATGTGGGTTGGTTTTGTAATTCTATACTATTGGAAAAAAATATAACTAATAATGATGAACATGTAAATATATATGGATGAAATGAAATTAGATTATGATTGTAAATGAAAAAAATGGTGCATGGAATGAATGGATAATTGATAATATAAATACAATTGAGGTCTTGAATGGGTTTTAGAAAATATTGGATCAAACAATATATTTATTATAATATGTTTGGTAATGATTAACATTGAAACAACTGAAATGATGTTTCTTGATGAGATATTTTTTATGGTTAATGTACCGATTATTTATTATAAATTGTGATGAGATATGTTGTTATGGTTGGAAGCTATTCTTTTATTTGTTTGAGGTAATTTAGTGTTGTTTTCAAGTTATTTTAGTACTATTTTTTGGTATTAACTATTTAGGATGGTATTGTTTCTATTCATATAATATTTTTTATCTTCATTAATATCATTATACCCCACACTCGAGTAAAATATTATTTTTAATGGAAAAATGTTTTGGGTTCTGATTTTTTCCCCAATATTCAGGTCAGTTAGGGAAAGTATAGAAGAAATAAATGTCTTCCAAATAATACTTTCACAGAGTATATATGAATATAGCGACTTTAGGTATGTATAAACATACTATGTATATGATATAATGGTAAAAATTGTGGTATAGAAGAGATTATATTATAAGGTTGAGTTCATGCATGGTAGGATGTGGGGAACAAGGTTTATGTCCTTCATATTCACAATTCATATTTATTAGGTATGTTATGGGTTTTTCAGACCTGATATGTGATATTGGATATTGAATGATGATTTTGATATGGTTGTAGAAGGTTATATAATTGTGAAATTATATATGTTGTGTGGTGAAAATACTATATAATAGATTAGGAGGGAAAGGTAGTTGATGTTAGGGAATGAGAGTAACAAACTTGTCAAAATGTGGTTTCATGGAATCATCTAGTTATATTATTTGAAAATATTTTATTTAATTTGGATAAAATATTTTGTGAATGAAAATTATTGATGTGGTGGGATAATTGATCTAATATGTTTATATTGGTACTACTATTTTTTCATTGAAATATCAATGTTATTAATTCATATTTTCATTATATTATCAAGTATTATCATAGTACACATGTGTGTTATTTTCATACAATGATATAAAATTTGTTTATACATGATGGTTCAATTTTTTTTGAATAATATGTTCTTGGTTTTAGATTATATAGATAGATCTATTGTCATATGCTTTATTTTAGTACTGTATTTTGATAGTTATACCTATGTAACATTTTATTCAATTATTATTATGGATTCATGGTTTTATTTATAACATATATTGTACAAGATTAGTAGTTTCTATATATATTACTTGGATTTATGAAGGTAGTTTGTCTCATTTTTAATATTTATACCCTTAGTGCTAGTATCTGTATTGGGGATTATTTTGGTGGAGATCCTTAGGTAATATTTTATATTTATTATAGGATTGGTTGGAGTCCTATTAGAGAATGTTCTAGGAAAGATGGTTTTCATGTACCAAATAGGTTCAAACACATATAGTATATTTTTAATCTCCTACATCATAACCTACACCTGTGGGGACACCTCAAAAATTTTACTTTGACTGTATTTTTTAATCTTCCAATCTTCTAAATTTTCAATTTTTAGGCATATAAACCTCATAATCATTTAAATGAGTGTTTAGAATGATTACCATATATTCCTTCATCAAGGAGAGTACCTATATCTAGTGATATCACTCCTCCCACTGAGAAATATGTTAATAAATAACTCATAAGGACTCAATAACATGTTCTGCAATCCATTCTATAACATAGTCCTAATTACGTGCATTTATTAGATTCCAATTGTACTGGAGGTAATTATAATTTGTATATAGGGAACAATACTGAACATTTATATCCATCAATATCACCAATCAATGGTGTATAGTTCTCATTCACTATAGAATCTAACTTTTTTGAGTACTAATAAAGAGGATCCATATGTTATTTTACACCATTCACTTCATCACCATGGTATCTATGTACACATTCGAACAAATTGTAGATTCATCTTCTATATAAGATTCGTTCTCAAGGAATTTCAAGATTTATTGTGAATGGATCTTATCTGTTGAAACCATTAGCCGTAGAGACACTCTTGAGTGGAGACATGAATCACTTGATTCTACCATTGAAGGTAGCATATCAACCCTAGAAATTAGGAATTATCATCATGAATGATTTTAATCATTAGGTAATGTTATTCAACTTACATGATTATTAGGTTCCCCAAATAAACTGTTTGAATTTCATGTTCGTACTCTACTTTATAACCGACCAAGATAATTATAGGTTCCTTATCACCCATTGGTTCATGGGATTAAATCTCATATATGTGGATGAATTCAGCTACAAAAATCATGGGTTTAGGTTAGGAAATGTATTCAAGGATAATAAAATAATATAATGGGAATTCTTTAATACTTCAAAAGAAGTGGTGAGCTTACGTTACCCCTCCTCTAAAGTGTCATTGGAAGAATACTCTAGCGTTATTTTGTCACATTAGATCAGAGTATATTTTTTCATGAAGAACTAGGGGTTTAATCAACTGTTTGCTTACCAGGAGCTTAAGTGGGAACCAGATACCATAATGGGAGGTAACTCAACTAAGGGTTATTACTCTATAATTATAATGATAAGTTATACAATATAGATTTCCATATAACATTTAAATTTATATATCTTTCTATTTTATCTTCCATGTCACATGAAATAAGAATCCGCAATCTCCCCCATGTGTTTTTTGTTTTGTTTAGCTATAGTGTAATGTGATATAACTAATGTATTCTGTTGTATCATCCTCAGAACCACCTTTATAGAAAGGATATTCTATAGCACTCCCCTTTATTTTTGAACACTAAATTTCATCACCAGTATTCTCATATATTCAAGATGAAGGGGATATTATAGTGTTTTATTCTCAGTAAATATTTCATTTCTGATAAAATTAGATTATGTTCACTTAGTTCCTGAAAATTTAACCATAAATTTGTAAGATCATGGAATGACATCATTAATTGATGTCATTCATAACTCCTTAATAGATCTGACCTATTTTCTATTTATAATATACTCAACATTCCCTTTGTCACTCACTAAGAGTCTTTAATTAGAATAACTCTACTTTTAATCATTGAGTTGACTAACATATTCTATTCCATTATCAAGATGCCTATTTTGTATCTTCTCTCCCATTACATGAATATTCTTTGTATACCATTGGAGTACATTACTTCCTCTAGATAATTTATATGAGAACTATATTTTGTTTGTGAGAGCATAAATAAGGACTTTAATATCGCAATAATAACCAAGTATGTGCTTATCAACTGAGGGTTTCATCATAACATCCTCCCCATGATGAGAATATTCATCTCATCACATGTTATTATGTCTCTAGGGAAGGTTGTATCCCTTGGTAACTACCTATTTTACCTGACATTCCACCCTAGATATATCCTAGTATAATCCATATTTTTTCATGAAGCATTGACCAACTACTGTTAATTATTCCAAGAACACTTTTATATACACACCTCTCCACAAATCCATGTACTTTCCATGATATTTGAGGTGGGAGTACATTGATGTTTTATAGAAATCAGAAGAAAGAAACAATAACTCCACTTTTATTGGTATGTATCCACAGGGGTATCTTATCCCATTACCCACTACCTTTGATATTTTGTCATTTAACAAGTCCGTAGAACCAATAAACAAAAAAAATATTGAAGGATATACCATTTTATTTCCATGAATATATTCGTAGAGATATTTAGATAGAGGGGGTCAACAATCATTGAAAAAATATATTTTTTTTTCAAAGGGTAGTATCCCATAAAATTTCAAATGATGATTGAGTGGACAATATAGTATCATTTTGGGTAGAATATTGGAATGATATACTAGTGGGAGTGAATGTAATGCGCAAAATTGCACATATAGGATGGACCACTTTTATGATTCCATCATGAAACACAACCAACACATTACCATTAAAGGCCATCCATTTTCGTTTTTTATAATTATTACATATATTTAATTAAATGTACTAATCTTAAACATTATATAAGACCCCATAAAAGAAGTTGTCTTAGTCTTGCCAATTTCCAGTGGATGTAATCCAATGTTATTTTGAAGTTATGATAAGAGGTATGTATCCTAATTGTTATTTTGAATCAAAATAGTGTATCCCCTAAGGTGTTCCATGACCCACCCATATAATATGTGAAAGGGTCCATATATTGAAAAAATTATGTTCTACAACTCACATACTATATGATTTCAAATAAATTTTTCCTATTTTGAGAAAACGATTTTTATCATATCTATGTGTGATTATTTATCTATAAAAACACAAAATCCAATAACTGGGAGTTTTTTATACTATATTACATTAGTATAAGATATAGAAGAATTCATCCCAAAGGACTGTATAGTTTAGTAGTCTTGGAATACTGTCTTCATGCATGATTCCAATATTTCATTGGAAATATATAATACATAACATAAAAAAATTCATGAATAATTGATATGATTCATTATATACTTCTACATATCATGGCGAATGGAAAAAATTAAAGGTGAAATCAGATGATCAGTACGATTTTTCTAGAATAAAATATACCATAACTAAATTTGGGAATGTAATTAAGTAAAGGAATATAACTAAAACACATTAAATATAGTCAATAACTTCAAGACAAAATGCATCCTTAGATAATATCAATTAATTAATCTAACAGATTATAATAACTGAATTCTCAGTGAAGGAAATGCTATATATTTTACATCATGTTTTAAAACAACATGATATCATTACCATCAAATCCTTATACAAGGATACATTAATTTAAGGGGTGGTATACCCCAAAAAACCATTTAATATGGAGGGATTATTTTCATAATGAGAACTAACAGTTCATCAATGGTCTCCCTACAATCATGCCCCTCAAATCACATCATGTAAAATTAATTCCTCATATATTGAATGTTTAATTCAATGTATTAACAATATACATAATAAAAAAATATCTTCATTGATAAATGTATTTAGATTTACCCAGATTCTAGAAAGACAAACAAATAAATTTTATAATAAAACAACATATATTGATAAGAAATATGGTTTATGTCATAATAAAATATATGATTGAAATGTAAGTGAAATGTAATGTCGAATGAAAAATGAAATACAAAAAGTAAATGTTTCAAGAAAATTTTAATGACCATAATTTAAAAATATATAAAAGATAACATTGAATTAATAAGCGAAAAAATGGTCATACCTAAAAGTGTTTCCTTTGAATAACATTTGTAAACTTGTAGAAGTATATAAATAATGTATAATAGTTATATAAAGAAGTTTTATTGTCATTAATTTTATGATGAATAAGCGAAAAAATGGTCATACCAAAATCATAATAAAATGTTATTATATCGTTGATACTATATATAATATTCTTGGATGGGTAAAACCTATTACTTGTAAGTAGATGAATAAATAAACATGAAAGAGTTAGAATATATGATTACATATTCTTCAGTAGACATCCATTAGATATCCACTCAAAATGAATTAGGTTTGGTCTTATGGGAAAACTTGTGTAACATACCCAGATTTTTAAAGGATACAATATTATCGATTGTGTATGAGATACACCACATCATGATTAAATGAATAACTAAATTTTATTATGTGACAATAATAACCTAGAGGTTAAATTGGAAAGAATAAATATGAGTCATTTATTTATTAAATACTTATTATATCACAAATAATTATGAATATTTTGGTAATTTATTATAAAATAATAATATAATTTTTGGTAATGTCATTTGATTCTTCATAAAAAAATATTTTCATCAAGAATGGTTTTTATATCTTTTCATGTATAATTTATATAATTAATTTCTCAAGCTTTTATAATTTTTATTTGATAAAATGAACTTAATTTTTAAATCATCTTTCCAAAATTATATTATAGTGAAATTTTGATAATTTGATGAATAAGATATTTTTTAGTCAATAGAAAAAAAATATTTTTAAATATAATTTTTTGTGACATCGTCAAGACCTAAATATTGTCAAATTCATGGATTTAGTTTTAAGTATTTTTACTTTTTATTTTTGGTCTATCTTATTCCACTAGGATCACTTATGAGTTTTGAATAAAAATGGAGGTTTTTGGGTGGACAAACTCAGATGAAATATTGACACATGACAACAGTAAATTGTGTGCCCAACCTAGGTAACCATGTTGCATAAGGATTGACCTAACAAAAAACTATCCCACAACAATGAACCTTGGACCAATTAACCATGCACTCAAGAAAGAGTGTTTTCATTATCTTTGAATGATTTAATAATCTTTTCATAATAACCATGTTCAATGTTCAGGTAATTAAAAAAATGGGTATTTACTATTTTCCCTTATGGAATTTATCCTAATTCGCCCCACTTCTTCCACAGTCAGTATTTTCAGCTATAAAATGTCTTCAAGCTCCATTAAGACCCATTGGAACCCATTGTTAAAGGGTTTTTTGTGGAAAAAAATTAAATACTTATCATGTATGTTGACGTCTCCCTTGTTTCTTCATTTTTTTAGGGTTTCTTCCCTCTTTCTTGGGGTTCTACTATTCTTATAGCATGGGCTTCATCCATAGGGGTTGATCATAGGTTTTTCAGTTCAATCTCTTGGATTATTGTTGATTTTTTATTTCGTGTGTTATATTTGACTAATTTCTGAAGATTCGCACTGATTTTCGGTAAAATTACCATCAAAGGATTATGGTTCCACATATAGTAATTATTTTATTAATTGATTTTATTTATTAATTAGTTTACTATGTTTATTAATTGATGTGTGTGGTGAGAAATATTTTTTGAAATCTTTTAATATCTGTATGATTTTAAGTGGAATTTTATTTTAAATATGGTGTGTTTTTTGTTTAAACCATTATTGTGTAACTTGATATTGTTTTATAAATTTTTCACTAGTTTATTTGATTATAAAAGGTATGAGAATTATGTTTTGGTGTAGTTTTGGTGTGTGTTTTCTCTTAAAAGATGATTTTGAATGGGGTTTTTCTTATAAATCCATGTGATACTTTTTGGAACTTTTTTATAAACATTTTAATGGTTTATAAAATTATATAGAGGGTGTAAAAAAATTCAAACTTTTTTAGTGTGAGTATGATTTTAAATGAAATTTGGTTGTGAAATAGGTGTTATGTGACATGTTTAACATGATCAAGATCAAAAGGGAAGATCAGGTGTCTAGGTGGGTGGACTAGGACTAGTATGCTAGTGATTAAGAAGTGGATATGGCTCAGTTTCACATTACAAGAATGACGATAACGATTCTCACTAAATAACGATGAATGATAAGAGACCACTAGGTTATGGGTGTGTAACATACTAGGGTATCATGCATGAAAATTAAATTGTTCATGGTTTTTATGCCACATTTCACCAAGATACGATGTACCTAGTGTCCCATTATATGATAGTTCCTAGTACTATTTCCCATGACTAGTTATTATTTGTTATATCACGCTTATTGTCGAAATATTGTATGTTTGGTTTGTAATTTCTATGGAATGTTTTATTTCATTATGTTTTTACCTTATTTAAAGTTTCTTTCTTAAAAACTATTCACATTCAAGGTTTATTCCTTATAATTTTTACTCGAATTTACATGTTATTAAAATTGTAAGCTATTTGTCTGTTATGTATTAAAACATGGAATCATTTCTTGGGTTCCATCCTATTGGGAATAAGCATAAAACCTACATACACATTTGTGTGTATGTAGACTGGGTAATGTATGATATAATAATGGGTAATTCTTTTAGGGAGGGTGGTTACGGGTTTATAGATATATTTCCTTTTGTGATGTTGTGGATGTGTTTTCATGGTGATTCCTCTTCCAACATGGTCAGTAATTCTTCTGGTTCCCTTTTGTTGTAGTATTGTATGGTTTTTACATAAACTATGTAATTGTATTTTGAAAATTGAATATGGTTTTCATGGTTTGAATTTTCATATTAGGTTTATTAATTATTTTAGGTTGATTAATGCATGTAAATTAGGGAAAATAATTCCAAATATTTATTTATGATACTTTGGCACTTGTGCTAGACCATGGGGATAGGTAAATAACTTCAGGACTTTCCACAGACTGGGTTGGGCACTGGTTTGGAAGGCGACTATGATTCCAGGAACAAAATTGGTATTACGGCAGGTTTATCTCTTTGGGTCATTCAATTTGGGAAAAGTCTGGTTAGATAGTAACCAGGATTTTTGGGACTCAATGTTCTAGTTGCGTGTAGGGTGCTTACCCAGCACCCCTCGGGATAGGCCTCGGGTCACCAAAGGATGTTGGAATTTTTGTTTGACATATCTTTTAGGTTTTATATTCATGACACAGACTGCACATGGTAATTGGGTGGGGTTGATGTTGTTTTGTCATTTTATGGTCGTAGAAATTTTTATTTATTGATATTTTATGTTATTGCATATTTTTTTCAGAACAGTTGTATTATTTTTTTGTCTTATTGAATTTTTTGTAGAAACATTCCTCTATGCTGAACTCCCTTGCAACCATAGTAAGAAGAATGTTCACCCTCAACATTTGATATTAGGTTTGTGGAAAGTGTGGTCCATGCTATATAAGCTCTGGGACAGGGAGAGGGTCCTACACCTGCTCTAGTTACAGAAAATGAATCATGTCTTTGTATAGACAAAGACCAAGATTTTCTCAAGAACACACTTCATTATTTCTGAGGTTGCACAGATCCAATAAAACTGTAAGAGTGGATTGGGATGTTTGAGTGCATGTCTGATTTTCACGAAACTCCTAATGAATTTATGGTAATGTGTTCCTCATTATTTTTAGAGGGTCCCCGTCTAATGTGGTGGGACTTAGTGTATCATGATGGGAATCATGAGATGTTGAGATGGAGGGAATTCAATGACATTTTCAATGACCAGTGTTGTCCTGAGTTCTTACATTATTCTAGATTTGGGTATTTTATATATATCATTTAAGGGGATCAATCCCAAATGGAGTATGCCAACAATTTTTCTAAGATAGTTCGACACACACTTGAAATAAACTCTAATGAGGAGATGATGTATTATAGGTTCTAAATGTGTTTTTTAAGGACTATTACTTAAACATTACATGATCTTGAATTAAGTTATTAATTTACATTATTGATCATTTCAGGTTTATAGATTTAGATAAATAGGATATAATAATGACATTAAATTTAAAAAATAACCAACTAGAAAGTTCTAAACTAGAAAATTATTTTCACAAAATAAAATCTCTTAAAAATAAGAAACATCTCTAGTTATATGTTTTAGACAGTATCAGTTTTCCAAGATCCCATCCTAGACCCTATTCATCATTAATTCCAGTGAAAAACATTTCAGAACATGATATGATCATAAAAATTTCTATAAGGGTTATAAAACAATAAATGAAAACAATAACACATAAATAAATTCTAATAAATGAAATCATACCATTCAATCATAACATACCTTATGAAATCATATTATTTATGAAAAACACACTGAAATCATAAATCATGATGGTAAATCATGGAATAAAAATCATAATTACATTGTAGATTTCACATCTATGTAGGGAGTTACGTTTGGAATACACATCACAGTATATTCCCTAAATCGTTTTATAGAAACATTAATTTTTACCACCGTCACATTACCAAATGCATTAGAGAGCTATCTCGAGCTCACCAATGTAAGTTTTATCACAGAACCACCCATATATATAACCAATGCCCAAGAACCATAACATATTTAGAACACATAAAACAAACATAAAGGAAAGATAAAATTTCCACATTTCAATCACAATATATCATTTAAATATATTTATATAATCAATTATTTATCAAAAAAATTTCCAAACATTTAAAACATTTAATAAAGATATGTTTGAATCATAGTATCCCATAAAACTTTGAAGCTTTTAAATAAATTACCATTTTATGATATTAATGTACATATAAATATATTCTTACAAACATTTTGAAATTATGTAAATTAATGAGAAATATTTATAAGAATAAATATTTCAAACAAAATTTTAGCGAAGGGTTTCTTAGCCAAATGATAGACACATGAAGACAAATAATTGAGGAATAAAATTAATAAAAGATTATAATATCATGAGAATAAGGATAATCATGATATAATATTTCAAATGGAATTATATACACATTATAGGATATTAAAGGTGGGCAATATTAAGATATGACTCAAATGAAAGAGATTGAGACATAGTCTCTTATGAAAAATTGGCATCCTAACGACGTCAATTAAAAATTTAGAAAATAAGTTGATGAGAGAGAAAATGTTATCTCATCCCTTTGACATAAAATTTATAGCAATAAGAATATATAAGAAGATATCCCAACATAAGAAAAAGTAAATTAAACATTATAACATAAAATAATTCTTTGAATAAAAGAGTACGGTGAAAGGTTCCCTTACCGATTTGGAAACATATGAAACATACACCCCATGAAGGAATGATCATAAAATGAAGACGTGAATACAAATAAATTAAAATATATTACATTAATAATACAATAATGGGTAGTACATAAACCACACAAAATTAAATAGTGGCAAATATAGCACGAATCTCACAGGAATAAAATGTGAGATGAAACCCCTTACCTTGTGTCTGACTTAAATCGTTCGTTCTTTAATCTCCTGAATAATAAACTAATGTTAATTTAAAATTTATTCATAACATTTATAAAGTTTAGTTTTTCTTTTATTTTACTTATTACAACATTATAAACATTAAATAATCATTTAATTTAATAAGGGTCATTTTTTGATATTTGGTACTTTAGTCAAAAATGAACTTTTTATAATTACATGATGTCCATGTGGTCAAAGAAAAATTATCTACATAATGATATCCATGATTTAGATATCATGCATATCACATATATATATGTAGTATATACATGTATTTATAACAGTATATATCATTTGGAGATAATAAATGAAATGCACCATTCATGAAGATGGTAAGTTGTACGTACAAATTATTTCTTCTTTCATTTATATTTTGTAGTTTAGTGGAATAAAAAATTGATACATAGGTATATTATAATTCCAGTATGATATCATATCTAATTTCATTAACTCTAACTTTTATACATCCCACATATAGCATGAATGAGTCATATCATGTTGAGGGGGCGGTAGTCCGCACTTCCTCAAATGAAATTATCATATCTACCCATGATGAAAACCATAAAGGTATTATTTAAATGAAAAATGAAGAAAAATAGAGAAATAATATATATAATATAAATCATATATAAATATAGTTCCATCACAATGGCCACCATTAAAGGCAGTTGGAGATATTTGAACAATCATCTTTTTGTGAGGTAGTAGCTTGTCGTCCACAGAAATAGTATGTTCGTATCCATTAAATTGAGGTGTATAAAAATTTAGGTCGAATAATTATCATAAAGAAAACATAGTATATTTAGGATACTGATTTTGTTATAAAAGAAAGGAATAAATAGATTTTATGGGGTTGTAGAAGTAAAATAATTGAAATGAACGTAAGAGAATATGTTACTTTTAAATCGGGTATCTCTCTTTGGTTTGAACCAAAAGGCTTACATTAATTTCCTTATGCTTAGGGGAATTCTTCTCGGGGGAAGATAGCACTACTAGAATTTAGAGCTACGACTACGGAGATATACCCACAGACAAAAGGAAATGTGGCTATATCCTGCTTATAGCCATGGAAATTTTGTTGTCCGTAGCAATTAACCCACCCCACTCCTCAATTTATTGTAACCCTCTTGTGCCCCTCCTCATCGCGACTCTTCTCCCCGATGTTCTGTGATCCTCATCCTCCGATGGGCCACCCAACCTCACCATGATCATCCTCCTCCGGCGCAGCCACTCCACTTCCCCATTGTCGCTGCTCCGACGCCGACTCCCCACCTCCTCTGGCGACGTGCCTCCGATGCGGTCACCCCACTTCACCACGATTCTCCTTCTCGGACGCTTCCCCGACACGGCTTCGACGCTGCCCCAACCGGCTCAGACGCGGCCACTCCACCTCTCGGGATCCTCCTTCCACGCGTCCACCCCCGATTCTTCTCCTCCAACACAACGACCCCACCATTCCGATTTCTCAGTCGAACCAAGTCCTACCATGGCATCCTCCTCCCGTGATTTTTCACTGACCCCACTCAGGGAACCCTAGAGAAATCCACCCTTCTTCAATTTCTCATGCGGAATCCCTACCTACTTCACTCCTTGCCTCGCCAGGTATTTTCTGAATTTCGGCTCCAAAGTTGTATTTAGGTCTCATGTTTTCCCTTCTCTAGATTGGTGGATCAATTTATTCTAATCTTGGGTTTCAAGGAACTGACATCCAAGAGGAAAGGTAATTTTTTAATTAGGCATGTGATCCTAGTTCAGTTGTGACGTGACTTCTGGAGCTGTGAGATGGGTTACAACTGGGTGGTATAGGAGCATACACCTATTGACTTTGACATAAGTTGAGTAAGCACAAACAATTCATGCATGGAAGTTGTGTATTTTTTAATCAGTGTTAGATGAAAGAGGGTAGAGAATCGATGGAAATTTTAGCGAGATTATCATAGGTGAGGTATCTCATAGCTTCAAATGAAACAGAGGAAGTGCCCTATGAAAAAGGGCTCTTTGGAAATATATTGGGTATGGTTATACCCGATCTTGGTTAAGGAAAAGTGTTTCCTAGGGTGATTTGATAATGTATTGAAAGAAGTGGTATATAGATTTAGATTTGGATCTTCGAGGTGTTTCTTGAGGGGAAATTTTATGTAAATCCATGTGGTGGTGTGTGCACGAATGGATGGTGTCGAAGGTGATAATCTTTTTTACTAGAAAACTCATCACATGCCAAGAATGGAATTATCATGCACAGAGAATGGGTATTGAGTAGTTTTTTGGTTATCTCTTAAGAATGCATGGGTTTTGGATGAATCCAGTCATCATGTTTGGGGATAGACGGAATGTGGGTTGTGATGCTTGGATTTTGATCAAGTTATGTTATGACAAGGGTTATCCTATAGTGGAGAGAGTGACATCAGTCACGGGAAATATAAACCCATGAGGGTAGAGTTATGGTTTTGGGAGACCAATAGGTAGGTATTTCAAATGGAAATTAGTTTCCAACAACCCAATGAGTACCTAAATTGAGTTGGTTTTTCTTAGAGATTAGAGTCCAAACATGGGCATTTGGGTTGAGTGGAAATAGTAAAGATCCAAGGTTTCTTTAGATTTGAAAATTAATTGGTTCTTATGGAAATCATAACATGGTATTGATTGACTAATGTCTCAAATAAGGAAATCACACTAGTTTTCGGACATGGGGTGGTTTTGATGATCCAAATGTGGTAAATCATGGTTATGTCAAAGCTGGCAATAGGGCTTGATGGTAGTCTAGTTGGTAGAGGCCTAGACCTATGAATTTCACCATGTTTCAAGAGTTTAATTCATTGGTCTATAATGTTGAACATGATGTGCCTCCTGAAATAGGGGGATTGGGAATTGAATGTTCTGAAAATGTGGTGACGTTTGGAGTCTATGCATCATCATCAGGATCAGGATGGCTTGTGATGAACCAATATGATTAGGTTAGGAAATGTCAGTGCTTTCAATAGAGTACAATGATAGGTTTATATGGTTGATAATTTAACCTTAGATTCACACCATTATTTGGAATGAATATCAAAGTGCCAAGTTATAATAATGGAATTGAATTCACTTATTATTTAGTTAAGAAGCATCTAGAGAAATATGATATTTCTCAACAAGCTACTGTAATGTAGACACCCTAATAGAATGGGGTGGTTGAGAGGTAAAGTAGAACCGTCAATAATATAACACAAACTATGGTGATCTCTAGTGGTATTACAATGTATAAAAAAATGTTTCCTTCTGAACTAAGGTATAAAAGGAAACCAACATTGAAGTATTTATGAGTCTTTGGTAGTAAGTTCTATATTATTAACATGGAAGGGAATCAAGAAAAGTATATAAATAACATGATTAAGTTATATTTCATATATATTCATTAAGAAGCAAGTTTTATAGATTTTTTAATAAGCTTCTCATTAAAATTTTGGAAATAAAATTTTTAATAATGGATAGGAAAGAAAAAGGAATCTATGGCAGGAGCATTGAAGATAATGTAGAGAAAAGTGAATCTTTATAAGAGCCTAGAGAGTCTATTAGGGTTAGTGAGGACTCCATAATAGAACATTTTGATTAATATGAGAAAGAAAAAGACATAAAGATTCCAATTACAGCTAAAAGATTTACTAGAACTAAACATATTGATGAACAGACCATTTTGGGAGACAAATCTTTTGTAGTATAAACAAGGACGATGTATAGAATTAAAAGAAATGACCTATTATATTTATTTGAGTAAAAAATATTTGATTAATAATCCAATGATTAAAATTGGATTAAAGATATGAATGAGGAGTTAAATTAGACTGAAAATAATGACATGTAGAAATTTGGTCCACAAACAATAGATGAAAATATCATATTTACGAAACAAGTATTCATAAATATGCTTAATGAAAATAGAGAATTTATAAAATTCATTGTCAGAATTTTGTGAAAGGGATATTCATTGATTGGTAGGGTGGTTGTAGATAAAATATTTTCACCAATTGATTGTATTGAGGTTATCAAATTGTTTCTTACCATAGTTATATAGAGAATATCAAGGTATATCTAATGTATATAATAAAAAGTATTCTTTTCTCATTGGATTTTTTTAAGTAAGTTTAAATTGATCAACTATGTGGATTTCAAATAAATGATGATGATAATAAATTGTGCATTTTTATGAATGGTTTTTGTGTCATAAAACAAGTACACGTAGCTTGGAACTGAAGGCTTGAAAATGTTCAATTTTTTTTAGGTTTATGAGAGTAGTTAACTATAATATCTATATTAATAGGAATTTTTTTAAGGGAACAAAGGCATCTTTATTTTAACTATAAAGAAAAGGAATAAAGTTCATAGGAAATACAAGAACACAACACTAAAAAAGACATCAATCCATTTTAGAATGGGTATTTATACTATGAAAATGAAGTCTTCCACCCCTGTCGTGGGAGTTCTGACCTCTCCTCCCGGTCCTGGATTGTATCCATGGACCTTCACCATCAGCATCATCAAGGTTCTCTACAACAGCATCAGTCTTTATGGTTTCCTCTTTATTCACTCTGTCACTTTTATTCCCATCATCATCACTGCCAAGCGAGGAAAGGATTTCAAAATTGTTATGAGTACCAACATTTCTGTTTGTCCGGGTCCTTGATGCTTGAGGTGGGGCGCTCCTTGTAAGAGAGGTAGAAACCTTTTATCTCAACAGTTCAACATTCTTTATAGGTGTATGTGCCTCTCTTGCTGGAGGAGGAATTGTAGTCGACTTCGACACATTCTGTGTTTGTCCAATTGGCTTGGAAACACCCAAAATAGAGATGGGGTTCGTAAGGGAGCCCTTTTATAGAGCAGAATTTTCCTCCTCTCGAGCAGGAGTTAACTCTTTCATCATATCAGAATCAGGATGGATTCTCAATCTCAGATTCTTTCCACTTTGAGATTGATGACTTTGGGTGGAAATCACCCCTTCCATTGTGCTGGGTATCTTAAACTTCCCCAGTAACTACTCATCGATGGGTAACCTAGATTCCACACAAGTGGGTTGAAAATCCATGCCATGAACTTCTATGGAAGTTCCAACAAGAGTACTATCAGGGTGAGCACTGTGCACCAGTTTAGGTCCAAATTCAGCAGTAGAGTGATTAACTTCACTTCCCACCATAGGAGGGTTAATGCTCAAACTCGAAACTTGCAGATTTATAGGAACATGTAGTGCCCTATCAGTTGCAGGAAATTTTTTAACTTCACTTCCCACTATATGAGCAGGTTCCAGGAGACAAGATTTTTTTGAAGTCGCACCTTGTGTTTGTTGTAAGTCCATTGAAGGGCTAGCAACATCATCCTTTTTTCACAGATTCCTTGGACTTGGATGGGCAGGGGACCTTTGCATTGCCATTCTCAGTAGTCACATCCTTGGATTCTTTGTTTGTGTTTTTATTCTTAACCTTACTTGAGGTCGATGTCCCTAACTTGTGATTCACTTTTCACATTTTGTATGATTTTCTGTGAGTAAAATAAATCTGGATTGATTTGTTGATTTTAGTGATAAATTTTTTATGTTTTCATTAATTAAATGTGTTTTCATTAATTATATGTGTTTTCATAAATTAAATGTATTCTCTTTTATTTGTGTTTGGTTTATGAGGATTCTTCTTCTCCTGCAATTGATTTAGGTGCATATGCCAATGCAGATGTTGATGACGATGGTGGTCTGATAGGAGGAGATGATGATGTTGGTGTTTCTGAAGGAGATGATGAGGGTCGTAATGGTTTTGATGATACTGATATTGAGGTACATTTTAGATGTAAATTTTATTCTTGGTTTATACATTGAATTATTCCATATAATGATGTTAGTGTTTGGTAGATGTTGTGGTGTATACATGTAGAAAAAACTAAGTCGAGTAGTTTAGAAAATATGATTCAGTTGATGAGATCAACCAAAATTAGGAGACTGGTTCAAAGGTATGGGGTTTAAATGAATTATATACTTCTATTGAATGAATAGAAACATGAATGTGATATATCCACAATATTTTTAAAAGCGTGGCTATAGGTAGCTCACGGTTTCTTCCCTCTCCCGTATACCTGCTCCCTCTTCCGTCGCGATTATTCCACCTCCTCCTTTGCCGCTCCTCCTCCCATCCTCCCATCCTCCCATCCTCCCCCCCCCCCCCGCGATTCCTCCTCCTCCTCCTCCGACTCCGATGAAGTCAGCATGACTCCCCACCGATGCGCTCTAACGCCTCCCTGTCGACGCGGCTCTGGCACTGCCAGCCCACCTCCTGGCCAACACGTTCTCCCCACCTCTCTACTGACGCCCCCAACCTCACCGCGACCCTCCACCTCCGTCACTGCTAGCCCACCTCCTTCCTGAGATCCCAAAGTCATGCGCACCTCCGTCCTATGACCACCTATCCTCTTGCATTTTTTTTTGTGATTTCATAGTGATTCATGGCCGATTCTTCAAGGTATGGCCTCTACTTCAATTATCCCTCCTTTTCCATGAATTTTTCTTCCTTCCCCATTGTGATTTTAGTTTGGTAAAAACTAGGGGTTCCGATTTGGCCAATTCTTGATGTTCTATTTGTGTCTAGGGCTCACGTGGGTATCTTCATACTTGTTTGGGAATCTGCCACTGAAGGCTATGTGTTTCGGATGGTTCCAGCTCACCCATCATTGATTTTAGGTAGGTGTTACTTTGGAAATCCCTTGTATTATGTGTTATAAATTGATTGAGTGTTTTATATGCTTCTTTATGAATTTAAAAGCATATTTCATGCGCTTAGTAAGCTCAAAATGGTGTTTGGATGGTTTTAATGCTTGGAATGGGATTAAACTATTCCAAGTGCTTTTAAAATTTCCCACGAAGTGACTAAGGGCATGAAATATGCTTATGATGTCATTGTTTATAGATTATAAAAAGTTTTAAGAAGTATGGTCAATTATAAAAATGATCCATAAGATGGTCAATTATATAGAGGTTTGGATGATGTCATTGTGGAGATGATGTCCATAAGATGGTCAAAAGTACGGTCATTCATTTTTATAATTGACCATACTTCTTATAATTGAATGACAAAGTAGCATGTATGATGTCATTGTTGATAGATAATTGACCATCATTCTTAAAACCTTTCTTTATTTCTAAGTGAGAAATCTTCAAGAGACACTCTTTAAGTTTCTTTTTCAGCATGAACTCTATTTTTATATCTCTTTCATTTTCATCATTGCTTCTATCATCACTTTTGAATACTTCATTATTCTCCTTCTCAGTTAGTAGAATTTCACCATCTTCAATAGATGATTCTACCTCTTCATTATCCTTACTAAAATCACTATCTTTACACTTAGATAAAAAGTTTCACATCCTAAACTTACATAAATTCTTACCTTTCCCATTAAGAGAATAATTTTATTCCTTATTATTCAAGTAATTTCTTGGAATATCATCTTCATCATCACTTTATTTTTATATCTCTTTCATTTTCATCATTGCTTCTATCATCACTTTTGAATACTTCATTATTCACCTTTTCAGTTAGTAGCATTTCACCATCTTCACTAGATGATTCCACCTCTTCATTATCCTTACTAAAATTACTATCTACACACTTAGATAAAAAGTTTCACATCTTAAACTTAGATAAATTCTTACCTTTCCCATTAAAGGAATAATTTTATGCCTTATTCTTCAAGTAATTTATTGGAATATCATATTCATCTTCACTCTCTTAATTGAAGATGTTTACCAGCTTTCTTTTTCATTTGATCAAAGAAACGTCAGTCACAACCAATTTCAGGGCCAACTTCCTGATATGTTTCGAAATCTTTCTGTCCTTTCCAAACTGTAAGGATTTCTTCACTGTCTTTCTCATTTGAATAACCCGTTTCAGTGATGTCAGCATGTCGATGACTACTTAATTTGTTCCATCATTGAAAGGGACAATTAGTAATTATTTTTTGTCACTTTCTATTGTTTTTTTTCTTATGATATATTCTGTTTAAGATTCAACCATTGAAGTTAAGGCATTATCTCTTATAATATATGTTTTTTTTGCTTGAAAATGGCAATATTTTACGGATTTCCTTGAATTGCTTTCATACAGGGAATGAATGATCTGAAATAGTTTGTCCCAAAAGATATCAATCATTTGGTTGCATTCCTAACAGTACTGTTTTTGGAGAACTATTTCTGATTCTTACATTTGATTGGATTAAATGGTAAAACCCATTCCAATTCCAATATTTGGTTGGATGGTAAAGGAATCCATGTAAGAGGTAATTCTGGACAAAAATTGGAATGGGTGGTGACACCTCAAGGGGTGTCTGTATGGTTTTTTAGGAGTGAGAATGAGATTAAAAAGACAACTCTCTATTCCTACAAAGAATATTTGAATAATAGGTTCTTGGGAAGACCATGACATAGACAATGTTTCCATGAGGTTATAGAACGTTTAGATATTGTCATAAAAGAGCTTTTCCAAGAAAATTAGCTTAGGAAAATTGAAATTAAAAATGGGTTATAGGATCTAGATATGACATGAATCACTTTTTAAAGCATGTATAAATTTGGTTAATGCTTTAAAACCATCCAACATACCCATCAGTTTTAAAGATTCCTGAAAACAGAAGCATATTTCAGTATTCTACATCACATTTTGACACTATAGCATGTAGTGGTAGGTCCATAGAAGCTTCCTACACATGTTAAGCATGTTATACTTTTTACATTTTCAAACCCATGTTTTTATGCTCTTTGCAATGGTTGGTGCATCACCTGATAATATGCTTTTGTTGAGCATGAGATTAAAAGAGAGATACGGCGTGCTTACAAGTCAATGAGGATGAATTGTTTCTATTCACAAGCATAAGAATGAGGATCTTCTTACATGAGTGTAGATTATTAGATGCTTTCAGCCACCTATGTTCAATATATGATTATTCATTCAATTTCACATTACCGTTTATCTGCTTATAGGGTGATTCTTATGGTGCAAGATCCCAAATAACCGACTCAGATACTATATCAATATCATCATTGTACCTAACGGTATGTAATAACTTATTCCATCATGCTCTTTGTTTTATGTACTCTGAATTCTTTATTCAAATTACAAAATTGTAAATGTTCTTTTCAAAATATTCTCTTAATGAAAAATATAATTTTATCTTATGCAATATAATTTCTCCATGCATCCAAATCTAACATATCATTCTTTATACATTAAACATAAACTATTCTCTATACTTTCAAGGGAGTTATATGATTATTAGCTTCTTTATTGTATTTATTACTCAGCTCGATTGTATTATTATCACATGATCATCAGTAGTTGCATTTGTTTTGGTGCTCTAACTCTTGTGTATATAGATTCATATCATAGTCTTTCAACTTTTCTACAACCGGGTATGTTATACCTGAATCGTTTGATCATAGGGTTTCTACTTAGCGTACAATTTTATTGGACCATCCGATGATCCTCCATTGCATATTGTATTCTCATAGCGCGTATTCTTTACTCTGATTGTAGTGTACTCCATCCGATGATCAATCCGATATTCTCACTCTGCCCACTCGTGTCATTGCACGCCCCCTTCATTTGGTTGTTTTACATTAAAATTCTCATACTGTGTCTGGTTATCTTGAACCATTTCATCTATGATTATAACCATCATATAGTTACTTCATGTAGAAGTATTGCTAGATTGCCTCTATCCGAGCAATGGAGTCTTGGTTTATCCGTGCATCTCGGTCGGTGTATTTATGTCTTAACAACCCCCATGCCTGCAACACCCCCCCTGCCACCTTCGAATCGGCCCGCACCATCCCCCCAACACCTGCAACCAGCCCCTTTCAACCAGAATTCCAGCCTCCTCCCACTCCCTTCGCTCCTGATCTAAAGATGTTGCCCCGCGGATGTCGTTGGATTGGGCCAACACGCTGCGGTCACGCCGCGGTCACGCCGAGGTCACGCCGCGGTCACGCCGCGGTCACGCCGCGGTCACGCCGCGGTCACGCCGCGGTCACGCCGCGGTCACGCCGCGGTCACGCCGCGGTCACGCCGCGGTCACGCCGCGGTCACGCCGCGGTCACGCCGCGGTCACGCCGCGTTCACGCCGCGGTCACGCCGCGGTCACGTCGCGGTCACTCTGCGGTCACGCCGTAGTCACGCCGTAGTCACACCGTGATTTGGCCCTGCTCCAGCCACATCCAGCCCACACTAGCCTCCTTCCACCTTCATTTCAGCCCACTGCCACCATCATTCCAACCCACAATAGCCCCCCCCCCACCACCTTCGAATCAGCCCGCACCATCCCCCCAACACCTGCAACTAGCCTCCTTCCACCCACATTCCAGCCTCCTCCCGCTCCCTTCGCTCCTGGCCAGAAGATGCTGCCCCGCAGATGTCGCTGGATCGGGCCAACACGCTGCGGTCACGCCGCTATCACGCCGCAGTCACGCCATGATTTGGCCCTGCTCCAGCCACATCCAGCCCACACCAGCCCCCTTCCACCTTCATTTCAGCCTGCTGCCACTCGCATTCCATCCCGCAACAGCCCCCCCCCCCCCCACCACCTTCGAATCAGCCCGCACCATCCCCCCAACACCTGCAACCATCCCCCTTCCACCCGCATTCCAGCCTTCTCCCACTCCCTTCGCTCCTGGCCAGAAGATGCTGCCCCGCAGATGACGCTGGATCGGGCCAACACGCTGCGGTCACGCTGTGGTCACGCCGCGGTCACGCCGCAGTCACGCCGTGATTTGGCCCTGCTCCAGCCACCTCCAGCCCACACCAGCCCCCTTCCACCTTCACTTCAGCCCGCTGCCACCAACATTCTAGCCCGCAATAGCCCCCCCCCCACCTTCAAATCAGCCCGCACCTTCACCCCAACAACTGCAACCAGCCCCCTTCCACCCGCATTTCAGCCTCCTCCCACTCCCTTCGCTCTTGGCCGGATGATGCTGCCCCGTGGATGTCACTGGATCGGGCCAACATGATGCGGTCACGCCGTAGTGACTCCGCGGTCACGCCGTGATTTGGCCCTGCTCCAGCCACATCCAGCCCACACCAGCCCCCTTCCACCTTCATTTCAGCCCGCTGCCACCAGCATTCCAGCCCACAACAGCCCCCCCCCCCCCACACACACACACCTTCAAATCATCCCATTCCATCCCCCCAACACCTGCAACCAGCCCCCTTCCACCCACATTCTAGCCTCCTCCCGCTCCCTTCGCTCCTGGCCGGAAGATGCTGCCCCGCAGATGTCGCTGGATCAGGCCAACACGCTGGGGTCACGCTGTGGTCACGCCGCGGTCACGCCGTAGTCACGCCGCGGTCACGCCGCGGTCACGCCGCAGTCACGCCGTAGTCATTCCGTGATTTGGCCCTGCTCCAGCTTCATCCAGCCCACACCAGCCCCCTTCTAACTTCATTTCAGCCCGCTGCCACCACCATTCCAGCCCACAATAGCCCCCCCCCCCCACCTTCGAATCAGCCTGCACCATCGACCCAACACCTGCAACCAGCCCCCTTCCACCCACATTCCAGCCTCCTCCCGCTCCCTTCGCTCCTGGCCAGAAGATGCTACCCTGCGGATGTCGCTCGATCGGGCCAACACTCTGCAGTCACGCCGCGGTCATGTCGCGGTCACGCCGCAGTCACACTGTGATTTGGCCCTGATCCAGCCACATCCAGCCTACACCAACCCTCTTCCACCTTCATTTCAGCCCGCTGCCACTAGCATTCCAGCCCGCAACAGTCCCCCCCCCCACCACCTTTGAATCAGCCCGCACCACCTCCCCAACACCTGCAACCAGCCCCCTTCCACCCGCATTCCAGCCTCCTCCCGCTCCCTTCGCTCCTGGCCTGAAGATGCTGCCCCGCAGATGTCGCTAGATCGGGCCAACACACTGCGGTCACGCCGTGGTCACGCCGCGGTCACGCCGCAGTCACGCCGTAGTCATGCCGTGATTTGGCCCTGCTCTAGCCACATCCAGCCCACACTAGCCCCCTTCCACCTTCATTTCAGCCCGCTGCCATCGACATTCCAGCCCGCAACAGCCCTCCTGCCACCTTTGAATCTGCCCGCACCATCCCCCCAACACCTGCAACCAGCCCCCCTTCCACCAGCATTCCAGCCTCCTCCTACTTCCTTCGCTCCTAGCCAGAAGATGTTGCCCCTCGGATGTCACTGGATCGAGTCCACACAATGTGGTCACGCCGTGGTCACGCTGCGGTCATGCCGCGGTCACGCCGTGGTATTAATATTTTTCCCATTTAGAGAATCTTTCAACGAAGTATTAATAGAGGATGGCTTGCAGAATTTCTGTACAATTCTGCACTTATCAGTGGCATGACCTATCATCCTGCAATGCTCATTGTACATTGTTATGTTTTCTAATACAAAACTTACCTCAATAAGATTATCATTTATATCAGTAGAAACACATTCCAGGGGGGTGTAGAAAGGGGTAGGGGGAGGGTGTCCGGCAGGGGGGTGTCCAGCAGGGGGGAGGGGTGTCCAGGGGTGCAGGGGGTGTCCAGTGGGGTTGTCCAGTTGGGGAATGGGGGTTGTCCAGTGGGGTGAAGGGGGCAGGGTGCAGGGGGCAGGGGTGTCCAGTAGGGGGAGGGGTGTCCAGCAGGGGTAGGGGATGTCCAAGCAGGGGGGAGGGGTGTCCGGAAGGGGGGGATGGATTTTCAGAAGGTGCAGGGGGTGTCCAGTGGGGTTGTCTAGTGGGGCTATCCAGTTGGGGCGTGGGGCTATCCAGTTGGGTGCAGGAAGGCATGGGGGACTAAGGGGGGCATGGGGGTGCATGGGGTGTTCAAGGGGGCTGTCCAGGGGGTTGCAAGGGGGTGCAAGAGGGCTGTCCAGGAACCTAAGCCCATGCAGGTTATGAATGTCTCTATAGAGAAAATGCAGTGTTGTCCAGATCTGGAAAATATCATAAAACATCCCACAGATACTTCACAGGCACCAGGTATAACTATTTTCTTACTTATCTCAAAATGGTTAAATATTAATTATTAAAAATAGACACATGATTGAATCTCTCAATATTTCCAATGTACTCCTTGTAAAACACTTTAAATTATCTTCAACACAAAAACCCATTGCTGATGATGATATTCAATTTAGGTGTAACATCCATTATGATAATATTTTTGGTAGCATTATGTACTCTGATTTCCATGGGACCTAATATTGCCTATGAAATCTATAGTCATAGCAGATTTATGACCACACCTGGGATGCCATATTTTCATGCCCTTAAGTGGATTCTTGATACCCACCATGTAACTCTAATCTGTCTTTGTGTTATGGTAAAATATGTCAACAATTCTGAAATTGCGGTTGGATATGTAGATGCAGACTATAAATGTAATATTTACAGTAGAAAATCCTTGAATGGTTATGTGTTCACTTCCTATGGTGGCCTCATTTATTTTAAATTGTAACATACAGTCAAGGTTTTCTATTTCAACCATGGAATCTATGTATATTTCCTTTATTGAGGATGTGAAATAATCCATATGGATGAAAGGTGAATCTTCTAAACTTATCCTTTCAATTCTGTTATAAATGTTTATTCTAATAGTCAATCAACCCTTTATTTTTCCAATATTTTAGTTTTTCATGGTAAACTAAAACACATAGACATTAGGGGGACAGGTGAAGGTGGGCTGGGGAGGGGGGACAGGTGCAGGTGGGCTGGGGTGGCAGGGGGCTGGGGGGGGGGGCGCTGGTGCAGCTGGGGGTTGGTGCAGGTGGGCTACGGGGGGGGGGGGGGGGGGCTGGGGAGGGGGGACATGTGTAGGTGGGCTGGGGTAGTAGGGGGCTGGCGGGGGGGGGATGGTGTAGCTGGGTGCTGGGGTTGGGGCTGGTGTAGGTGGGCTGCGGGGGGGGGGGGGGGGGACTGGTGCTGGTCGGCAGGGGGGTGGAAGGGGGCTGGTGCAGCTAGGGGTTGGGGACTGGTGCAGGTGGTCTGCGGGGGGGGGGGGGGGTGAGGTGGGCTGGGGGTGGAAGGGGTGGGTGGGGGTAGCAGGTGGCTGGGGGGGCTGGTGCAGGGGGCTGGGTTGGGGGCTGGTGTAGGGTGGGCTGCGAGGGGGGGCTGGTGCAGGTGGGTTGGGGTAGCAGGGGGGCTGGGGTAGGAGGGGGCTTGGGTGGCTGGTGCAGCTGGGGTTGGGGGCTGGTGTAGGTGGGCTGCGGGGGGGGGGGGGGGGGGGTGGAGGTGGGCTGGGGGTGGTAGGGGGCTGGGGGTAGCAGGTGGCTGGGGGGGCTACTGCAGGTGGGCTGCGAGGGGGGGTGGTGCAGGTGGGCTGGGGTAGCAGGGGCTGGGGTGGGGGGACAGGTGCAGGTAGGCTGGGGTAGCAGGGGGCTGGGGGGGGGGGGGGCTGGAGCAGGTGGGCTGCGGGGGGGGGGGGGGACTGGTGCTGGTGGGATGGGGGTGGCAGGGGGCTGGGGGGGGCTGGTGCTGCTAGGTTTTGGGGGCTGGTGCAGGTGGGCTGCAGGGGGGTGGAAGTGGGCTAGGGGGTGGCAGGGGGGCTGGGGTAGCAGGGGGCTGGGGAGGGGGGACATGTGCAGGTGGGCTGGGTAGCAGGGGGCTGGGGGGGGGGGGGGGCTGGTGCAAGGGTGATGATGTGGAGCTAATACTGAATTTCTTTATATTGTAGAGTATGCACTAAGAGAACCTATACCATGTCCAGCTACTATAAAGGTATGGTGTTTATTTTTTATCTCTATGTCGTTAGAGTTTAATTGGTATTGAAGTTACTCATTCTTTTATATCATCAATTTTAGTTGAAATGTAGTTCTTAAATCCAAATACTATATAATTCTTGTTGGATCCATACATGCCTTTAGTAAAGAGGTCCATGTAATGTTTTAAATTTCATGTGTGTTATGTGATGGTTTCTAACTTTGAAGTGGTGTGGGATCTCTTAGTGCATGATCTGGAGGTATTTGACATTATTATTTGAATAGATAGAATGATAGGTGTTATGTACTAGATTGAATTTTCTCATTTTTGAGTTCAGTTTAAATCTCTTTTTGGGGTCTCTCTTGTCTTTTAGGGTAAGTGGGATTCTAGATTTGGGATAGTAGGGGGGGTGTCCAGACGGGGGAGGGGGTGTCCAGATAGAGGGAGGTGTGTCCAGACAGGGGGGATGTCGCTGGACCGGGCCAACACGTTGTGGTCACGCTGCGGTCACGCCGCGGTCACGCCGCGGTCACGCCGGTCACGCCATGATTTGGCCCTACTCCAGGACGACACCCTACGGCGGTTACTCCTCCTTAGAGAAACATTGAAGGGTTATCTCTATAATTTTTCGTATTTCCTCATTCCTAAACTATATCTCCTCTCAGCGCTGCCTCTCATCCATCTTTCCACAAAACGTGCATAGCAGGTGGTACAAAGGATCAATTCAACTGAAAACATTGGTTTGGAATTTTCTGGCATATTCTATCGTACATGTATCACATAATATTTGAATGGTTAGCTCTATAATTGTTGGATGCTGCCACTTGTAATGAGGTGCTTAATTTCCTCTCCCTCTTTCTTCCAATAAATATTAGACAGATCCTATGTAAAAAAAATCATTCTCCACCTCCGGGGAAGGAAATCTCAGCTACCGTTCTTCTGTTCTTCTTCCTGCTGATGAATAAAATTCCCCAAGTATATTGGGAAAATTTTATTAATTTTTCTTCATTTACCTCTTCTTACTGCTGATTTTAGCAGCCAGATTCGGTCTTTTAGCAATAGCCCATGACATCCATCCGTTGTCTAGGGGGTCCAGTGGGGGGGGTCTGTCATGGGGTGTCCAGGGTCTGGGGGGGGTGTGCTGTCCTGGGGGTCTGTCCATGGGGTGTCTAGGGGTCCAGTGGGGGGGGGGGTCTGTCCTGGGATGTCCAGGGTCTGGGGGGGGGGGTAGGTTCTGGGGGGTGTCCATGGTCTGGGGGGCTGTCCAGGTTCTGGGGGGTGTCCCAGGTCTGGGGGGGGGGTCTGTCCTGGGGTGTCCAGGGTCTGGGGGGGGGGAAGGATGGGCATGGGTGTCCAGGGTCTGGGGGGGGGGGGGTCTGTCCTGGGGGTGGGTCTGTCCTGGGGTGCCCAGGGTCAGGGGGAAGGGGGGGCAGGGGGCAGGGGTGTCCAACAGGGGGAGGGGTGTCTAGTAGGGGGAGGGGCTGTCCAGGCAGGGGGAGGGGTGTCCCAACATGGGGGAGGGGTGTCCAGGGGGGTGGTCCAGGGTCTGGGGGGTGGTCTGTCCTGGGATGGGGTCTGTCCTCGGGTGTCCAGGGGCAGGGGGGCAGGGGTGTCCAGAAGGGGGAGGGGTGTCCAGTAGGAGGAGGGTTATCCAGGGCAGGGGGAGGGGTGTCCAGCATGGGGGAGGGGTGTCCAGGGGGGTGGTCTAGGGGTGTCCAGGGTCTGGGGGGGGGTCTGTCCTGGGGTTGGGTCTGTCTTGGGGTGTCCAGGGTCAGAGGGTAGGGGTAGGGGCAGGGGTTTCCAGGAGGGGGAGGGATGTCCAGCAGGGGGAGGGACTGTCCAGGAAGGGGGATGGGTGTCTAGCATGAGGGAGGGGTGTCCAGGGGGTGGTCCAGGGGTGTACAGGGTCTGGGGGGGGGGGTTGTCCTGGGGTGCGGTCTGTCCTGGGGTGTCCAGGGTCAGGGGTCAGGGGAAGGGGTGTCCAGCAGGAAGAGGGGTGTCCAGCAGGGGGAGGGGTTGTCTAGGTAGGGGGGAGGGTGTCCAGCATGGGGGAGGGGTGTCCAGGGGGTGGTCCAGGGGTGTCCAGGGTCTGGGGGGGGTCTGTCCTGGTGTGTCCAGGGTCAGGGGGCAGGGGGGCAGGGGCAGGGGGAAGGGGTGTCCAGTAGGGGAGGGGGTCCAGCAGGGGGAGGGGCTGTCCAGGCAGGGGGAAGGGTGTCCAGCATTAGGGAGGGTGTCCAGGGGGGGTGGTCCAGGGGTGTCTAGGGGTGGTGGTCTAGGGGAGGGGTGTCCAGCAGTGGTGTCCTATTGCTGGTATTCTTTTTTGGACTTCAACAGATTATCCCAAGGACTCGGTGGGGGTGGATAGTGGGGGTGTAGTGGGGGGGAGGGGGACCTGGGTGGAAGGGGTAGTGAGGGGCTGGGTGTAGGGGGTGGGGGTGGATATAGGGCTGGGTGAAGGGGGGTGGGGTGGGGCTGGGGGCCTGGTGCAGGGGCAGTGGGGGTGCGGGTGGGGGTGGATAGTGGGGGTGCAGTGGGGGGGAGGGGGGCCTGGGTTCAAGGGGTAGTGAGGGGGCTGGTGTAGGGGTGGGGGCTGGATATAGGGTTGGGTGCAGGGGGGATGGGGGGGGGGGGTTGGGGCCTAGGTGCAGGGGGAAGTGGGGGGGGGGAGGAGGGACCTGGGTGCAAGGGGTAGTGAGGGGGCTGGGTGTAGGGGGTGGGGCTGGATATAGGGCTGGGTGCAGGGGGGATGGGGGCATAGGTGCAGGGGGTAGTGGGGGTGCAATGGGGGAGGGGGACCTAGATGCAAGGGGTAGTGAGGGTGCTAGGTGCAAGGGGTAGTGAGGGGGCTTGGTGTAGGGGGTGGGGGGTTGGATATAGGGATGGGTGTAGGGGGGGGGGGTCTGCAGGAGGTGTCTAGGGGGGTGTCTGGTGGGTGTCTAGGGTGTGTCCAGGAGTTGTCCAGGGGTGTCCAGGGGGTGTCCAGGGGGTGTCCAGGGTGTGTCCAGGTGGTGTCAAGGGGGTGTCCAGGGGGGTGTCCAGGGGGTGTCCAGGGGGTATTTGTTTTATGGATTTGGACACCCTATAGCCACAGTTTTAAACCATGGATATTGGGTTCATTGCCACGGTTCTTAACCGTGGCTATAGACATAATTCCACGCTTCTAAACCGTGGAAATATATTCTGTCCGGCCTTTAGTATAGCCACGGTTTCAACCGTGGCTATAGATTTAAATCCACGGTTTGGAACCATGGCTATAGGTCTAGGCCTATAGCCACGCCAAACTTAGCCACGGTTCCTCGAACCGTGGCTATTACCTTTAGCCACGGTTTGAGGGCCTATAGCCACGGTTTAGAACCGTGGCTATATCCCGAATTTCCAATAGTGTAGGAATCTAGGAATATTAATTGGGAAGAGTTTGGTCATGCCAAGGGGCTTGAGAGGTGTGTGTAATGGGATAGATTTTATGGCTTTTATAAGGGGGAGGAGGGGCTCTGTACGAATTTTTGAAAGTGTTTTTTTATTATAAACTTATTTCCAGTTTCAAAAGTTACAAAACACATTAAATTAGATGATAATATGACTCTTGTTCTAAATAAAATCATCTAAAAATAATTAGGCAGGTTTTGGATATTTTTTTAAATTTTTATATTCTCATTTATTTAAATTGTTCACTAACAAGGTAATCTGTACATCATCATTGTTTCATAAATAATTTTATTTATAAGTTGTCTAAAAATTATAAATAAAATACCGTGATGTAGGAAATATTTTTATATTTCAAATGAATATTTATATTCTAAGAGATAACTCATATAACCCCATGTAAAAATTTATTTACAGAAAGATATATGTATCTGTAATTTTTGTCTTTAATTTAAATTAGATAATATAAATTGTAATTATAAATCTCAAGTTTCTCTTTGGGGTCTCAAAATCAACCTAAAGATACACATGGTCAGACATGTATCAAAAAATATGATTCAGATAGATGTTAGTGTAATTTAATGTTATTATAAGAATATTTTTTTACCCTTATATACCAGATTAACCTATCAACCAAGGTAAATAAAATATTTACTACAGTAAATATTCATAATGTATAAAAATAAAAGTTACCTATTTACACAATTTGTAACACATGATTCCAAATATGGAATCCGTTTTTCCAAATTAAAAACACAGAAGCTTAAAAAATTAATTTAAAATTAATTCTGTTGTCAAAACAAAAAAAACATGTTTTTATGAAATAATAACTATCAAAAGATTGACACTTGTTTATGTCCAATTTCAAAGTTAAATTACATCTAATGAATAAAATTGGATTAAATAGTAAAACTATATTCTAATTTCATTTTAAAATCAATTAAAACTTTAATATAACCATATAAATATATTATATTATAATATAGATTTGAATTGAATAGTAGTATTTTCACTATTCATTAAAAAATGCACATTATCATAAAAACACCAAAATTTCAGCCAAATTAAATGTTGATGTCCTGACTCTAAATAATAATAATATTTTGTCAGATAGAACATATAAAAGTGACAAAACTATATATAAAAATTGGTTTCCATCAAAAGGTGGTAAATCGACCTCTTAAAAAACATTATAGAATTTATTCTTAAAATTGGATTCGTTCACATTTTAAGAGTATAAAATTCATTAGGTAATTGCAAAAAAATTAAAAAAGACATATGAAATAATATTTTATTTAGTTCTTGTTCATTCCTACTAGTACAATGGCTAAGAATTAACTACCATATAAAATAATTATATTATTATATTCTTTATTGGTATAACTCAATCTTGTGTGCAACATAAGATTTCAAAGAAACTTGTTTTTTTGTGTTCAATATATTATCAGAAATATCATCCCCTTTTATAGGAAAATTAATATTTAAATAAAAATTATTAATAAATATAATAATTTCATATTCCTTATTTCCCTGAGATGATACATCCTTCGCCACTTTATGGAATTGCGCCAGCGCAATTTTAAAATTTGGCTTAAAAACATCCTTAAAATTTTCACCTCATAAAAGAGTAAATAAAACTATCACTATAAACGAAATAAAGAGAAGTAAAAAAGGTCACTCGAGATAACATATACTAGGATTCCATGTAGGAAAACATAGATATAAAAGAGAAACTAAAAATCACATTCTGATAGAGAGTGATAGAAAAGATGATTAGGATAAAATTAACCACCAGAAATTCACAAAATTTTGATTGGTATAATGGTATTTGACTGAACAGTAGGAAAATTTAACAGAAAACATTTTTGATTTATGTTAATTTTTATAATGTTGAATAATTTACTTATAGGATTAAATAGAAACATAACAAAACATGATTACTTGTCATGTAGACCCTCATCCTTTACTAAATTCCTACCACAAACTCAACTTTCATCCAAATGATGAGTATTCATGATGAAATTGTCACAACTGAAGCACTAGAATCAAATTTATAGGGAATCACATAATCCAAAAAATAATAACTATATAATTATATTGTTTTTATACATTATGAAAAACAAAAAATGTTAGTAAAAATTATATAATCCCCAAAAAAGATAATCTTTTATAAAAATGAGATACTACTCTTGAAATCAAAAATTGAACAAACAATACCCAATGTTCAAAAAATACCATTCAATGAACAATTGTACTCAAAATTCATCAAAATAATCCAAACTAAGTTAGAAACCTAAAATTCATAAGGATTTGTTCATGTAGTCTTCCATGATAAATTATAACATCTATCTCCAAATAACATCTACTACTCTCATAATGATGTTTAATTAACCTAATCACATATTCTCTCTGATAGATTTTTCATTTTAGAAAATAACCAAAATAATCAAATGTCCAAAATAAAAACATAGATTCTTCCAAATTATATTTTCACCCACTACTCCACAAATGAGATCCCATAGTGTTCTATTTTTTTAAGCATAATGTGTTCTCAAATGAGGGAACTTCTTCTAAAATAACCATTATTCGTGAATCACTAAATCATTTTCCAATATTAAGGATATCCATTTGATAAAACATAAGTACCCAAAATAAACTTATTCTCAATCTATAAAATTATTTAACCAAAAAGAATAAGGCATACTAACAAGGACTTAACATAGGCCAGTTGTAGGTGATAAATCCCATTCTCTATTTGGTTGTGGGTTTGATTCCCACAGTGTCGTCTGATGCAATGGGTTGTCACAAGCTCTGTTTTTTGTTCTTCTTATCAAACAAAAAATAGGCCTAACATGATTTAAACTAAAAGGTTTTCTTATACCTTTAATTTTCATCCCATCACATTAAGACCTCAACATATTAATTCATGAAGCCTTATATATACTATCCATTTTTTTTATTTCACAGTCATAAGATAAAATAAATAAATTCCTAAAAAAATGAACATCATACCTTCATTAGGGTGTCTATATGGTTTCATCTTCATCTTGTTCACATAGGTATAAAGAAAATTCATTTAAAAAATTATTTTTAGATCCTTTAAAATCATTTGCTTCCTTCAACCAAATACACCATGTACAACATGGGACATATGGGTATTCATAGAAAACTAGTTTCAGAAAATAATCATGTATGACATATAATTTCAAAACATCTGATAAAACATGATTTTAAAAAATTAGTCGGACCGAGTATGAGTTGAAACATTCAATCAATTTTCATTTTAAAATACCATCAGTAAGTGCTGAGAGAATATATTGTAAAATTAAATATAAATATGTTGCACAAGGGTCTCCTTCTTCATCACCTTTTTCTAAATCATAATATTCTTAAAAATCTTGTGATATGTTAAAATATTTAAAAATTCCTTGATAATATTTACCTTTCATGAGAAAATGAGAATACTGTGAAAATATGATTTGATTAAATACAACCCTCGATCCAAAATGATATTGAGGTATAGTGGAGGTGCTTCAAATCTCAAACAACTTCTTTCATGTTAGTTGTATGATATAAAAAGTTCTACAATCATTTGAACATGACTTTGAAAAAATTATTACAATACTTTCATTAGGAAGAGATAAGAATGTTGTTTGAGATTCTCCTCCTTCAGTTTGTAACTGACTTTCGTTGATCTGAAAAAGTAATGAAACAAGGATTTAACTAAAATAATAGACATATGGATTATCCATCTGTTTAAAGAAAACTCATAATCCCTAAAGTTTTCTAAATCGACCTCTGATACCAACCATAAGGACCTCATCCTAAACATTACAGAATCTTTAATTATGTTAATAATTCACGTTGAGGATATTTTAAGGTGTAGAGATTTTGAGAAATAGGCCATAAAAATTACATTATATTTCAAAAATTACAAATTAGACACTTATACTTTGTCAACTTTTTCACAACATAAAAACTCTTAAAAATAGAAACATTTCCAGTTCCATGTTTAAGATAGCATGACATTTCCTTGATCTCATCCTTGACCCTATTCATCTTTAAGGGTGTGAAAACATTTCAAAACATGGGATGTGCATAAAAATCTCAGTAAACAGTATAAAATAATGAATGAATTCATTATACCATTCATTAATACAAGTCAATAAAATAGTACTTTTCAATCATAACATACCTTATGAAAGAATAAGATTTATAAATAACACCCAGAAATCATAAATCATAAGTGTAACTAATGGAATGCATAACATACATACATTGTAGCTTTGAATTTTATGTAGGGAATTACATTTGGAATAACCATCAAAGTACATTCCAAAAATCTCTTAGGATAAACAGTAATGTTTACCTCTATCACGTTACCCAGTGCATTATAGATCTATCTCGGGCTCACTCACCCTAGGTCTATCACGGAACCACCCGTATATGTAACCAATTCCCAAGAGCCATAACATATTAATAACACATAAAACAAAAATAAAGGAAAGTTAAAATTCCACATTTCAATCACAATATATCATTTAAATATATTGACATAATCAATGTTTATATAACTATTTTCAAAACCATTTAAAACATTTAATGAAGTGATTTTTGAATCAAAGTGTCTCATACCACATTAAATATTTTAAAATAATTATATTTAAAAATATTAATTTCCATATATATTAATCCTTAAAACCAATATTAAATTATGGAAATTAATGATAAATATTGATAAGAATAAATCTTTAAAACCAAATTTATTTTAAGGAGTTCTTAACAAAAATGAGATACAATTGAATATAAATAATTTATGAATAACATTAATCAAATCATATAATATCATGAGAATAAGGATATTCATGATATAATATGTCAATGAGAATTATATACACCTTATATGAAAATAAAGGTACTCAATATAAAGATATGCCTCAAATGAATGAAGATTGTGACATAGTCTCTTACAAACATTTGGTAGCCTAACAATGTCACATAATATTTTAGAAAATGAGTTGATGAGAGAGAAAAGGGTATCTCATCACATGGACATAAAATTTACTACAATAAGGATATAAAATAACATATCCCAACATAATAAAAAGGAAATAAAAAGACATGACATAAAATAAGTCTTTGACTAAAAGAGTATGGTGAAAGGTTCCCTTACAGATTTGGTAACTTAAGAAATATACACCCCATGAAAGAAGGATCATACAATTAAAATTAAAATTTCCATAAATTTAATTATATTAAACAAATAATAAAATCTTGGGCAGTACATAAACCACACGAAAAGAAAGAGTTTATAATATCGCATGAATCTCACAGGAATGAAAAGTGAGTTGAAAACCCCTTAACTCATATTCGACTTGACCCATTCATTAATTAATCTCCTGAATAATAAAATAATGTTTGTTTTTACTTTATTTATAATATTTTTCATGTTTATTATTCCTTTTATATTACTTATTATCATGTTATGAACATTACCTAATCATTTATGTTAATAATGGTAGTTTTGTCGATATTTTATACTTGAGTCAAAAATAAACATCTTATATTTACAAGTTGTCCATGTAGTCTGAAGTCAATTATCTCCAAAATTATATTCATGATTTATATATAATGTAAATCATATATATATATATATATATTAAGTATATATATATATATTAAGTATATATATTTATATATAATAGTACATAACATTTGGAGATAAGAAATAAAATTCATGGTTCATGGAGACGGTAAGTCATACGTACGCATGAACACTGCTTTTTTTCCTATTTCATATTTTAATAAAATGAAAAAATAATGAAAAATAGGTATATTATAATTCAATTATAATAAAATATATAATTTAATTAAATCCATCTTTTATACATCCCATGTATGTCATGAATGGGTTATTTCATTTTGTGGGGCGGTAGTCCACACTTCCTCAAAAGAAATAATTGTATTTTCCCATTATGGATACCATAAATGCATGATATAAATGACAAATAAAGAATAATAGAGAAAACATAAACATAATATATAATATATATATATATAGTTTCATCATAATGGCCACCATGAGATGTGGTTGGAGATATTGGAATAGTCATCATTTCATGAGGTAGTAGTTCACCGTCCACAGAAACAGTATGTTCGTATCCATCAGATGGAGGTCTGTTGAATTGAAGTTCGAATAAATATCATAAAAACAACCTATTAAATTGAATATATAGGTTTTTTATAAAAAATTATTAAAGAGTGTTTAGGGGGTTGGAGAAGTAAAATAACAGAAATGAACTTAATAGAAGATATTACCTTTAAATCGGGTATCTTCCTATGGTTTGAACCCGAAGGTTTATTTGAATTTCCTTATGCCTAAGAGAAGGATTATAGGAGGAATATAGGGATATGGGGAGCATAATTTTGTAGAGTTTGGATTATCCATGGGGTTTGAGAGGTGTGAGTAATGGGTTAGAGGTGATGAATTTTATAAGAGGGAGGAGTGGCTCTTTAGGAATGCTTGAAAATATTTTTATATTATAAACTTATTTTCAGTTTCAAAAGCTCCCAAAATCATTAAATAAGAATATACGATGATTCTTGATCGAAATAAAATCATCCAATAAGAATTATAATGTTTTCGGATATTTTTTTAAATTTTTATAATCTCATTTTATTATATCATTCATTAATAAGGTAATCAATGCATCATCATTGTGTCATAAATAATTTTATTTATGTTATGTATAAGAATTATAATTAAAATACCATGATGTAGTAAATCTTTTTAGATTTTATATGAATATTTATAGTCTAAGTGATATCTTATATAACCCCAGGTAAAAATTAATTTACAAAAATACATATGTTTATATCATTTTTGCCTTTACAATAAATTAATTAATATTAACTGTCATTATCACTCCCAAGTGGCTCCATGGGGTCCCAAAATCGACCCAAGGATTCCCATGGTTATTAATGTATCAAAAAATTGGATTAGGAGACATGCTAGGGTGGTTCAATATAATTATAATGATATTTTTTTACCCTTATTTACCAGATTTACTTTCTATCCATGCTAAATAAAATATTTACCGAAGTAAATATTCATAATGTTTAAAAATAAAAGTCACCTATTTACACAATTTGGACTTTTTTATTATAAATTTGAAATCCATTTTTCAATATTCAAAACAAAAAAGTTTCAGAAATTAATTTATAATTAATTCTCATTGTCAAAAAGCGTGTTTTTACGAAATACTAACTATCAAAATATTGACACTTGTTTATGTACAATTTCAAAGTGAAGTTACATCCAATAAAAAAATGGATTAAATGGTAAAAATATAATGTAATTAAAATTTAAAATAAAATACATATATAATATAACCATAAAATAAATTATATTAAAAGTCATTTTTGAATTAAAAAGTAATATTTTTCACTATTCCCTAAAAATGAACATTGTCATAAAAATACCAATATTTCATCCACAGTAAATTTTTATGTCCCAATTATAGAGAAGAAAATTATTTTGTCAAATATACTATATAACAGTGAAAAAAACTATATTTAAAAAGGCTTCCCCAACAAAATGGCTTTAAATTGACCCTTTAAATAATATTTGAGTTTTTATGCTTAAAATTTCATTCATTCACATTTTTAGCCTCTAACATTCATTTGATAAATATAAAAACATTTAAAAAATCATGTGAAGTAACATTTTAGTGAGTTCTATTCGTTTCCAATAATATAAGGGCTATTTGTTAACTACAATTTAAAATAATAATAATAATATAATACATTTCGATATAACTCAAAGTTGTGTGCAACATAATATTTCAAAGAAATCCATATATTCTTGTCGAGTATGATATCAGACATATCATCCCATTTTAATGTAAAATTAATATTTAATTCAAAAATAATAATAAATATGAAACTTTCATATTCCTTATTTACCTTGGATGTTAAATTTGTTGTCAGAGAACTATTCTCAGTTATTCTCGTTCAAGCTGATGACTAATGATGTGGTAGTTAATAGAGCTTTTATGGTAGATATTGATCATAAGTGAAGGTATAATTCTTCTAGGGCAGTGTAAATGATGGGAAGTGGTAGCTCATTTGAGAAGAAGTTGAAGCTGGAGGTGTAGGGGAAGAAAAGAGGTGGTAGTTCAAGCCATACTTTTAGGAATTCATCATCTGTATCTTTTGATACAGGGTCTGTAATGTTCCATCGGTGTGGGAGGATATCGCACATCTTACATTCATGTACATATCCAACTATTTCTTTTCATAAATGTTCACTTATGAGGCACTTGAATCAATTTTGCATTGTGATGAACCCATTCAAATGTGTGGCAGGGTCTGTGGCATCTAGGGGGTGTCACTTCAATCAGAGCTGGGCAGGATGGTAGGATATCGGTTTAGTGGTTGTGGGAGAACTATGGGATCATATTATGGAAAGAGATAGTTCAATGAATAGCATTAGTAGAGTGGTTGTTCTTAGGTAGAGACCATGCATCGTCATGCTATGGATCAGGCACTAGTGTGACATGATGTAGGGCCCTCGACAGTTCGAGGAAGAATTATAATTGCATCTTTTATAGAATCAATTAAATTTGATACTGGTGCATCTATTTATTTTATATCTTCCTATATTTTTAGGCTGTTGAATTTTCCTAATGATATGATGTCATTTACTATGGATTTGGTGACAACATTGGGTAAGTGTAATGAGTATGGTCTCTAGTTCCCATCTTATGCACTTTCCATGTCAGGGAATAGGAGGGAATTGGATTTCCAAGTCTTGGATATGGACCTCTTCTATGTGATACTTGGAAGGGAATAGATGGTGCACTTCTATGAATATATTGATTTTTATAGGTGGAGGGTGAGTTTCATCAAACCTAATGGGACTACTAAGGTACTTCATTGGGAATGGGATCCTTAGTTGGGTCATGTAGGACTTCAATACCCATAATTTGGAAATCTAGTTTTCTTGATCTTATCACTCAGACTCGAGGATGCTGGTGGTGATCTTGAGGGTGTATTACCTCATATGGTGGATGTTTTCTCAAAGGTATTTCTATACAATGTTTCAGACATATGTCTAGAGAGGGACATGGAGTTTTTGATTGATTTAGTGTCGGGAATGAAACCAAGATATCATCCCTCATATCATATGGGCCCCAACGAGAGGAGGGAATTAATGATACATCTAGAAAAATTGGAACCCAAATCATTCATTCTCCTAGTTGACTCTCCTTAGGCCTCTCCTGTTCTATTTGAGAAGAAGGGTGAGATATAACTTTAGTTGTTAATGGAATACCAGAAAATAAACAAGGAAACCATTAATAATAAATACACTCTTCCCAAAATTGATGACTTTTCTGACCATATGGAGGGGGGAAAGTGGTTTTCCATGATAGATTTATTTTTGGGTTACCACCAAGTCTAGTTTATAGAGGCATATATCTCAAAGACAGATTTTCAAAGCAGTTACGACTTCTTTTAGTATTTGGTCATTCATCTCGGATTGCAAAATGCTCATTTTTATGGCGCTCATAAATAATCTTTTCCACCAACATATTGAATCATTCATTGTGGTATTCATGGATGACATCCTAATATACTTTGGATTCGAGGAAGAGCATGTGGATCATTTCCGTATAATGTTGGGATCACTACAGGTCATCATCTTAATGAATATTTCTAAAAGTGCCCTTTTTAGATCATGGAAGTGATGTTCCTTGGCTATGTCATATTAGAGTGAAGGGTTTTAGTAGACTATTAGAAGAACACTGTGATTATGTTTTGGGAGCATCTATAGAAAATGATCGAGATAAGAATTTCTCTTGGCCTGGAAGGATATTTCAAGTGGGTTTTTTGAGATTTCTCCCAGATTGATTCATTCATGACCACGCTCACCCAGAAAGGGGTGAAGTTTGATTAGATCCAAAAATGTCATGATTATTTTTATAATCCAGATAAGTTTTTTAATACATCCCTCGTGTTGATATTTCTATAATTTCGGAATGGCGACATGGTTTATTGTGATGCTTCAGGTATAGGCCTCGAGTGTGTGCGAATGCAAGATGATCATGTAGTGTCATATGGTTCTCACCAACTCTGACCACTTGAAAATAATTAATAGACCCATGACTTATTATTATAATTTGTGATGTGTGCCCTGATGAATTGGAATCATTATCTTTTTGGAAAAAAATTCTGGTTGACTTTGACCAAAAAATCCTATCACATATTTTCTCCCAAAAGGCTTGAATTCATGGAAGCACCATTGATTTGGATATTTTTGTGGGTTTGATGTTGATATCATCATCAAACCATTAAAGGGTATTGTGGGAGTTGATGACATGGTTTAAAAGTTCCAATGAAGGATTTTATGAACTCCAATGATGAGTGGACCTTTTTGGGGAACTTTTCTAAGTTGCACTTTGAAACCAAGGAGCACAGTGATGGTGAATTCATGGAAGGTGTTCGGTTGAATACTTCTATTATAGAGTTGATTAAGTGGGAGAATCTTGGTGATGAGATGCGTAAGAGATTTATGTAGGTTCTTCTTGGTGGGGATACATATTCTGATTAGTCCTCATATCTCAAAATAATCTTGTGCTTTAAGGGCCGTTTAGTAGAGTTTTGGTCTCTATAGAAGGTGGTGATACAGGGTAGCCATCAATATCACTTGGTAATTCATACAAGGGATACAAAAATGTATTGTGATGTATTTTGGAAGTTTTAATGGTCAGGAATGAGGTGGTACATATCTAGCTTTTTATTTTTGTGTTATTCATGTCAGTAGGTAAATGTAGAGCACCAAAGAACCTCAAGATTTCTTCATATGTTACACATTCCTACAGTGAAGTGGGATGATTTCATCATGGATATCATTTTTGAGTTGTCTAATACTCTTTGGGGAAGGAACTAAATTTGGGAGGTGATTGATCATATGACCAAATTAGCCCACTTTATTCTGATTAGAGATACAATTAAAGTTGATGAGTTGAGCTGGTCGTATATTCAAGAGGTGGTAAGGTATCATGGGGTGTCATGAGTAGTTATTTCAGATAGAGATCATTTTTTACATATTGGTTCAGGTAATTCCATAAAAAGGAATTCCAGACACATATTATGATTAGTATGGAATAACATCCTCGAACAAGTGCTTAGACAGATCAAGAATATGATATTATAGAGGATATGCTTCATGCATATGTTTTGGATTTCAGAGGATCGTGGGATATCCATCTGGGATTGGTAGAGATTTTAGATAATAATAGTCACCAATACTTTATTGAAATGGATCCTTTTGATGTTCTATATATTGGCATATTAGGCCTCCATTATGTTGGGATGAGGTAGGTGGGACAACAGTTTTGGGACCAAGGCTTGTGTATGATTCTTTTGTGAAAATCATGTTGATCATGCAGTGGGTATTGACAGCATAGATTCACCCCAAATCTTATGCTGATTAGAGATATTGAGATCTTGGGTATTTTTTGGGTGATCGAGTGTTCATGAAGGTGGCCCCTCGCATGGGTTATCATCATTTTGGGTTGCAGGGAAAGCTAATAGTGAGGTATGTTAGGCCTTTTGAAATCAACGAGCATATCAAAATTGTGGAATATAGGTCAGTTTTTCATTATTAGTAGATATAAATTCATGATGTATTACATGTCTCTCAATTGAAGAAGTATAATTCAGATCCATCCCATGTGTTGAATTAGGAAGAGTTTGGGATATGGACTGATCTAGCAGTGTTTGAATGGCCAGTGGAGATAGTGGATTACCAAGAGAATGTGCTTCATTGGATGTATATTCTATTGGTCAGTGTCCTTTGGAATCAAGGAAATTATATGCATGACACAAGAGAGAAGATGTCATGGGTTGAGTAAGAGTATCCATTCTTGTTTACCAATCAAGCTATGGGTTGACTTTTTGGGGACGAATGTTTTCATGGTGGGGAGAATTATCACATACATGTATTTATTTTCAGGTATTTTTTTCTATTTTGGACTAACTTTTACATCTATTACCCCTTATGAAATTTGGAGAAAAATGTAGGTTTTTGTGTGGACATAAACAGGCACATAATTGGTGAATAATTAGAGTAAAACATGTTCCCATCCTAGGTAACCTTGAAATAGACGAAAAAACCTATTGTACGACTACAAAAAATTTATGCACCTTGGCCCACGTAACTATGAGCCCTAGAAATAGTGTGCACACGATTTAATAAACCATGTGAACTAACCATGCACAATGTATTATTCCTTAAAAAAATAGGTATTTATCAATTTTTTCCTTCTAGAATTAAACCTAATCCACTCCTCTTCTTCACCATTCTAGATTATCTACAATAGGAGGTCTCTATTCTTCCTTAAGATCCCATGGAACCCATTTTTGGTGGAGTTATGGTTGGAGAAAATCCAAGATTCATCATGTAATAGGATTTCTCCCTTGTTTTATCCTTCTTTTTAGAGTTTCTTCCACCTTTATTGGTTTTACAATTTTCCAACAACTACGGTTTCATCTCTAGTGTTTAATAATGAGGTTTCGGGTTCAATATCATGGATTATGGATCATATTTTATATCTTGTAGTGTGGTTCAGGGGAAGCTAAAGATTCAAACTTATTTTTTTGACATTTTGAAAAAAAGGTCAGTGGTTCCTTGTTTAAGAATTATTTGATGAATTATATTTCATTCATAATTAATTAATTATTATTTTTACATGTTGAGTGTAATGAGAAAGTCGTTTTTGAATTGGTTAATACGAATTTTATTTTTAAGTGGAATGTTTCTATAAAGTGGGTTATGTATTTAGTGTAAACTGATATTGTGTCACTTCGTAGTGATTTATAAATAGTGCAACTAGTTTATTAAATTATGGAAGGGCTGTGAATTATGTTTTGGTGTTGTGTTAGTGTGTGTTTAATCTTAAGAGACTATTTTTAATGGGATTTTTTTATAAATCCATTTGATACATATTAAAACTATTTTTTAAAATTTTTAAGGGTTTATATAATTATATAGAGGTTGTGAAACATTTTTTCAAACTGTTTTGGTGTGAGTATGATTTTTAAATTGAATTTGGTTATTTATATAGTGTTATGTGACATGTAGAACTTGATTGAGTTGAAAATGGAAGCACGGGTATCTAGGAGAGATGACTAGGACTAGTATAAAAGTAAATTAGAAGTGGATATGACCTAGTTCCATTTAGTGAGATTGACGTTAACAACACCAACTAAATAATGATGATTTATTGGAGACCACAATGTTATGGGTGTGTACCCTACTAGTGCCTCGTGCATGAGATCATAGTTTTTCATGGTTTCTATGCCACATTTCATTGAGATACAATGTACCTAGTGTCCCATTGTAAGATAGTGCCTAGGAGTGTTTCCCTTGACTAGTGCTCATGGTTTTTCTTGCAATTACCATAAACATAAGGTATTTTGGGTTGGTAGTTTCAGAATAATGTGTTCTTTTTTTAAATTTATTTCTTTTTTAAAGTTTCATTCTTAAAAACTATTCTAATTCAATGTTTCTTCCTTATAATTGTTACTAGAATTTATTTTTAATGAATACTACAAGAAATTAGTATTATAATGTTTATAGAATAGTATCATTTCTCTTGTGGAATCCAATTACACTGAGGCTTACACCCTATATACACCTTTGAGTGTAAGCTCTCCTGGGAATGTTTGAAACATGTAAGGGTGAAGCTTTGGGAGATAAAGCTTCATTTTTCTAACTATTTATCATGGTGTGGTGTTATAGAGGTGTCCAAAGGGTGATTCCCCTGTTCATGTGGTGGTTTTTGAGTTATTCTTGTGATTATTCATTATATCCTTGTTTGGTTTTGACTTTAACATTGTAATTAAATTTTAGAAATTTTTTAAGGTTTGTTTGGTTTGAATTTTCAGATTTTGTTTATAGATTATTTTTGGTTGTTTAATGAATGTAAATTTTGGTAAACATTCACACTCTTTATTTAAGAAACATGGGCACTGGTGCAAGCATGTAGGGATAGGAAATGTCGTTCGAGCCTTGGCACTGATCAGGTTAGGAAATGTATTCGATAATGAACCAACATGGTTTTTGGTAATTATGATATAGAAATTATTATAATTATAAAATGAATGAAATTTAAAATTATATTATAAATATTGTACAAAAATAATTCATAACATGTAAATTATAATGTATTTCATTATAAGTGAGTAAAATATTTGGCAATATAGATGTAGTGTCTGCTCAATGATTGGAAAATTATAATTTTATTTCTTATATTTAATAAATGATTGAAAAAAATTCACAAATTTATTTAATAATTATTATGTATAAGTAATGTTTTTGGCATGTAGATTCTAATTTTCGGGATATATAACATGAATCATATCTGAATGGTTATGTCATTGTTAAGTACGGCAAGAAAATTAAAATTAACAAGTTAATGGTGTTTTTATTACATTGATATGAATTAAAGAAATAATGAAAGTACATAAAATATTAACATGAACCTTATTTATTTATTTATTTTTTGTTTTTAATTTATTTTTTATTTTCTATATTTGAAAAAATAACATTAATTTTAGTGCAACACTGATGTAGTGCTTGTGAAAGAATAAGAAAAATAAGTAAAATGATTTTAATTAGAATGATAAGAACCATTAAATGAAAAAAAACATTTTAAAAAATATTTTGGATGAGTAATTGTTTTCCATAATTTTTTTTATATTGGGGACCATTTGGATCCACTAGGCTCACTCTATGCCACATATAATATTTTATTTAAAATAATGTCATGTTGTCCGTACTATCATTTTTAATTGGAATAAATTTTAAATTTATGGTTTTGAGAAATATATTTTCAACCATAAATATTATTTCGAAGGGTAAAAGATTTATAATGAACATGGAAATTCATTTTTAATTTTTTAGTTTCCAAATAAATACCTTCATGGCTCGTAAAGCGATGATCAAATATTTGTTATTTCGATAGAAAAATAATTTAAATAACATTAAAGATATTGAAATAAATATAATCTAATATAACTAGTATTATTCATGAATTATATAGATAAATATGACATGTATAATATATAATAAAATATGTAATTTTATGATTAATAGTTTTTCTAGTTTTTTAAAGTTATTTTATGGATAATGTTAAATTTGAAAAAAAAATCATTAATAATTTTTTTATAAAGTATTTCGAAATAAAAAACATTAATACGTTCAAATATGATAATATTTGGTTAGAAATGTAATCCCACGATCTTTTTAGGCATTTTAGATGTTTTTACCACTATATTACACCTTCTGTTTTTTTATATTTTATATAATTTATAAATTTCCCCCCACCTGAATTTTGAAATGTGACACATTCCTCCACATAATTTCTTAACCTTGAACATTATTTTCTTAAACTATCCCCTATAAAATTATATTTTCCACATCCTTTTAATTATTATTATATTTTTATTCTCAGAGAAAGTCAAATTCATGGTTCGTTAATGAGGTTCTAAAGGAGAAAACATTCAAGTGGCAACTTCCTCCTTGTATTGTAAAATTTTTCTCACTTCTACCATATTATAATCACTTTCCATAGTTTCTTGATAAATCATGTATCATATATAAACATGAATTTTATTTTATTAAATGTATATCCACTACCAAATATATTATTCTCTTCTTTTATTCTAAACAAATGATGTCATCATCCAGGGGTGTCAATTCACTGCCTTCATGGACGATGATTTTCAATTTCCCCAAACTGCATTCATGAAAAGATCAAAATAACATATAATTGTTAAAAATTTATTTCTTATATATATATATATATATTATTGTATCACATTATGAAATTAATATATGTCCATAATATTAAATAAAACTAAACGAGTCCATGATGTTTGGGAAAACCACCAAAATAAAGGAAAATTTTATCGTTGACATTTTATAAAATTAATCTACCTCATTTTATAAATAAAATTATATGTGGGGATATTTAATAATTTTAAGGTTTATTAATACAATGTATTTCTAAATTTGTAGAATTATGTATTTTTAATATGAAAATCCATAACGAACCGACCATGAAACCGCAAAATGAATTCCCAAATTAGAATGAAAATAAAAAAAAGATTATTGGTGGAAATTTGTTATAAAAGATCATATATGGTATTAAAAAAATTAGTTTAGAACTATAATAAATAAAACTCCTCAAACCATTATACATGAGGTTCGAACATGTTTGAATGAAGTCGAACTGGAGGTACGAGACTCTTTGAATGAAACATCGATTTAAATTACTTAAAGATTCATTATTATTATTCATTATATTTAATTAACATGTTATAAAAATGGTATTTATAAATGTATTTATATGCTCATAAATTATTTTACAATTGAATTTTTAAATTTATTTAAATTTTTATTGAAAAAGGATCTTAATAAGGAACATTTGTTTTAAAATCCATTAAAATTTATTTTTTTACAAAATTTTAAATGATTTTTTAATAAATTATACGACATGATTAGATTTTCCCACTTTCATGACACCTTACTGTTTTGGAGTATTATTTATACTATTTTAGGGTTATTTTCAAATAATTTATTTCTATTTTCTTGTGTACAATAATCTTTTAATATATGTTCTTTTTTTTATGTAATTTCTTTTATGAAGAAATTATTCAATTTTCTTTTATTTTGCAATATCTCCTGGGAATATTTTATATTGATCAGTGGTCACATTATAAGCCAATGACAGGTGGGTCCATGATATCTATTCAATTCATTGGGTATGTTAGAAGTTTACTATAATTGTTACTCCAAGTGTAACTATTATAGTTACATCATAAGGTATCCATAAGGGTTAAATTATATGGTTGTTGTGAGGGTTACAAATCATATGTTAACTATAAGAGTTAAAATCAAAAGTTTGTATGGTAAGAAAAATATTACCCAAGTTTCCTAAATGGTGGTTTTAATTCATTCAAGGTTTTATAGAAAAACCATTATTTTAAAAAGTATCTGTGTGGTAATTTTCAGGGATCGAAGTAAATATTTCATGTGTTTATATGTATCCATGTACTATCAAGTTCTTTATTTATTTTTAAGTACCTTATAGAGGATTTTTTTCTCATCCAATGTTTTAAAAAATCATAGGATTTATGGAAGAGTAAGGGAAAAGAAGAATCCAAGTTGAATATTGTGATGAAATTTCATGAGAATAGATCGTGCTTTTATTAAATATTTTATTTATAGGAAAAATGATTACTTATTATAAGAGTCCCTTTGTAATGTATTGGATTATAATGTAAGAGTTAGTCATAATTTTCTAAAAACCTAAAAATGAAAAACTATTGGGAAAAAGGAAATGATTTCTAGTCTAATGTCGCTAGAATTTGTAACGATTAATGTCAGGTCCTAATTATTGGATCTAGAGTTGGTTTTAAAACTCTTTAAAGGGTCTATTGTTATATTATAATAATTTATATATTATTTATATCCAAAATAATTATTAACATATAGATTTATTTAGGTTTATTGTAATTTTTGTAGATTGGATTAAATCATATATCAACTGAGATATAAGGGGTTGACATATTAGTGTATTATAATTTTTTTATGGTGTTATTTTTACCTTATATAATTTTTTCAATAAATAATTCATTTCATGTTTTTGTGATGATATTTTCACATGATTTAAGATATTTTGTAATTATCAAAGGAAGGAGATTTTGAACATCCTTTTTAACCCTCCTCGATGATTTGATATTCACTATTATAACACATCTTGTTAAAATGATTTTGATAGATTCTAGAGTAATCAACAAATCTGTAAGAAATTATTTGAGTTATACAACACATAATAATTTGTACAAAAATTTTATAGGTTATTGTATAATTTTCGTAGGATTTCAAGATATCAACTATTCAAGCTCTACTAAAAAGTGAAATACTAGAATAGGGATGAATGTTTCGTTTATTGAATGTTTAATAACATGTAGAAAGAGAATTTTAACATTAACAAGATCCCAAAATCTTGATTCATGTTATGAATTTTTTTCACATTCATATATTATGAAACATGATTGGATTGATATTTATGAATCCAGATGATATTATTCCTGTCTATTAATTTTTTGTTTTACGTATTAATAATTAAGGTGGAAATCCATAGTTAATGGATTATAAATAATGTTCAATGTTTAATATATATACATATAATATAATCATGAATAATGGTAGATTTAATTGGGATTTAATGTTTAAAAGTAGTAGTACCCTTTTGATGGTGGTGGTATATTGGGATACTTTTATTGTGTTTGCGTTATATATAATCCTTAGGTTTTCATGTAAAAAACGTTATTTGTGGGAAAAATAAATTTTATTTTCACAATATTTTAAAGGTATATATAATTTTCAGGTTCATATAATCTATTATTTTTAAGTAAATATGTTTTTTTGTAATTTGGAAAAACATTTTTATCAGAATTTTACTTAGTCAGCAATGTTATCAAGGAAGAAGGTCACTAAAATTATGGGAACCATTATAGGAATAATGAAAATAGAATTCCAAGAGATTTTATTTTAATAACAAATGTCAAATTAGATTTTAGATGAAAATATTATTATATTATGGAATAATACGGATTTATATAAATTAATAGATTGTCTTGGATATAAAATTAATTAGGAATATACATTTTGGAGTTAGAATTTAAGGGTCATTGATGTTATTTATTAATAATTTTTATTGAAATATTTTAAGCCTATGTGAACAAAATACTCATATTTATTGGTTTTAATATTAGTTTATAATATTTTTGAGTAATTTTAATGATATTTATTTGTGGAATGATCTATGTTGAACATTGGTAATTTCTGTTGAATTTGGAATATTGCATAATTTTTGGATTATCTTATCGTACCCTAATTTTTTTTGTTGTGGTTAATTAATAAATATAGGAGAACGATTTTTTCCTTTAATGGATTTAAGGATTCATACGAGTTGATTTTAGTTAATCCTGAATGAAATATTTATAGTCATCATTAAGATAAAATGATTAGTTTGTAGTGGAAAATTTATTTGTGGATGAAACTATTCTTTTCAATTAAAGATAAATATTTATGTTCTTAGTATAAATTTCAACAGAATTCTTCAAATCCAGTTAAATGGAAATTGAAATAAAAAACATATCTATTATATTTTCATAGTGAGAAATTAATAGCCTTTTAACCCATCAATAAATTTTTTCCTTTGATGATTAACATTATCATGATCATGTTATGTGTAACACTCAATCAGAGCATTATAGTTAATTTTCTCTTCCATGTCTATGTTTTCATACATGGAATCTTAGTACGTGTTATCTAAGGTGAAAATATTATAACCCTTTATTTCCTTCAAAGTTAATGTTTTATTAATAAATTTTCCAATGTGTGTTTTTAACAAATGTATTTTGATTATTCGACCCCTACTAACCAATCTCGATTTCAAATTTTTAGGAAAATATTTCATGGGGGAGAATGGAACATCTTGAGATTTTAAAAGAATACAATATTCTTGATAGTGTGTGATAAACACCACATCTAGCTTAAATGAACAACTAAATTTTATAAAGAAACCGTTATAACTATTCCATTAAAATATTGGGAATGAAAGAGAAAAAATGTTTTTGAAAATAAATTAAATTTTCGAAATAAATATGAAGGTTTTGTTAATTTATTATTATACAATCACACAATTTTTCATAAGGTTATCCTATTCTTTCAAAAAATACGTTTTCTGTAGAACATATTTTTTTTATTTACAAATAATATAATTGATTGATGATTATATTATAATATTTATTTCATAAAAATAACTTGAATATTTAAATATTCACACCAAAATTATTCTAAAGTGAAATTCTAAGAATTATTTGAACAAAAAATATTTTTAGTGAATTGAAACAAATACAGTTTTTTTAAATACAATAATTTTGTGACATATTTAAGGCATAATTATGAAATAAAACTTATTAAAAATATGGCATGGCTAAATTATGATATTATAATAAAATTCTTTTTTAAAATTAAAAACATGTAAATTTGAACTTATTTCATTATTATTTTAGAAATCATTACCAGTGACAATGTAGTACTAGAGCAATGATTGGAAAAGTAAATTTTGATTTCAATAAAATAATAATTTGGTGATAAAAAGTGTTTTCCTGAATTTTTAATTAATTGTTATTTATGATTAATTCTTTTGGATGATATGTTCTAATTTTAGGGTTATATAAAATTAATCATATTCAAATGCTACTACAATGCTTTTCCAATGAAAGAAAAGTAAAATTAACAAATTAATGAAGTTATATTGACATGGGTATGAGTAAATATCTGTAATGAATAGATATGAAATATTTTATTGAACTTTATTATGTTATTTTTAAGATGATAACATATTTTTAATTTCTAAATATTAAATATTAAACATAATTCTTATTAAATGTAGATGAAATGCTTATATAAAGGGAAGAAAAATGAATGAATTGTTTTTAATTAAAATTATAAGAACCATTAAATGTCATAAATATTTTAATAAATAATTTTTTATAATTAAGTTTTGGAAATTGTAATATTTTGTTTGAATTTGGGAACATTTGGATCTAGTTGGATCACATCAAACAACTTATAATATTTTATTTAAAATAATGTCATGTTATTGTCAATATGATTATTAATTACTATAAGTTTTTAACATATGGTTTTCCAGAATTCATTTTCAATAATAAATAGTAAATTTTAATCTAAAATATTTATCTTAATCATGATATCTTGTTTTTAATTTTTAGGAATATATATATATATATATATATATTAACGGATTGCACAATAATTAGGTATTGATTGTTAATTTAATAGAAAAATAAAACAAATTATATTTAAAATTTTAAATTAAATAAAAAAATTTATAATTTAGAAGATCCATGCAGTATATATAAAAATATAAAAATTATATAATTTAATAAAATATTTTAATTGAATTTTAATCTTTGTTTTTATGTTTTCAACGTAATAATTATGAATAGTGTTAAATTAAAAAAACTATATTTCATGAATAAAATATTTTATTAAACTATTTAAAAATCAATTAATCAGGAATATAACCAAATATGATTATATTTGATATAAAATGTAATTTCATTAGATTTTTATGCCTTCTGGAAGATTATACACTAATATTTAGATTATTATTTTCTAATATTTTATGAAATTCCTAAATTTCCCCTCACCTAATTTATAAAAGCCTACTCATTCCATGTTTTTCTTTTCTACACCTTGAGCACTCTTTATTGAACTATACTCTGAAATTTGTTTTATCATCACCCATTAACAAATCCTAGGTTTTTTGGTCCCAAAAAAGAACAATTCTAAGTGGATTAAGGAGGTTCTAAAAGAGAAAATATTCAAGAGCTAAATACATCATCTTTTAAATTTATTCTCACTTATACCATACACTCTCCCCTATCCAAAGATTCATGATCAATCTAGTGTCACATATTTATTGAAATGTTTTTAAGTTAATTGTATATACATGATCAAATCTATTATTTTATTATTTAAATCGTAAAAAATGAAATTATTATCCATGGTGTGTCAATTCTCCTCTTTCGTGGAAGATGATTTTTCCATTCCCAATATCGCATACATGGAAAATATAAATTCAATTATAATTATTTATAGTGGACTAAATATAAATATTGTATATGGTATCACATTATGGAATTATTGTATGGTAATAATATAAAAAATATATTTCATGAAGGTCGGAATAACCATCAAAATAAACTAAACGTTTATCATTAACATTTTATCAAATGATTATAAATCATGTTATAATGAAATATGATATATGTTGAAATTTTAAACTTTTTAGGGATATTAATACTATTTCTTTTCATTTTGGGTGTATCATTTCTATTTTATATGAAAATCCATAATGATCCAACCATGAAACATGCAATGAGTACACATAAAATAATGGAATGAAAAAAATATTATGGGTGGAAGGATGTTATACAATATCATATATGGTATTATACATAAGAATAGAGTTATACAAAAAATAGAACTCTTTTAACCATTAAATTGGTTATTTGAACACTTTATATGGAAGTCAAACCCCAGAAAAGTGGCTCCTTAATGAAAACATTTTTTAAATTTTTTTAAATATTTATTCTTCTAAATCATTCTATTTCATAAAAATGTTTTCAAACTGATTTTTATTAATTTATTTTTTATGGAAATGAATATTTTTAATTTTTAGTTTCAAATTTATCTCAATTTATTTTGAAAAGAAATCAATTTAAGGGTCATTCCTTTAAAAATCTCCTTAAATATCTCTTTTTATGAAATTCAAAACATGTAGTTTTTAACAAAAATGACATGGGCGAGTTCGTGAATTTTCATGAAGCCTTATTATTTTTATGTCTTAATTATAATATTTCGAGTTAATTGCAATGAAAATGATTCCCTTTCATGTGTGGATTATTATTTTAAAATAATTTCTTTTCCTCAAATAAATTTTTTTATGATGCAAGTGTTCATATTTTTTTGATTTTGTTCTTGTTAATGGTAAATTTTTATGATGATAGGTAGTTACATTATAAATCAAATACATGTAATACCCTGATAGAACTCTAATTTATTGGGTATTTTGGAAGTTGAATATAATGTTTATTACAAGTGTAACTTCTAAAGTAACATCATAAGGTGGAAACCATGGTCACATAGTAAGGTTGTTGTGCAGCTAAAAAATCATATGGTATCTGAAAGGTTTACAATTATAAGTAATTATTGTAATAAAATGATTCCCCAAGAAACTCAATTTTTTTTGATTTCTATGTTTTATGGAAACACAATGTTTTCAATAAGTAATATTATTATTTTCTATAGATGATAAATATATCTTTCATGTGTTTGTAAGTATTCATGAAAAAATGGTTTATTTTCTAATTTTTATGTCCCCTCCAATGATTTTTTTTCCTATCCCATGTTTTAAAAATGATTTCCCCAGGGATTAAGGATGGGTAATGGAAAAGAAGAATCCTAGATGAATGTTATGAGGAAAATTCATGAAAAAAAATTATATTTATTTTAAAGGATTTTGTTTTATGGAAAAAATGGATACATAGTATAAGTGTCCTTTTGAAATGTATTGGATTATAAAGTCATATTTAGAACTATTTCTCTAAATTTCTACACCAAAAAGTTCTTTTGGAATGAATGAAACATATTTCTAGTCTGATGCCCTAAGAATATGTAATGATTATGGAAATTTCCTTACAATTAGCACTTATATAATATGGATAAACATGTTGAGAATATTAATATGTATGTGTTGGTCTATAACGAATTCTAGAATAATTTTAAATAAAAGATGAATTTTGTTCCCTTTTATAAATGGGAGGAAAATTTTTCATCGAATTTATAAAAGTATGAAGTTAATATTTATTATTTTTCATTAATATAATGGACCAAATTAGAATAATTAAAATATAATATGAGGATGAGTTTAAATACAATAATTAAATAAAACATAGAAATTTTATGTTATTTTATCACCCATATCTATTTTTGTAACCCACATTAACTCTTTTGATGATTACTACAATATTAATGTTTTCAATAATTTAATGGCCTTGCATATTACCATAAGAGTAAAAAAGACCTATAAATAAACAATGGTTGATGATTTACTTCTTATGCCATTATAATGGCCAACTGTGGGATTTTATAAATATTAAATAATTTAATGAAATATTATATATTATAAAATATCATTATTGAAATTGTCACATTATTCAATTAATCTGTCTCGAAATACATCAATAAAAATATAGATTTCACATTTAATCATCTCACACATCCATTTAATGTCATATGTAACTATAACATTATTTTAACATTATAATTCTTCCAATTTTCATTAAATTTATTAATTTTTAAATTATTTATTATATTTTTATATGAAATGAATAAATATTTTATATGTGTTGTGTTATCATTTAGGGAAACTATTCAATCACTAAAAATAAAAAAAAAAATTGGATAAAAAATTGGCATAGATATCATATGAACACTTAATATAGAAAATAACCTTTTTTTATCCTAACAGATTGAATATAATATATACTAAAAGTACAAGAATGATATTTTTTACATTATGCTTTAAGTATATATTATAGTGGTCAAAATCAATGATAAATAGAAAAAAATGTAATATTTGGAATGTTTAGCTGATTATGATTGATTTCTATTAATGAATTAAAATAAAAGAAGTTTTTTGGATATATTATTCACACATTATCACAATTTTATTATTTTCAATTACATTAATTTCCCTTAATTCAGATATTGAATTTTACCACGATTACTATTAATAATATATAAAATTAAAAAGGAACCATTTACCAAATTTTATTAACATTATTCTAAATATGAAATCAATATTATTATATTAAATTCAAATTTTTTAGATATATAAATATAAAAATCAACGAATTAAATGTAATGAGAAAACCGTTTTATATAAAAATAACTTTTTATGAATAAAAATAGAGTAATGTAAAAATGATATAGAATTATGATCAAAGTGTAAACAAAATGTATTGTTTATAAATTTTAAAAAAAATCCAAAAATTTAATAGATCCTTTTAAATTATGAGTTCTAAATAAAACAAATGAAATCCTTAAAAAATGTTATTTATTTTTTCATTAAAAAAGCAAGTCATTCATGTAAAATATGAACAATTCATAATATTCTCATTATGAAATGATGAATTAAAAAATGTTATAATAATAATATTTTAATAGTGTTTTATTTTTCTTTTATTTTCGGTGTCTCATGTAGATCAATATAATAAAGAATTTATTAATATAAAAATATATCATAAAACCTTGGGATGTTAAATTCTACCCTATTATAGGAATTGTTCCATAAAAATTCTATCACATCATTAAAAACGTAAGGATAAATTTACCTCATAAAATTAATAATATCCCATGTAGATTATTTATACTAATGGTCACACAATAAATATTTTACCTACTGAGTGGTCTTGTTATATAAAACATTCTTTTAATGATATAGAATTTATTTTTAGTGTTCTTCATAAGAAGAGCTTGCATAAAAAGTACAACCTTTTTTATTATTGAATGATTTGGTATGTACTTAAATTGTAGAGATACATGGAAGGAATAATGAACATTGGAGTGATTAGGTATAGTTTTCCAGCAAAATGGTAAAATCCAGATACAATCAATAATTTCATAGGGACTGATATATCAAGAGATAATATTTTATTTTTTTCAATATCTCATTACATTCTTCCATGTAGGTATTCATAGGAATACATTGTTAAAAAAATATCAAAATTATAGATCTATCTATCAATCATGACCATATCATTTCTCAGCTATGAGATTCCTATATTTTTTTTTGAATTAATATAAAATTCTCATACATTTCCAATACTAGGTTTTTTCACCATAGTATTAATTCTTTATTTTTAACCCTCCAATATAGAGTTCTACACTATCTTTTATATAGTGATTTCTAAGGATCCGTCTAAATTATTGAGGAGAATATATTTTGTAATAAACTTCTATCATTGAATGGTTTTGATCCCAAATCCTTTGAAATATCTACACTAATCCCTCAAAAATATCTTCTAATTTTTAATAGACCTCTAAGGGTACCCATATATCTATGAATGATAAGATGTTTTAAAACTCACCACTATATTTAGATTATGTTGAGGGATTTTATATAACACTAAGATAAAAAACCATATCAAAAATGATTTACAATGGTAGTACATGAAATCTCACATCTTTTTTAATGTATAACATTCTAAGTTAAACAAGAGATAAATCAGACCTAATAACCATTAAATGTACTAGTTTCATAGTGTGATTAACTATAAACCAAATAGAATTGTTCTATTTAGATGATATCAGAAGTCTAAAAACGAAATCCTTGGTAATATTTTTCCATTTTCATTTTGGTATGTGTTATGGTCTTAAAATAACATTTTATTATTTCACTCTACCTTAACATTATGGAACCCCTAGCTTCAGGATACATGTGTTATAATATCATGTTTTCATGTTATGAAATTTTAAATATTCTTATCGATATCTACACATAATTTTAATTCTAATATTAATTTAATATAATATTGATGGGCCTCATATAATAGATCTTTTGTTTTCAGAATTTATTATAATTATATTCAGTTCGTATAACATATTATTATAGTATGACCATAGTTAAAATATGGAATATATCTCACCTAAATTTATAATTCACCATCTTCATTCCATGCCTTTAATGTTCTATCACGTATGGATGGCTGAAGAATCATTGGATAGAGATAGGATATGCACCATTTCATATAGATTTTAGTATTGATATTCTTCACATACTTAAATATTAGATCTCTTAAATTCCTCAATATGAAAAATATAGCATGATATTTTTGTCTCGATGAATTTTAAAGGTGGTTTCCTTCCATGGTTGGTAATATATTAAGAATTCATACTATTTGATCAACTACAACTTTAATCAATTATTCATATACAACTCATTCTATGTAAATATATATACTTCATGAATTAATGATTAGTATATATATCACACCACTTAATATATATATATAATTCATCCATATCATCAATGAAAAATTACAACTATCTACTCGACATTATTAGTGGGGTAAATTTTACAATGAATTTTTAATTGATGAGAGGAATATGTTATCACTAAGCTATTATACATGAGGAAATATCCCAATCCCTTATTTAATGAATAACTATTGACCCCAATCCCTTATCCACTATAGTATAGTGTATGAAAATACCTAGTAACCAAACATATATACACTTCCTTGTAATTATCCTAAAATTCATTTTTACTTAGGAACAAATCACCCTTCCCTGTCAATTTTTTGAGTTGATTAGATAATAATTATTAATGTCTCACAATGTTTTGATAGTAGATTTATATCCAAAAAAAGATATTGATCTCAATTATTGTGATTGGAGTACATGATTTTTTATTAAGTTATTTCATTTAAGTATACACTGATATGCCCTAAAATGATATTATATTACCCAATAACGGATCTTATTATACCAAAAAATTAGTTTTAGTAAATATGGAATATATCCTCTCCTTAGATCATCTGCACAATTCAAAAATATTCTTCTTTCTCTCCCTTGATCATTGAAAATATTTGAATAATTTCAATAATGACTACTAAAAATTTATCATTTAAATCATAAATTACACTATCCCATAAATACATAAATATAATTGAATCATTGAAATGTATAAAATGAATTATTATAAATTCATAGTTTTGGGACCACATAAGGAAGGATCCCATGGGTATATACTTATTTACCCTTTGTGGATAATATTCCAATCTAAAAGAAATATTAAAAAAATATGTAGGTCCTTATAATTTATTAAATACATTTTAGATAATTAGTAGAGGAAATTTGTTCATAAAAGCTATTTTATTAAGTTCCCAATAATCAAATTAAATACCCATTTACCCATCATTCTTCTTAAAAAAAGAACATGTACATAGATAGTGATGCATACTGAATAATAAATACCTTATCATGATTCTATTGGAATTTACTCTTCAATACATGAAACATAATAATGTTCATTCTATATGGTGTCTCTATAATATGTTTATCTCCCTATAGGAGTTCTATTTAAGACACAATTTCATGATCTGATGGAAGACTAAGAAAATATTCAATAAAGACATCAACTGAATAATCTATAATAGGTATATCCTCAATGTTCTGTTTCTCTAGAACCACTGGGGATAAATATACCCCATTAATAGATTTGGAGAGTCAAATGATAGATGTAATATTCATTTAGAGTTTAGGTTCATCCTTATAGAAATATGTTATCATAGGTTGATTCAGAATATTGAATGTAAGTTCTATTCCTTGATAGTTTATATGAGATTTATACTAAGAGGTCCAATCTATTCTAATGAATACATTAAATTCATCTATTGGAGGAACAAAAATATATGGAATAAGAACACTACAACAAATTTCTATCACAGATGATCTAGAAACATGACATGTAATCACTATACCATTAAGGGTTTCCACTTCAAAATCAACAGCTAACAATTCATAGGGTGATGTGATACCAATAGAAACGTCATAAGGTAAATATTAGTGTCTAGAACCTATATAATAAAATATTTTTTCTTCATTAGTGGATGATAAGTTTACCATTCACCACACCACTCGGAACTTCCTCATCTGTTTTATTACATCCAAATGAATATCCTTATCCCCTTGGGTTATTCTATGTTATGTTCCCTTAATAATGTATTCATAGGTTTAAAAATTTTCCAATCTTTTTATATTTAAAACACTTGATAATGATGGGTTCATTCGTGTAACGGCCCAAACATTCATTAATGGAAATACCTCTTGATCTAAATAAATATATCGTTATTTACAATGTTTATATAAAATTTCAACTTATTTGGTTATATATTTTTGGATTTTAAAATAAATTTATGAATTTGTACTTTTGTTAATATAGTCATTGAACAGTGATTACATTATTAGTATAAATATAGGTCTTTAACAAATCCAATTTACTCAGGCAAAGGTAGCGATGACCTCCTCAAGTAGATGTGGCCAATACAAAACCCATTTGTCAGAGCTCGGAAAGGAGGTTGCGTGTTTGGGGTTTCCTCTTGACCAATCACAAGCTGAGCATGAATATGTTAAGCTCGAGTAGAACCGACTACAAGAGAAATGAAAGTTGATAGAGATTACCACCTGATCAATGTTATACGAGCCACCCCAAGAGTCTGTCACCATCGCACACCTTACCCTTCGTTATTATGTGGGTGTTATAAGGGGTTATGTAATAAGACATAACCACTATGTTCATGTACATTATTTTTGTATATAATAATGAATATACCTTCATTTTATTATGGTTACATTGTAGATGGTTTTTAAAGCACAAATATTAATTTTAGGTAATATTCAACTAAGAAATCTATTTTGATGAATTAATGGATTTTTGAAATAAATAATATTTTTATAATTTATTATTATTATTAAATTAATATTTATTAAATATAAATTTTTGTATAATTTTATGAATGCAATCATAATTTTTATTACTGGTTGAAAGCCATTTTTTTCAAAACCCGTGAATTTTCGGTAAATGTCTGTTTTTGGTTTAAAAGTGAAAATTAACATATTTAGAAAATTATTTAGAGAAAATAAATAATATTTCTGGAATCAGGATGTCGAAATTATCCAACAGTGACATTTTCATAATTTTCTGAGACAGTCAAAATATTTTGTTAAAATTTAAATACCGTTTAAATATATAAAGTGTTTTATAACATCATAATGACCCAATAGTGATGAAATAAAATAATATAGGCCTTATGTTCGGCCAGTATATTTTTTACCATTAAAATAAATTTCTTTTGGGGTTTTTTTTACTTTCGTTACAAAGAATTAATGGACCCTTCAAGGCTTATTAAACATCTTATCTTTTTAAATTGATTTCCTTGGCAGTGTGACTCCCCTCCAAATTAGCAACCCCATTATTTTAAGAAGTTCGGACTTTGTCCTTATAAAATATTATTTTCCACTTCCCTTTTCCAAAAAACGTGGGCTCTTTTTTGGTTTGTATTTGTTTAATATGAGGTGTCCCAAACCTAAATAATAAATAATTCTCTCACCATTCCTATAAAAACCCACCCAAACTCCGACTTCCTCCTCACTCAAAGCCTTTAAAGATCATACAACCTATTCCCACTTCTCTCTAGAATCCCCCCAAGGTGCCCTGAGCTCCCAATAATCCTCTCTCAATCGTCTCTCAATCCTTTGGAATCCACTTCCATGTAACGGGTTTTCCTCCTTTCCCATTTTGTCAATTTTTTTTAATATTGTTATGCCCTTTTAATTTCATTTATAAATGTTGGGGTATAGTTTCAAACCTCTCCCATATTGACCTATTTATGTTTGAATTATGGGAGGCCACTTTCTCTCTCATTAAATTCCTCCCATGTACACCCATTACTATGCCGAAATTCCAAAAGAAATTTCTCTCTCTTCTTTTACATTCATGAAATTCTTTTGTATCGTGACTCTAAATTCCATTTCAATTATGGGGTCATCTATATATATGACCCCCTTACTGTTAATTTCATGTAAATATGATGAGACACCCTTTCTCTATCATCAACCATTTTTATGAAATCTTACGGCACGCCATCACGCTACTGAAATTGCACCGTTTTTCTAAGCCTATGTCATTGTGTAGTGAATACCATACCCATTTATCTATCAAGGGTATTCACCTTTATGCACGTTTACTTATTTATTATAAAGTTAAATGTTTTAATTCCACATTCCTTTATCGTGGAATAAATTATTATGTAATATTAATCCATGTTATATGATCCATTTGGCACACTTATGCATTAAATTAAATGTTTAAGAAAGTTGTTCCCTTATAGATCTCCAACGCATTTAGTTAAGAATAGTATCACGATACGTCATCTACAATGGGTTTTCACTCATGCTAATTCATGTGAAATGAGGTTTTACTCATGCTTCATGTGCAATTGGTATTTACTCATGCTCCATGTGCAATGAGCCTTTGATCATGCTAATTAAATGTTAAGAGTTGTTACTAAATTTCCATGTTATGATTATCATGATTTACCATGCATTTATTATTATAATTATCTTGTGCTCTATTGATATTCCTATTGTCTCACATGTATTGTATTCCTCATGTTATTCCATGATTATTGCCTTACTATGCATTATAGCTCACCCTTTTCTTATGTATGTCCTTAGGTTATCCCATGCAATGCTATGTATGAAGGAATGTAGTGGTCATGTGTAGAAGTTTTCAATAATGAAATTGTATTTCATGTTTTAAGTTGTTATGTAATGATCCTATTCCACAAAGACACTATACCTCTCGATATTCTATAAATTATCAAGTGATATTTATGCAATCAATTTTTTTTAATTGTGTAATAAAAGAACAGGGTTGTAATAGATGGTATAAGAGGATAGGTTTAGTTTTTTTTGGGATTAGGATTCGAAAACCCTAGTGTAGAATTAGAGACGAGACTATGTATAATAAAATCCTCCCTATGTTTTGGTGAGTATTGAGTAAGTGGTTTATCGAGAAAATAAATCCCTTTCTGGATATGAGCTGGTAGAGGTGGTTATGGCACAGATGTATCCTAGGGGTAAAACTCGAAAACACCACATTGAGCTAGTCCCAAATGTGAAATAGTGCAAAAAAATGGGTGTTGATTTACTCTTGGTTACGACAGTCCCTGGGGATACGTATTGGTAAATTCACAAGCTTAGTATGAACCATTATTAAGGTACAAACAAAATTCCCTAAGAATATATGTTATAAAGTAGATCATGGATTACATAGACTAAAGCCAATAGATTCGCATGTTAAGGAAATAAAATTTATTTATAATTCATTAGTTTTCTCCCTGTATTACCCATTATCTGTTACCCCAAACTTTCCTTTTATTCTAGAAAATGGCCGGTAATAGGAGGACTCGGTCTAAAAACTGATATGAAGATCAATGTGATGACTGTACTAATGAGATACCCAATCCAATGGGAGCGTGAATCATGGACTTTGTAATGATTATCTCATAGATAACTAAAACACTGAATAGAAACATGGGTCACAAGAGACATTCAACCCCCCTAAGAAATAAAAAGTCACTATCAAGATCTTCATGAGACAAAGTCCTCCAACTTTAAATGGATCATTCGATCCCTCAATCGCTGAATAACGATTCAACAACATTAAAATGATATTCTCAATTGTTCAATGTTCTGAACAAGATAAGGTTCTCTTGGATGCTTATCTTATGGAGGGTGAAGCTAATTAATGGTGGGTGTTGATAAAAAATATGAATCCTAAGGAGGAGATTGAGGCGTTGGAATGGAAGGATTTCCAGAAGATGTTTTTCGATAAATATTTAACATGAACACTCTGGGATAATATGGAGATTGACTTCCTGGACCTAAAAAAAAAGACAAACAATATGTTGGAGCATACGAATCAAACATCACAAGGATTGTACGATACATTTCTAGGTTTTTTGTTACCCCTAAATGAAAGGATGACCGCTTCTTTGGTGGGTTGAAACCTAACCTGTGGAAAGTGATAGCAATCTATGACTTCGAAAGCTATGAGGAAATTGTCTGATGTGTCCTCAAGGATGAAATGGAGAATAGATAATCTCAGGGGTATCATGGGGATAAGAATTTTAAGGTGGAATTAAATGATGAAGGTCCGATGGATAAATCCAGCGGTACTAAGAAGATCCAGCACCCCACTTGCCATTGGTGTGGAATGAAGCACCTTGGAAATTGCCTGAAGGGTATGAGAAAATGCTTTAGGGGTGGAAGAGAAGGGAACCTAGCTGTTAACTGTTGGAAAGATATAACCTCGGCTGTGATAGAGGAGAGGAATGATCCATCCAAAACTCAATGCAGGGTTCATTGTTACAACTACAATGAACCACAACATCTTGCAAATCAGTTCCCTAAGCCAAGGGTTTTTGGAGGCAACCAACAACCTCCAAGGAATCAAGCGATAGCTTTTTCCATCACAACTGTCGAAGTGAACCCTGAAAATGAAGTGTTGATAAGTATACAAGTTATTCATTCATCAATGGAGAATTTACTTTTTTATTCTGGTTTATGCATTGTTTTATATATCAAAAGTTTAGTATAATAATCCTAGCACCATAACAAATCATGGAAGTGAAGATGTTAGTGAGTACGGAAAATGGAGAAATCATTGCATCCCATGAATATAACTCCTCCTCTATAATAATCTGGATATTAAACATCTCTGTGAACATTGTTATACTCCCTCTGGTAGAATTTGATGCAATTCTTGGCATGTATTGTCTTTCCTTATATAGAGCCAACATAAATTCCCATGAGAGGGAAATCACTCTACATGTGAAGAATTGACCCCCAATTCTTTACAAGTGCAAGGAGGAAGATGAATCTTCTTTAACTCCATCATCTCAAGTGTGGATGTTACTTCCCTATGAGTACGCATATCTGAATTATATAATGAGTCTAAGGAGGAAACCATCATAAAGCACATGACTATTGTGAAGGAATTCACTAGAGTGTTTCCCGAGGAATTGCCTAGTCTTCCTCCTAGAAGAGATGTTGAATTCTCAATTGATATTATACTTGGGGAATTTACAGTATCCAAAACACTATATAGAATGGTTTTTGTAGATATCTAAGATATGAAGAAACAACTACAGGATAATCTGAATAAAGGGTTTATATGCCCCAAGTTCTTTACCATAGGGTGCACCAGTCTTCTTCGTCCAAAAGAAGGATGGGTGAATGCTCCTTTGCATTGATTATCGTGAGGTTCAAAAAATTCATGGTAAAGAACAAGTATCCTCTCCCATGAATTTATGACTTGTTCGATCAGCTATGTGGAGCTCAATACATCTCCAAGGTGGATTTGCGGTCAGGATATTATCAAGTAAGGGTGAAGAAGGAAGATATCCCAAAGAATGCTTTTCTTATAAGATACGGGAACCATGAATTCATAGTAAAGCCTTTTGGACTCCGTAATTCTCCAGAAATCATCATGGACATGATGAGTAGTGTCTTTTGATATTACCTTGAAAATTTTTAGGTAGTCTTTATAGATGATATTTTGATATACTCCAAAACAAAGGAGGACCATGAGGAGTTTCTAATAACTATACTAGAGACCTTGAAGAATGAGAAGCTCTATACAAAGTACTGTAAGTGTGTGTTCTGGATGAAGGAGGTCTCATTATTGGTCCAAATCAATACAAGCAATTTGATATCTACGAATCTCTCTAAAATAGATGCAATTGAGGGATGGACAAGGCCAACATTAGTAATATATATCCATAGCTTCTTAGGGTTAGCTGGATATTATCGATGATTTGTGATTAATTTTCAATGATTGTACAACCATCTTACAAGGATAACTCAGATGGGAGTAAAGTTTTCTTGGAGTGATGAAAATGAAGAAATCTTCAAGGAGTTGAAAAGGAGGCTTATCAATGAATCTATTCTCACTTTACCCACAAGTAGATAACTTTTTGTGGTATTTAGTGATGCTTCAATGTAGGGACTGGGATGTGTTTTGATAAAAAATGACAATGTAATTGCCTATGCTTCAAGGAAACTGAAAGTTGATGAACAAAAATATCCAACACATGACCTTGAGTTGGCTGTAGTGATCTTCTCTTTGAAAATTTGGCGGCATTATCTCATTGGGGATAAGTGTGAAATATATTCGGAAAAAAATGTAGAGACCCGAAGCTTGACGTACATGGACATTAAATTACTTTTGTGGAATACATAGTACATAACAAAAACACACACACAAGGAACGTAATAGTTTAGTGTCTTTCGAAACTTATAATATAATCTTCTAATTGTGGTGAAAGATCTTAAACATCTCCCATAAAGATCTTCTTTTTTTCTAAACCTAAATACATTCTTTATGTCCTAGGGAAAAGAAAACATAAAAGGGTGAGCTCAAATTATCAGTAAGGGTAAACAAAAGAAATATCAATCACTTCATATTCATAAGAACATATCTTTTGGAAATCTTAACCTACAAAAGAGATCATAATTTCATAAATGGGATAAATCATAATAGTGAAATGTAATCCCAATAATCATAACTTAAAACATGAAACATTGTGGCATACACACATAATCATAGAGAATCATTTCTTATTAGTCAAGACTCATTTCCAAGACTATCTTACTAGACAATGTCCCTTTCTGAACCGAGTTCACTCCTCGTTACAGTCCTGTTTCACTGAACCGGTATAACCTACCGTTCCAGCCATGTCTATCTCATGATATATAAAATATTTACCCAATTCATTGGAGGGAGATATAGGTACCACCCATCTCATAATGATACCATTGTTATGTGTGCCACAAAATCATAAATCATACATCATTTCATAACCCATGTAATAAAAATGGGATTCTTAAACATTGTGACATCATAAAAAAATTCATATATGATAAATGAATTCATAAAAATAATTCCATCACAACATAATAAAATCAATGTAATAATAGGGATAGAAACAGAACCCTATATTATCTTAGATGGAAAATAATTTTGATATAACGCATGAACTCCATTCTTGAGGAAAATATCTTTTCTACATCAAAAACATTTTCCTTTCTTAACATGTCATACAATTTTAAACTAAAAGAAGTTGATTAAAAATAAACATGAAAACTTGTAAAGGATCCTTCTTGGATATAATGTTTTAAAAATCCATTCATGCTGTATAAGTTAAAAAAACATTCTTCTCGTACTTTTTTTGGAAAAGTCAAAAAGTACCTCGTACGAAAAACGACAAAAGATTCCTTTCATATCTTTTACTAAAAACTCACCGAAGGGTAAAATTGGATTTAAACAATTGTAGGTGGATGGAAATAATATTACATATTGAGGAATCATGGATGTGGATGATAAAATACACCATAGTAAATTTCAAAGTATAAACAATCTCGGATAAAAATGAGATTGTGATATTTATCCCTTACCTTTGGTATGATTTTATTCATAAGTGTCCAAAACTCCAGTATAATTATTTAAATAATTCCATTGACTTATTCCAGAATCATACTAAATATTATGATATCATATATGGTTCACTTATGACTTTATTTTACCCGTTTTTTTGTAAATTCCATGTTAAAGAGCATTTTGGGTAAAATCGTTTCATTTGTCGTCTGTGTTTTGACTTGTAATTATTCATATGATTACTTAGATCATGATTACATAATTAAATAATATAAAACATGATTTATATATATTATATATTCATAATATACATATATATAATAGATCAGTAAATAGAAATAAATACACTGTGCATGGAGACGGTAGGTCGTACGTACGCATGAACACTGTTTTCGTTTCCTTATTGAGTTGAATGGAATTAAGTAGATGACATACATATATATACATATAAATCCAGTATCATTATTTTGTCATATATTTCATGATTAATTATTTTATATACTTTATAATCATTCATTAATGGTTAACGTGGAGAATGAATCTAATCGCGTCGTGGAGACGGTAGTCCGTACGTACGCACGAGCGATGATATCATTAGCATGATCGTGGAATTGTATTGGAGTGTATGTATACTATTTCAGAATTAATATCACTTTAAAATAATCACATATAGTTATTTTTAACACCATTATACCCATCAAAGTAAGGTGGTGGTGGAAAATAGATTACACCACGGCGTGGAGACGGTATTCCGTACGTACGCACGCGCGGTGATTTCATTTTCCATAGGATGGATAGATGGTGAAATAGGGTTGTTTCATAATTATAATAACATATCAGTATATGAGTGATACTGATGTTATTACTTCATGATGGAACAACTAAAGAAGAAGATGTGGAAGAAGAAATAGTGATGAAAGAATCGGTAATGGGCATTACCTCTTCTTTGAAGGGCTTCTTTGAGACCTTTTTTTAGGGCACTAAAATTGGTCTTTGAAGAAGACCAGGACCTATGGGATGTCTCTAGGGAATTGGAGAGAAGAAATTGGCAGGGTTTGGCCGAGATTTAAGGCTCAAAGTGGTGTGGGGAAAGGGGGAGGAGGTGCCCTTTTATAAGGGAGGAGAGGGGCTCCTTTGGAAAAACTAAAAATATTATTTTATTATAAAGTCGTGTTCAGTTTTAAATAGCTCCAAATTGATTTATTTCTAAGATAAGGTGGGGATGGGACGAAATCCTCTCATCCAATAGAATTTAGACAAGTTTAGGTTCCTATTTTTACCTTATCATTTAGATTTAACATTAAGTTAAATAATTTTACTTTTACCGTGTCTTCTTGTGTTCTTATACTATAAGATTAATAAACTTACTATATCAAGCCAAAAGAACCCCAAGTTATTTATTATTAATATATATAACCTTATCTACGACATTTGGCCGAACCTTAGATTTTTATGAATAAAATAACAATTAAAAATATAATATTTGTTTTAAAAACTATTTTATGTCAGTTTTGACACAATTTAGTAATTTATTTTTGTGAAAATCATAACTGGAGGATTAGTTCGAACCAAGTTAATTAAATCAATACTAACATGTTATATTAACCTATAAAATTAGTGTAATTCATAAAAAGTCTCAAGTTACATTTATTTGGATATGTATAACATCAATTATGTCAATATTTCATTAATAAGATTTTTATTGCATCATCGTTGTGTCGTAAATAAATTAAATTTTTTAATGTCTAAAAATTACAAATAAAATACATTTATGTAGGAAATATTTTTATCTTTCTAATGAATATTTATAGTCGAATTTATCTTATGTATAACCCCATATTAAAAATGATTTACTTATTAAACATTGATTTTAACTATTTTAACTCTTCTTTAAATAAATTAATAATAAATATCCTAATCTAATCCAAGTGGGACTAAATGGTCATATTTTATTCATAAGGTTTTTTTTGGTCGAATTACACTTATCCAATAAAATTATGACATGTGTTAAGTTAATAATAATATCATTTTTACCCTTAATTACCCTATTTACTTTTAAGCGTGGTAAAACAAAGTAAGAAGTTAATATTCACCAAAAATTATTTTCATCTCATTGAACAACATTTTAGTCCTTGATATTAACCATGTCTCTCGGATTTTCGGAATTCCACTCACAGAAGTGGTAAAATTAAGTTTTATGAAGAATTCAGTTTTTTTAACTACCACTTAATGGTTTCACTATTAATCAAAAATTGAAAGTTTTCAGAAAAATACCATAATTTTACCCTAGGCTAATTTCGATATTCCGAATCCAAAAATGAAGTCCTTTTTGAAAAATAAAATTTAAAAAATTTCAAAAAGTGGTTATTACTATTCATAACGGCAAGTTTTCATAATATTTTAATAGCATATCGTTGTTTAGTGAAACTCGGTATTGCGTACTACACATGCTATCGAGGATGGTCGCAATTGCGTGTAATGAAAGGCATGTAAAGGATGAATGTTATGCAAGCTCCTTTTGGTGTAGCGTACAACACAAGACATTAATGAAATTAAAAGGAATATTTTTCATAAAATCTCAGGGTGTTACATTCTACCCCCCTTAAAATGAATTTCACCCTCGAAATTCGTCGGGGTTATAAATGGTTTACTATTCGAAAGTTTCTTTAATAGAAACCCACATCGTAAAAAGGAATACCAAAACCAATCTTTAAAAACAGAAGTATGAAATCTAACGGTTACCCAAATAAACTAATCACTGGGTTTCCACATAGGTGAAAATATGGATATTGAAGAGAAATATAACCATCATGTTCTGATGGAGAGTGGTAGAGAACATGGCTATGGAAAATCCAGCAATCACAAAGCCATAAATTTGTGACGATCTAAGGTACCGTCTGATTCATCAGATATAAGAGCACTAGGACAACATTTTTGGTTTTCAAGATCATTTCCCTAAAGTTGATGAAATTGGAATTAGAATAAATACTTTCATGATTTTGGTATAGTCTCACCGTTTGTCGTTCTTTGGATAATTTCCACTTCATCTCTTAAAGAAATGAAGTTGAATTTGTCATTCGTGATGTGTTAGCAGATCAGGTGATTGAATGATGGGTCATTCCATCTTTCTCAAACAAAAGGTTGGAAAATTTATCAAAAAATACATAAGTCCATCTATAGTGAGATTAATCATATATTGTTCCTAAAATAGACTTATACTTCATATATCATACTGCTTAATATAATAAAACTAGTTTCTACTAAACAGGGACTTCCTGTAGGCCAGTGGTAGGCGATAAAGGCCAGTCACACTTCGGTTGTGGGTTCGATTCCCACAGCCTTGTCTGACGTGATCGGCTGTTGCCCATCCTGCAGGTTGTCCTTTTTCTAAATCTATATTACTATAACATCCCATCAACCATATCAAAAATGTTTTATCCTTAAACAATACTAACTTATGTCCAACATAATCCATTCCAATCTTTAGGCTTATCTAAAATACTTCGGTCCAAGCTCATAGTATAATGAAAATGATCATGTGAATGCCATCATTTATCCCCCATATATCATAAGATATATCTTGTTGGTCAAGTTACAAACATGTGAATAACATAATCATGTATTCTCTTAAAGAATGAATATCCATTGAACCTTAGTGAAAACATGAATGTAGTTAAAAGTTAACACTTTCCACATACCAAAATCCTAATAATTCTATATCCTCAAACCATGATATCACATAGTCTTTATATCAATCATGAGCTCATGAATACTATCAAACATATTAGATTCTCTTTATCCCTTCATTATGTGCATATCATCTTCTTTCCAAAAATATTTCAATCACTTTTCATGGATACCGATGCCATAAAATTATTGAAAACCACAATAGACCAAAACATAAATATTCCAACATTTAACGATACTATATACAACATTATTCTGGAATCCCATTACATAAACACTTAATCATTCCACCACATCATTGCCATATTCAACGTCGCCAATGGTGATCGCATGTGACTTCCCTTTGTCCTTTGCCTTAAGTGGTTGCTCACGTCGATCATCACTAACCTTTGGATTAGGGAATTTATTAGCATAATGCCCCATTTACTTGCACTTCAAGCATTGAAGTGCAGTAGGTTCATTCTTTGTATCCCTTCCTTTGTTTGCATCATTAAGCATCTTCTTCCCATCATTGCGGCATTCAAATGCCCGATGACCTTCTTTTACACATTTGAAACATTTACTTATCCCTATAAGAAAATCTCGACCATGCTTCTTTCCACACTTTGAGCATAAGGGAACATTCATCTTCTTTTCACCATTATTCTGAGATTTCTCCTTGAACTCCATCTTTCATTTCTTGTCAAAACTATGAGATTGATAAGTAACACCAACTTCCATTTCTACCCTGATAACACAACGCACAATTTCTTCATAGCTACTGAAGTCTCTTATAGCTAATGCCCTTCGAAGATTTGGTTTTAAGCCACTGAAGAATCGATCAACTTTACTTTCAGGTTGGATGATAAATCCAGATGCATACCTTGCAAGCCTTGTAAAATTCGCTTCATATATACCAACCGATTCATCATCCTTTTGCTTTAGTTCAAGAAACTCCTTCTCCATATTTGTTCTAAGAATACGAGGGAAGTACTTATTGAAAAATAAGTTCTTAAACTCGTCCCATTCCATGGACTCAATTTCATCTCTTTGCCTTGTATTCTTGAAAAGATTCCACCATTGATCAGCTTCCCCTTCCAAACGATATACTGCTAAGATGACTTTTTCATGTTCAGAACATTGAAGAACTGAAAATATCTTTTCAGTGGTACCGATCCATTGTTCAGCAACAAGTGGATCAGAAGACCCACTGAAAGAAGGTGGAAGTTGCCTCATGAAGGACTCAATATAATATTGTTCCCTTCTCTGCTCATTTGGAAGTCTAGAATGATTCATAGCTTGTTTAAGTATAGAAATATGATTTTTCACTCCATATCCCATAACATTTGTTTGTTAAGGAGAACAATCATTGCATTGTCCTTTACATTGATCAACACGGTTCCTTCAGGTTCCAGCCATCGTCTAAAACCCCAAAAGAATAGTGTGAGAGGCAAAAATCATGCTAGGGAAAACAACACAATAAAGGAGGAGTACCTTCAATATCTAACATTTTGGGTTACCGTAATTCTAGTACTATAAACTATACTTATACTTAACCTTAGGGACATCTCTAGACATACATTAGAAATATCTCTAGGGATCTCACTAAAGTTCTCGCATCCTAGTTTCCAAAGGTTGACTAAACCTTTCCTCTGATACCAAATGTAGAGACCCAAAGCTTGACGTACATGGACATTACATTACTTTTGCAGAATACTTAGTACATAACAAAAACACACACACAAGGACCGTAATAGTTTAGTGTCTATGGAAACTCGGAATATAATCTTCTAATCGTGGTGAAAGATCTTACACATCTCCCATAAAGATCTTCTTTTTTTCTAAACCTAAATCCTTCATTTATGTCCTGGGGAAAAGAAAACATAAAAGGGTGAGCTCAAATGCTCAGTAAGGGTAAACAAAAGAAATATCAATCACATCATATTCATAAGAACTTATCTATTGGAAATCATAACATGAAAAAGAGATCATAATTTCATAACATGGGATAAATCATAGTAGTGAAATGTAATCCCAATAATAATAACATAAAACATGAAAATTTGTGGCATACACACATAATCATAGTGAATCATTTCTTATTAGTCAAGACTCATTACCAAGACTATCTTAGTGGACAAAGTCCCTTTCTAAACCGAGTTCACTCCTCGTTTCAGTCCTGTTTCACTGAACCGGTATAACCTATCGTTCCAGCCATGTCTATCTCATGAGATATAAAATCTTTACCCAATGGATTGGAGGGAGATATAGGTCCCACCCATCTCATAATGATATCATTCTTATGTGTCCCACAAAATCATAAATCATACATCATTGCATAACCCATGTAATAAAAATGGGATTCTTAAACATTGTGACATCATAAAACAATTCATATAAGATAAATGAATTCATAAAAATAATCCCATCACAACATAATAAAATCAATGTAATAATAGGGATATAAACAGAACCCTATATTATCTTATATGGAAAATAATTTTGATAAAACGCTTGAACTCCATACTTGAGGAAAATATCCTTTCTACATCAAAAACATTTTCCTTTCTTAACATGTCATACAATTTTAAACTAAAAGAAGTTTATTAAAAATAAACAGGAAAACTTGTAAAGTAATATTCTTCGAAATAATGTTTTAAAAATCCATTCATGATGTAAAAGTTAAAAAAACATTCTTCTCATACTTTTGTCAAAAAAGTCAAAAAGTACCTCATACGAAAAACAACAAAAGATTCCTTTCATATATTTTACTAAAAACTCGCCGAAGGGTAAAATTTGATTTAAACAATTGTAGGTGGATGGAAATAATATTACATATTGAGGAAACATTGATGTGGATGATAAAATACACCCTAGTAAATTTCAAAGTATAAACAATCTCGGATAAAAATGAGATTGTGATATTTATCCCTTATCTTAGGTCTGATTTGCTTCGTAAGTCTCCAAACCTCCTGTATAATGATTTAAATAATGTCATTGACTTATTCCAGAAATATACTCATTATTATGATATCATACATGGTTCACTTATGACTTTATTTTACCCATTCTTTTGTAAATTCCATGTTAAAAAGCGTTTTGGGTAAAATCGTTTCATTTGTCGTCCGTGTTTTGACTTGTAATTATTCATATGATTACTTAGATCATGATTACATAACTGTGGAATATAAAACATGATTTATATATAATATATATTCAGAATATACATATATATAATAGATCAGTAAATGGAAAGAAATACACCGTTCATGGAGATGGTAGGTCGTACGTACGCATGAACACTGTTTTCGTTTCCTTATTGAGTTGAATGGAATTAAGTAGATGAAATAAATATATATACATATAAATACAGTATCATTATTATTTCATATATTTCATGATTACTTATTTTATATACTTTATAATCATTAATGAATGGTTAACGTGGAGAATGAATCTCATCGCATTGCGCAGACGGTAGTCCGTACGTACGCACGAGCGATGATATCATTCTCATGATCGTGGAATTGTATTGGAGTGTATGTATACTATTTAAGAATTAATATAACTTTAAAATAATCACATATAGTTATTTTTTACACAATTATACCCATCCATGTAAGGTGGTGATGGAAAATAGATTACATCACGGCATAGAGACGGTAATCCGTACGTACGCACGTGTGGTGATTTCATATTCCGTAGGATGGATAGATGGTGAAATAGGGTTGTTTCATAATTATAATAACATATAAGTATATGATTTATACTTATGTTATTACTTCATGATGACACAACTAAAGAAGAAGAAGTGGAAGAAGAAATAAAGATGAAAGAATCGGTAATGGGCATTACCTCTTCTTTGAAGCGCTTCTTTGAGACCTCCTTTTAGGGCACTAAAATTGGTCTTTTAAGAATACCAGGACCTCTAGGATGTCTCTAGGGAACTGTAGAGAAGAAATTTTGAGGGGGTGGCCTAGCTTGAAAGCTCAAAGTGGTGTGAGAAAGAGGGGGATGAGGTGCCCTTTTATAAGGGAGGAGAGGGGCTCCTTTGAAAAAACTAAAAATATTATTTTATTATAAAGTCAATTTCGGTTTTAAATAGCTCCAAATTGATTTATTTAGATTCTAAGGTGGGGATGGGTCGAAATCCTCTCATCCAATAGAATTTAGAAAATTTTTGGTTCCTATGTTTACCTTATCATTTTGATTTAACATGAAGTTAAATAATTTTACTTTTACCGTGACTTCTTGTGTTCTTATACTATAAGGTTAATAAACTTACTATATCAAGCCAAAAGAACCCCAAGTTGTTTAGTATTAATATATATATATCTTTATATACGTCATTCGGCCGAACCTTAGATTTTTATGAATAAAATAACAATTAATAATATAATATTTGTTTTAAAAACTATTTTATGTCAGTTTTGACAATATTTAGTAATGTATTTTTTTGAAAATAATAACAGGAGGATTATTTCAAGACAAGTTACTTAAATCAATAATAACATGTCATATTAACCTAGAAAATTATTATAATTAATAAAAAGTCTCAAATTACATTTATTTGGGTATTTATAACATCAATTATGTCAATATTTCATTAATAAGATAATTACTACATCATCGTTGTGTCATAAATAAATTAACTTATTTAATGTCTAAAAATTACAAATAAAATTCCATTATGTAGGAAATATTTTTAGCTTTCTAATGAATATTTATAGTCTAATGTATCTTATGTATAACCCCATATTATAAATTATTTACTTATTAAACTTTGATTTTATCTATTTTAACCCTTCTTTAAATAAATTAATAATAAATGTCCTAATCTAATCCAAGTGGGACTAAATGGTCATATTTTATTCCTAAGGTTTCTTTTGGTCGAATTACACTTATCAAATAGAAATAGTACATGTGTTAAGTTAATAATAATATCATTTTTACCCTTAATTACCCTATTTACTTTTAACCGTGGAAAAACAAGTAAAAAGTTACTATTCACCAAAAATTATTTTCATCTCATTGAACCACATTTTAGTCCTTGATATTAACATTGTCTCTCAGATTTTCTAAATTCCACTCACAGAAGCGGTAAAATTAAGTTTTATGACGAATTCAGTTTTTTTAACTACAACTTAGTGGTTTCACTATTCATCAAAAATTGAAAGTTTTCAGAACAATACCAAAATTTCACCCTAGGCTAATTTCAATATTCCGAATCCAAAAATGAAGTCCATTTTGAAAAATAAAATTTACAAAATTTCAAAAAGTGCTAATTACTATTCATAATGGCTAGTTTTAATAATATTTTAATAGCATATCGTTGTTTAGTGAAACTCGGTATTGCGTACTACACACGCTATCAAAGAAGGTCGTGATTGTGTGTAATGCAAGGCAAGTCAAGGATGCGTTTTGTGCAAGCTCCTTTTGGTGTAGCATACAACACAAGACATTAATGAAATTAAAAAGAATATTTTTCATAAAATCTCGGGGTGTTACATTCTACCCCCCTTAAAATGAATTTCGCCCTCGAAATTCGTCGGGGTTATAAATGGTTTACTATTCGAAAGATTCTTTAATAGAAACTCACATCGTAAAAAGGAATACCAAAAACAATCTTTAAAAAAAAGTATGAAACATAATGGTTACCCAAATAAACTAATCACTGGGTTTCCACATAGGTGAAAATATGGATATGGATGAGAAATCAAACCATCATGTTCTGATGGAGAGTGGTAGAGAACAAGGCTATGGAAAATCCAGCAACCACAAAGCCATAAATTTGTGACGATCTAAGGTACCATCTGATTCATCAGATATAAGAGCACTAGGACAACATTTTTGGTTTTCAAGATCATTTCCCTAAAGTTGATGAAATTGGAATTAGAATAAATACTTTCGTGATTTTGGTATAGTCTCACCGTTTGTCATTATTTGGACAATTTCAACTTCATCTCTTGAAGAAATGAAGTTAAATTTGTCATTCGTGATGTGTTAGCAGATCATGTGATAGAATGATGGGTCATTCCATCTATCTCAAACAAAAGGTTAGAAAAGTTATCAAAAAATACCTAAGTCCATCTATAGTGAGATTAATCATATATAGTTCATAAAATGGATGTATACTTCATATATCATACTGCATAATATAATAAAACTAGTTTCTATTAAACAAAGACTTCCTGTAGGTCAGTGGTAGGCAATAAAGGCCAGTCAAACTTCGGTCGTGGGTTCGATTCCCACAGCCTTGTCCGACGAGATGGGATATCGCCTATCCTGCAGGTTGTCCTTTTTCTAAAGCTATATTACTATAACATCCCATCAAAAATATCAAAAACGTTTTATCCTTAAACTATACTAACTTATGTCCAACATAATCCATTCCAATATTTTGGCTTATCTAAAATACTTCGGTCCAAGCTCATAGTATAAAGAAAATGATCACGTGAATGCCATCATTTATACCCCATATATCATAAGATATATCTTCTTGGTCAAATTACAAACATGTGAATACCATAATCATGTATTCTCTTAAAGAATGAATATCCATTGAACCTTAGAGAAAACATGAATGCAGTTAAAAGTTAACACTTTCCACATACCAAATTCCTAAAAATTCTATATCCTCAAACCATGATATCACTTAGTCTTTATATCAATCATGAGCTCATGAATACTATCAAACCTATTAGATTCTCTTTATCCCTTCATTATGTGCATATCATCTGCTTTCCAAAAATATTTCAATCACTTTTCCTGGTTACCGATGCCATAAAATTATTGAAAACCACAATAGACCAAAACATAAATATTCCAATATTCCACGATACTATAAACAACATTATTCTAGAATCCCATTACATAACCACTTAATCATTCCACCACATCGTTGTCATATTCAACATCGCCAATGGTGATCGCATGTGACTTCCCTTTGTCCTTTACCTTAAGTGGTTGTTCATGTCGATCATCACTTACCCTTGGATTAGGGCTTTTATTATCATAATGCCCCATTTCCTTGCACTTCAAGCATTGAAGTACAGTAGGTTCATTCTGTGTATCCCTTCCTTTGTTTGCATCATTTGTCATCTTCTTCCCATCATTGCGACATTCAAATGCCCGATGACCTTCCATTCCACATTTGAAACATTTACTTATCCCTTTAAGACAATCTCCACCATGCTTTTTTCCACACTTTGAGCATAAGGAAACATTCATCTTCTTTTCACCATTATTTTGAGATTTCTCCTTGAACTCCATCTTTCATTTCTTGTCAAAACTATGAGATGGATTAGTAACACCAAATTTTATTTCTACCTTGATATCACAATGAACAATTTCTTCATAGCTACTGAAGTCTCTTATAGCTAATGCCCTTCAGAGATTTGGTTTTAAGCCACTGAAGAATCGATCAACTTTACTTTCAGGTTGGATGATTAATCTAGATGCATACCTTGAAAGTCTTGTGAAATTCACTTCGTATATACCAACACATTCATCATCATTTTTCTTTAGTTCAAGAAACTCCTTCTCCATATTTGTTCGAAGAATACGAGGGAAGTACTTATTGAAAAATAAGTTCTTAAACTCGTCCCATTCTATGGACTCAATTTCATCTCTTTGCCTTGTATTCTTGATAAGAATCCACCATTGATCAGCTTCACCTTCCAAACGATTTACTGCTAAGATGAATTTTTCATGTTCAGAAAATTGAAGAACTGAAAATATCTTTTCAGTGGTACTGATCCATTTTTCGGCAACAAGTGGATCAGAAGACCCACTGAAAGAAGGTGGACGTTTCCTCATGAAGGACTCAATATAATATTGTTCCCTTATCTGCTCATTTGGAAGTCCAGAATGATTCATAGCTTGTGTAAGTATAGAAAAAAGATTTTTCACTCCATCTCCCATAACATTTGTTTGTTCAGGAGGACAATCATTGCATTGTCCATTACATTGATCAACACGGTTCCTTCGGGTTCCATCCATCGTCTAAAACCCAAAAATATTAGTGTGAGAGGCAAAATCATGATAGGGAAAACGACACAATAAAGGAGGAGTACCTTCAATATCTAACATTTTGGGTTCCCATAATTCTTGTACTATAACCTATACTTATACATAACCTTAGGGACATCCCTAGAAATACATTAGAAATATCTCTAGGGATCTCACTAAAGTTCTCGCATCCTAGTTTCCAAAGGTTGACTAAACCTTTCCTCTGATACCAACTGTAGAGACCCTAATCTTGACGTACATGGACATTACATTACTTTTTCGGAATACTTAGTACATAAAAAAAACACACACAAATGAACCGTAATAGTTTAGTGTTTTTGGAAACTCGGAATATAATCTTCTAATCGTGGTGAAAGATATTCAACATCTCCCATTAAGATATTCTTTTTTCTAAACCTAAATCCTTTATTTATGTCCTGGGGAAAAGAAAACATAAAAGGGTGAGCTCAAATGCTCATTAAGGGTAAACAAAATAAATATCAATCACATAATATTCATAAGAACATATCTTTTGGAAATCTAAACCTGCAAAAGAGTTCATAATTTCATAACATGGGATAAATCATAGTAGTGAAATGTAATCCCAATAATCATAACTTAAAACATGAAACTATGTGGAATACACACATAATCATAGAGAATCATTTCTTATTAGTCAAGACTCATTTCCAAGACTATCTTAGTGGAAAAAGTCCCTTTCCGAACCGAGTTCACTCCTCGTTTCAGTCTTATTTCACTGAACCTGTACAACCTACCGTTCCAGCCATGTCTATCTCATGAGATATAAAATATTTACCCAATTCATTGGAGGGAGATATAGGTCCCACCCATCTCATAATGATACCATTATTATGTGTACCACAAAATCATAAATCATACATCATTGCATAACCCATGTAATAAAAATGGGATTCTTAAACATTGTGACATCATAAAACAATTCATATAAGATAAATGAATTAATAAAAATAATTCCATCACAACATAATAAAATAAATGTAATAATAGGGAAGAAACAGAACCCTATATTATCTTAGATGGAAAATAAATTTGATAAAACGCTTGAACTCGATTCTTCAAGAAAATATCCTGTCTACTTCAAAAAAAATTTCCTTTATTAACATGTCATTCAATTTTAAACTAAAAGATGTTGATTAAAAATAAACTTGAAAACCTGTAAATGAAGCTTCTTGGAAATAATGTTTTAAAAATCCATTAATGCCGTATAAGTTAAAAAAACATTCTTCTCGTACTTTTGTCGGAAAAGTCAAAAATTACCTCGTACGAAAAACGACAAAAGATTCCTTTCATATCTTTTACTAAAAACTCACCGAAGGGTAAAATTGGATTTAAACAATTTTAGGTGGATGGAAATAATATTACATATTGAGGAAACATGGATTTGGATGATAAAATACACCCCAGTAAATTTCAAAGTATAAACAATCTCAGATAAAAATGAGATTGTGATATTTATCCCTTACCTTAGGTCTGATTTGCTTCGTAAGTGTCAGAACCTCCTGTATAATGATTTAAATAATGTAATTGAATTATTCCAGAATCATAATAATTATTATGATATCATATATGGTTCACTTATGACTTTATTTTACCTGTTCTTTTGTAAATTCCATGTTAAAGAGCGTTTTTGGTAAAATCGTTTCATTTGTCATCCGTGGTTTGACTTGTAATTATTCATATGATTACTTAGATCATGATTACATAATTCCAGAATATAAAAAATGTTTTATATATAATATATATTCAGAATATACATATATATAATAGATCAGTAAATGGAAAGAAATACATTGTTCATGGAGACGGTAGGCCGTACGTACGCATGAACACTATTTTCGTTTCCTTATTGAGTTGAATGGAATTAAGTATATGACATACATATATATAAATATAAATCCAGTATCATTATTATGTCATATATTTCATGATTACATATTATATATACTTTATAATCATTCATGAATGGTTAACGTGTAGAATGAATCTCATCGCGTCGTGGAGACGGTAGTCCGTACGTACGCACGATCGATGATGTCGTTCTCATGATTGTGGAATTGTATTGGAGTGTATGTATACTATTTCAGAATTAATATCACTTTAAAATAATCATATATAGTTATTATTTACTCCATCATACCCATCCAAGTATGGTGGTGGTGGAAAATTGATTACACCACGGCGTGGAACGGTATTCCGTACGTACGCACGCGCAGTGATTTCATTTTCTGTAGGATGGATAGATGGTGAAATAGGGTTGTTTCATACTAATAATAACATATCAGTATATGAGTGATACTGATGTTATTACATCATGACGAAACAATTAAAGAAGAAGAAGTGGAAGAAAAAATAAAGATGAAAGAATCGGTAAGGGGCATTACCTCTTCTTTGAAGCGCTTCTTTGAGACCTCCATTTAGGGAACTAAAATTGGTCTTTTAATAAGACCAGGACCTCTGGGATGTCTCTAGGGAAGTGGAGAGAAGAAATTGGTAGGGTTTGGCCAAGCTTGAAGGCTCAAAGTGGTGTGAGGAAGAGGGGGAGGAGGTGCCCTTTTGTAAGGGAGGAGAGGGGCTCTTTTGGAAAAACTAAAAATATTATTTTATTATAAAGTCAATTTTAGTTTAAAATATCTCCAAATTGATTTATTTCTAAGATAAGGTGGTGATGGGTCTAAATCCGCTCATCCAATTGAATTTAGACAAGTTTAGGTTCCTATTTGAACATTATCATTTAGATTTAACATTAAGTTAAATAATTTTACTTTTACCATGTCCTCTTGTGTTCTTATACTATAAGGTTAATAAACATACTATATCAAGCCAAACGAACCCCAATTTGTTTATTATTAATATATATAACCTTATATAAGTCATTTTACCGAACCTTATATTTTTAGGAACAAAATAACAATTAATAATATAATATTTGTTTTAAAAACTATTTTATGTCAATTTTGACACTATTTAGTAATTGATTTTTGTGAAAATAATAACAGGGGGATTAGTTCAAACCAAGTTACTTAAATCAATACTAACATGTCATATTAACCTATAAAATTAGTTTAATTCATTAAAAGTCTCAAATAACATTTATTTGGGTATTTATAACATCAATTATGTCAATATTTCATTAATAAGATAATTACTTCATCACCGTTGTGTCATAAATAAATTAAATTATATAATGTCTAAAAATTACAAATAAAATACCATTATGTAGGAAATAGTTTTAGCTTTCTAATGAATATTTAATTTCTTAATTTATCTTATTTATAACCCCATATTAAAAATGGTTTACTTATTAAACTTTGATTTTAACTATTTTGACCCTTCTTTAAATAAATTAATAATAAATGTCCTAATCTAATCCAAGTGGGCCTAAATGGTCATACGTTATTCCTAAGGTTGTTTTTGGTCTAATTACACTTATCCAATAGAATTTGGACATGTGTTAAGGTAATAATAATATCATTTTTACCCTTAATTACCCTATTTACTTTTAACCGTGGTAAAAAAAGTAAAACGTTACTATGCACCAAAAATTATTTTCATCTCATTGAACCACATTTTAGTTCTTGATATTAACTGTGTCTCTCTGATTTTCGAAATTCTACTCACAGAAGTGGTAAAATTAAGTTTTATGAAGAATTCAGTTTTTTTAACTACCACTTAGTGTCTTCAATATTCATCAAAAATTGAAAGTTTTTAAAAAAATACCAATATTTCACCCTAGGATAATTTCGGTATTCCGAATCCAAAAATAAAGTCCATTTTGAAAAATAAAATTTACAAAATTTTAAAAATTGGTTATTACTATTCATAACGGCTAGTTTTAATAATATTTTTATAGCATATCGTTGTTTAGTGAAACTCGGTATTGCGTACTACACAAGCTATAGAGGAAGGCCGCGATTGCGTGTAATGCAAGGCAAGTCAAGGATGCGTGTTGTTAAAGCTTCTTTTGGTGTAGCGTACAACAAAATACATTAATGAAATTAAAAAGAATATTTTTCATAAAATCTCTGGGTGTTAAAAAAAAGACTCAAGTATATCTTCAGATAGAAAGATTTGAACATGCTCCAACAAAGATGGCTACAGCTGATCAAAGACTATTACTACTCAATCCATTACCACCCTAGGAAAGTGAACAAGGTGGTGGATGCCCTAAGTAGAAAAAAGCCAGCGATTCTTTCATTGATGAGAATTTTAAAGGATCCAGTCTATGTAGATTTTATGAAGATACACATGGGAATCATAAAGAATGTAACATCATAAATCCTTTCAAAAATGATTGCACAACCGTCACTTTTGGAAAGGTTAAAAGATGATCAAAATGTTGATGTGGAAATTCAAGAAAAAGTGGAAGCTACCGGAAAAAGGAAATCCCCGGAGATTAATGTTAATAAAGAATGAATTGTGAGATTTGGTAAAATACTATGTGTTCCCTCAAGTCTAGAGCTGAAGAATGAAATTTTCGATGATGCAAATATTTAGAATTTCATTATTCACCCAGGAAACAAAATGATGTATCGAGATCTCTGAAAGCATTATCGGTGGGATAATATGAAGAAGGAGATCGCTGAATATACATCAAAGTGCTTAGTGTGTCAGCCAGTGAAGGTAGAGAGACAGAAGTCTAAGGGGATGATGCAACCATTGCCCATACTAGATTGGAAATGGGAGAAATAACCACGGATTTTTTAACCAGACATCCAAGGACATCCAAAGGCAAGAACACAATCTGGGTTTTTGTGGATCGTTTTACATAGGTTGCACACTTCATTGCAATTCTATAGGATTTCTCATTGGATCAACTGGAATGGATATATATCAGGTATGTGGTAAGGCTTCAGGGAGTACCTCTATCTATAGTGTCCGATCAAGATCCATGATTCAACTCTATGTTTTGGAAGAGTCTTCAACATTCTCTGAATACTGAACTGAACTTCAGTATGGGGATGATAGGTCATACTAAAGTCTACTTCACTATTCATAGCATGTTGAAGAACACCAGCGTCCAAATGAAACCATATAAATCTCACTATGGGAAAAGGTGCAGAACACCATCGTGTTGGGATGAGGTTGGTGAGCTTAAGCTGCATGGACCAGAAATGGTCAAACAATTGGTGGAGATGGTGAAAACCATTAATCAGTATATGAAGGCAGCCTAGAGTTAACAGAAGAGTTATGCAGGTAACCGTCGAAGATACCTTTAGTTTAATGTTGGAGACATGGAATTTCTATTCATATCACTATGGAATAAGGTCATGCTATTTGGAAAGAAAGGGAAGTTTAGTTGAAGGTACATCAGCCCCATCGAGATTCTTGATCGTGTCAGGGCTTTGGAGTATTGACTAGCACTTCCACCTACAATGCCCAAAGTACATGATGCCTTTCATGTATCCCTCTTAAGGAAGTATATATCGGACCCTCCACATGTACTCTCTTCAGAGGTGGTACAGTTAGAGGATCAATTTTCTTATGAAGAGCAACCTATGAATATCTTAGATCGTAGAGAAAAAGTTCTACGAAATAAGACAATTCCCATCATCAAGGTGTTGTGGAGAAACAACAAGTTTGAAGAAGAAACATGGGAATCAAAGGAAGTGATGAAGAAGTGTTTCCCACATCTATTTTAGTGTGGGAAAAGAAAATTTTGGGGGTGAAATTTTTTAAGGGGTGAAGATTGTAATGGCCCAATATTTCATTAATAGAAGTCCCTCTTAATGTAATTAAATGTAACTTTTTTGTAAAATAATTATATAAAATTTCAACATCTTTGGTTTTAGGTTTTTGGATTTTAAAATATTGTTATGAATTATGACTGTTGATAATATATCCGTTGAAAAATGATCACATTATTTGTATAAATATAGTGCTTTAACAAATCCAATTTACTCAGACAAAGGAAGCGACGACCTCATCCAGTAGACGTGCACCATACAAAGCCCATTTGTTAGAGCTCGAAACGTAGGTTGCATCATTAGGATTTTATCTTGACCAAGAACAAGCCAAGCATGAATATGTTAAGCTCAAGCTGAACCGTCTAGGAGAGAAATGGAAGTTGATAGTGATTACCACACAAGCAATGTTATCCGAGCCACCCCTAGAGTTTGTCACCATCACACACATTACCCTTCGGTCTTATACGAGTGTTATAAAGGGTTATGTAACAAGACATTATCACTATTGTCGTGTGCATTATTTTTTTATATAATAATAGATATACCTTCATTTTATTATGGTTACCTTGTAGATGATTTTTAAAACACATATAGTATTTTTAGTTAATATTCAACTATGAAATATTTTTTGATAAATTAATGGATTTCTTAATTAAATAATATTTTAATGAAATATTATATTTATGATTATATTAATTTTTATCAAATATAAATGATTGTATAATTTTTTGAATGAAATCATAATTTTTATTATGGGTTGAAAGCCATTTTTTGTCAAAACCCGTGAATTTTTTATAAATGTCGGTTTTAATTTTAAAAGTGAAAATTAACATATTTAGAAAATTATTTAGATATAATAAATACTATTTCTTGGAATAATGACATTAAAATTATCCAATGTTGAATTTTTCAGAATTTTCTGAGATAGTCAAATTTTTTGGGTAAAAATTAAATATCTTTTAAATATATAATGTGTTTTAGGACATCATAATGGCCCAATAGTGATGTACTAAAATAATATAAGCCTTATGTTTGGAAAATATATGTTTTACCATTAAAATAATTCTATTTTGGGTCTGTTTTACTTTTTTAACAAGGTATTAATGGACCCTTCAAGGCTTATTTAATATATTGTATTTCAAAATTGATTTCCTTGGGACTGTGACTCACCTCCACATAAGAAACCCCATTATTTTATGAATTTAGAACATTGGACTTATAAAATATTATTTTTCAAATCCCTTTTCCAAAAAACATAGTAGAAAACCATGGGCTGGTTTGTGGTTTGGATTAATTTAATATGAGGTGTCCAAAACCTAAATAATTATAAATTCCCTCACCTTTCCTATATAAACAAACCCAATCTACCACTTCCTTCTCACTCAAAGCCTTTTTAGTTCTCCAAAACTCTTCCCTACTCTTTCTAGAATCCTCCCATGGTGCCCCAAGCTCCAAATAAGACTCTCTCAAGTCTCTCTCATGCCTTTGGCAGCCACTTCCAAGTAAGGGGTTTTCATCCTTTCTCATATTTATCCAATTTTCATAATGTTGTTATGCCCTTTTAATTACAATTATAAATGTTGGGGTATGATTTTTCACATCCACCATACTTCCATATTTATATATGAATGATGGGATACCACTTTATCTCTCATTAAATGTCTCTCATGGATACCTGTTACTATGCCGAAATTCCGAAATAAATTTTCTCTATTCATTTACATTCAAGAAATTCGTCGGTATCAGGAATATATATTCTATTTCAATTGTTGGGACATTTATCTATAAGACCACCTTACTTTCCATTTCATTTACATATTATGAGATGCACCTTTCTCTCTCATCAACCATTTTTATGAATTCTTACTTCATGTCGTTACACTACCGAAATTGCACCGATTTTCTAAGACAATGTCATTGTGTAAAAAATACCATTCTTATTTCTATATCATGGCTATTCACCTTTATTAACATTTACTTATTAATTATAAATTTCCATTTGTTTATTCAACATTACTTTATTGTGAAATAAATGATTATGTTTTATCAATCCATGCAATATGATCCATGTGGCACACTTATACATGAAATGAAATGTTTAAGAAGGGTGCACCCTTATAGCGCTCCAATGCATTGGGTTAAGAATAGTATCATTATATGTCATGTTCAATTGGTGTTTACTCATTCTAATTCAAGTCAAATGATGTTTTACTCGTGATTCATGTGAAATGTGGATTTACTCATGCTCCATGTAAAATGACCCTTGGCTCATTCTAATTCCATGTTGAGTGTTGTTGCCACATTTCCATGTTATGATTATCATGCATTATCATGACTTTATGTTTATGATTCTATTGTTATCTATTGATATTCCTATTGACTAACATCTATTATATTCATCATCTTATTACATGATTATTCCCTTTCTGGGCATTATAGCTCACCCTTTTCTTATGCATGTTCTTAGGTTATCACATGCAATGATAAGTACGAGGGAATGTAGTGGTCATGTAAATGATGTTTTCAATAAATATGATCTATTTCATGTTTTAAGTTGTTATGTAATGATATTAATCTCCAGAGACACTATACCTCTCAATATTCTATATTATGTCAAGTGAATTTTATGAAAAAATTATGTTTAATTGTGTAATAAAAGATCAGGGTTGTTATAATTCATTTCTATATAGTTACCACTGAATGGAACATTATATAAAAACATGTAAACAATTCCATTCCTTTCATGAATTAGACATTAATTTTCATTAAAAAATTTAAATGTTATGAAGATTTATTCCACTTCTTTATTATTCATTGATATATTCAAATTTTCATGGTTCATAGTCGAACACATTTTCAATTCATTTACCATAATGAAGTAGAATCTATATAATTTGATCTTTATCTTAATGTAACTTGAAACTATATCAGCATATGATGATAGAATTTGTGAAACTAGTTCCCTTTAAGGACTCAAAATAATCCCATTAATGAAATTGATTCTATTTATTTAAACACTGGGTATATAGTTTGAAGAATGTTTTTCTAATATTGTAAAGTTATCATCATAATCTCCCCACACTTTGTTCATAATTTTTCATTAATGTGAGGAACATACTCTCCATTTTATCTCACCATTCTGGAGGGAAGTATTTCTTAATGACAATCACTTTAAAAGAACTCCATTACATGCTCTATATTAACTCATCATTTTTAGTGTTCCAGGTTATTGACCATTATTGATACATATCTAAAAATCCATTATAATTTTCTCATATTCATTACATAAAAAATCTAGGATGATCAGTTTAATAGACTTGATTTATTGCTCAACTACATTTGGATTAATAGTAAAATTAAAGGACCATGTCTCTTATCCCATGAATTGATCCATTATATTAAAATATCATTTTTTAATAATAATTTTCTATATTTTTTTAATTTTATTCATCATATATATATTTATATTTCTTAATATGGCCTTGATCTACTCAATTCTAGTTCTAATTGTATTGAATTACCCCATAGGGAAATGCCAAAAATAATTATTACTATTTATTCCCGTTATTCTATTATGAAGAATCACTAAATAATGGAACATCTTCAGTTATCTCATAATCATCATGAATATATATCCATAAAGTGAAAATACCTCTATTAGTAAAAGTTATCAAGTACTATAATGTATTATCATAATCCTCACCTCTTCTATGTTCACTTAAAATCTTGTTCCCAATATTTCTAATAATATTTTTATGATACAACCTATAGAAACCCTAGCTCTAGTAACATAGATCTAGTGTCTACATGATTATATTTCTGTTATATGCAATGAATCTCATCACAAATTACTGATAAGATTAGTAGTCATGATGAAATAGATACATTCATTATTTTCATATAATTTTAGAAATATAAAAATGATATCCCAAAAAAACTATTACATCATGGATATTGTTTATAATATCCTTTTTTATATCATTGGTAAGGTAAATCAAATAATTGGTTATCTCATATACATAGTATGTATTACATGCATCATAACTTATAATGAGTAAATAATAAATAAATAAATATGTTAGGGTAAATAAATGAAACAAATTTTATTTTATTAATAACTTGAGTATAAAATTCGACTATGGATAATATTAATACACTAATATCATCGTTTAAAATAATAAAATTTTTAATGAACAAAATTATTTATATTATATACTATTATTTTTGAAATTATCTTATTTTTACAGTTAGACACATGTGCGAGGATAATTTAATCAATGATTAACATTAAATCAGAAACCCATTTAATTTGTACAATTGTTCTCATGAGTCATGTAGATGCATTGTGTTTAGATATATAACAGGGCCCCACACATCACTGTTTGTCCAATGAATTAATCCTAAATTGAATGATAAATTAAATTCAAAAAATATATATCTTATCAATGAATAATTATATTTGGTAAATAATTATTATTTATAAAAAAATTTCAAAGCCAATAAAATAACATTCACAACAATAAACCGTGTTTATAAATGATATATGTTTTAAGAAATAAGAATATCCATATTGGATATTTAAGGTAAATGTAATATTCCATGAAATATTATAAAAATAATTTGATTATTTAAAATAATGTTAATAAAAATAATTAATAAGAGATAAATTATAACATTCAATTCACTATAAATACCATTTTTTGGAATATAGTGATCAATTTTAGAGAATAAAATAAAATTATTTAAATATATTAAATTAATAATTCTTGAAATAGATTTCTTTATAAAACAAATAGATTATTTTAGATGATGACAAAATGTAATAAAATTGTAGTGGAAAATTGAAATTTGAAAATTTATTTTATTAAAAAAATTCTATTGATTTTTTATAAATATATTTAGAAATATCCCCTTTTAGAAAACATTATAATAATTATTTTCATAGAATTTAATAATAAAAGGATACGAAAACATATAAATTGATTAAATAAAAAATGAATATTTTTATTACAAATCCAATAAAATAGCGACATTGAAAAAAAAATACTTTATCAAATGAGAAATAAGATCAACTTTTCATTTAAACAATTTTTTTCTTGATTCAAGTTCCAAAGAGTGGAATTGATTAATGAAAAGTTGTCAAATATTTAATGGGTAGACAAAAATTGAATCATCCATCACCATAAATATATAGATATTCACATTAAATACATAAATGGGGAATTATACTGACCAAATAAATTTAAATAGTTGGGTAACAACAAATATATCTCAAAGAAGTACAAGTTGAGATGAAATCCCATAGAAATATCATGTCATTAAAGTGGAAATTTTCCAATGACTGATTTTGTATAAAAAATTTTAATACATAATATATAATTGGAGATACAATGCAATAAAAAAGATTTCATTTTGTACATAATAATTTCATAACATAGTCGATGAAGAATAATTTTAACATAATGAATGGAAATTGAGTTTAAACACCCCTACCTCATGTATGACTGTCCTCGTAGGTTCAATAACCCCTTATAAAATACATTTCAATTTATTTTATACACATATTAGAATCATATTAATAATTATAATATCAGATATAATCCAGTAAAAACATTTTATCACATGTTTGTAACTAATATTTTACTGTTATAATTATTTCGAGTGTCAACTATATTGTTTTTCTTGTATTTTTTTATTCGATAGTTTCGGTCGTTGAATGATGATCCTAGTTACATCAACTGAAAAATGTTATTCAATATATTTAAACATTATCGTGGTCATATCATCTCCAAAATTCGATTAAATATAAACATATAATCTATATTCAATATATATACATTTTGAATCATTCATTAGAGGAAGAGATAGAAAATTGAATTACACTATTCATAGACGCAACACATACACATGAGTGCCATTATCATTTTCCAAAAATTGGATGTTATTCATGTAGATATATTAGTATAATTTTAAAATAATAGTTATTTAATAAATATCATGTATATTCATTTGGTCATTAATTATAACCATATAACTAATGTGGTGATGGATAATAAATTACAAATCTATTTGGAGAAGGATAGTCACACAAAATATTGAATGATTTTTAAAATTTTATACGATGGAAAAGAAATTGGAAGTAGTTTTACCCTAATAATAATAAATAATAATTATATTTATGATATTGGGGTTATTATTTTAGGAAGGCTAAAACACATTTAGATTAAGTTTATGTAGACACAAACATGAAGGAGTTGGAAAATATGATTACATATACTTTAGTTGACATCCTTTAGATATCCTCCTACATAGCATAGTGTTAGTCATATAGGAATACCAAAACTATTATAACATGTATAGAGATATTGAGAATAGAAATTATTATCGGCTAGTATGTCTATGATGATTATTGTGTTCTATTGAAAAGTGAAAGAGGGTGTCCTTTTATATGTAAGAAGATGAGAATTAATGGTATTTATTTTAGTGTTTAATTAGTATGTATTAAATTTCATGTACAATGGGATAAAAATGATATATATAAATATATATTGAATATATGTTGAGGTTTATTCTACGTACACACATTTGAAAAAATTTGTACTAGTTTTTGTTTTGTATTCACCTTTATCTTTTAGTTTAATCCCCCGTTAAGATTATTAACAATTAATGAAATAAAAAATGTTTCTACACATTATGGGTTGTGAATGATACATTAAGATGAAAAATTCAACATAAATAGTTGATTATTTATCTTTTAAACCATAAACCGCTAACTTTTATGACTAAAATATTTTTCAAATTATAAATATTTTAGAAAGCTGTAATTATAAAATATCATTTTTTTTATTTCTGAACAAATCAACTTATATGAATTTAAATACATCAAAACAAATATATATTTTGAATATAGTCCATTAACGCATATAAAAAATTCCATATTTATTTAATAAATTATTGGAACACTATAATTCATAATATTTATATTACATTAAATATTATTAAAACCATTAATTTTATTTTTAAATAAATAAAATATATTCTATATCGGTGTTACATAATAAATTAAAGAAATAATTCATTCAGAAAAAATTTAACATTTATTTCTATAAAAATTTAGTTAATTAAAAAATGGAATGAACAATTAAAATAAAACATAACCTATTTTTATCCTTAATGAAAACATATTAGAGTATGTAAAAGCAACTAAATGACATTTTTTACTTTATTGATTACATAAATAATGTATTGTAAAAATTAAAACATATAATATATTAAATATTGTATTATTATTCTCTATGTAGACTCTTCTAAAAAAATATATCAATGTTTTTATATATTTTAATTCCTATCACATGATTGTTTACCCTAATTACCATATTTACCCTTAATCGAGAAGATAAATTTTACAACAGTTTAAATTCATAATTCCATTAAATAATATGTAACTATTTTTCCAAATTTAAAAATATTTATTAGTAATTCATAATCCCTTTTATCATATATAATTCTTATTAGTTATAGAAACTAATTTAAAAACAAACAAGAAAAGTGCGATGAAAAAACATTATTCTGAAAAATGCAATTTAAACAAAAAAATTGACCAATATAAAATTTATATATAAATGTAATATTAATGTAAATACAATTAATTGTATTTTAATAAAACACTAAATCAAAAATAGAATGTATCTTTTATAACTATTTTAATTAAAATATATAAATTAGAGTTGTACCAAAATCAATATTTATACTATTCACTACGAAATAAATCATTTTATAAAAACCCAAAAAAACAATTCCTATGAGAATTTGTACGTGATTGAATTTAAAAATGTAAAATATTAATATTTTAATAGTTTTTTAACGGTAATTTTAAATTGGTTATTTCATTTATATCAATCGAGTAAATTTTTAAAGAGAAATTTTCTTTAAATTATTGAGCTGTTAGATATTCTAATATAACAAAATTGTCAAGCCTCATCCCCATATAGGAATTAAAGACCTATAAAATCCATCCAAATTGTATGATCTCTTCGAATTCCACCAAAATTAAACTAATTTTCATAATTTTAGTCACATTGAATCCCCACTGCGTACTTTCCCAACTATAGGATGGATTATTAAGAACTCAGTAGACCACATAAAATTTATTCATGGGAATTAAATTAGATATCCCACTATTATCCATTCATGATTACATAGGAAATTTATCCTCCAATAAATAAATGATATTTATATGTATATTAGAGTCTATCTTCACTTCCAATCAATTATAATCTATGACAACATGTTACATAACACAAGGGATTGTTTGAAAAAACAAAAGATGTTTTTCCCCGATAAGAGGTTTTTCAAAAAATATCTCATCAGTTATGATGATTAATATAATTTTTTGGTGGTGAGAAATTATTATCTTGACTTCATTGTGATTTAGATGGAATCTCATTATAATTTAGAAACATAGGGAAAGAATCTTCATGATGTGTTCTGTGTGGTTTAATGCATGTTGCTCTCATATTCAAAGAGCATTATATAGTTTGACTGCATAGAGGGGTCTCAAAATTCCCCATCAGTAAATTGAACATTGTAATCCCACACCAACTCATATATAGTGATGATTCAAAGGATAATCCCTCAATACCTTATCTGTCCAGGACAACTATTTATGATTATATATTGGTACATAATGGAAATAGTTAATTATAAAAGAGTAAAAGACATGAAATCAAGGGATATATAATAATTTTGGGGATATATCATTTTTACCCCCTCCCCATCTAATTTTATTTATTCTATCCAATTTACCATTCATATTTAGAAAAATTATATTTCCACCAATTATAAAAAAGGATATCTATAACCCCATCAAAGAATCTGTAAAAATTACAATTCCTATTATTTCTATTACATTTTTATAATTTTATTATAAATATATCCCACATTTATATTTTTATATTCAAGATATTATTTTATAGGTCCTTTATTTTATATAATTACTTCAAGATAATATAATAATGATCAATGTAAGTACTAATTTCTTGGTAACCCATTTCAGTGTGCATATTTATCCTCCAAACGAAACTAAAAATTTATAATTTCTCTAATATTTATTGTTTAAATAATAGTATTTTTAGTGTTATAGAATATGAAATACTCATTTATTCACATTTTCCATAGACAAATTAAAAATTAATTCATTTTAATTTGAAGAATACATTCATTAGAAAATGGCATGGCTCATTTCCCCTTATTTACCTACAAAACATATTGAAATTAGATATTTGGAAAACATATAAAATATTTTTTAAATTTATAGGATTATTAAAAAATAAACCATTTCCTAAATTTATCTTGTTCTATAGAATATGAAGGTTTTATCCATGTGTACATGTAGAATACCACCTCCATTAAAGATAATTATTTGTTTTCCATCATCAAATTATAAATATGGTCCTTGAAAAATAAATATTGAATAAATATGATATAAAAAATTATTATTATTTTGGTGGTGTTATATTTATATTTTAGTTTTAATAATATTAGATTTTTTTCTTATTATAAATTAACGAAACATGAATTTGATAAATTTTTCCATTAAATGTCATAAGTAAAAACAATCATCAGATGAAAATATAACCTTATAATACAATATAAATCATCTATTATAGTATCTCATGTTATAAGGACCCGCTCTTATTTCATACATAATCTTGAATTTATTCAAGAAAACACTTCATTTTACATTGAGGATCTTTTCAAGTTTAGAGCTTTAGAGAATTAAGACAAAATATTCACAACATTACACATTGTTACATAGTGGATACCATAAAATTAGTTTCCATTTTCCTCAGAATATAAAACATTAAAACATAAAACAAGACTCCTTGAAAATTCTTCAACATTTAACATGTCTTCCTTCCTTGTATTATTCATCCATTAACCTGTGAAAAATCATTTAAAACTTGGGATGAGCACAAAAGCTCAGTAAGGTATGAAAAAGAAGGAAAAAATCTCATTAGTCCATGAATACACAAGGCATATGGAAACATTTTCAAAATACATGATTTACACCCATAAAATCTTACTTAGCGTAACATGAGATTTACACAAGATCCATACAAACATAATTATAATCATAAAGGTATATTGGGGCATTACTTACATAATCTTGTAACCATCTTGGCTACCTTAAAATTTGTAACCCTCACGGCTACCTTACTTTGTGTAACCATCACAGTTACACTTGGAGTAACCATACGGCCGACCTCCAACTTACTCATACCCAATGCATTGGAGGGAAATATAGGTCCCACCCTTCATCATAAACAATGCCCAATAGCCAAAACATAATCATTCAACATAAATAATAGCATAAAAACATTGCCTTTGAATCTTATAAAACAGAATTTTTAAAAGAGGATTTTAGAAGAAAAGTCCCTTATAAACATCATATACTTGAAGTGATACTTAATTGAGTGGATGGAATATGTATATACTCTGTAAATACACATAATTAAACATAATATAAACAGAACCCATCACACAAACAATTTAAATAGCACATAAATTATAAAGTAGAAGGTTAACCCAAAGAATGGAAATCGGGTTAAGAATTCCCTTACCTTGGGCTTGTCCTACTTCAAAATTGTTTGAACCTCCTGTATAATGGTTAAAAGAGTGTTAATAGGATTTTAAAGAAACGTGTTCATGTTTATAACATCTTATATGGTCATTTCATAACCTCATTTCACCCCTTATTTGTTAGTATTTTGTTCCTTGCATTATTTTGGGTGAGGTCTTTTGTGATTTTCACGATCGGTTCATGATGAATCGTTCTTGTTGATTGGAAGTGAAACTCCAGAATTGGAATGGAGTATTATTTACATAATTCCAGTACCATAAATTATACCATTAATCACTTTGGTGCTTTATATGATGATGATTTATAAGTTAAAACATTAGTTATGTTCGTTTAGATAATTTAAGTGGTTCTTTGATAATTACAATTTCATTTAGTCTTATAAGTTTGAATCATGAGTACAAAAGAATTACAGAACCTTATATGATTCATAAAACATATATTATAACCTGGTTCAACCATATAAATGGTTTCATGACCAGACTTGAAATAATTAATGGAAATTGAAAATACATCGTCCACGATATCGGTAATTCGACACAAATGGACAATGTTTTTTTGATTCTTTAAAATAAGTGAAAGAGGAGAGGAATAATGATTTGTAATTTTCCATAAACATGAAAACATCCAGAATATACATGATTCTGGAGATTTCATGCCTCTTGGATAAGAGGGGGTGAAGAAAGAAGTGGAAGGAATCATGAAATAAAGAAAACATGAGAAATTTCTTACAAAAAAATTCGGCAGCCTAACAGCGCCTCTAAAAATTTCATAAAAACAAGATTGATGAGAGGAATGGAATATCTCATCAATCATACAAAATTTGGACAGTAAGGGAAATATTAAATGAAATATCCCAGCAAAAGACAAAGGGAAAGGAAGAGAATAACATAAAATGGATGGAAAGAATGAAAAAGAAAGAGGATGTTTACCTCTTGATCTCTTCTCCTTGAGATCCTTCTTAAGGGCTTTGATTTTGGTCTTTTGGTGAGACCAGCAGCTCTAGGACGTGGGGAAGAAGATTGAGGAGGGAATTTGGCAGAAATTAGACAATGCTCAAGGCTTGAGAGGTGTGGGAGGAAGAGGGGAGTGAGGGTGGTATTTATAGTGGAGGAGGGGAGGTATTTTAGATTATTTTAATTATTATTATAATATTTTTATCAAGACTATGAATAATCTCAAATCAAGTGGCCTTAATTAGTGAAAATATCATGTGATTTCGAAGCAAGTGGCCTTACATCACTTATGATGTCATAAATAGTGCATTTTTACTGATAAATTGATTATACGGTATTTTACCGTATTTCACTATTCACCGAAAATTCAAGAGTTTCAGAAAAATACCAAAAATTTACCACAACCATTTTTCGACGTGTAGAATTCAAAAATGAACTCCATTTTTCAAAAATAATTTTCTAAATATTATTAATTTAATTTTAAAAAAGGTCACAGTTAATTCGAAAAATAACAAAATTGAAGTGCAATTAGTTTTATGTGTCATTGGAAAATTAATTAAGATCCCATTATCCTATTGTCATGGGAAAATAAAATAATAATATTATTTACTATTCATGAGGTCATATTACTATTCATATTACTATTCATATTACTATTCATAATGGCATGTTACTATTCACCAAAAAAAACAAGTTTGTTCCATCAGACTCGAAATAACATACTGAACACAATTGTAGATGATAGTTTCTTGAAATTCAAAACATAGAAGAAATAAAATTATGTTTAAAGGATACTTATAAATATATACCTTAAACAAAATTTCAAGCATTTTCAATTTATTTTTAGAAAACCTTGGGATGTTACATTATCCCCACCTTCTTGAAATTGCGTCCTCGCAATTTTATTTACTTATTAAACAACTGAGGGTATTTTTCCCTCATAGCATTTTCAGACTCCCATGTTGCTTCTTCAACCATGTGGTTTCTCCACAAAACCTTTACCTGGTGGATTACCTTATTCCGCAATACCTGTTCTCTTCGATCAAGAATCTGAACCGGTTTTTCTTCATAAGAAAGGTTCTCTGCTAGCTGAACTTCTTCCGGCCTCAAGACATGTGATGAATCTGGAACATACTTTCTCAACATCGAAACATGAAAAACATTGTGTACCTGAAACAAGCTCGGAGGCAAAGCTACGCGGTACGCAACTGTTCCAACTTTATCCAAGATTTCAAAAGGACCGATGAACCGTGGACTTAGTTTCCCTTTCTTACCGAAACGCATCACACTTTTCCAAGGAGATATTTTAAGGAAAACATGGTCACCTACCTTGAAAGAGAAGTCTTTCCTTCTATTATCTGCATAACTTTTCTGCCTGCTTTGAGCTATCCTCATGTGTTGCTGGATCATCCTCACTTTCTCAGCCACTTCCTCTACTAATTCTGGCCCCATCAACTTTCTTTCACCGACTTCATCCCAAAACGCAGGAGTCCGACACCGCTTTCCATACAAGGCCTCAAAAGGTGCCATCTGAATACTGGAATGGAAACTGTTATTATAAGAAAACTCAACTAATGAAAGATGCTGATCCCAACTTCCCTGATAGTCCATTGAACAAGCTCGAAGCATATCCTCCAAAGTTTGAATCGTTCGCTCTGACTGCCCATCTGATTGAGGATGAAAAGCTGTACTGAAATTCAACTCTGTGCCCAAAGACTTCTGAAGTCCCTTCCAAAATTTAGAAGTGAACCTGGGATCTCGGTCAGACACAATGGAAAGAGGAACTCCATGTAACCTGACAATCTCTTTGAGGTACAATCGAGAAAGCTGATCTAATGTCATTGTATCTCGAATAGAAAGAAAATGAGCAGACTTTGTTAGTCGATCAACAATAACCCATATCGCATTGTTACCTCGAGAAGTCTTTGGTAGTCCCACCACAAAATCCATGGATATATTCTCCCATTTCCATTCTGGCACCGGCAAAGGCTGAAGCATCCCCTTCGGTAACTGTCGCTCTGCTTTAACCTGCTGACATGTCAAACATTTCATTGTAAAATCAGCAATATCTCTTTTCATCCCATTCCACCAGTAATACTCTCGAAGGTCTCTGTACATCTTAGTACTTCCAGGATGAACAGAAAATGGAGAACTATGAGCTTCACACAACAATTCTTTCTTCAGCTGGGAATCACAAGGCACACACAACCTTTTTCCAAACCTTAAAACACAATCTTTATCAAGATTAAATTCTGGAAACTTACCCATTTTAACCAATTCTACCTTTTTCTGTAGCTCACAGTCTTCCCTCTGCGCTTTCATAATTCTGTCTGACAACGAAGACTGCACTGAAACCTGAAACAAAACAGATATATTCCCTGCACCAATAACTTCCAAGCCAAAATTTATCAAATCATTAATCAAGGGATCACGTTCCAAACGTAGCATGGTTAATGATGCATGATTTTTCCGACTTAAGGCATCCGCTACTTTGTTTGCTTTTCCAGGATGGTAATTAATCGTGCAGTCATAATCCTTTATCAGTTCTAGCCATCTTCTCTGCCTCATGTTTAATTCCTTCTGAGTGAATATATACTTAAGACTTTTATGGTCAGTATATATTTGGCATTTGGTTCCGTAGAGATGATGCCTCCATATTTTCAAAGCAAAAACCACAGCTGCCAATTCCAAATCATGTGTGGGATAATTCAGCTCATGAGGTTTAAGTTGTCTCGAGGCATAGGCAATTACCTGATCATTCTGCATCAAAACACAACCAAGTCCCTTCAAAGAAGCATCACTGTAGATGACAAACTCACCATTCCGGGAAGGTAAGGCCAAAACTGGAGCATTCACCAATCTCTTCTTTAGTTCCTGAAAACAAACATCACATTCCTCTGTCCAAACAAATTTAACCCCTTTCCGTGATAACTTAGTTATTGGGCTAGATAACCGTGCAAAGTTCTTAACAAAGCGTCGGTAATAACTTGCTAAGCCCAGAAAACTACGAATCTCTGTAACATTTGTGGGTCTTGTCCATTCATCAACTACTTTTGTTTTGGCAGGATCAACTGTTATTCCATCCTTATTTACAATGTGCCCAAGAAAAGAAATCTGTTGCAACCAAAAATCACACTTGCTGAATTTTCCATATAGTTTCTTTTCTTTTAAAGTTTGTAAAACAACCCTTAGATGTTTTTCATGCTCCTCTTTATTTTTAGAAAAAACCAGAATGTCATCAATAAATACAACCACAAACTTATCCAAGAACTCATGAAATACTCTATTCATAAGATTCATGAATACAGCAGGTGCATTAGTTAACCCAAATGGCATAACAACAAATTCATAATGCCCATATCTAGTACGAAAGGCTGTTTTCGGGATGTCATCCTCCTTCACCTTCAGCTGATGGTATCCGGATCTCAAGTCAATCTTGGAAAAGTACTGAGCTCCCTGGAGCTGATCAAACAAGTCATCAATATGAGGCAAAGGATACTTGTTTTTAACAGTGATGTTATTCAAAGCTCTATAATCAATGCAAAGTCTCATGGAACCATCTTTCTTTTTAACAAACAAAACAGGGGCTCCCCATGGTGAAGTACTGGGACGAATGAAGCCTTTGACAAGCAAATCCTGCAACTGATTTTTCAATTCAAGAAGTTCTATTGGAGCCATACGATATGGGGGTTTTGAAATTGGCTTAGCATCAGGAACTAAGTCAATTGTGAATTCAACTTCTCGTTTAGGTATGACACTGGGTAACTCCTCAGGAAAAACATCAAGGTATTCATTTACCACTGGCACATCATTGATTTGAATAGTTCCCTTGTTTTCAACAATATGAGCTAGATAACTTTCATTTCCATCTTTCAGTAGTTTCTCAGCTTCTTGATATGTTATCAATTGTATGGGTTCATTCTTGTATACAAACTGAAACTCTTTCTGAAAAACAACTTCTTTAGCTCTACAGTCAATCTTAGCATGATAACCAGAAAGCCAGTCCATCCCCAGAATAACTTCAAACTCGACTAAGGGTAAAACAACAAGGTTTGCAGGTAAAGTCTTTCCACATACCACAATAGAAATATTCTTATAATTCCTCTTTGCTATAACATTTCCCCCTGGTGTTTTAACAACAAGTTCGGGTATCATTTGTTGAGGTGATATTTCCAATTTACTAGAAAATTTCTCAGAGATGAAGGAATGTGTAGACCCCGTATCAAACAAAACTTTAGCAAAATCTGAGTGAATAAACAAAGTACCTGATACAACTTCATTGTATGGCCCAACATCTGCTGACGTAGTCGCAAAGGATCTCCCTACACCTTTCTGCTTGTAGTCTGGCTTCTTTGCATCATTTGGATCCCTCTTTGGACAGGCATTTGCATAGTGACCCATCTCACCACATTTAAAACACTTTACAGTTTGCTTATCAGGATTAGTCTTTGGATCATTTTCATTGCAATCTCGGGCCATATGTCCAAACTTACCACATTTAAAACACTTCCCAGTTTTGATAAGACATTCCCCAGGGTGCTTCTTGCCACACTTTTCACATACTGGAAACTGTATTTTCTTACCATCAGATTTCATTGGTTGATTCTTACCCATTGCTTTCCAATTTGACCTCTTCTTCTCTTTGTTTCCAAATTGCATGTGATCGTCAGCAAACTCCATCTCTACCCTCTCAGCACATCGGACAAGTTTCTCGTAACTTTTGAATTCACGGGAGGCCAACGCCCTTCGATACCTTGGCTTCAATCCTGAGTAAAAGCGGTTGATTTTGCTATCGAGATCCAGAATAAGATTCGGAGCATACCTCGCCAGTCGGGTGAAGTTCGCCTCATACATAGCCACTGAATCTTCCTCCTTTTGTTTCAGTTCAAGGAATTGTTTCTCCATTCTAAGTCGCACCACCTTAGGAAAATATTTTTCAAGAAAAATACTTTTAAATTCATCCCATACTAAGGCATAAAAATCCTCTCTACCCCTGATATTCCTTACCATTGACCACCACTGATCAGCTTCCCCTTCAAAACGATAAATGGCAAGACTTACCTTTTGATTGTCTGAACATCCCATAACATCAAATATCTTTTCAAGGGCCTTAATCCATCCTTCTGCTGCCACTGGGTCAGAAGATCCACTGAATGCAGGAGGATGTTGTCTCATAAAATGTTCCACCACTGTCATGTTCCGTTGGGGTACATCTATTTGTCCTCTTGCATGGATGCCACCACCATTTATTGCCTGTGTTAGCTGAGCCATTACTGTCACAAACTGCTCGGTTCCAATCCCTACCATTCCGGGCTGTTGATCAGGAAGGATGTCATTCTGTCGGTGCCTATCCTCTTCAGCATCCATGTTCCTTCTGCGGACAACCATTCTAAAAAAACATTTCTTAGATGAAGCAACATGGTAATCTTTAAATGCTATAACAAATTAAACATAGGGTGAGACTTATTTATGGTTTTCTATTAGCATCACCTTAACCCCTAAAGTCATCTAAACCATCCTCTGATACCAACTATAAGGACCCGCTCTTATTTCATACATAATCTTGAATTTATTCAAGAAAACACTTCATTTTACATTGAGGATCTTTTCAAGTTTAGAGCTTTAGAGAATTAAGACAAAATATTCACAACATTACACATTGTTACATAGTGGATACCATAAAATTAGTTTCCATTTTCCTCAGAATATAAAACATTAAAACATAAAACAAGACTCCTTGAAAATTCTTCAACATTTAACATGTCTTCCTTCCTTGTATTATTCATCCATTAACCTGTGAAAAATCATTTAAAACTTGGGATGAGCACAAAAGCTCAGTAAGGTATGAAAAAGAAGGAAAAAATCTCATTAGTCCATGAATACACAAGGCATATGGAAACATTTTCAAAATACATGATTTACACCCATAAAATCTTACTTAGCGTAACATGAGATTTACACAAGATCCATACAAACATAATTATAATCATAAAGGTATATTGGGGCATTACTTACATAATCTTGTAACCATCTTGGCTACCTTAAAATTTGTAACCCTCACGGCTACCTTACTTTGTGTAACCATCACAGTTACACTTGGAGTAACCATACGGCCGACCTCCAACTTACTCATACCCAATGCATTGGAGGGAAATATAGGTCCCACCCTTCATCATAAACAATGCCCAATAGCCAAAACATAATCATTCAACATAAATAATAGCATAAAAACATTGCCTTTGAATCTTATAAAACAGAATTTTTAAAAGAGGATTTTAGAAGAAAAGTCCCTTATAAACATCATATACTTGAAGTGATACTTAATTGAGTGGATGGAATATGTATATACTCTGTAAATACACATAATTAAACATAATATAAACAGAACCCATCACACAAACAATTTAAATAGCACATAAATTATAAAGTAGAAGGTTAACCCAAAGAATGGAAATCGGGTTAAGAATTCCCTTACCTTGGGCTTGTCCTACTTCAAAATTGTTTGAACCTCCTGTATAATGGTTAAAAGAGTGTTAATAGGATTTTAAAGAAACGTGTTCATGTTTATAACATCTTATATGGTCATTTCATAACCTCATTTCACCCCTTATTTGTTAGTATTTTGTTCCTTGCATTATTTTGGGTGAGGTCTTTTGTGATTTTCACGATCGGTTCATGATGAATCGTTCTTGTTGATTGGAAGTGAAACTCCAGAATTGGAATGGAGTATTATTTACATAATTCCAGTACCATAAATTATACCATTAATCACTTTGGTGCTTTATATGATGATGATTTATAAGTTAAAACATTAGTTATGTTCGTTTAGATAATTTAAGTGGTTCTTTGATAATTACAATTTCATTTAGTCTTATAAGTTTGAATCATGAGTACAAAAGAATTACATAACCTTATATGATTCATAAAACATATATTATAACCTGGTTCAACCATATAAATGGTTTCATGACCAGACTTGAAATAATTAATGGAAATTGAAAATACATCGTCCACGATATCGGTAATTCGACACAAATGGACAATGTTTTTTTGATTCTTTAAAATAAGTGAAAGAGGAGAGGAATAATGATTTGTAATTTTCCATAAACATGAAAACATCCAGAATATACATGATTCTGGAGATTTCATGCCTCTTGGATAAGAGGGGGTGAAGAAAGAAGTGGAAGGAATCATGAAATAAAGAAAACATGAGAAATTTCTTACAAAAAAATTCGGCAGCCTAACAGCGCCTCTAAAAATTTCATAAAAACAAGATTGATGAGAGGAATGGAATATCTCATCAATCATACAAAATTTGGACAGTAAGGGAAATATTAAATGAAATATCCCAGCAAAAGACAAAGGGAAAGGAAGAGAATAACATAAAATGGATGGAAAGAATGAAAAAGAAAGAGGATGTTTACCTCTTGATCTCTTCTCCTTGAGATCCTTCTTAAGGGCTTTGATTTTGGTCTTTTGGTGAGACCAGCAGCTCTAGGACGTGGGGAAGAAGATTGAGGAGGGAATTTGGCAGAAATTAGACAATGCTCAAGGCTTGAGAGGTGTGGGAGGAAGAGGGGAGTGAGGGTGGTATTTATAGTGGAGGAGGGGAGGTATTTTAGATTTTTTTAATTATTATTATTATATTTTTATCAAGACTATGAATAATCTCAAATCAAGTGGCCTTAATTAGTGAAAATATCATGTGATTTCGAAGCAAGTGGCCTTACATCACTTATGATGTCATAAATAGTGCATTTTTACTGATAAATTGATTATACGGTATTTTACCGTATTTCACTATTCACCGAAAATTCAAGAGTTTCAGAAAAATACCAAAAATTTACCACAACCATTTTTCGACGTGTAGAATTCAAAAATGAACTCCATTTTTCAAAAATAATTTTCTAAATATTATTAATTTAATTTTAAAAAAGGTCACAGTTAATTCGAAAAATAACAAAATTGAAGTGCAATTAGTTTTATGTGTCATTGGAAAATTAATTAAGATCCCATTATCCTATTGCCATGGGAAAATAAAATAATAATATTATTTACTATTCATGAGGTCATATTACTATTCATATTACTATTCATATTACTATTCATAAGGGCATGTTACTATTCACCAAAAAAAACAAGTTTGTTCCATCAGACTCGAAATAACATACTGAACACAATTGTAGATGATAGTTTCTTGAAATTCAAAACATAGAAGAAATAAAATTATGTTTAAAGGATACTTATAAATATATACCTTAAACAAAATTTCAAGCATTTTCAATTTATTTTTAGAAAACCTTGGGATGTTACACATGTAGTATCATAAATAATGAATTATAGAATATGAATTTGGGAAATCATGAAAATTATTATCTATTGGAGAAAAAAAAATTAATTACCACATCCAATAATGAAAATGAGTGATAATTAACTTATGAATGCAAAAATATTATAATAAGAAAACAAAAAAAGGTTATATATATAAATAAGGTTATAAAATAGGATATTAATATGGTTATGTATATTTTATTGCTGTTTAAGGTGTTTTATGTTATCTGAGAAATAAGGGAAGAGGTTATATTTCAATTTAAATTCATTTATGTATTTTTCTATATTAATAACAATTTTTATTTTATGTGGTGTACTTAATATCCCATTCTTAAAGGCACTAATTATTGTATCTTATATATTTTACTTATGTTATTACATCGACTATACATATATGGAATCATACCCTAGAAGAATTATTAATATAGTACGTGTAGTTAACTAGATAACTACAAAAATTTCACTATACATTTGAAGACATAAAATAAAAATCATAATGAATTTAAATCTTCTATATCCTTGAACTCACTAAAATACTATTTCTATATACCCTAGTGAAATGAAAAATATACATGTGATCACACATACTCAGTAAGAGTTATATACACTAGAAGTAATCACATGAAAATAATGAATAACCAATATGGAAAATCATATAACTTAAACAACATTCCATTTAATCAATAACATGAGCATGATAGATTATATGGAAGAAGTAAATGAAGATAAATTGATTCCATATAAAAAATTTAATGATATTGATACTTATCTATGGATATTATTTATAATAATCACTTGGAAATCAAAAAATGATTTCACAATGATAGAATGTGTAATGTTAGATATCGGAAACATACAATCATGTCTTTCTTCTAATATAGATTTAAATATGGGTAGATATTCCAAAAAAATTCCATTGACTACGGCTATATAACTAGTTTATATCATGGGGCCAACTAATTCATTGATGGTTACATAATACTGGTACCCGGTCGTCATTTAATACGTCAAATTCATTCATTATATGAATAAATCAACAACTTACTCAATCGGCATTATCCAAAAATTTTCCTTATATACAGAAGTAGAATATGTAAGGTAATTATATTACCCAATTGATCTAATCTTAAACAATCTAGGGACATAATAGTAATGTAAACATTAAAACCATTCTCTAGTTGATAATAAAACATTTTTTGTTGTTAGTGAATGGAAATACAAAAATGATATCATTAAAAACATTATTATGGAAAATACCCTTCTAGAGTCAATAACCAAATTTAAAAACTAAAAAACTAAAAATATTATTAAATATGTTTTATTCCGAGATAAAATGTTAAAATTTTAATGGAATATTTAGAGAATCAAGTCGGAGTGGTGGTGGTCAATTCTGTTAATTAATTATAAGTTAATAAATTTTTACATGGTTATATTTGTTAGAATTTTCATAACATACCTCATTTAGTAAAATAAATGAATAATCATTTTAACCCACTTTATAAAATTAAAAAATGGGTAAATATTACATTAATGTATCAATTCATAATATTAAAAATTTCTTTTAAATAATTTTAAAGAAGATGTGGATATAGATGAAAATGATTTTCATTTGAGGAAAAAGGGATATTTTCCTTTAAAACTAGATTTTTGTATCTTGATTAAATAATGTGTCAAAAATGTGAGGATTAATTTATATTTATAGAAATATAATTTTGAAGAGAAAATATTTTTATTATGATATAAAAGAAAAAATAATATCGCTATTGGAGACATAAATATAAAGAATCTTGAATAGTTATGAAAATTTAAAATATAACTCTTAAAATTTTGGTAACATCTGAATCATACACCCCATTAAATAAATAACATAAAATGAAACATTAACCACCCTTAATATAAATATATTCTTGTTATATCATATCAATGTGGTGGTTTATACATTATTTAAAAAGGGTTTTCTTTATAAGATTACATATGTCCCAAAGAAGTCAACATGAGACGAAAGACCCTTACCTTCTATGTGAATTTAATAATATGTGATAAAAACTATTATAATATATATATATATATATTAAAAAATAATATTCTATATATAATTCAATATATAAAATACTTGTATCAATTTATAACAAACTTATTAATTAATCTTCATTAAAATCATTGTCTTGGGTGATAACTGCTCATTTTTAATGTATGTTTGAGTTATTTGTTTGGTCCTATTACATTGATCATGGATGCATTATATCCATAATGTGACTAAACCAAAAAATCCCATATAAATTAATTATATATTTATTTATAATAATTAATAAAATGTAGACATAGATAAATTAATTATACAATTCATTGAGATGGTAGGTCACATTTACGAAATAGTGCATTTTTCACTTTTCAAGGGTTGTAAAGAATGAATGGTAAATAATAATTAAACTTTAAGAGATAATGTTCTTTCATATATATTCATTATTACATCATTGTTACCATCAATGAAATGTTTAAAAGAAAAATTAATCACATAGCTTTGTAGTTGTTGTAGTCTGCTCGTATGTAAAAGTGACATTATAATATTCTAATGGATTAGAAGGTAAGTAGGAATATATAATACTGTGATTACAGAAGATTATTTATATCTTAGATGACTCATATATTAATTAGTTCCATTTTAAAACCATCCAACTAAACTATAGATAAAATTGAATTACACAGCTATGAAGAGACGGTGTATTGTACCTACACATGAGTTGGGTTTTCAATTTTTATAGGATGGGAAGGAGATGAAACACAGTTTATACCAAAATAGTAATATTATATGATTTTATTTATTATTCATGAGATATTAATTAAGGATTTTTAAAAAACATTAAGATTTAGTAAAAGAAAAAATATACATGAAATTGTTGGTAAAGGCAATTACCTCCTCTTTGTTGTACTTCCTTAAGATGTCTACTTAAGAGACCTAGGTTTGGTATTTTGTATGGTAAAAAAAATTTAAACATGAATAAGGAATATTACATTAGAATTGGGTATAGATTGGTTGATATTTATCTATCAATCTGGTGTATTGAAAAGTGAAATGGGATATCCTTTTATAAGTAAGTGGTGTGGAATTCATATAACTTCATAAATTACAAAATTAATATAAACTATTTTTATTTAAAAATGTCTCCAAATTGCTATATTTTGAATTAAAAATTACAATGAAACAAAATACTATAATATAATAAAATTTTGAAATGTATTAGTTATTCACCCTATATAATTTGGTTTTGACACCCCATTATCTCCTTTGACAATTACCCCAGTATTAATGTTTTTTATCCATTAAGAATCATGAATGTTGAGTTAAAAGAATAAAATACCCATAAATAGTGTATTTATTATTTTTTAAAACATTTAATTTTAATTTTTATTATTATTATAGAAATTTAAATTTTAAATTTTTCATAAAATAGTATTTATTATAAAATATCATTAACGTAATTTTTGACTCTATTCATATAATTTGACATTAAATAAATCAATACAAAGAGGGAATTTGAATCTACAATTTTAAAACAACTATAATATGTCATATATATTAATAACATTCATTGTTCAATATAAATGACTCAAAAACATTTCTCATATATTAATCAAAAGAATTTATTTTATTCTTTTATTAATTCAATAAATATTATAGAAATCTTGCATAAGAATCTATGGGTATTTTTTAATCAATAAATATATAAAATAAATTTATATCATAACAAAATAAGTCATATTTGAAATAAAATATTAGAACCTTACATAATTAGTGTTTATCCCAATCATGAAATATTATTGATATTAGAATAAGAATAGTGATGTTTTTTTCTTTGCCTTAATTAAATAATATAAAGGTTAGATTAAAAAATACTGGAAAAAATTTGACATATTTTCTAAAAATATATGGAACTGAATAAGAATAAATAATCTAATAGTACAAATAAATGTGATAGATTCAATTTTAAACCCTATCATGTTATTTTTAACATTAATTACACAAAATACCATTACCTTGGTGATAATTATTTATTGTGGCTATAATTCATAATGGAAACAAAATAAAAGTTACCTATTTAAAAAATTTAGTAAACATGACTCCAAATTTTTAATCCGATTTTAAATAGTTAATTTCAATATTATGTTGAAATTCATTTGATATTAAAATGAAAAATTCCATAAGAACAATTTTTCAGAAAAAAGAATTTTTAAGTATAATTTATTATTATTATTATTATTATTAATTATACCCCAAAACTAATTCCAATGAACATAATTGGGTTATAAGTAATAAATTAAAAATAATTATAGTTTTTCCAAAAAATATAATTCTCTTTATTCTTGGAATAAAAATATTGTTTTCCAAAAAAATTTGTTTTTTTTTCTTTTCATTAAAAAGTCATTAATTTCATAAAATATCAAAATATCACAATAAGTAAATTTTTATGAGATGGTTTAAAATATTATATTCAGTTTTTTAAAATAATATTTCATATAGTGATATAAATTAGTTATAATTCCCCCACACACAATGAAAAATAAAACCATTTTTAAGACTTTTTTGAAGTTCAAAACAATTTTATTGAAAGTTATGTTCCTATTTATTATTAATAAAAAAATAATATAATTTTTTTAAATACTTTTAACTCCATTATTTCATTCCAATTTCATTTCTAGGATATAATGATATATAATAATATTTCTTGGGTATTTTATGCTTGGTGTTTTTTATTGAATATAATTCCTAATATTGTGCATTTTAAAATCATGAGGTGTTCCCTTATTCCACCTTCAGTAATCTGAGTCATAGAAATTTAACTGGGTATTGTTTTGAAATTTTATAATTCATTTTTGTAAAATCCACACCATTAAAAAGGATAATAAAACTATCACATAAACTACGTAAGGGGAAACCTGATGGGAATTTAGAATAACTAAAAAAAAGAATTACAATTAAGAAAACATTATTATGAAGTTAAAACAAGTATATTATGGAGATAGAAAACTTATAAATAATAATATAGAGATATAATGAACATGGTTATGGGAAATATAAATAAAAGGAAACAGTAAATATCTGATGGGTGATGAGATCATCAATTAAAAAAAGATCAAAAGAGGATGACCATTTTGTTTCAATATCCTTTTTCTACATTTTAAGATTTTCATTGACATAACTAAATATTAAAATTAAGAAATTTACTTTATTTTCAAGTTGATAAGATTACATACATTCTCCAAATGATTAATCTTTAGGGTGAATTTTTTTTCTAACAGAATAAAATTAGCTTTTAATTGTTCATAGGACTCAAAAAATAATTAAAATCCCTTCCATCTATCTATAAATATTTTAAAAAACTATAAATGTTATAATGTGGTATCCAATATAATATATTAGTATTTAAAAATTAAATATAACATGAAAAGATCCACTTAATCCTTTCCAACAGTATTTATCCTCGCAAAACCTTCCAAAATACGTCTAAAAAATTTAATTCGATGAAATTTAAGAATAATATTTATAATTAAAATAAACATTACATTAATACACCTAAAATAATAAAGTTACCCATAATTTTACATACACAATATTAAGAATACTTTTATCACATTAATTAAAATATACCTTCTCCAAAATTCCATCAATATCCTAATTCTCTAAATAAATTCACATATAATCAATTAGATTCCATGAATTAGAAAATGTATTAATATTACTGATGTTATTAATATTTTCATGATTTATTATATTCCCCATTTACTTATTTTATATAAAATGTTCATAATTTGGGTGAAATATTAATGTTTTAATATTAAGTATAATATTTGAGCATTTTTAGAAGTAGTCCAATTGAGTCAGTTTAATGTTTTAATTATAACTGTCACTATACTCATCCAAATTGTGTGGTTCTTGTTTTTTAGGATTCTAATTTCAATATACAACATTTCATTAGAAGGAACCATGATCCAATTCTGCCATTTTAAGGGTCATATGGTCCTCACAAACAAGACCAAAGAATCTGTGAACAAACTGGACCATCCTTGAAGATTGATTTACTAGGCTCAATACAGAAGTCCAAAAACCCTAACTCTCCACCATAATTCTGGGGACACTAAATTGCATCTTGGATAAAAATTTCATGCCCCAAATCCAAGTACAAGGGGCCCAAATGAAGCTTTGAATTTCAGCCCACCATTCTGTCCGATAATTAAAATCAGTATACTATTCATGACATATCTCATTATGTAAGCCTCACGTAGAGCTGATATTTTTCAGTGTGAAATAGGAGATATAGGCGGCCGACTTTTTTGAAGAAGTCATTCGGATTTGAAGGCGTCTTCCTGTTCAAAAATCCATTCACATTTTGGCCATCGAAATATCATGGATATAAATGGACAGTTTACCTTTGTTTAATAACACTGCCATAACTTTATCTCCACTTGTCCAAATGCCTCCTTATTTTGACAGTAGTCGGCCAACATTATTGTATACAACTTTTAAGAATGATATATTTGAAGATTCGGCTGTCTGAATAGCCAAATTGGCAATGCAAGTGGAGGGACAGATTGGGAATGCAAACAGTCCACTCCTTGGGCTATAAATACTCTCCCCTTCTCTCCTTGAGAGGGGTTGGCATTTCAGAAGAGAGGATATCATATTGGCATGACCAAAGCCTTTCCAAAGGCTTGGGAGGACCTTCCATACTCATGTTTTCACTTGAGAGACCTTTCCTCCTCTCTTTGTTTTCACTTACTTTTGTGTTCTTCATTTTTGTAATCTTGTAATTCTCTTTCTTTGTAATTCTGTTTTAATGCATGTTACTTCTTCAATATCTCTTATTATCATCCACCATCTGTAGTTTAATATTTATGTTCTTAAAATAGTTTAAATTCAGTTCAATCCCATTCCCTTCTTTTGCTTCCTCATTCAATCAAAAATCCGTTTTTAATTATCATCATCGTTCGTGTGTGTGTGTCAACGTACCACTCTTTTCTAATCCCTTTCTTTTTCTTATATTCTTAATTTATCATCATAATTATTTTAACCAGAATATTAAACATCCAAATGGCTGAGTAAATCTCTCATTGTGGTGAGTTATAATTCGTGGATGTTAAGTGATTGAGAGTTTTCCTCGATGAGTATTCTTTAAATTAATATTGTGTATGTTAAACTTAATATGTCATGGATTAATGATATGTTTTGTTTAACGAGTGGTTTCCATGGATTATTGGACCATAAATACACTACCATAAATAATTTTTGATTGAGATTAGAACCCTAAGTTATGTTAAGGCTCGGATTAAATCCTTTAGACTTAGGAATTCCAATCGACGTCAACTTATGACATGGGTGTTAATTTAATGCAATACAAAGTAAGGCTCAAGGATATCACATGCTTAACTCCCCAATGATGAACTCACCCCAATCTTTATCAATTTGGTAAATCAAACATCATCCATAAATCATTTCAATTATGCTCTGCAAACAAACCCCCCTAATCAAAATACAATCAACTAAAAACAAACAACTATTACAAAGTATCATCGCCGAGGATTCGACCCGAGTACTGCTATACACATTAGCAGAGCACCAGAATTTTGACCGGTCGATAGGTGAAAATCGTCTGTGCGTTTCAAATGGCGCCGTTGGCGGGGATGGTGCTTTAAGCAGTCATTCGTTTCTGGTTATTGTAAAAAAACCCCAAAACAAATACAAAATTTTAAAAAAATTGAAAAAAAAATCACAAAGAAAAACCCATGTTCCTCTTTCTTCCAAAATCTCCTTGAATGCCCCATAGCCTTCCAAACAATCCCTCAGATTTGTTTGACCCTGAAATTGATAGAACTCTTCGTCAACTTAGGAGGACCATTAGGGATAACCAAATCACCCAAGAACCAATCATTTCCCTACCACTTGAATTAGATATGGCCAATCCCAGGGAACAAACATTGAAAGAACTTGCTGCCCCTGATATGAATTACCAACCTCTTGGTATTCAATATCCAAACATTGAAGCTGAATTCGAACTCAAATCGGGTTTGATTCATCTTCTCCCTCATTTTCACAGGCTAGCCGGTGAGGATCCACATCTTCACCTTAAAGAGTTCCAAGTAGTATGCTCTACCATGAAGCCTCAAGGGGTTTCTGAAGAACAAATCAAGCTTAGAGCTTTCCCCTTTTCCCTAGCAGATTCTGCCAAGTCTTGGCTCTACTACCTCCCACCTGGTTCCATAAACTCATGGGTTGACATGAAGACACTTTTCCTTGAGAAGTTCTTTCTCGCTTCCCGAACAGCTTCTATCTGAAAGGAAATAAGCGGCATCCGTCAATTCCCTAATGAATCACTCCATGAGTATTGGGAGAGGTTCAAAAAGCTTGTGGCAACTTGTCCACACCATCAAATCCCTGACCAACTCCTGATCCAATACTTCTATGAGGGGTTATTGGCTATGGAGCGAACTCTCATTGATGTCGCAAGTGGCGGTGCTCTTGTTCACAAAACTCCTGCAGTGGCACGAGAACTCATAAGCAACATGGCTGCAAACACGCAGCAATTCCATAATCGAGCACATGCTCAAGTGAAACAAGCCCAAGAGAATCAATCCATAGAGCCCAACAAGATGACTGAGTGGATGAGTGAACTTACAGGTCTTCTGCGTCAACTAGCGGTGGCTACCAAAGCCCCGACCTTATCTTCTCCACAGTCACTATTCCCTAGATCTATCAAGAATTGTGGAATCTGCAACTCTCCATCTCATCCGACTGACACATGTCCACAACTTCAAGATGATCCATCTGATTCATCTAGTCCAATGGAGCTCAATGCGGCATATGCTCAGTGAAACTTCAACCCTCAACAATCAGGTCAGTTTGTTAAAAACTTCAACCAACCCCACTCTGAGCCCTTCTCTTCTACCTTTAACCCACCTCTGAGGTATGGTAATCCCATTTCTCATCCTCCTCAGTTCCCTCATCAAAATTCAAACCAGTTCCAATATGGTCAAAGTGGTGGTAACATCCATCAACCTTATCCTTTTGTTCCTCAACCCCAAAGGAAAAATCCTCCTCCTGGATTCCACTATCCTAACGAGCCTTCCCAATTCCCCACCCAATACAATCGCTTTCCCAAGAACCAAAATCAAGGCCAACCCAATTTGGGACAAGCCTCTTCTTCTAAACAACCATGGGAAAGTGCTGTAGAGGATCTTTCTTCCTTCACCCGTTCTAGCCTCAAGAACATTGAAACCCAAATAGGTCAACTTGCATCCCACCTTAGCCAGCAAAAACCATCCAATTCATCCCAACTCCCAGCTAAACCATTACCCAACCCTAAGGGTAATGTAAGTGCAATTACACTTAGATCGGGAAAGCAAATTGTTATGCCCCATGCTGATTTCTCTACCTCCCCTTTCGATGTTGATCTAGAAAATGAAAAGAACAAAAACCTGGAAAAGGAACTTGAATCCACTCCTTCACCTCCTTCCATTCCTCTAAGGAACCCAATTCCTTTTCCTCAAGCCATATTCAAGCCTAAGAAGTCCTTTGAACCTGATCCTAAAATTCTTGACATGTTTAGACGTGTTGAAGTGAACGTCCCCCTCTTAGATGCCATCAAACAAATCCCTAAGTATGCCAAGTTTCTTAAGGAATTGTGAACCCATAAGAGGCAACTTAGGAACGTTGAAAATGATTCAACCCAACAGTCCATTCCCATGAAGTCCAAAGATCCAGGAACCTTCACGGTTCCATGTCAAATAGGGAGTTCCATCATTGTTGATGCACTCATAGACCTTAGAGCCTCAATAAATGTCATTCCCAAATCCATTTTCTCCAACCTTGGTCTAGGTCCCTTGCACCCAACGGGTGTTGTCATTCAATTAGCCAATCAAACCACTACCAGTCCTGAGGGGATAATTGATGATGTTCTTGTTCGGTTCAATGATCTTATCTTCCCAGCTGATTTCTATGTCCTTGACTTGGAAGGTGAGACGACCTCTTCTCGATCTCCCCTAATTCTAGGAAGACCATTCCTCATGACTGCGAGAACCAAGATTGATGTCCATTCAAGAATCTTATCCATGGAATTCGTTGACCAACTGGTCAAGTTCAACATTTTCCAAGCCATGCGATACCCATCTGAGGATAACTCTACATTCTCAATCCATGCTTTTGAGGACACTTCTAAGATTCAATCGAACCCCAATCCACCATGTTCTTCATGCTCTAATGATAAAGGATCTTGTGAAATCTGCACCATGATTAACAAAGTCATAAATGGTGAAGTTGATGTGGACCTCTCATTCATAGACTCCATCAATCTAGAGGAACTTGAAAACTCTCTTGAATCCCACATCAACTCTGATCTCTACTGCTCCACCTTGGACAGTGTTGAGGAAAATGATCCAAACCCATCTGGAATCCCTTCTCCTGCTCCTAACTTGTCTAGCTCTCAAATCAAGGCTGAAACTGATCTAAAACCACTTCCTTCACACCTCAAGTATGCATTCCTTTTCCATGATCCCTCCTACCCTGTCATTATCTCTGCTTCACTTTCTGAAACTGAGGAGTCCCAACTTGTTCAAGTGTTAGAGGAAAACAAAAATGCCATAGGTTGGACCCTAGAGGATATTCCAGGAATCAACCCTGCCCTTTTCATGCATCACATCCATCTAGAAGAATCGTCCAAACCAATTAGGCAACCTCAAAGAAGACTCAATCCACTCATACTTGAGGTAGTTAGGGAAGAGATTTCCAAGCTTCTTCAAGCTGGTATTATCTACCCAATTTCTGATAGTGAATGGGTTAGTCCAATTAAAGTCCTTCCTAAGAAGGGCGGGATAACATTTGTCACAAATGTACATGGAGAAGTGGTCACAACCCGAGTGAAAAACAAATGGCGTGTGTGCATCGATTATCGCAAATTGAATGCTGAAACACGAAAAGATCACTACCCACTTCCTTTCCTAGACCAAATGCTTGAGAGATTGGCCGGAAAGTCACACTATTGCTTTCTTGATGGTTACACCGGCTACTTCCAAATTCCAATCGCACCTCAAGACCAAGAAAAGACCACATTCACTTGCCCCTTTGGAACTTATGCCTATAGGCGAATGCCTTTTGGCCTTTGTAATGCTCCTGCAACATTCCAACGGTGTATGATGAGTATCATTTCTGAATTCATTGAGAATTTCATGGAGGTATTCATGGATGACTTTACCATTTATGGCGAGTCATTTGAATCTTGATTACATTCACTCTCTTTGGTCCTTCAAAAGTGTGTCAAGTGAAACCTTGTGCTGAATTTTGAAAAATGTCACTTCATGGTTTCAAATGGGATTGTTCTAGGGAACATAATTTCTCAAGAGGGTATCCAAGTTGATCCAGCCAAAATTGAGGTGATCCAATCACTTCCTGAACCCAAATCAGTTCGAGACATTCGGTCCTTCCTTGGTCATGCCGGTTTCTATTGGCGATTCATTCAGAACATCAGCAAGATTTCCCTCACACTCACTCGTTTACGTCAAAATGATGTCACATTCAATTTTGATGAGGCTTGCAAGAGATCCTTCATTAAACTCAAATCTGCTCTCACATCTGCTCCAATAATCCAACCCCCAGATTGGTCCTTACCATTTGAATTGATGTGTGATGCTTCTGATAGGGCCATTGGGGCTGTTCTTGGTCAAAGAAGAGAAAACATTCCTCATGTCATCTTTTATGCCGCAAAAACATTGGATAAAACTCAATCACACTACACTGTGACTGAAAAAGAACATTTAGCTGTGGTTTTTGCCTTGGATAAATTCCGGCCCTATCTCTTAGGTGCCAAAATCATCATCTTCACGGACCACTCAACATTAATGTTCTTACTTAAGAAAAGTGATTCCAAACCATGGCTAATAAGATGGATTTTAATGCTCCAAGAGTTTGACCTTGTGATAAAAGATAAACCTGGAAAAGAAAACCCTATGGCTGACCACCTGAGTAGAATTTCTAATTCTTCTCATTCTAAAATAATTGATCCTGAATTTCCAACTGAACACCTGTCATCTCTCACTCCAAAGTTACCATGGTATGCCCCAATTGTCAATTACTTGGTTTCTGGTGTTTTCCCTGAATATTTTTCAAAAGAACAAAACGAAAAGATGAAAAGCGATTCAAAGAATTATTTTTGGGAAGATATTAAACTTTGGAAAACTGGGGCTGACATGGTAATTAGGAGATGTGTTGATGAAACTGAACAATCCTCCATCTAGGAATTCTGCCACTCAATGCCTGGAGGTGGCCACTTTGGACCACAAAGGATTTCTCGAAAGGTCCTAGATTCTGGATTCTTTTGGCCTTCACTCTTCAAGGACTCACACGAGTTTTGTCAATCATGTCCCACTTGCCAAATGTTTGGCACAATTTCCAAAAGAAACGAAATGCCTCAAAAGCCATTAATCTTCTGTGAGCTCTTTGATGTTTGGGGCATCGATTTCATGGGACCTTTTCCCCCTTCCAATGGATTATCCTACATTCTCCTTGCTATTGACTATGTTTCTAGGTGGGTCGAGGCCAAACCCACTTGGAAAGATGATGCTCAAACTATGAGTGAGTTCCTCAAAACCCATATCTTCCATCGATTCGGAACACCACGTGCTTTGATAAGTGACTTAGGAACTCATTTCTGTAATACAACCATGGAGTCACTTTTGAAAAAGAATGGGGTTGTACATAAAACATACACTGCATATCACCCTCAAACAAATGGAATGGCTGAACTTTCTAACAGAGAAGTGAAAAGAGTGCTTGAAAGAATTGTTAAGCCCACAAGAAAAGACTGGCCCGATAGACTTGGTGAAGCACGTTCGGCCTATCGAACAGCCTATAAGACACCCATTAGGATGTCTCCATTTAGGCTAGTTTTTGGTAAAGCCTGTCATTTACCAGTTGAAATCCAACATAAGTCATTTTGGGCTGTCAAAACTTGTAATTTTGATTGTAAAAAATCTGGTGAAGAAAGATTGTTGCAGTTGACTGAATTGGAGGAGATTCGACTCGATTCATATGAGAACTCCATTCTCTACAAAGAAAAGGCAAACTCACTCCATGACAAGCACATTCTTCGAAAGGTATTTCATAAAGGTGAAAAGGTAATGCTCTTCAATTCTCGATTTTGACTTCACCCAGTTAAGCTGAATTCTCGTTGGGATGGACCTTTTATTATTACTAATGTTTACCCATTTGGTGTAGTGCAAGTCGAAGACCCATCTTTAAAAATAAAATTCACAGTTAACGGACATCGGTTAAAGCATCACCATGAGAGGTCTCACAATCTAGGAACCACGTCGACTTCCACCGAAACCCCATCCACTTCAATAGAACCACCACTGGATGGAGACCCGCCAAATCCAAACCAGGGGGCACCTCTTTCCCTTTAACTCTCTCTCTCCTCAATCTCTCTTCCCTCTCTTCTTCTCTCTATTTCTTCTTCTTCCTCTCTCACTCTCATTTTTTTACAACATTCTTCCAGATCCTTTTTTTTATTTTCTCTTTTGTGTGGATGTTTCATTAAAAATTAAAAAAATTAAGGTACAGATTTTACGAATAGAGATGAGATGAGCCCGTAAGGGGCACCGCGTCCGGCTAGGATTCGCTCTCGCCGCCTCCCTCATCCCAGAGCTGCGCGTCTTCTTCCCGGGTTCGGAGATTTGAGGTGGGATTTCTTTTCGGCTCGGACCTGCATCGACTCTTCTTGCGTGCACCGGGGTCTTCGCGACTCAGTGTTGATTCTACGCCGGAGTCCCTGGCCTGACGGTACGGAATCTTCACTTCGGCCTCTGATTTGGGTGTTTGGAGGTCGGGCGTTGCCTTCTTGGTGATCTTAGATGGCGGCGCCGGGCTTTTTCCTTGGTTCGTGCTGATGAAGGCGACGTCGGGAGGTGGATTTTCTGGTCATGTTCATTTCTCTTCAACGGAGTCGACGACGATGGTTTGTACCGACAATGGAGGGGTCGGGTCCTACTCCGGCGTCCTTGCTGATGTTTCTTGCGGGGTATGCGGTGGTTCCGTCGACGGCTCTTCCGATTTCCCCGGTGAATGGTGGCGCGTGGCGATCCGGTCTTGTCCGTCGTCCTCTCCGACGACCTGCATGGCGGATGGTGTGTGATGATGTGATCTCCTTCTCTGTGTCGGTGGATGAACGCCGGTGAAGCTCGCCGACGTTTCGGATCGGTTTCTCCGGTCGTCTCGCATGGTTTCGAGGCGGGGCGCGGTTCGAGGTGCTGCTGGTTTCAAGGGTGCGTGATTCGAGGCGGTGACGTGGGTTCGTGGAACAAGGGGATGAGCTGGCTGATGGGGTGAAGTTCGAGGCCCTGTTTCCTTTTGATGTTTTAAATTTTTAATGTTGGTTTGGGTGATTCTGGTTTGGTTTGCTTATTTTCTGCACTTTTCTTTATTTTAATAAATAGTCAGGGGCTCGCCTCTGACCACATTCCTTGTTAAAAAAATAAAAAAAATTAATTAAAAAATGATAATTGAAAAAAAGGGGTGTCATAATTACTCATCATCCAATATTGAAATTCTGTCCAACCATTTTGGGGAGTCAAAAGGCTTGTTTTGAACTCAAATATATTGAATTTTTATCTCAAACTTGGGTAAACAATTTTGTGTCAATAACAAACATTTTGAATGAACAATTTTTGGTGGAAAATGATTCTCCCCTACCATGAGGATTAACATTAGCCTTCATGACAAGGTCATCTATGGCCATCTTTTTCATTGTGTGTCTTCACCACTGATTGTGAGTCTTGATTTTGTGGACCTTCTAGCTGAATTTCCATCTTTTGTGTGCATTAATATGATAGAGGCATTTTCTAAGCCACATGAGACTCAGAATAGCCAAATAGCCTCTCGCTACCCTTACATTGATCCTACTTTTGAAAGCCCCTTTGAGCCTATGAAAAACTTTCTTTGAATGTGCTTTTCATGGAGTGACTTTGCCTTTTCTTTGTAGAGAATGGAGTTCTCATACGAATCGAGTCGAAGCTCCTCCAATTCAGTCAACTGCAACAATCTTTCTTTACCAGATTTTTCACAATCAAAATTACAAGTTTTGACAGCCCAAAATGACTTATGTTGGATTTCAACTGGTAAATGACAGGCTTTACCAAAAACTAGCCTAAATGGAGACATCCCAATGGGTGTCTTATAGACTGTTAGATAGGCCCAAAGTGCTTCACCAAGTCTATCGGGCCAGTCTTTTCTTGTGGGATTAACAATTCTTTCAAGCACTCTTTTCACTTCTCTGTTAGAAAGTTCAGCCATTCCATTTTTTTGAGGGTGATATGCAGTGGATGTTTTATGTAAAACCCCATTCTTTTTCAAAAGTGACTCCATGGTTCTATTACATAAATGAGTTCCTAAGTCACTTATCAAAGCACGTGGTGTTCCGAATCGATGGAAGATATGGGTTTTGAGGAACTCACTCACAGTTTGAGCATCATCTTTCTTAGTGGGTTTGGCCTCGACCAACCTAGAAACATAGTCAACAGCAAGGAGAATGTAGGATAATCCATTGGAAGGGGGGAAAGGTCCCATGAAATCGATGCCCCAAACATCGAAGAGCTCACAGAAGATTAATGGCTTTTGAGGCATTTCGTTTCTTTTGGAAATTGTGCCAAACTTTTGGCAAGTGGGACATGATTGACAGAACTCATGTGAGTCCTTGAAGAGTGAAGTCCAAAAGAATCTAGAATCTAGGACCTTTCGAGAATTTCTTTGTGGTCCAAAGTGGCCACCTCCAGGCATTGAGTGGCAGAATTCCAAGATGGAGGATTGTTCAGTTTCATCAACACATCTCCTAATTACCATGTCAGCCCCAGTTTTCCAAAGTTTATTATTTTCCCAAAAATAATGCTTTAAATCACTTTTCATCTTTTCGTTTTGTTCTTTTGAAAAATATTCAGCGAAAACATCAGAAACCAAGTAATTGAAAATTGGGGCATACCATGGTAACTTTGGAGTGAGAGATGAGATGTGTTCAGTTGGAAATTCAGGATCAATTATTTCAGAATGAGAAGAATTAGAAATTCTACTCAGGTGGTCAGCCACATGGTTTTCTTTTCCAGGTTTATCTTTTATCACAAGGTCAAACTCTTGGAGCATTAAAATCCATCTTATTATCCTTGGTTTGGAATCACTTTTCTTAAGTAAGAACTTTAATGCTGAGTGGTCCGTGAAGATGATGAATTTGGAACCTAAGAGATAGTGTTAGAATTTATCCAAGGCAAAAACCACAGCTAAAAGTTCTTTTTCAGTCACAGTGTAGTGTGATTTAATTTCATCCAATGTTTTTGAGGCATAAAAGATGACATGAGGAATTTTTTCTCTTCTTTGACCAAGAATAGTCCCAATGGCCCTATCAGAAGCATCACACATTAATTCAAATGGTAATGACCAATCTGGGGGTTGGATTATTGGAGTAGATGTGAGAGCAGATTTGAGTTCAATGAAGGCTCTCTTGCAAGCCTCATCAATATTTAATGTGACATCATTTTTATGTAAACGAGTGAGTGGGAGGGAAATCTTACTGAAGTTCTGAATGAATCGCCGATAGAAACCGGCATGACCAAGGAAGGACCGAATGTCTCGAACTGATTTGGGTTCAGGAAGTGATTGGATCACCTCAATTTTGGCTGGATCAAGTTGGATACCCTCTTGAGAAATTATGTGCCCTAGAACAATCCCATTTGAAACGCACGGCCGATTTTCGCCTATCGACCGGTCAAAATTCCGGTGCTCTGCTAATGTGTATAGCAGCACTCGGGTCGAATCCTCAGCGATGATACTTTGTAATAGTTGTTTGTTTTTAGTTGATTGTATTTTGATTAGGGGGGTTTGTTTGTAGAGCATAATTGAAATGATTTATGGATGATGTTTTATTTACCAAAATGATAAAGATTGGGGTGAGTTCATCATTTGGGAGTTAAGCATGTGATATCCTTGAGCCTTACTTTGTATTGCATTAAATTATCACCCATGTCATAAGTTGACGTTGATTGGAATTCCTAAGTGTGAAGGCTTTAATACAAGCCTTAAATTAACTTAGGGTTCTAATCTCAATCAAAACTTATTTATGGTAGTGTATTTATGGTTCCAATAATCAATGGAAACCACTCGTTAAACAAAACATATCATTAATCCATGACATATTAAGTTTAACATACACAATATTAATTTAAAGAATACTCATCGAGCAAAAATCTCAATCACTTAACATCCCTGAATTATAACTCACCCCAATGAGAGATTTACTCAGCCATTTGGATGTTTAATATTCTGGTAAAAATAATTATAATGATAAATTAAGAATAGAAGAAAAAGAAAGGGATTAGAAAAGAGTGGTACGTTGACACACACACACGAATGGTGATGATAATTAAAAACGGATTTTCGATTGAATGAGGAAGCAAAAGAAGGGAAGGGGATTGAACTGAATTTAAACTATTTCATTAACATAAATATTAAACTACAGATGGTGGATTAGAATAAGAGATATTGAAGAAATAACTTGCATTAAAACAGAATTACAAAGAAAGATAATTACAAGATTACAAAAATGAAGAACACAAAAGTAAGTGAAAACAAAGAGGCGAGGAAAGGTCTCTCAAGTGAAAACATGAGTATGGAAGGTCCTCCCAAGCCTTTTTCAAGGCTTTGGTCGTGCCAATATGATATCCTCTCTTCTGAAATGCCAACCCCTCTCAAGGAGAGAAGGGGAGAGTATTTATAGCCCAAGGAGTGGACTGTTTGCATTCCCAATCTGTCCCTCCACTTGCATCGCCAATTTGGCTATTCAGACTGCCGAATATTCAAATATCTCCTTCTTCAAAGATGTAGACAATAACGTTGTCCGACTACTGTAAAAATATGGAGGCATTTGGACAAGTGGAGCTAACGTTATGGCGGTTTTAGTAAACAAAGGTAAACGGTCCATTTCTATCCATGCTTTTTCGATGTCCAAAATGTGAATGTATTTTTGAACAGTAAGATGCCTTCAAATCCGAATGAATTATTCCACAAAGTACGCCTCCTATATATCCTCTTTCACACTGAAAAATATCAGCTCTAGTTGATGCTTAAATCATGAGATATGTCATGCATAGTATACTGATATGTATTTTCGGACAGAATGGTGGGCTGGAATTCAAAGCTTCATTTGGGCCCCTTGTACTTGGATTTGGGCCATGCAATTTTTATCCAAGATGACATGTAGTGTCCCACGAATTATGGTGGATGGTTAAGGTTTTTGGACTTCTGTATTGAGCCCAGTAAATCAATCTTCAAGGATGGTCCAGTTTGTTCACAGATTCTTTGGTCTTGTTTGTGAGGACCATATGACCCTCCAAATGGAAGAATTGGATCATGGTTCCTTCTAATGAAATGTTTTATATTGAATGTAGAATCCTAAAAAACAAGAACCACACAATTTGGATCAGTATAGTGTCAGTTATAATTAAATCATTAAACTGACTCAATTGGACTACTTCTAAAAATGCTCAAATATTATACTTAATATTAAAACATTAATATTTCACACAAATTATGCACATTTTAGATAAATTAAGTAAAGGGGGAATATAATAAGTCATGAAAATATTAATAACATCAACTCCCCCACACTTAGATTTGCGTGTGTCCTCATGTGAAACAAATATAAAAACATGACAAAATGATTCTCCCCTACCGTGAGGATTAACATTAGCCTTCATGCCAAGGTCATCTATGGCCATCTTTTTCATTGTGTGTCTTCAACACTGATTGTGAGTCTTGAGTTTGTGGACCTTCGAGCTGAATTTACATCTTTTGTGTGCATTAATATGATAGAGGCATTTTCTAAGCCACATGAGACTCAGAATAGCCAAATAGCCTCTCGTTAACCTTACATTGATCCTACTTTTGAAAGCCCCTTTGAGCCTATGAAAACCTTTCTTTTGATAGCCAAATTACAAGCCTAATACCTTGTCCCACCCAACATCTTCATGGATTTTCATTGTACAATTTATTGAAATTTAAGTGTGGGGGGGAATGGACTTCATTTTTGGGTGTACTTTCATTGATTTCCAATGTTTCATCATATGCTTGAGGGAAAGCATCCATTCCAGTGTGGGGGAGAGGTTGTAATTCTGTGAGCTTTGGGGTGTATATGTGTCATTGTCATTTGTACAAAAGTCATTGAAAAGTGTTCAAAAAAATGAAAAAAATTATATTAAAAAAATGAAAAAAAAAATTAATGGGTTGTGTCTTGGGTGGGTCAAAAATCATTCATCATCAACCTTTGATCGTGTTATAACTAATAAAATTATTTCCATGAGAAGATCAAACATGGATTGGGAGATGACTGTGATACTTGTTTCAAGCACAACTTTCGAAAAAAAAGAGCAAAAAGAGAAAAAAAGAACACTTGAATCATCTTGTATTGTGTCATTATTGGAAGTCTTCCATGTTGTACATATTCCATCATCTCACTCTATTCCATTTTCTATCTCCCTCACTTTTCATTCATCACACATTCATGCCCTTGTAAATATGTGTTTCTCTTTCCTTTCAAATCAAATTTCAAAAAAAAATGTGCATTGATTTTTCCATGTTGGTGTTTTTAACCCCTCTTTTCCTTTGGACATTATATACCTACCATCCCATAGCCACTGAAAAACCCCTTAAAAGACCTCTTGATTTTTGAACACATTATATTTGGGAATGGAAGCTGAGAGCTCTTACAAACTCTTGATTTTCACTTTTTGTTAGTGAATGAGTGAACCTCCTAAAATACATTTTTTGTCATCTTGAGAGGAGTAAGTTTTAAGTGCCTACATTTTCCAATTCCAATCTTGAACATGAAAAAATGAATTGTTTCTGATGCATTATTGTGAACCAAATTTGTGATGGAATTCAATATGGATGAGTGAAATAGTCTAAACCTCTCTTGATTGGAGAAAACAAAATTTTAATATTTGTTGGTGAGTGAAAATGATTTTGTCATGTTTTTATATTTGTTGCACATGAGGACACGCGCAAATCTAAGTGTGGGGGAGTTGATGTTATTAATATTTTCATGACTTATTATATTCCCCCTTTACTTATTTTATATAAAATGTGCATAATTTGTGTGAAATATTAACGTTTTAATATTAAGTATAATATTTGAGCATTTTTAGAAGTAGTCCAATTGAGTCAGTTTAATGTTTTAATTATAACTGTCACTATACTGATCCAAATTGTGTGTTTATTGTTTTTTAGGATTCTAAATTAATTATAAAACATTTCCTTAGAAGGAACCATGATCCAATTCTTCCATTTTAAGGGTCATATGGTCCTCACAATCAAGACCAATGAATCTGTGAACAAACTAGACCAGCCGTGACGATTGATTTACTGGGCTCAATACAGAAGTCCAAAAACCTTAACTCTCCACCATAATTCTGGGGACACTACATGTCATCTTTGATAAAACTTTCATGTCCCAAATCCAAGTACAAGGGGCCCAAATGAAGCTTTGAATTCCAGCCCACCATTCTGTCCGAGAATTAAAATCAGTATACTATTCATGACATATCTCATGATGTAATCATCAAATAGAGCTGATAGTTTTCATTGTGAAAGAGGAGATATAGGCGGCCGACTTTGTTGAAAAAGTCATTCGGATTTGAAGGCATCTTCCTGTTCAAAAATCCATTCACATTTTGGCCATCGAAAAAGAATGGATAGAAATGGACAGTTTACCTTTGTTTAATAAAACCGCCATAACATTAGCTCCACTTGTCCAAAGGCCTCCATATTTTTACAGTAGTCGAACAACATTATTGTCTACATATTTGTAGAAAGAGATATTTGATGATTCGGCTGTCGAAATAGCCAAATTGGCTATTCAAATGGAGGGACAGATTGGGAATGCAAACAGTCCAATCCTTGGGCTATAAATACTCTCCCCTTCTCTCCTTGAGAGGGGTTGGCATTTCAGAAGAGAGGATATAATATTGGAACGACCAAAGCCTTGAAAAAGGCTTGGGAGGACCTTCCATACTCAAGTTTTCACTTGACAGACCTTTCCTCCTCTCTTTGTTTTCGCTTACTTTTGTGTTCTTCATTTTTGTAATCTTGTAATTCTCTTTCTTTGTAATTCTGTTTTAATGAAAGTTACTTCTTCAATATCTCTTATTCTCATCCTCCATCTGTAGTATAATATTTATGTTCTTAAAATAGTTTAAATTAATTTCAATCCCCTTCCCTTCTTTTTCTTCTTCATTCAATCAAAAATCCGTTTTTAATTATCATCATCGTTCGTGTGTGTGTGTCAACGTACCACTCTTTTCTAATCCCTTTCTTTTTCTTCTATTATTAATTTCTCATCATAATTATTTTAACCAGAATATTAAACATCCAAATGGCTGAGTAAATCTCTCATTGGGGTGAGTTATAATTCGGGGATGTTAAGTGATTGAGAGTTTTTCTCGATGAGTATTCAATAAATTAATATTGTGTATGTTAAACTTAATATGTCATGGATTAATGATATGTTTTGTTTAATGAGTGGTTTCCATGGATTATTGGAACCATAAATACACTATCATAAATAAGTTTTGATTGAGATTAGAACCCTAAGTTAAGTTAAGGCTTGGATTAAAGCCTTCACACTTAGGAATTCCAATCAACGTCAACTTATGACATGGGTGTTAATTTAATGCAATACAAAGTAAGGCTCAAAGATATCACATGTTTAACTCCCCAATGATGAACTCACCCCATTCTTTATCAATTTGGTAAATCAAACATCATCCATAAATCATTTCAATTAATCTTTGCAAACAAACCCCCCTAATCAAAATACAATCAACTAAAAACAAACAACTATTACAATGTATCATCGCCAAGGATTCGACCCGAGTGCTGCTATACACATTAGCAGTGCACCGGAATTTTGACCGGTCGATAGGCGAAAATCGGCTGTGTGTTTCAATTACCATAATTGTTTTCATCAAATCAGAAATTGTGTTCAAGGTCTCCAATAAAATCTGATTTACTTCATAAATGTAAAACATCTATTTGTCCCAAATAAACACTCTTACATAATCATTGGGAATATATTAAAGGTTATCCATACTGAAATCAATTTTTTTCAAAAAAATCATTATAACATTAAATAGAATTTCTAGGTCAAAGGTTTCTTTTATCATATTCTTTAAATTATTAAATAAAAACAACAAAATAATAATTCATATATGTTACAATATTATTAAAACTATAACATAATTGATATAATAAATTTCCAACAAAATTCTCAAATAAAAATAAATAAACTAATCAATCCTTATACTTAAATGAATGAAATGGAATATTTACTTCCTTCATATATTAGATAACCATTACAATTAGGGACTTGGCTTGTAAAATTCTCTTAAACCCCGACCATAAGTCATTGAACTCCTTAGTAATTGTTTTCCCTATTTCTAGTATTTCTTCATAAAAAACATCATCCCCTAATTTTTAGACATTCCTCGCGGTGGTCCTTTTCATATATATGAAATGATTGAAAACAATCCATCTTTCATCCATTGTATCCTCCACCTAACTTCACAAAAAAACACTATTGTTTTATTATTTGGTGAACTCAACAGTTAGTTATAGTGAATGTTGTTAGTCATATATCTTAACTATTTAAGAATAATCACAATATCTTTCACTATAGTTGTCATTGATTTTTTTTTATCATTAACACCACATTGACTTCTACATTCAATCTTATTATGGTTCCTTTGGTTCTATCATTTTACATAAGAAATAATTGTATGATAAACAATAATCTTAGTACCAAATCAAGAAAAAACATTCCAAGGATGTTTAAATAATTACTCTTTTATATCACAATATGATTCCTTAGTTTTTATCTATTATATCCTTAGTTATTGTTTTTTAAAATGAATTATAATTTATCATTAAAAATGTGAATGAAATGGTGAATAACACTGACGACTGTTAGATTTGTTGCACAGTTTGGGCACACTCCCTCTGCAACAATATGATGACTAATATATTTTTGATGAACTCCTTTTATATTTTTTATCCCAAGATCCATGTCTTCTAAAACAACTTCCACTTATAGTTTCCTAGATAAAAAACCATATAATTTATACCTTAACAATACATTAGGATTCTGTCAAATATATATATTTATCCACAAATTGAGTCAGAGGGTAATGTTACATAATATATTTTTCATAAATGTATCTCCCATGGTTTCTATAAAATATATTCTAATACCAAATATTATGACCCTCAATATACTATACTAGAGATGGTGGTTACATTATTAAATAGGAAGCATATATAATGAATTGCATCTCAATGATCTTAGTACTTTAGTATTATTTTTTTAATAGATGTATACTTCAATCATATATTACATTAGTAAAAATTAAATAACAAACATTGTGTAAGTATATTGTTTTCAGACAAGGACTCATTTAAACATACTTCATTCAGATCCTAAAGAAAATAAACAAAATATTAGTTATCCAGGTAACACCCCGAGATTTTATGAAAAATATTTTTTTTAATTTCATTATTATCTTGTGTTGTACGATACACCAAAATGAGCTTGCACAACACGCATCCTTGACTTGCCTTTCATTACATGCAATCGCGACCTTCCTTGATAGCGTGTGTAGTACGCAATACCGAGTTTCACTAAACAACGACATGCTATTAAAATATTATTAAAACTAGCCGTTATGAATAGGAATAACCACTTTTTGAAATTTTGTAAATTTTATTTTTCAAAATGGACTTCATTTTTGGATTCGGAATATTAAAATTAGCTTAGGTTAAAATTTTGGTACTTTCCGGATAACTTTCATATTCTGATGAATAGTGAAAATTACTAAATTTTAATAAAAAACAACTTTTTTAATAGAAATAATTAATAGTGATAAATTATTAATTTGAGTGGTTTTAAAGTATATTTATGATATATTTTTACAATTTAATACAATTTTGGTCATTGGATGTAATTTCACATTTAAACCAGACATAAACAAGTGTCAATCTTTTGATAGTTATTATCTCTTAAAAACACGCTATTTGTTTTGACGACGGGAATTACTTTGTAAATTAATTAATGTAACTGATATGTTTTGAATTTCATAAAATAGACATAATTTTTGAATTCAAAATATCAAATATAGCTTAGGCCTAATTTTTGGTATTTTTCTGGAAACTTTCATTTTTTGATGAATAGTGAAACCACTAAGTGGTAGTTAAAAAAACTGAATTTTTCATAAAACTTAATTTTCCCGCTTCTGTGAGTGGAATTTCGAAAATCTGAGAGACACGGTTAATATCAAGGACTAAAATGTGGTTCAATGAGATGAAAATAATTTTTGGTGAATAGTAACTTTTGACTTTTTTTTACCACGGTTAAAAGTAAATAGGGTAATTAAGGGTAACGATGATATTATTATTACCCTAACAAATGTCCTAATTCTATTAGATAAGTGTAATTCTAACAAAAACAATCTTAGGAATAAAATATGACCATTTAGGCCCACATGGATTAGATTAGGACATTTAATATTAATTTATTTAAAGAAGGGTTAAAAGAGTTAAAATCAAAGTCTATTTACTAAACCATTTTTAATATGGGGTTATACATAAGATAAATTCGACTATAAATATTAATTAGAAAGATAAAAAGATTTTCTACATAATGGTATTTTATTTGTAATTTTTAGACATTAAATAATTTAATTTATTTATGACACAACGATGATGCAGTAATTATATTTTTAATGAAATATTGACATCATTGATGTTATAAATACCCAAATAAATATAATTTGAGACTTTTTATGAATTCCACTAATTTTCTAGGATAATATGACATGTTATTATTTATTTAATTAACTTTCGTCGAACTTATCATTCTGTTATGAGTTTTACAAAAATCAATTACTAAATAGTGTCAAAATTGACATAAAATAGTTTTTAAAACAAATATTATATTATTAATTGTTATTTTATTCCTAAAAATCTAAGGTTCGGCCAAATGACTTAGATAATGTTATATATATTAAGAATAAACAATTTGGGGTTCGTTTGGCTTCTTATAATAAGTTTATTAACCTTATAGTGTAAGAACACAAGAAGACACGGTAAAAGTAAAATTATTTAACTTAATGATAAATCTAAATGATAAGGTTAAAATAGGAACCTAAACTTGTCTAAATTCTATTGGATGAGAGGATTTCGACCCATACCCACCTTATTATAGAAATAAATCAATTTGGAGCTATTTAAAACCGAACTTGACTTTATAATAAAATAATATTTTTAGTTATTCCAAAGGTGCCCCTCTCCTCCCTTATAAAAGGACACCTCCTCCCCCTCTTCCTCACACCACGTTGAGCCTTCATGCTAGGCCAAACCCTGCCAATTACTCCTCTCCACTTCTCTAGAGACATCCTAGAGGTCCTGGTCTTCTTCCAAGACCAATTTTAGTGCCCCAGAAGAAGGTCTCAAAGAAGCACTTCAAAGAAGAGGTAATGTCTGTTACCGATTCTTTCATCTTTATTTCTTCTTCCACTTCTTCTTCTTTAGTTGTTTAATTATGAAGTAATAACATCAGTATCACTCATATACTGATATGTTATTATACGTATGAAAAAACCCTATTTCACCATCTATCCATCCTACGAAAAAAAAATCACCGCGCGTGCGTACGTACGGAATACCGTCTCCACGCCGTGGTGTAATCTATTTTCCACCACCACCTTACTTGGATGGGTATAATGGTGTACATAATGACTATATATGACTATTATAAAGTGGCAATGATTCCGAAATAGTATACATACACTCCAATACAATTCTATGATCATAGGAACGATATCATCACTCGTGCGTACGTACGGAATACCGTCTCCACGACGCGATGAAATTCATTCTCCACTTTAACCATTCATGAATAATTATAAAGTATATATAATAAGTAATCATGAAATATATGACATAATAAAGATACTGTATTTATGTGTATATATATTTATGTCATCTACTTAATTCCGTTCAACTCAATAAGGAAACGAAAACAACGTTCATGCGTACGTACGGCCTACCGTCTCCATGATCGGTGTATTTCTTTCCATTTACTGATTATATATATATATGTATATTCTGAATATATATATATATATAAATCATGTTTTATATTCTAGAATTAAGTAATCATGATCTAAGTAATCATATGAATAATTACAAGTCAAAACACGGACAACAAATGAAACAATTTTACCCAAAATGCTCTTTAACATGGAATTTACAAAAGAATGGGTAATATAAAGTCATAAGTGAACCATATATGATATCATAACAATGAATATGATTCTGTAATAAGTCAATGACATTAATTAAATCATTATACAGGAGGTTCGGACACTTACGAAGCAAAACGGACCTAAGGTAAGGGATAATTTTGCAAATCTCATCTTTATCCGAGATTATTTATACTTTAGTATTTACTGGGGTGTATTTTATCATCCACATCCATGTTTCCTAAATATTTAATATTATTTCCATTCACCTACAATTGTTTAAATCCTATTTTACCCTTCGGTGAGTTTTTAGTAAAAGATATGAACGGAATCTTTTGTCGTTTTTCATACGAGGTACTTTTTTGACTTTTCCGACAAAAGTAAGAGAAGAATGTTTTCTTTTATCATATACGACATGAATGGATTTTTAAAACATTATTTCCAAGAATGTTCCCTTATAAGTTTTCAAGTTTATTTTTAATCAACTTCTTTTAGTTATAATTTTATGACATGTTAAGAAATGAAAAGTGTTTTTTAAGTAGAAAGGATATTTTCCTCAAGAATGGAGGTCAAGTGTTTTATCAAAATTATTTTCCATATAAGATAATAACGGGTTATGTATCTATCACTATTATTACATGGATTTGATTATGTTGTGATGGAAATATTTTTATTAATTCCTTTATCTTGTATGAATTGTTTTATGATGTCATGTTGTTTAAGAATCCCATTTTTATTTCATGGGTTATGCTATGATGTATGGTTTATGATTTTGTGGCACACATAAGAATGGTATAATTATGAGAATGGTGGGACCTATATCTCCCTCCAATGCATTGGGTAAAGATTTCATATCTCATGAGATAGACATGGCTGGAACGGTAGGTTATACCGGTTCAGTGAAACAGGACTGAAACGAGGGTGACTCGGTTCAGAAATGGACTTTGTCCACTAAGATAGTCTTGGCAATGAGTCTTGACTAATAAGATATGATTCTCTATGATTATGTGTGTATGCCACAAAGTTTCATGTTTTATGTTATGATTATTGGGATTACATTTCACCTCTATGATTTATCCCATGTTATGATATTATGATCTCTTTTGCAAGATAAGACTTCCAAAAGTTATGTTCTTATGTAAATGATGTGATTGACATTTCTTTTGTTTACCCTTACTGAGTATTTGAGCTCACCCTTTTCTGTTTACTTTTCCCCAGGATATAAATAAAGGTTTTAGGTATTAAAAAAGGAAGATCTTTATGGGAGATGTTGAAGATCTTTCACCAGGATTAGAAGATTATATTCCGAGTTTCCAAAGACACTAAACTATTACGATCCTTGTGTGTGTGTTTTTGTTATGTACTAAGTATTCTGCAAAAGTAATGTAATTTTCATGTACGTCAAGCTTCGGGTCTCTACAGTTGGTATCAGAGGAAAGGTTTAGTCAAACTTTGGAAACTAGGATGCGAAAGAGTTAGTGAGATCCCTAGAGATATTTCTAAGGTATGTCTTGGGATGTCCCTAAGGATAAGTATACGTATAAGATACAGTCCTAGAACTACGGTAACGATCATAGAATTTAACCTAATAAGTTAGATATTGAGGATACTCCCCCTTTATAATGTTGTTTTCCCTAGCATGATTTTTTCCTCCCACACTATTCTTTTTGGGTTTTAGACGATGGCTGGAACCCGAAGGATCCGTGTTGATCAATGAAATGGACAATGCAATGATTGTCCTCATGAACAAACAAATGTTATGGGAGATGGAGTGCAAAATCTTATTGCTATATTTACACAAGATATGAATCATTCTGGACTTCCAAATGAGCAGAGAAGGGAACAATATTCTATTGAGTCCTTCATGAGGCAAGGTCCACCTTCTTTTAGTGGGACTTCTGATCCACATGTTGCTGAACAATGGATCAGTACCACTAAAAATATATTTTCAGTTCTTCAATGTTCTGAACATGATAAATTCATCTTAGCAGTATATCTTTTGGAAGGTGAAGATGATCAATGGTGGAATCTTATCAAGAATACGAGGCCAAGAGATGAAATTGAGTCCATGGAATGGGACAAGTTCAAGAACTTGTTTTTCAGTAAGTACATCCCTCATATTCTTTGAACAAAGATGGAAAAGGAGTTTCTTGAGCTGAAGCAGAAGGATGATGAATCTGTTGGTATATACGAAGCGAATTTTACATGACTTGCGTGGTATGCATCTGGCATTATCATCCAACCTGAAAGTAAAGTTGATCGATTTTTTCAGTGGCTTAAAACCAAGTCTTCGAAGGGAATTAGCTATAAGAGACTTCAGTAGCTATGAAGAAATTGTGCGTTGTGCTATCAAGGTAGAAATGGAAGTTGGTGTTACATATCCATCTCATGGTTTTGACAAGAAACGAAAGATGGAGTTCAAGGAGAAATCTCAGAATAATGGTGAAAAGAAGATGAATGTTTCCTTATGCACAAAGTGTGGAATGAAGCATGGTGTAGATTGTCTTAAAGGGACTAGAAAATGTTTTAAGTGTGGAAAATAAGGTCATCGAGCAGCTGAGTGTCAAAGTAATGGAAAAAGGGTTTCTAATGATGTGAATAAAGCAAACACTACAGAGAACGCACCACCAACACTTCAATGCTTCAAGTGCAAGGAAATGGGGCATTATGCTAATAAATGCCCTAATCCAAGGGTTAGTGATGATCGACATGAGCAACCGCTTAAGGAAAAGAACAAAGGAAAGTCACATGCGATCACTATTGGCGATGTTGAATATGATAACGTTGTGGTGGAATGATTAAGTGTTTATGTAATGGGATTCCAGAATAATGTTGTATATAGTATCGTGGAATATTGGAGTATTTATGTTTTGGTCTATTGTGGTTTTCAAAAATTTTATGGCATCGGTAACCATGAAAAGTGAATGAAATATTTTTGGAAAGCAGATGATATGCACATAATGAAGGGAAAACGAGAAAATGAAAATATTTGACAGTATTCATGAGATCTTGATTGATATAAGGACTAAGTGATATCACGGTTTGAGTATATAGAATTTTGATGATTTTGGTATGTGGAAAGTGTTAAATTTTAACTTTATTCATGTTTTCACTAAGGTTCAATGGGTATTCATTCTTCAAGAGAATACATGATAAAGGTATTCACATGTTTGTAATTTGACCATCAAGATATATCTTATGATATATGGGGGACAAATGATGGCATTCATGTGATTGTTCTGAGACATTTCAAGTAACCATTTTCTTTATACTATGAGCTTGGACCGAAGTATTTCAGATAAGCTTAGAATGGATTATGTTGGACATAAGTTAGGATAAGACGTTTTTCGATATTATTGATGGGATTTTATAGTAATATATCTTTAGAAAAGGACAACCTGTAGGATGGGCAACAAGCCATCGCGTCGGACAAGGCTATGGGAATCGAACCCACAACCGAAGTGCGACTAGCCTTTATCACCTACCACTGGCCAATAGGAAGTCCCTGTTTAGTAGAAACTAGTTTTATTAAATTAAGCAGTATGATATATGAAGTATAAGTCCATTTTAGGAACCATATATGATTAATCTCACTATAGAATGACTTATGTATATTTAATAACTTTTGTTAACCTTTTGTTTGAGACAGATGGAATGACCCGTCATTCTATCACATGATCTGCTAACACTTTACGAATAACAAATTCAACTTCATTTATTTAAGAGATGAAGTGGAAATTATTCAAGGCATGAACAACAGTGAGATTGTACCAAAATAAAGTAAGTATTTATTCTAATTCAAATTCTTCAACTTTAGGGAAACGATCTTAAAACCCAAAAATGTTGTCCTAGTGCTCTTATATCTGATTAATCAGATGGTACCTTAGATTGCCACAAATTTATGGATTTGTGATTGTTGTCTTTTCCATAGCCATGTTCTCTACCACTCTCCATCAGAACATGATGGTTAGATTTTTCTTCCATATCCATATTTTCACCTATGTGGAAACCCAGTGATTAGTTTATTTGGGTAACCGTTACGTTTCATACTTTTGTTTTTAAAGATTGGTTTTGGAATTCCTTTTTACGATGTGGGTTTTGATTAAAGAAACTTTCAAATAGTAAACCATTTATAACCCCGACGAATTTCGAGGGCGAAATTCTTTTTAAGGGGGGTAGAAAGTAACACCCCGAGATTTTATGAAAAATATTCTTTTTAATTTCATTAATGTCTTGTTTTGTACACTACACCAAAAGGAGCTTGCACAACATGCATCCTTGACTTTCCTTTCATTACACGCAATCGCGACTTTCCTTGATAGCGTGTGTAGTACGCAATACCGAGTTTCACTAAACAACAATATGCTATTAAAATATTATTAAAACTAGCCATTATGAATAGTAATAACCACTTTTTGAAATTTTGTAAATTTTATTTTTCAAAATGGACTTCATTTTTGGATTCGGAATATTAAAATTAGCTTAGGGTAAAATTTTGGTACTTTTCGGATAACTTTCATATTCTGATGAATAGTGAAAATTACTAAATATTAATTAAAAACAACTTTTTTAATCGAAATAATTAATAGTGATAAATTATTAATTTGAGTGGTTTTAAATTATATTTATAATATATTTTTACAATTTAATACAATTTTCGTCATTGGATGTAATTTCACATTTAAACCAGACATAAACAAGTGTAAATCTTTTGATAGTTATTATCTCTTAAAAACACGCTATTTGTTTTGACGACGGGAATTAATTTTTAAATTAATTAATGTAACTGATATGTTTGGAATTTGATAAAATAGACATCATTTTTGAATTCATAATATCAAATAGAGCTCAGGCCTAATTTTTGGTATTTTTCTGGAAACTTTCATTTTTTGATGAATAGTGAAACCACTAAGTGGTAGTTAAAAAAAATGAATTTTTCATAAAACATAATTTTCCCACTTCTGTGACTGGAATTTCGAAAATCCGAGAGACACGGTTAATATCAAGGACTAAAATATGTTTCAATGAGATGAAAATAATTTTTGGTGAATAGTAACTTTTGACTTTTTTTTACCACGGTAAAAAATAAATAGGGTAATTAAGGGTAAAGATGATATTATTATTACCCTAACACATGTCCTAATTCTATTGGATAAGTTTAATTCGACCAAAAACAAACTTAGGAATAAAATATGACCATTTAGGCCCACTTGGATTAGATTAGGACATTTATTATTAATTTATTTAAAGAAGGGTTAAAAGAGTTAAAATCAAGGTTTATTTACTAAACCATTTTTAATATGGGGTTATACATAAGATAAATTAGACTATAAATATTCATTAGATAGATAAAAAGATTTCCTACATAATGGTTTTTTATTTTTAATTTTTAGACATTAAATAATTTAATTTATTTATGACACAACGATGATGCAGTAATTATATTATTAATGAAATATTGACATCATTGATGTTATAAATACCCAAATAAATATAATTTGAGACTTTTTATGAATTCAACTAATTTTCTAGGTTAATATGACATGTTATTATTGATTTAATTAACTTATTTAGAACTTATCATTCTGTTATGAGTTTCACAAAAATCAATTACTAAATAGTGTCAAAATTGACATAAAATAGTTTTTAAAACAAATATTATATTATTAATTGTTATGTTATTCCTAAAAATCTAATGTTCGGCCAAATGACTTAGATACGGTTATATAGATTAATAATAAACAATTTGCGGTTCTTTTGTCTTCTTATAGTAAGTTTATTAACCTTATAGGGTAAGAACACAAGAAGACACGGTAAAAGTAAAATTATTTAACTTAATGTTAAATCTAAATGATAAGGATAAAATAGGAACCTAAACTTGTCTAAATTCTATTGGATGAGAGGATGTCGACCTATACCCACTTTATCCTCGAAATAAATCAATTTGGAGCTATTTAAAACTGAACTTGACATTATAATAAAAAAAATATGTTTAGTTAATCCAAAGGTGACCCTCTCCTCCCTTATAAAAGGACACCTCCTCCCCCTCTTCCTCACACAACTTTGAGCCTTCAAGTTCTTCCAATACCTACCAATTACTCCTCTCCACTTCCTTAGAGACATCCTAGAGGTCCTGGTCTTCTTCCAAGACCAATTTTAGTGCCCTAAAAGAAGGTCTCAAAGAAGCACTTCAAAGAAGAGGTAATGTCCGTTACCGATTCTTTCATCTTTATTTCTTCTTCCACTTCTTCTTCTTTAGTTGTTTCATTATGAAGTAATAACATCAGTATCACTCATATACTTATATGTTATTATAAGTATGAAACAACCCTATTTCACCATCTATCCATCCTACGAAAAAAGAAATCACCGCGCGTGCGTACGTACGGAATACCGTCCCCACGCCGTGGGGTAATCTATTTTCCACCACCACCTTACTTGGATGGGTATAATGGTGTAAATAATTACTATATATGACTATTATAAAGTGATACTGATTCTGAAATAGTATACATACACTCCAATACAATTATATGATCATAGGAACGATATCATCACTCGTGCGTATGTACGGAATACCGTCTCCACGACGCGATGAAATACATTCTCCACTTTAACCATTCATGAATGATTATAAAGTATATATAATAAGTAATCATGAAATATATGACATAATAATTATACCGGATTTATTGGTATATATATGTATGTCATCTACTTAATTCCGTTCAACTCAATAAGGAAACGAAAACGGCGTTCATGCGTACGTACGACCTACTGTCTCCATGAACGGTATATTTCTTTCCATTTACTGATTTATTTTATATATGTATATTCTGAATATATATATATATAAATCATGTTTTATATTCTGGAATTAAGTAATCATAATCTAAGTAATCATATGAATAATTACAAGTCAAAACACGGACGACAAATGAAACAATTTTACCCAAAATGCTCTTTAACATGGAATTTACAAAAGAATGGGTAATATAAAGTCATAAGTGAACCATATATGATATCATAACAATGAAAATGATTCTGTAATAAGTCAATGACATTATTTAAATCATTATACCAGAGGTTTGGACACTTACGAAGCAAAACAGACCTACGGTCAGGGATAATTTTGCAAATCGCATTTTTATCCGAGATTGTTTATACTTTAGTATTTACTGGGGTGTATTTTATCATCCACATCCATGTTTCCTCAACATGTAATATTATTTCCATTCACCTACAATTGCTTAAATCCTATTTTACCCTTCGGTGAGATTTTAGTAAAAGATATGAAAGAAATCTTTTGTCATTTTTCGTACGAGGTACTTTTTTGACTTTTCCGACAAAAGTACGAGAAGAATGTTTTTTTTAACATATACGACATGAATGGATTTTTAAAACATTATTTCCAAGAATCTTCCCTTATAAGTTTTCAAGTTTATTTTTAATCAACTTCTTTTAGTTATAATTTTATGACATGTTAAGAAATGAAAAGTGTTTTGGAAGTAGAAAGGATATTTTCCTCAAGAATGGAGTTCAAGTGTTTTATCAAAATTATTTTCCATCTATGATAATAAAGGGTTCTGTTTCTATCCCTATTTTTACATGGATTTGATTATGTTGTGATGGAAATATTTTTATGAATTCCTTTATCTTATATGAATTGTTTTATGATGTCATGTTGTTTAAGAATCCCATTTTTATTACATGGGTTATGCTATGATGTATGGTTTATGATTTTGTGGAACACATAAAAATGGTATCATTATGAGATGGGTGGGACCTATATCTACCCCCAATGCATTGGGTAATGATTTCATATCTCATGAGATAGACATGGCTGGAATGGTAGGATATACCGGTTCAGTGAAACAGGACTGAAATGAGGGTGACTCGGTTCAGAAATAGACTTTGTCCACTAAGATAGTCTTGGCAATGAGTCTTGACTAATAAGATATGGTTCTATATGATTATGTGTGTATGCCACATAGTTTCATGTTTTACGTTATGATTATTGGGATTACATTTCACAACTATGATTTATCCCATGTTATGATATTATGGTCTCTTTTGCAGGATAAGACTTCCAAAAGTTATGTTCTTATGTAAATGATGTGATTGATATTTCTTTTTTTTACCCTTACTGGGCATTTGAGCTCACCCTTTTCTGTTTACTTTTCCCCAGGATATAATGAAAGGTTTTAGGTATAAAAAAAGGAAGATCTTTATGGGAGATGTTGAAGATCTTTCACCAGGATTAGAAGATTATATTCCGAGATTCCAAAGACACTAAACTATTACGATCCTTGTGTGTGTGTTTTTGTTATGTACTAAGTATTCCGCAAAAGTAATGTAATTTTCATGTACGTCAAGCTTCGGGTCTCTACAATCCAAATATAAAATTTAGGGTTATTTATAGAGGAATATATCATGATTAAGTAATCAATACTCAATATAGAATTGTAAATCATTGAAAACACTTATCATTAACCATAAGGGTTATCTAAAGTGGAAAATACATACACAAGAATGTTTTTTTACTTTTATATGGATGTAAAAAAATAAATGTAAATAATAATTCACATTTATGGTGTCATTTTTAAATCATATGTAACATAAATATTTAATATATACATCATTATTTCCATCCATTTAAATATGGAATGAAAAAAGAATCAAATCACATTGTAGGGAATGTAGTACATATGTATACATGAGAAACATCGTTATTTTCCAATGGCATAAAATGTTGGAAGATATAATAATATTTTATAATCATAGATGCATATTTAGGTCATAAATTTAACATATATTCTTTAATTCTATACTTATAAATATCGATGTAATATGGTGATGTAAAACGAAGTACCCTCCTATGTGTGTACGGTAACCCATAGGTACACATGAGTGATGTTTTCTATTTTGGTGGGAAAAAATAAGATATAATATGTATTTTATATAATAATAATACCATCTTAGAATATTTATGTTAATGGAGTTAATATTTTAGTATTGATAAAACACGTTAAGAGAAATTAATAGAGGGAATAAACCTGCAACTGTTAGTAATGATAATTACCTCTTCTTCGGTTGGGTTCTTTTAGATACAATATTAATTTACCAAGGGTTTGTATTTTGTAAGTCAAAAAACCTCAATAACGTGTATAAAATTTTTTATAAGATAATTGATCATATTTTGGATGATATTGGCTGCTGAATATGGTTCAATGGAAAGAGATATTTGGTGTGATTTTTTGAGTGGTGGGAGATTATTGAAAATTTTAAAGCATTAAATTAATATATATATTTTTGTGACTAATGGCTAAATATTGATTATATTATATGAAATGATGCTGATGATTTAAAATCCAATAATGTAGTAAAATTTTCATATGCATTGGTTATGTTTTCCCTATTAGAATTTATATTAAATAGCCATTAACTCATTTAAATCATACCACCTTAATAAAACATTATATATTTTAAAACTCATTAATTTTATCATGAAAGGAAAAAAAACCCATAAATTGGTCGTGGTTAATAGTTATGACAATATATAAATCATTTAGATAATGATAGTGTTTTTATGAATGGTAAATCATTTCAGGAAATATTATTTATTATAAACCATCATTAATGTTTAGTTTGAAACTATTCATTTAATTTTAATTCTAGTACATCATGATAAAGAGGAAATATGAATATATACTTTAAATCAACTCTAATATTTCATATGAATATATAAAATTCAAGGGTAACTGTAAATAACACATTACATGTTCTATTTAGAGTTTCTAAAATAATTTATTTTATTTTTCACTTAATTGAATAAATATTATATTAGGGTTCTATAAGCATTTAGGATATTTTCATAGTCACTAAAAAATTATAATATTCTAACGTGGTAAAATAAATTCATTTATATTTTAAATAACCTTTTATAACTAAATAGATTTTTTATTTATCCCTATCAAAAAATATAGCGGATAATAAAGGATGAAAAGTGACATTTTTTATTTATCTCTAAATTAAATGTTATAAAGGAAAAAAATTAGTAAATACGTCAAAAATATTCAATTTTTTCTAAACCTGTATATTATTTGATAGTCCCCACTCAACCAATATGATAAAGTCATGTTTTAGTTTCATTTTTAGTCAATATAATATTATTTTTAACCTTAATTACACAATTTACCCTTTTCCTAATGACCAAAATTATCAATGGTTACTATTAATAATGAAAAAAATATAATGGACGTATTTTAAAAAAATCCCTCATATTTTCAATAATGTAATATTTTTTTTTGATTAAATTTCATTAATTTTAATAAATTAATTCATGATTAAACAAAAATTGTAGTGGATGTTTATTTAGAAAAACTAATATTGAAGCGTATAATTGTTTTCTATAATAAATTAAATCATAAAATAAATTACCTTTAAATTAAAATGATTATTAATATTATAATGAAAAAAATTATTCTTTGAATTTTTTTTTGAAATAATTGGAATCATTATAAACGATAGATATAAAGATATTATTTTCAGTGAGAATCAATAATTTTCACTATTTATTGGAAAATCATACATTATAATAAAAAATCACATGATTTTAGTTTTGAAATGAAAATTTAAAAAAATTATTTTTATTTTATAAAATAAAATTTATATATTTAGAAGAATTTATTTATAGTTCTCACACATAAAATGAAAAATAAAACTATTTTTAAAAATAAGGCTTTTTTGACTTATAAAATGATTTTACCAAAAATCCATTACTATTTATTATTAATAAGATAAATATATATAAACATTTTTTGTAGTTAAATAATTTTTTAAAACCCAATAATTCCAAAAAAATAAATATCTGGGTTATTATAGTCATGTAATAAAATTTAAATGTTTTTTAATCATTTTTTTCATATTCTATACACTTTCAAACATAGGGTTCTATTGAAATATTCAGCGTGTTACACCATTTTATGATATTTTAATTATTAATTACCCATTCATGGGATTTAAAAATCATTCCATTAATCAATACTTTTAATAATATATGATTCATTTGTTACTAAAAACATTATAATACCAAAAATTTTATATAGTGGGAAATCCATCCAATTGTTTTTCTAGAGTAAATGTTATACATGTTCATTGAAATTAAATTCTTACGTATATTCAATAATTTAACGTAGTATCATAAACATATGTTTTTCTCAATAATAACCCTAAAAATAATGGTTGAGTTTTTAATAGATATTCACATCCTTTAAGACCAAGAGTCATAACTAAGAAACTAGTTTAACACTCTTTGGGTATATAAAGTGGATAAATTAAATTATTCATTACGAAATAAAATAAATTATTATTTAAATATTTCATTCATATCTCATAATTTAAAAATAATCAAATAAATAATTTTCTTCTATTTATAAATAAACACTTTCAAAGTACCCTTCACCACTACCTTATTATTAATTTCTATGAAAAGGGTAATTCTAAAACAATTAGAATAGCCCTATAATTGTTTGCTTATTTTTGGCTATTCCTTAAGGAATATGATTATAATAATTGGGGAAATATTTATTTTATATATTCTCATTATTGAGATAACTGATCTTTTATATATCAGAAATTAAGTAATAAGTTCCTTAGGTAACATTATAAATTTTATTCTTAATTCATTTGAAAATGCATAGAATTATTTAGTAATAACAATGGATCATAATTATATTTCTTGTGATTTATTATTAGGTATTATGAGCAAAAAATTCGTTAGAATTTGGTTTATACCTCAAATATTTATATAATATATTTATCTTTAGGGATTGATGGTAAGATTATAGTATAATAAATAATGAAATCTATCATAACTTGTGTTTTTATACATGATATTATTTGTATTATTATCCTATATATGGATATATTCATCTTTCATCATATAGGTGATGATGAAAATTTGATGATTTTTTATATCATTCATATAATTCAAATCGTATTAACTCAATGTTAGCTTCCACTATATATTTTTCCTTTCTAAGAATAAAATATCACACTTTTTTGTTCCTATATTCATAGTACTCTGAGGTGAAATTTGAATACATTAGTGATATTCTAGTGGAAATAATAATTTCTTCACTATAATTTTTCTTTTTTGAATTATCAATTTAATGTTACAGACATCTTTGTTTCTAATCTATTAGGACTACTAGTCTATTTGATTCCTTGAGAAGTGATCTACGATATCTTTTACTAATGAAATAATCTTACCATTTGCACCTATAAACTTTACTCTTGTATATTAGAACCTCCCATATAACAAAATTTTATATTCATTAACATGAACAATGATATTTTTACTTATTTGAATGATATATAAGAATTCTATTTGGGGTTCAATTATAATCATTATATAATACCATTTCTAATATGTACAATGTTTTATCTCATATCATGATCACCTTCATGGATGGAATTAAACACTCCAATGATCCTACCTATATCGATTCATTACATTGAGTATTCCTATTGGATTTTGTACTATTGTTTTCCCCATAAAACTTGAAAACATGATTGACCCTATTAAAAAATAAATTGTCATTGTGCACAGAATATACTAAATAGTAAATATACCCACATGAATCTAAACTCTGTTTGTCCCTACGAGACTCTAAACCTCATGTTACTTAGTGTTTGGAATCAAAACAATTTTTTTCATCCCCCACCTAACATTAAAAATGATGGAACATCCTTCATTTTGTGATAATTATAACATTCCAAATCTCATATAATGATTATAATATAGTTGTGTCAAAATACCCAAAAAAAATCAATCCTATGATGATAAGAACTTTTATTTATCAAGGATGGATGTAATGACATTTAGTTATATACAAAATGATTCATCCAAGAATGGATTTATGGGAATCTTTTAAATATCTAAGGGATTCCATAACTAGTAAACTATAACTATAGTTGGATGAGTTGAACTCTCATCCACCCATCTGATCAAAGGATTCATCATGATCAATGATGTGAAGGTAAAATACAACCTATTAATGGATTTTTTTTAAATGAGAAAAGATGATGGTTAATATAAAAATATAGTGAATCCAGATGGTAATATTTTGATATATTCCCAATGATAATATATTCCAATTTTTATTATTTTAATTCTTATTATTTTAGTTTGCAGATATTTTTTGTAATAGATTCATTGGTGACATGTTTTTTATATACTTTTCCAAGTAACACTTTATAGATAAATATCTATTACATTCATTATATATCCCCCCAAAAAATTGAAAATTGTTAGTCTAAAATATTGATGTGAATGTAAATTATTACATTGTTTTATCACATTTAGAGATAATGTTCAGGGAAGAGTTGTTAGGATATTATCAGATAACCATATTGGGTAAACCATTAAACTATAATGTCCATTATATCATAGGATCGTGATACAACCTCATAGGGTCAATTAAATTATTTTTATAATAATCAATTATTTTTCAAAAAACATCTTATTTGATTACTAATTCTTAATGATATCACATTCCATCCACAAGCCTCAACAACCATTTCTATAATATTATGTTATATGACTTATTTGTTTTGGATATTTCCAAAATTTGGGTTATGTAAAGTTATTTATATTAATGAAATTGATTTATTAAACAATTAAATATTTAATCCTAGACTAAACTCATAATAAAGGACATTGTGATGAAATTTTTAGAGATATGATTAAATTTTTTAAAAATTTATCACCCATGTCTATATAATAATTATTTATTAGTTTCCTATATATATTAAATGAACTGTAAATATATGTTGAACTTTATATTGTGAACATATATCATTTTTAAGATAATATTTCTTTTGATCACATCAATACCATTTAATGTTCTAATAACAATTTAAATTGATAAAAAATAATGAATGTTATAAAACCGAAAAATACATTATGTCAATAAAATATCTTAATTGAGTAACACATATGATATACATTAATATATTAATTTAACATTCAAAAATTTTAGAGTAAACTATTATCTCGTTTTTTAAATATAATTATTTTTAATGATCATATTTTTAGACGAAACACAAATATCTCTATTACATTCTCAATAAATTAAATTTTATTTAATGAACACAAAATTTTTCACTAATAAATTCATATATATTGAAAAATCATGAATATAGTTATGTTTATATATAATATTTTCATATGTGGAAGATAATATTTAATTCATTTTTCTTGTATGTATAAAAATTTAATGCATATATATAATCTTCCAATAAATTTTCTCAAATATTTTTAATAAATTTTTATAGATCATAGTAACTTATTTTCAATGATCTTATTCGTAAAATCACACATTATAATGATATGTATTCCAAAAATAAAATCATTTGTTCATGTAATATATATTAATACCATGATATATTTTTGTTATTATAAAGAATCATCAATGAATTTGTTTTTTTCTCCATTTTATCGTATTCAAATTTCTATATCATGTCATGATGTATCATATAATAGTTAGATGCTTCTCTATATGATAAAAAATGACAATAATTTTTTAAGGATTATTAAATTTCTAAAAATTATTTTTTTGAAAATGTTATAGAGATTAATGTATACAACATAGATTAATCAGATTTTCGTTTTTTTATCACGATACTTACCGAGATAATAATTTCTAAAATGAAAATATATTTTAAAATGTATATGTGAGACATAATTGAAAAAATGTTTTTGAAAATATCATAGCACATTAATCACAAATATATATAATATTATATTATGATTTCCTATATAGGCGTTTTAGGACTAAAATAGAGATTCATGCCATATGTAGGAAATTTATAAAATAATTGGGAATGTTATGGACAAATTTTTTGAAATACCATTATTCATATAATAGTAAAAAGTCAATAAATGATGTAAATAGACTTATAATATTGTTTGATACATATAATACCAGAAATTTAATATTTATTATTGTCTAAGAATATTATTATAATATCCAAATAGTTTAATATGATATATGAATTTTACATCATGAATAATCTATATTAGATAACCAAACCACCTTTGAGTCATTAATACATAAAGTTTTTTAGGAATTCATATCAAAACTAATAAAATTTGATTTATATATAAAGTAATTTAATAAATATATGATCCCTTGCCGTCTGAGAAAACTACAATAAGTCAAATCATACGAATCAAAAAAACATTAATTTCTTCAATTTTTAAAGTAAAAATAACTACTCTATATAATAAAATTGGTTTCCTAAGGTAAATATATATTTAATAACCTTCAATTACAAAAAATAAATTTTCAAACATATATTAATTTTTTAATATGATATTTAATAGTATATAAGACAATATTTTCATAACAATTAAATAAAAAAATAAATGTATAGTATAAAAACATATCTAATACACCATAATCAAATAGGGAAAACTCCCTAAGGTTTTTATTTAAAAAATAATGAAGTAAATTCCATATTCAACTATGTTTTAAAAAAACCACACAAAAAGATATATGATACAATTTTATTCCAAATAAATCAATTATAATGGGAAAAATCCAATCAAATTGGATACATATAAAACATAAAATATATTGAATTATTATTTTTTAAATCCTAGTTCATTCGTGGTCAATATAAAAATAATGATTGATAATTGTTTCCAAAAAATTCATTAAATTTAATAAATAAATGCAATACTATTTCAAATCACAATGATTGTTTAATGTGATTTATTGTGTCACACCACATATAATGATTCATAATGGGTGTGTGTGTGTATATAAATTATAATATTATAATCCTATTTAATATATTGAGGATTAATATCTCCCATACAATATAGAAATTTAATATAATATATATCTATATGAAAAATTAAATTCATTTATCATATTTTGAAATATACCTCACAATTTTTAGTGATTCCTAATTATAACCAAATCCCATTATATCAAATAAAATATTTTATTTAATATACTTTTCATGTTACAATATTTTAATATCGATAAAATATAATTTCCAATCGAGATTAGGGGGGATATCATGACTTCCTCATGTTGAGAAATTTATTTCAATAGCATTGCCAATGATTATTTTCAACACTAAATTTTTTTCCTTATTATATAGTAAGAAATAATTATAGTTTAATTTTTCTAAAAATTAAAATTATATAATTTTTTTATTCTATTAAAATATATAAGAGAAAAAATTTGATATAACATACAAAATTTTTTATAATTTACTAAATTCCAATAGAGTTATTTATTCGTAATTTTCTTTATATGTTACCATTAAATATTTCATCTTCAAAACAAGAGTTTCTAAAAGACTATTATAATACACTATATAATTAAAATATTACTTGATAATTCCCATAATATATATTATTATATGAGATATATATCATGTGACTTATATAGTTCATAATGTGGTTCTGTATTTTTATGAAATCCTTCCATTTATCTGAGATTGTTCCAAATTTATTAAAACATCTAATGACCACTAATTGTTTACATTTTTATAAAACCCTTCCTCAATAATTATAAATAATTTATTTCTCATCAGATTAATATACTTTTATTTCAAGAGAAATTACATAGAATCGAATTCATATGATTTAGTTCTACAATTATATAAATCATATTTGAAAAATAAAAAACAAATTATTATATTGCTATAGTGATTTGTTTATTTTTTTTTTGAAGTTAGATTACTAAAAAATATTAAATATTGAAATGAAATTTATTTAGTTTTTTTGTAGATTTTATGAAATTATATGTGTTGTATGTATATTTTTTTCACTTATAATACCCTAATTTAATTTACATCTTACATTAATAAAAAAATGTATGAGCTTGAATCCCCATTATTATTTTACCAGAATAGTGGTGGAGTTTAATGTAAATATTCGACAAAAAGACCTATGATAATTTTTAAAAAAAACTAGAAAAGGATCATATATAATCATAATATGAATGTAATTCATGAAATGTAAATAATATAGGAATACTATTAAGGATAAATTTTATGACATACTACATTAGGGCCACTCACAAGGTCTCCCTATCATAAAAACTATGGCTTCCTACCCCGAACACGTATAAATGTTTATGTATAAAAATAAAAATAAAATTCATTAACATGTATATATTTTTTGACACCCAAATTATTAAATTACATAAAATTTAGGAATTATTTTAATTTAATTACATTCTTGAGTTCAAAAAAGAAATTAAAAAATTAAGAATTTTATATTTATTTTAAATCCCTATTGAAGTAAAGTTAGTTTTTTAGGTAACATTCAATAAATTTATGACATCATACGAAAAATATAAATCATTAATCAATAAGTTTTTATCATTTATGTGATAATGCATAATGATAATTGTATTTAATTATATTAGTTTTAATGATTTATACAAATAATTTAAAAAGATTCAATGGATAATCCATCAAAGGACAATAATATATTTTCATTTATATAATAATATAGATATGTAACAAAATTAATCAATTATGAGGTACTATGACTATAATTTGAGTGAAAAATGTTTCCAATATTCCATATACCATGGGTACTCTATATGGTCTTAGTTAGTGTTAAAATAGGTATATATGACATCTCATCTATATATCATTTCTCTTCCAGTATGTTTTATACAATCAATGATATAAATTTAATAAATAATAAATAAGGATAATAATATAATCATAATAGGGTGTGAAACAATGATTAAAATAAATTACAATGAAAATAAAAAAACTCTTAATATAAATTAGAAAGTAAAATGATAGGAAAACCTACTCTTAATTATCTCTTATTAACATTTAAAAAATTATTTATAAAACCATAATATATTATAATTTGGATATTTGAAACTGTATATGATATCAAATTTAGGTTCAGGACATCTAGATAAAATTAATTCATTGATATGTGGGTATTTATAGTGAATCATGGAAAATTTCATAAAATATTTTAGTGATTACATTGAGTTTAATGGTTGAGAAATATCCAAATATTTAAATTCATAAATAGTTTTCCTACATGTTTTTTATAAATAACGGTGAATTTTATTAGAAATTTAGGCTTCGAAAAACATCGTATATTTATGAGCTAATAATGTCATCAAGGGATAATTTTATGTATATATATAGTATTTTACATAATTAACAATTTATTATACATTAAAAACTTTTAATGGGTTACCTATTTTTAAATTAATTTCAATAAATTAAAAGGTAAATTTTTATAAAATATTTCAGTTCATCTAAGACATTATTTCAAATATAAAATCATTTTTCATCATAATATATTTATATAATTTATTATATTAAATTATTATATAATAATTTTTACAAGTAAAATTTATTATTAAATAATTAAAAAAATGTCTCTATTAAATTTTTCCTAGATGAAAACAATATTTTTGAAAAATTTACGAACTTCAATATCATGAAAACGAAATTAACTTGTATTTAAAAATTTTAATTATAATATAATCATGTATATATGATATCAAACATTATCAAACCACTAATTGAATAAATGTATTTATCATTAACTGAATACATACTATTTTTTTTGAAATTGTTGATTATAATTATTTCTTTTAATGGATACTCAATCTTGCATTAAAAATGTTCATTTATTATGATATGTCTGTTACAAATACCATGTTACTGATTAAAATATCCTTAAAAAATTACACAGATACCACTCTAAATATTATAAAACTCATTCCATTACATTTCTTCCTCAATATCATAACACATATAACATAATTCTTAAAAAATTTATAATTGAGTATATATTTTAAACTATTATACATATGAGCTCTCCACATAATAGTGACTACTAAAAATAAAATTTTGATATTTTTCTTCATATATTTTTCATTGTTTCACCACAATTTTTTCCATGGTGATCATATATCATTGATTTGAGCTTTCAAGTAGTAAAATAAAAAGATAATAATTATTTAATATTTTTTTAAATGTAGTGAGTATATTTTCTTAGGAATATGTAATTTCACCCCTTTATGTCTTTAAAAAAGAGAAATGAAACTATTTAATAATGTTAAATATATTAGTTATGTTTTTGTGTGTATATATGTTCAATAATATCTTTTTATTTAAACTAATATGAAAATAAGTTCATATATTGGTATAGAAAAACAAATAAATAACAAAACTAAAACAAAGAGGATACATAATCATTTATTAGGAATTCACAATTTATGACAACAAATGTTTTTTAATAGTATATATGTTTTATTTATTTTTAATATTTATGTTATCAATTTTAATTTATTCATGAAATATTTTTTTTAATGTTTATATATTTTACCTTTCTCTAAAAGAAAATATATAATCAAGTAGATATAATGTATTATTTTAAAATTATTATATTTACTACATAATAATATAATTTTTTCTCAAACTTAATTTTAAATATTATATATTTAAAGAATATAATTATTAGAATTAATTTTATAAATTGAGAATTATATCAATTTTATAGGTTTATATTTATTATCATGAAAATTATAGAACGATTTTTTTCAATAAAAATAAAATTATATGGTTTCAATTTTGAAGGGAAATATTATATATATATATATACATATATATAATCACGAGGCAGTGGATTTAAATTTATTATTGGTATATAACCATAACATAACTTGTATTAATTCATATTACCTTTTATTTCAATTTAATATATCTTAAAATGGAAAACTAAATCATTATACTACCATTATTATTTTGGAAAATCATATTATCCTCAATAACCATGTAAGAAATAAGTTTTCTTATTCCTAAATTATCCCTGTTTCATCATCATTTTCATGAAAAAAGATCGATCTCATTTGTACTATGATCCATAATGCTCAATATATTCTTCCTTTATTGTTACATAGTCTAAGAATTATTGTAAATTATTTCATGGCACACGATCATATTTTAAATTCTTGAAAGTACTAAATTCTGTATAGATACATAATAAAAAATGGGTTTTATTTAATTTGTATCATAGAATTTGAATTTTTATGATATCCAATTTTATCCCAAATGGGTTCTTAATCTCATACAAGAATTAATTTAATATGACTTCAACATAGTTTTACTCTTACATGGGACACATCCTTGTAGAGTGTTTCCAACACGAGGACTGATTTAATCTAATTCCTCATGGATTTAATTATACAAAGATCCATTTTTTCAGATATTATCATGTGAGTATTAAATATCCACATAATTGCTTACTCATCTAGAACTAAAATGAATTATTTGGAAAAATCATAGAGATTGTCAATTTTTTTCTTATCCAGAAAATTAATTATCCAATTTAATATCACATCGAAATCCTCTTTTCGATTTAATCCCATTAAACCTTATTTCATTCTATTATATTTATGTGGAAGTGAGTATTCATTTATTTTTTATAAATAACATAATTCTTTCTTAAACATAATCTAAATTTATAGTGACATAGATTATTCATTTTATTATTAAAAATCAGAGAAAATATAAAAAAAATAAATTAAAATAAAATAAAAATATAATCTTAATATTAAATTGGATATAGGTATATAGAATTTTAATATATTATAATATATTTTTTATGAAAATAATGTAAAATATTTGGGAATTACTGTTAATAAACTAATATAAGATAATTTTATGTTTATATGGAAATGTTTACCAAATGTTTTTAGAATCAAGGAATGAAGTCAAAAATTTGACCTAAAAAATATTATTATTATAAGAGTAAGAATAAATACATATCATATTTATTATAGGTTTTGAATAATAAATTATTAATTTAACATGTTTTAGGGGAATTTTAAAAAAAACATATAAAATTTTATTATGATAAGTTCTTAGTTCATTTCAGTGTTGTATGAAATTTATGAGACTAGGAAAAATATTTGAAACATGGATTTTTTATAATGAAATTAAATTATATTTCATTGATTGTAAATACAAAGTTAAATTACATGTGAATATAAGGGTTGTGATCCAATCCATACACATTTAGTTACAATTTTCATGAAATTGGTAATTATAGTGAAAACCCTTGTAAAATGAATATTTTAATAAATTCTATAATGATTAATTTATAAATGAGAATTCTCAAAACTATTTATATATCGTGTAATATTTTCTTCCACACATATAATTTTACATGTACATTCTTCATGAATCATTTTAAACATCCATTATAAATTCATCATAAGTAGTTATAATGGTTTCATTACAAAGAGATTCCATATGTAATGTTCTAACACTTCATTGTTAGTGGAATCTTCCCTTTTTTTTATTTTTATAATATTTTCCCCTACTTCATCATGAAACTGATTTATAATATTGACAAAATGGGATTAAGAAAATAAATATTATATATTTTTAAATATTAAGGGTTTCATAATCATTCATCCAATGGATTATTATTATGTTTTTGTAGGTTTCATTGTGTTTTATAATGATGCTACTATATTTTCATTAATAATTTTTATTAAAAAATAAAAATACATTGATCTAGAATATTTAAAATATATGAATTTTTTTATTATCTTTGATTGGTATGTATTGTAACACCCTAGGTAAATAAAGAATATGAAATTTTCATATTATCCTTATTTGTGAATAAAATATTAATATGACTTTAAAGGGGACTCTATGCTTGATGGCGTACTCAACACGCAACAACGAGTTTCTTGGGAATCTTACGTTTCACTTTAATAATAAAATAATATTATTTTAAATGGTAGTTAACATGTAGCCGTTGTATTGGAGGGAATGGATAGAAATAAATAAAATATGATTATATATGTTTTTAAATGTTGTTACATTTATCCAATAAAATATAAAGGCTTAAAATACGGAAATAATTCAATTTTAGGCGTATATGCCCTAGTTTTCACTAAAGGTTCACTTATCACCTATTGATGGCGAACCGTCATTAAATATAGTCTTCTTCACTCTTATAAATTCTTTTGGACCAAATAAAACTCTTCTTAATTATTGGGACATCAAAATTTACTTTGTGTAAATTTTTGGTATCTTTCCGATAAAGTTCATTTTTTTAAATGAATAGTGTAAAATGTTGTATTTCAATTCAAAAGCTATTTTTAATCTAATTTATTTATATGATTATATTATATTTTGAATTGGTTTTAAAGTGAAATTAGAATATATTTTTACCATTAAATCCAATAGTGGTCGTTGGAATTAATTTCACTTTAACCAGTGTCAATCTTTTGATACTTATTGTTTCATAAAAACACGTTATTTGCTCTGACAGCGGAAATTAATTATTAAATTAATTAATGTGATTATATGTTTTTAATTTTGTAAAATAGACTTCATTTTTGAATTTGGAATATCAAATATATCTTAGGGTGAATTTTTGGGATTTTTCTGAAAAACTTCAATTTTTGATGAATAGTGAAACCACTAAGTGGTACTTATAAAAAACTGATTTTTCCATTTAAATGAAATTTTTCCATCTTTGTGTTTTGAATTTCAAAAAATCCGACATACATGGTTGTCATTATGAAGTAAAATGTGGTTCAATGGGATAAAAATAATTTTTTGGTGAATAGCAACTTATTATGTTTTTAATCGCGATTAGAGGTAATTAGTGTAGTTTAAGGTAAAAATAATGTTTTAATAATATTAAATGAACTTGAAACATGTCCTAACCTCATTGGACGTGTCATGGCCGACCAAGACAACCCATGTGTCAACTTGGGGACTCCATGAAACCACTTTGGTTGGAAAATGACATTAATATCGTTTTATTTAAAGTTAAAGTAAAAATGAGACAAACATGAAATGTTTTACTAAAACAATATTTACATGGGGTTATACAAATCCGATTTTTGACTATAAATATTCATTGGAAAGATAAAAATATTTCCTACATCATAGTATTTTTTTTATAATTTTTAGACATTTAATAAATTACATTATTTATGACATCATGATGATGCAGCGATGACCTCATTATTTAACGATTTAAATAAAATGGAAAGATAATGTAATATCTAAGACCTACACATGTACAAAACCTATTGGATGAGTGGATTTCGAGCCCTTATCACCTTATCCTCGAAATACATCAATGTGGGACCTTTAAAATCTGAAACTCATCAAAGGTGGTCGTTAAGATGACACTATATTTATATGTGATATATAATATGTTTATGTTTTCCTTAAGCTTCTGTATTTTTCATTTTGGGCATACCTTAATGGTTTCCATTATGGGTAAACGTGATATCTTCATTTAAGGAAGTGTGGACTACCTCCCCCTAAAAGTGATTTGATTCGTTAATACCATATGTGGTACGTATAAAGGATATTTTTAATGTTATTATATATGATACTATACTGGAATTAAAATATTTTTATGTATCATTATGTTTTAATTCCATTAAATATGAAATAGAAATGGAAGTAGCGTTCATGCGTACGTACGGATTACCGTCTCCATGAACGGTACATTTCATTTCTTATCTCAAAATGTTATGTAATATTATAAGTACATATATATAATGGATATATATGTAATATATTAAATCTAAATTATGGATATAAATCTGGAATTATAACATATATATATCTCTCACATTTTTTTAATTCCATTAATATGACAAAAAATGAATGTAGCGTTCATACGTACGTACGGCCTACCTTCTCCATGAACGGTGCTTTTCGTTTTATATCTCCAAATGATATGGAATAGTATGAAATGAATATTTACTGGATATATACGATATTATAATCATTAATACTATTCTGGAAATTAGTTACTTATAACTACATGGGCAATCTTTTTTCAAACAAGTTCATTTTTGACTCTTTTACCAAACATCGGCAAAAACGTCTGATATGAACTAACATAATTAAAAAATTATTATAACATTATAATATGTGATATGAACTGAATAATAATATCTAAAGGAGGTACTTAAGCAATTATTAATTGACCAAAGTTTATTATTCAGGAATATAACTAAACGAACAAGACAAGTTGGACTTGAGGTAAGGGATCTTACTTCTCTCTTTCTTTTTAAGTACACTCTTTTATGTCATTCCCTCTAAAGCTCATTATTCTTGTTATTGGGATTTTATTTTATATTACACATACGGTAATTTATATTTTCATGTGATTAGAGACCCTATTCTCTCTCATCAATCCATTTTGGAAGTTTTGAGTGGCGCCGTTAGGCTGCAGAATTTTCGTAAGAGATCTAACCTCTCTCTTTCTTTTTAAGTACTCTCCTTTATGTCAGTTCTTTTAAGCTCCTATTTGTTATGTTTGGGTATGTTCTTTTATATTCCTATTTATATAAACTTTAAGTTAATATGATGAGATATCCTATTAATCTCATCAATCCATTTTTGTAAGTTTTATGTGTCGTCGTTAGGCTGCCGAGTTTTCGTAAGGGATTTTTCATCTCACTTTTATTCCCGTGAGATTTATGCTACATTTGCCACAATTTACTTTGAGTGGTGTATGTACTTCCCATTATTATACTCTTTGTGTAATATACTTTCGTTTATGAGTATTTACATCAATGATTTATTGTCCTTCTTTCATGGGCTGTATGTTTTGAAAGATACCCAAGTCGGCAAAGGAACCTTTCACCCTCCTCTTTTTTAAAAGACTTCATTTGTTGGGTCTTTTAATTTACATATTGTTATGTTGGGATATGTTCTCGTATATCCTTATTGATGTAAATTTTATGTCCAAGTGATGAGATACACTTTTTATCTCTCATCAACTCATTTTGATGTGACGCCGTTAGGCTGTCAAGGGAACTTCTTAACCCAATTTCGATTTCTTTGCGTTCAACATGTAGTTATTGAATATGTCATCCTTTGAATATGTGTGAATGAACTTTGATTATTTTACACTTAATATCCACTTATATTTGGTGTATTCGTTTGTCACACATAATTATGTAATTGATTTATCCTTAAACAACGGATACCGTCTTTGTATGGGACTTCGTCTCAATCTCCTTTCATTGAGGCATATTTTATTTTATAGACAACTTTCTTTTATACGGTGTATAAACCCCTTTGACGTTTATGTTTATCCAAAAGGAATATTTTTTTATACAAAGCGTTTTACAAAACGACAAAAGGGAATGTTTTTGTCGTACGTATGCGGCGACAACGACTTCTCTGCCGCCGTGACCATTATTTGGGTTTCGGATTCCTCTACAAGCCATACCTTCTTTTTAAAACAAAAATAAATATCATGTTTTACTTTTATTTTATTTTGGTATTGAAAATGGTTTTCATAATGTTTTTATATCAATATGTTGTATTGATATATTGTGATTAAAAGGTGGAAATGTTATGTTTCCTTTATCCAAGTTTTATGTGATACGATTATGTTGAGGTTCTTGAGAATTATTATGTAGATGGGTGGTTCCTTGATAAACTAAGGGCGGGTGAGCCCGATATAGCTCTCCAATGCATTGGATAATGCGAAGGAGTGAAATGTTAAGGTTTCTCCGAAGAGATTTAGGGAATATACTGTGATGGGTATTCCAAATGTAACCAAGAGGGTTACTCCCTACGTAAGAATGTTATGAATGCCTCAAGTTACCTTTATGTCTCATGTCTTCTATGATTTATTCATGGTTTGATGAGGTATGTTAAAGTGCCTATGTTTTATGGGTAAAGTATGATTTCATTATTATGTATATATGAACTCATGTTTCTTTTCCATATTTTTATAACCCTTACTGAGCTTTTTATGCTCATCCCAAGTTTTTGAAATGTTTTTCACAGATCAAGGGAAAGGTACATGATGTTATGATAGTGTCAAGGATGTGTCAAGAAAGAATCCATGTTTTATTTTCAATATGTTTCCGTTGATGGGAAGAATGAATATTGTCTTTTATGTAACCACTTTGTTTAAATGTGGAATGTAATGCAAGTTTCATGATCTAATTCTCTAAAACTCTAATCCTGAAAAGATAGTCAATTTGTAATCTTGTAATAAATCAAGATTAAGTAAGGTTTAAGGCTGGGGCCTTATAGTTGGTATCAAAGGTCGGTTTAGATAACTTTAGAGGTTAGGGTATTCTTTAAGCATAAGTGGCATTACCATAATGGTTAGGATTTCAGAATGAGTCCTAGTTTTAGATAAAGTGAATGAATAAGTATATCTTAGTGTTTAACTTCCTCATTTGTACATGATGGTTTTGTTGATATACTCACACTGAAATTTCTGTTTTTAGTGAATGGATGGATCTAGCAGGCACCAAAGAGACAACAGGTTTGAAGGAAACTGTGGTGGTTCTCGGATTAAGATACTAGATAAAATGGGGGATTCAATGAGGAAACTCGTGGTTGTTCTAAACCAACTATCAAGGAGTCATGATCAACCACTTGAACCTTAGTATGATCTGTAATGCATCATGTACGAGATGACCAATCGATGTGGAAGTTCAGGTAATAATTATAAAGGTAACCATTAGATTTTATATGATCCTTACTTTTGAGGTAATTATGGGTTATTATATGTTATGATGGAAAATAAAAGGAATGAGATAAACTTGAGGTTAAAATATGTTATGATCATTTATGAAGATTTCATCTCATTTTGGGGAATGTGTTAAGAATTATATAGTTTTGGAAAAAGTACAACACGCAGACCGTGTGACAACCTGTCGCGTCGGACAAAGCTGCGGGAATCGAACCCACAACCAAAGTGCGACTGGTATTTATCACCTACCACTGGACTACGTGAAGTCCCTGGTTAGTTTGACCGATTATTTTCAGTTAGATGATTTTATGAATTAAGAGTAAGTTGATTTTGTGTTATTTATGAAAATGATTAACCTATCATTGAGGATATATGATTAGGTTAATTACTTTTCAATACGAGACTTTAGGAGCAACTGATATTGTTTGGAGATAAATGTTATGATTTAACTTGGAAGACTATGTGACTAAATCCTTCAAATATTTGGGTTTCAATCTTATATTGGTTTACTTTGAAGAATTTTGTGGAAAAATTGTTTATCGGATGGTCCTCGTTGAACTTTGGGTTTTGTTGGACAAATTTTGAGATTAAGAATGTAATTTCTTTCTATAAAGGGTTATCCTTTTTTGGATTATCTAACCTTGTACTAACCTTTCTAGTTTTGGTTGTGGTTAAAGCCTAAAGACATGGGATGTATATATTTCTCTTTTGTAGATTAGGTGATTCTCTAGAAGTTGATTATAGTACTCTTAATGCGAACAAGTCTCCCTAAATACTCGTCTTTTGGAAAAAATATGAGTTTGATTAAGGAATCTAGTAAAAGTTGAAAGTCAACATGATAAGTGATTATGTTCTCTTATGAATAAATTCCCCAATAAAAATTAACTTAAAAAAAATGTTGTCTATTAACTTTTCCTACTGGGGAACCCAACACCGTTTAACCCATCACATGTTTTTGATTTTCTTATTGTTAACTTTCTTCTAAACATGTTTTCTATCACTCTCCATCAGAACATGACCCTATGATTTCTACTCCATGTACATGTTTTCTTACATGGAGTCCTAGTATGGGTTAACTCGGGTGACCTCTATACTTATCTTTCTTTATTTTAAAGTGAATTTTTTACCGACTCTTGTTTCGATGTGAGACTTTCAAGGATGTTTCCAAGCTCAATTTTAAAAATTGCGAGGACGCAATTTCCAAAAGGGGGGAAGGATGTAACACCCCAGGTAAATAAAGAATATGACATTTTCATATTATCCTTATTTGTGAATAAAATATTAATATGACTTTAAAGGGGACGCTATGCTCGATGGCGTACCCAACACGCAACAACGAGTTTCTTGGGAATCTTATGTTGCACTCTAATAATAAAATAATATTAATTTAAATGGTAGTTAACATGTATCCATTGTATTGGCGGGAATGGATATAAATAACTAAAATATGATTATATATGTTTTTAAATGTTTTTACATTTATCCAATAAAAGATAAAGGCTTAAAATACGAAAAGATTTCAATGTTAGGCGTATATGCACTAGTTTTCACTAAAGGATCACTTATTACCTTTTGATGGAGAACCTTAATTAAATATAGTTTTGTTCACTCTTATACATTCTTTTGGAACAAATAAAACTCTTCTTAAGAATTGGGAAATCAAAATTTACTTTCTGTAAATTTTTGGTATCTTTCCGATAAAGTTCATTTTTTTAAATGAATAGTGTAAAATGTTGTATTTTAATTCAAAAACTCTTTTTAATCTAATTTATTTATATGATTATATTATCTTTTGAATTGGTTTTAAAGTGAAATTATAATATATTTTTACCATTAAATCCAATAGTGGTCGTTGGAATTAATTTCACTTTAACCAGTGTCAATCTTTTGATAATTATTGTTTCATAAAAACACGTTATTTGCTCTGACAGCGGGAATTTATTATTAAATTAATTAATGTGACTTATATGTTTTGAATTTTGTAAAATCGACTTCATTTTTGAATTTGGAATATCAAATATATCTTAGGGTTAATTTTTGGGATTTTTCTGAAAAACTTCAATTTTTGATGAATAGTGAAACCACTAAGTGGTACTTATAAAAAACTGATTTTTCTGTTTAAATGATATTTTTCCATCTTTGTGTTTTTAATTTCAAAAAACCGACATACATGGTTGTCATTAAGAAGTAAAATGTGGTTCAATGGGATAAAAATAATTTTTTGGTGAATAGTAACTTATTAAGTTTTTAATCGCGATTAGAGGTAATTAGTGTATTTTAAGGTAAAAATAATGTTTTAATAGTATGAAATGAACTTCACACATGTCCTAACCTCATTGGATGTGTCATGGCCGACCAAGACAACCAATGTGTCAACTTGGGGACTCCATGAAGCCACTTTGTTTGGAAAATGACTTTAATATCTTTTTATTTAAAGTTAAAGTAAAAATGAGACAAACAAGAAATGTTTTACTAAAACAATTTTTACATGGGGTTATAAAAATCATATTTTTGACTATAAATATCAATTGGAAATATAAAAATATTTTCTACATCATAGTATTTTTTTTACAATTTTTAGACATTAAATAAATTAAATTATTTATGACATCATGATGATGCAGCGATGACCTCATTATTTAACTATTTAAATAAAATGGAAAGATAATGTAATATCTAAGACCTACACATGTCCAAAACCTATTGGTTGAGTTTATATCGAACCCTTATCACCTTATCCCCGAAAGACATCAAGGTGGGACCTTTAAAATCCGAAAATCTTTTGAAAATAAAGTAACATTTTGTAACTTTACAAGAGTGCCCATCCTCTCCTCTTATAAAAGGCCCCCACCTCTACCTCCTTACCCACACTCCCAAAGCCTTTGGCTCGGACAAACTCTGCCCATTTTGTCTCTCCACTTCCCTCTATTACTCACTGAAGCCTCACTTTGGGCAGAAGTCTTCCCAAGGAATCCTTTGAGATCAAACCAAATGGAGTTACCCGATTTTAGGGTAATGTCTTCACTTGAGTCCTTTTGTTTTATTTTGCTTCTCCAACCACTTAAACTCTTTTTATTCATTTCTTTTGTAACAAATCCAGTATCATAAATATACTAGGATGTTGTTATAAGAATGATTCTAGCTACACTTTCACACTCCTGCATCAAATGGTTAAATTACATTCTGTTTCCGTGGATGGAGAATTTCAGCCTCCCAAAACGATGATTGTTCAACATTATTTTAACACCTTAAAAGGTGGACATTAAGATGACACTATATTTATATGTGATATATAATATGTTTATGTTTTCCTTAGGATTCTTTATTTTTCATTTTGGGCATACCTTTATGGTTTCCATTATGGGTAAACGCGATATCTTCATTTAAGGAAGTACGGGCTGCCGCCCCCTCAAAGTGATTTGATTCGTTAATACCATATGTGGTATGTATAAAGGATATTTTTAATGATATTATATATTATAAAATACTGGATTTAAAATAGAATTATGTATAATTATGTTTTAATTCCATTAAATATGAAATAGAAATGGAAATAGCGTTCATGCGTACGTACGGCTTGCTGTCTCCATGAACGGTACATTTCATTTCTTATCTCAAAATGTTATGTAATATTATAAGTACATATATATAATGGATATATATGTAATATATTAAATCTAAATTATGGATATAAATATGGAATTATAAAATATATATATATCTCATTTTGTTTTAATTCCATTAATATGACAAAAAATGAAAGTAGCGTTCATGCGTACGTACGGCCTACCGTCTCCATGAACGGTGATTTTCGTTTTTTATCTCCAAATTATATGGAATAGTATGAAATGAATATTTACTGGATATATATGATATTTTAATCATTAATACTATTCTGGAAATTAGTTACATATAACTACATGGGCAATCTTTTTTCAAACAAGTTCATTTTTGACTCATGTACCAAACATCGGCAAAAACGTCTGATATGAACTAACATTATTAAACAATTGTTATAACACTATAATATTTGATATGATCTGAATAATAATCTCTAAAGGAGGTAATTAGGAAATTATTAATTGACCAAAGTTTATTATTCAGGAATATAAAGAAACGAACAAGACAAGTTGGACTTCAGGTAAGGGATCTTACTCCTCTCTTTCTTTTTAAGTACACTCTTTTATGTCATTCCCTCTAAAGCTCATATTTCTTGTTATTGGGATGTTATTTTATATTAAACATACTGTAATTTCTATTTTCATGTGATGAGAGACCCTATTATCTCTCATCAATCCATTTTGGAAGTTTTGAGTGGCGCCGTTAGGCTGCTGAATTTTCGTAAGAGATCTAACCTTTCTCTTTCTTTTTAAGTACTCTCCTTTATGTCACTTCTTTTAAGATCCTCTTTTTTATGTTGGGGGATGTTCTTTTATATTACTATTTCTATAAACATTAAGTTAATATGATGAGATACCCTATTTGATCTCATCAATCCATTTTTGTAAGTTTTATGTGGCGTCGTTAGGCTGCCGAGTTTTCGTAAGTGATTTTTCATCTCACTTTTTTTCCCGTGAGATTTATGCTACATATGCCACAATTTCCTTTGAGTGGTTTATGTACTTCCCATTATTCTACTCTTTGTGTAATATACTTTCGTTTATGAGTATTTACATCAATGATTTATTGTCCTTCTTTCATGGGGTGTATGTTTTGAAAGATACCCAAGTCGGTAAGGGAACCTTTCACCCTCCTCTTTTTTAAAAGACTTCTTTTGTTGGGACTTTTAATTTACATATTGTTATGTTGGGATATGTTTTAATATATCCTTATTGATGTAAATTTTATGTCCAAGTGATGATATACACTTTTTATCTCTCATCAACTCATTTTGATGTGACGCCGTTAGGCTGTCAAGGGAACTTCTTAACCCAATTTCGATTTCTTTGGTTTCAACATATAATTATTGAATATATCATCCTTTGAATATGTGTGAATTACCTTTGAATATTTTACACTTAATATCCACTTATATTTGGTGTATTCGTTTGACACACATAATTATGTAATTGATTTATCTTTAAACCAAGGATACCGTCTTTGTATGGGACTTCGTCTCAATATCCTTTCATTGAGGAATATATTATTTTATACACAACATTCATTTATACAGTGTATAATCCCCTTTGACTTTTACGTTTTTCCAAAAGTAATATTTTTTTATACGAAGCATTTTACAAAACGACAAAAGGGAATGTTTTTGTCGTACATATGTGGCGACAACGACTTCTCCGCCGCCGTGACCGTTATTTGGGTTTCGGCTTCCTCTATAAGCCATACCTTCTTTTTAAAAGAAAAATAAATATCATGTTTTACTTTTCTTTTATTTTGGTATTGAAAATGGTTTTCATAATGTTTTTATATCAATATTTTGTATTCATATATTGTGATGAAAAGGTGGAAATGTTATGTTTCCTTTATGCATGTTTTATGTGATACGATTATGTTGAGGTTCTTTGGGCATTATTATGAAGACGGTGGTTCCGTGACAAACTAAGGGCGGGTGAGCCCGATATAGCTCTTCAATGCATTGGGTAACACGAAGGAGTGAAACGTTAAGGTTTCTCCGAAGAGATTTAGGGAATATACTGTGATGGGTATTCCAAACGTAACCAAGAGGGTTATTCCCTACGTAAGAATGTTATTAATGCCTCAAGTTACCTTTATGTCTCATGTTTTCTATGATTTATTCATGGTTTGATGAGGTATGTTAAAGTGCCTATCTTTTATGGGTAAAGTATGATTTCATTCTTATGTATATATGAACTCATGTTTCCTTTCCATATTTTTATAACCCTTACTGAGCTTTTTATGCTCATCCCAAGTTTTTGAAACGTTTTTCATAGGTCAAGGTAAAGGTACATGATGTGATGATAGTGTCAAGGATGTGTCAAGAAAGAATCCATGTTTTATTTTCAATATGTTTTCGTTGATGGGAAGAATGAATACTGTATTTTATGTAACCACTTTGTTTAAATGTGGAATGTAATGCAAGTTTCATGATCTAATCCCCTAAAACTCTAAACCTGAAAAGATCCTCAATGTGTAATCTTGTAATAACTCAAGATTAAGTAAGGTTTAAGGCTGGGGCCTTATATGTATGAAATTTAAATGTGAATTTGTGAAAAAATATTTAATAATTTATATAATTTAACTACTGTCATTTTTTTAATGAATCCAACATATAAATTGATATATCTAGATCTTATGGATGAATAGAATAAATTTTAATCTTTTATTATTATATAAAAATTATTTTAATCTACTAATAAAACATAAATACCCCGATGTAAGAAAATTAATCCAATATATCTTTAAAACATGATTATAAATTAACATGAATAACAGACTAGAAAAGTTATTTCAAGTAAGTAATTGATTAAGATAATTTTATTATTCAATATTTTTGTGGATGTAAAATGTGATCATGTTTTCAACCAAGGGGATTATTATCTAAATTTACTTTCATTGATACATCTTCCATGTTCTAAATGTATCTTAATTTAAATTATGTATATATTATAAAAAATGGATTTTATTATATTTTAAATTCCTTTTAAAGGAATTACATTTTCATTTCATGTTCTATCTTTATTAATCTGTGTCTCACATATTACCATGAATATATGGGGGTATATTTAAATGAATTACCTTAGGTGCTTAATTTTTTTCTATATACTCCTTCTCTATAACGTTTTTAATGAATTATACCATCGACTTATTGATCATTTCAAATATTCTATTATTTTCATTCACTATCCTCTGTAGAGAATTGGAAAAAACATTCATTTAAATTCATTCTTTGGGTTAATTATAAATAATTGTTATTATGGTGTGAAAATTAATTTTAATATGAATTTTAATCAAGTTACATTACTTGGAAATTATATTTCATGATTGGTGGGTCTGGTATATATTTATATAATGTATTCGGTAATGATTTATTCTATATAAAACATGTGTTGGAATTAAATGATTAAGTTATTCCCTTACATGGGTGATTTCTTATTGTGGTAATGAATATATATTCCCATGAATACATCATGGATCCCATATGATTTTTAATTTAACTATTATTATATAGTAATATAACAAGTTTATTTCAAGATTTCAAGTATGTTTATGTTCATTTAAATGTTAAATCATAATATTAATTAAATATTTTTCATATGTTTTTTATTTTTCCAGGAAACCATTAGGAATATTTTTTCAATATGATATCTATTGATTTTTTTGATATATCTTTGAGAAAATAAGTTAATTTTATATTTTGATATAATTAAATGATATTTTATATTCATAAATATAACTATATATATAAAAATATTTTCATAGTCATGTATTATTTCTGGGTCTTAATAAGTTTTCTCTTCCTCTTTTACGTATTATTGAGGTTTATATTCTCATTCCACGTACAAAAATGATTTTACATTGATTAAGAATGATTAAGAATAATTGTGATGTAAAATTTATAGATAATAAGTTTTACCTATAAATAATATAGGTGTATCCTATTAATATTTTGGTTTTGTTGAAATATTATCCATGTAGTGGAATGATTATGGGTTTTTTTATATAGTATATAAACCTAAATATGCAAAACTTTAATCCTAATTCATTTTTGGCCAATAATTGTTTTTTTATTTTACAAAATATTAATTATTTGGGGATTATGATTAGGTTGTTACAATTCTTATAATAGTGGTATTTAGAAAATGATAGATGTTAAAATGTTATAATATGGGGATAATTTATGTGTAATAGATACCAACAAGGGTTACATTTTTTTGGAGAACCTTAAATTTAAATTCATATATAAACATTTTTTGTCAAATGTTCTTGAATTTTACCATTTTTAAGGATAATATATGAGAGTATTAATTGATTTTTGAGTTACATAGAATCATTATGAATATCATGGGAATTTTTGTCATAGTAACTGTGGTTATTTTGGAAAACAAATATCATATTTTTTAAATGAATCTAAATGAAATTTAAATTTATACAGTCAAAATGTTAGTCGATTCTAAACATATTTTCTTATTTAAGAATATTTATTTTGGAAATTTTTGGACGCATATGTGAATAATTTTTTCATAATGATTTTTTAGAAACCTAGACCCCATTATCCCATAGTAGGTTTTTTATTTGTTGCAGTGGTATAATAACCATGGAATTTCAACTATAAGTATAAAATATTTTAGTAGTATTGGAAAAGTTGATATAAACATGATACATTAATAAAATTAGAAAACCCAAATTAAAACACATTATTATAAAATTTCATTATTACCTTTAGGATATCATTTTATTTCATCCATAGTATACATCCTAAATTTCTATGTAAGGAAAAATATGTGGGTGAGCCCAATTTATCATTATGGGTAAATAATAACCTAAGAAATTATGAATTAATATTAATTACCAATATGGAAATATAAATAATTGAAAAAATATTCTAATTAATCTAAAACAATAAAGTATGATCATATAGAGATAATATCAATTTAAAAATATCATTGAAATTAGTCAATATGGAATGGTAAATAAATGAAAACTCACTCCATTTAAACAATAACATAAATATAAGAACTATATACAAAATAATATATATAGAATGTTAATTAACTGAACACACATCCCATGTAATCAGTAATTGATAATGAAAATTAATCCAAGGGTAATATCATTATGGATATAAATTGGATAATAATTATTGACTTCTCAATGAGAGAAATTCTTATCTAGTAAACGACATGTTTGAGAAACATGAAACCTCAACCATCACGATCTATCCTCACAATGGTTTAAAACTACTGGGAATAAATCCATTGGATTGGTCTAATTAAATTTTTTCTAGCTAACTGATTCACCTAATGATACTAATGATTCAAATATGGGATATCTATAAAGACTCCCAACATTGTATGCATGTCTAAATAATTCCTTATATTTCGAATATTTGACTAAATTCATGAAAAAAATCTACATATCATCAAATATTCATGTTGAGTAAAAAATATATATTTATAAATATTTACCCAGTTAAACAAAAAACTATATATTTGGAACACTATGTTTGGAAATAATATATGACTTGAGAAATAAACATACCGATGATAAATAATAAGGATATCTTGGGGGAAGTTGTTGTCCAAAATAAAAGTGAATAATTAAAGGGTAATGTTAATGATTTCAAATAAGAATGAAGGAATAGAATGTCAATAATTTCTTCATAAAAATGATCATAACCCATATAGAAGAAGAATTTGGATAGTATAAATAAATAATATCCCATTTTAGTATAAATAAAGTGTTTTTCATTTATGAATAGAAATATCATAAAATTATATAGACAAAAAAATCCTGAGGAAAATATGCTTTCATTTTAAAAACATATTTCTAAACATTAATTTTCTAATGTAATTTTTAAAATAATATTCCTGGAAATTATGTTTTTCAAATTGAAAACATGGATTTAAAATGTTGGATTCATCAGGAGAGATTAAAATTCTTCTCATTCCATAATGAATAAAAACAAATAATTATTTCACAATTTTTTATAAACTCTAAAATGGTAATTCATTTGAAAAAACAAGAATATATTATTAATAAAATTTAAAATGTAATAAAATGTAAATGTGATATAAATGGGTCATTTTGAAATGTATAAAAACAATGTTGAATTATCTTATAGAACATTCTTTTGGAAGAAAATGTTTTTCCATCAAAAGAGCTAAATGAAATAGGATTCCCCTAAAAGCATTTTCAAAATATTTCTAACTTCCAAATACTGTAAAAATGTACTATTACTCAAAATATCATTATTTTTTATAGGGTGAGAAAATGAATTTTTTTTATTTGTTAATGGTCATATATTATCCTTTGACTAAAATTTAAGAATATATAACCTCTATTATAATGAGATTGTAAAATAAATATGTACTATAATCATAACGTTGACGTGAAAATTACTAAATAATTAGAATATGTGTATCAACTATATGACTGCTTAATTTTTTTAAATAAAACACAATACAATAGATATTAATTTCACATATAATCTTTGAGTATTAAAAATAATTAATAAGTGAAATGGAGTTATGAAATTCATTACCATAAGGTAATTTTATAGTCAAATTAAATTATATGAAATAATTTAAATTTTATAAACAAATACTCAAAATTATGTTGGATTAATAAAATTAAATGTAAAATGGTTATTATAGACACCATATAAATTATATTAGTTGAAAAACATTTGAATACTACTCAATAAATGGAAATTGAGACGAATTCCATTACCTTATGCTCTATTTTAGTTGAATGTGTTTAAAAGTCCAAAATAGTGGTTTTAAAAATGTTATTAGCTTATTATAGAAATATATTTGTACTTATAATATCATATATGATCCTATTATAACATCTTATCACCCATTCATTAATTAACATTCATTTTCCCATTGTTTGTAGTTTTAATTGACTTTTTTATCATTCTTCTTTTGTCAGGATTGTTCTAAATATTTTGAATATTATATCTTTTTACAATATCTAAATTAATAATCCTGATTTTACTATAATATTTATACATCAATTAAACATCTAAAATAAATTATTAAATTTGGATTTAAGAAGTTATGTTTGTTACGATCATGGGGACGGTATGACATACGTATAGATGTATAACTTTTCCTTTTTCAAAGATCATTTTGGATATGAGGCAAGTGATATTATACCATTGTATAATGTTAATAATATCATTTTATTTATTTAAATATATTATTATTAATCCTTAATGTGGTTTGATGAAGAAAAGATAGTCACGTCTCTTCGTGAAGAATGTAGTCCACACATTGACGAATGAAGTTATCATCATTCAGTGATTGAAAAGGTAAAAATAATAAAATCATTTATTTTCATTTCACAATTACAAATATTTCATTAATATGGTAATTAAATAATTTTTATCATTTATATTCATTGAAATTATACTTATCAACTCTAATGTATTGTTTTATTGAATGATTAATCACACCACTTCATGTGGTGGTAGTCCCTTACACACATGAGTGACATCATCATATCCCAAAATAAAAAGTTATTTAAATATGAATATATGTTATAATTAATAAAAATTTATAATTATGTTACTAATATAAAATATATAATTCATATCCCCCACCATACCCAACCATGATAAGTGGTAATGGAAAAAGGAATGAAATCAGTTTAAGAGACGGTACTTCACTCTACATGAAAATGATGATTTCATAACCCATTGGATTGAAGTAGAGATGGTTTTAGGTAAATATAATATTATAAAAACATCTCATTTTATGTAAGATAATTTATTTAGAATATCATTAAGGATAAATAATAATCTATTGTTGTAGGGGAATAAATAAAATAAAAACACTTGTTGATGAACATTACATCTTCTTTAGGTAAAATCCATTGGTTTTTATAGAAATCCTTCATAGATTTGATTTATTCTAAATATAAGGATTGTAAAACTAGAATATGGATAATCAGATGTTATTTTTGTTGGTATTTTATGATACAAAATGGTTTTAGGATTTCAAAAATAGAAGATATTGGGTGGCCTTTAATATGTTTTGTGAGTGGAAAAATTAGAATCATTAGAAAGAAAAAGGAGTACCCAAATTTTTCACATTTATAAATGTTAAAAAAATGATTTTTACCGATTCATATACATTATATCTAATAAATGTTGTAGTCGAATATATTTTATATCATTTTTAAAGTCATTTTAATCCATATATTTTTATTTTAACAAACCATTAAACCAATTTATTCCATGACCGTGATAATTAATTTTTACTATTTTCACAATTAATTTGTTCATAAATTAGGCTGTCCATATTAGAAAATAAAAAAGATTAAGAATCAATATATGGAATCAATTTATCAAAATTATTTTCACATTAGTGAAAAAAACTAATTTAAAAATAATTACATCGGAGTGATGATAAAGTGGGGTTTTAACCAGATAATATTCAATAGATTACAATGATTTCATAAAAAATTCAATACGGAAATGATCCCAAGGTCCCAAATTTGATCATTTGATACATACTTGAGCACTTTTTACCTTGATTCAAATTAAAATTTTAATTTATCTTTTAAATAATTTAATAAAAAATAATGTTTTCAAATAATATATAATATTATTAAATACTAATCGAAAAATGAAAAATTTCAGAAAAATACTAGAAATCCAAATTAAGATAATTTTTATATTATTGTTTAAAAATTATGTTCACTTTATCGAATAATTTTTCAACATGTGGTAAAAGTAGTTTTAAATTATGTGTGAAAACTATGCCAAATCCATCTTTTAGAAAAATAAAATTTTTGAGAAAAAAATTTATTTATATTTTAACAAATTATTATTTTATTTCAAATGATTAGATAATTGTATTTTTTCATATTTTAGTTATTAATGTTCATACCCCCACCCCAATTAAGTTGCAAGGTTATAATGGTATACTGTATTATGGTTTATTTAGACTCGGGGTTTCATTTTTTGTAATCTAACAAAGATATTAAATTTATTGAAATATATTTTGTTGTTCATTTTAGCATGATGTTTTTTTAACATAATTAATAAAAATATATTATATTATTTTATAATTTTAGGGTGTCACATTCTCCTTACCGTAGAAAAATTTATTCATAGAAATTGAAACATGTTCTTGGTAATCAAGGGTCTGATATTTGGAAATTCTCTTACTGGAAACCTATATCAAAAAACTATTTAATAAAACATCCATTTAATAAGAGAGAAATGTAAGTATAAGGACAATATGGAATAAAACATAAATGGGTTTCCAGTTAGGTAAATATTAGTTTAACTTTAAGATATGAACATATATAAAAAGTATAAATAACTATAAAGAGTGATTTAAGTCATTGATTATAGGAAAATGATTGAACAATTACTTGTTAAGTGCCTGAAAACCATAAATAATTGATGATATAAAATGCCATCTAATTTATCATATATGATTTTAATATGATAAAAAAATTTCCATATCCTCTTCTTATAGTTTAGTAATTCTTTTAGTATTTAAGAATATAAAAAAATATACTTACTTGAAATGGTTTTTTTCATATGAATAATTTAAAAATTAGGTTGTGTTTTGATATATTCCCAAATAATCCCTTACTATAATAAATTGATATCAAAAAATGAATAACTTATTGACGAGTCACTAAAATTCACTTTTAACTGATAGTGTGTTCTATAAAGGAGTGAAAAACATTTCCTTCTATGATAAACTATTTTCAAAAACCAATATAGTTAGCGTGAGTTTTCAAATAAAATTAATTAATCTAAAAACCTCTAAAATAACACCACTTTTTATTAATTATTACTTATTTTATATGTTTATTAACTAAAAACAATGAAATATTTACTAGGACATCATGTTGGAAATTGGTAGGGACTAAACTGTTATCACTTGTTTATCATGGGTTCAAGGCCCACGACCTTTCTGGATGTAAGGGGTTTTCCCTCAATATAAGGTTATTTATTTTTAACAAATATATTAATATAATTCCTATAACAATTAAGAAAATATTATTTACATCTTTAAATAATATTAATCATTAAATAAACATTTTACTAAGGGTTTCAATAAAACCCATTTTTAAAATTTCTGATAATCATATTATACTGTAATAATAATTCCATTAAAAATAATTTTAAGCCTAGAGGTTATCAATACCACTAAATTTAAGTATATAAAATCAAAATGAATTATTTCTCAAATCACTCTCCCAATAAAAAATATATTTTACCAATTTGTAGTATTTTTTAAAATTTCTCAAAAATATACTTAATTTTGAATGACTATCATCACATTGAACCTAATAAAACGGTGTTTAAAAATTTTAAATTATGATAAATAATAAAATAATAAACACATGATTTTATCTATAACACATCTCTTAATTAAGGCCTGAATTCTTTTAATATCTATCATAATCCTTATATTTTTCATAATTATTTTCACCAAAATTCAATTTGTGAAATAATCATTTTGTCAATTTAATTCATGAATCCCAAGAAAATTACTGCATCTCCATTATTTCCACAAAGTAACTTCCATGGTCATTGTTTAATCCATTATAATTTTCAATTAACTCTAATACTTCATATTCTTATTACATTTAATACAAACAAGTATAAATGGCTCCATAGGATGAAATTTATTTTCTTCCATTATACTCATAAATTTTCCTTGAAAAGTATTTCCTTTATACCCTTCATCACCACACATAAAGAATTTTCCCATTCCACTAAGACACATTCATTATAGTAACCTTGTAAAATTTGTACATTATTGAAATAAATCCTTCTATCATATATGGCCTCTATTACTTGATCTCTCAGTGAAATTCAACCTTATCTTCAATTTTTATTATTGTATTCTTATGGTATATTTTGTTAATCATATTTCAGAAAAACTGATTAGGCATAATCAGAATATATTTCAATCCAATCATTATCCCATGTTTATTGACTTAGTAAGTAAATTTTCCTTCATTTTCAATGTTAACTTGATTACATTGGGTTCCATCCACTTACTAAAACCAAAAAACATAGTGTGCGAAATTATAATCATAGTGTGGAAGCCATGAAATCATTTATAATATTTTTAAAAATTTAAATGTAATTTTTTAATCAATGAAACCTTATGTGTATCCTATGTCATTAATTGTCATCATATGATCAATTAATCAATATTGTTTGTAATGAAGATTTTAATTATCATACGAATATTCCCATGGAGTGTCAAACTATGTGAACATTAAGGATCCTTTTCATGGTCTAGATGATGATTTGGACAAGCCTAATGCACCATTTTCAGATTTATCACCCCTAGGTACATCAATGCAAGAACTATATCTACTTTTAGTATCCAATAATGGAATAATTACAAATAAAACCAACAAAATCAATAACATAACAAAACTTTTGTATTTTCATATACACTTGTCATCAAAATCTATCATAGGTTTATAACCCCACATAAGTATTTTCAATCATCTAGTTCCCAAGTTTTCTACTAAATTTCCTTTGATAGCCACAATAGAGAACTTAGGCCCAGTATCATGGAGATACTTTTTTCTTAATTACATCGACATATGATACATGAAAAAACATTATGAAGGATAAAATTATTTTTTTGCAATGAAAATATATATATGTATAAGAGCCTCTAATTAGATTAGAAAACCCAATATTTGGTATTTTTTTTGAGAATATCACTATTCCCTATTGAATATCCTTGTATATTTATCATAGTACACATCTTGGATTCATTTAAGAAGATACAAAATAAAGGTTATATCAAATGGAATGTAAGGTTTAAATACAATGGAATAAATAATTAATCAATCAACATAATAAATATTGAAATATAACTAACTAAACACACATTCCATTTAATCAACAATATGATAATTAAGTGTATCATAAGATCATATTGAGTAAAAAATATCATAAAAATATAAATATATTATGTTAAATAGATGAAAACACATTCCATTTAATTGATAACATGACTATCATCACAGGATAAGGCATTATCAACATGGAATGGTAATTAAGAAAACAAAGATGTCATGTAATCAATAACTTATAAAGATTACAACCATATATAATATTATGGGTAAAATATGATAGATAATAATGAAAATTTATTTAGGAATGAAGGTCATGATATGTTATTAGATTTCATATATTAGGAACATAATAAATCTACCATTATGATATATCTTCAAGAAGGTTTGAAACTAGTACATATAAACCCATTATCATTGGATAAATAATTTAATACAATAATACTTATTTTCCTCAAGAGACTACCAATAGAACAAGGGGATATCTATAATTAGTCCCACCCCTATTGTCATTTCTAAATAATTCCTTATATATCGAATAATTTATTTATTACATAAATAGTGTGAATTATCATCAAATATTTTTATTCTGTAAGGAATACATATTTATCAATCTTTTCAAAGATAAAAAATAATATTCAATTTAGAACACCATTTGTGGAAATGATATAAATTTTATGTAATAAATATATCCATGATAAATAATATGGATATTTAGAGGATATTTATTGTCCATAAGAAAGTGAATAATTTAAAAAATTAATAATGATTTCAAAAATAAATCAGAGATGTGAATTTCAATAAATTTCTTGGTCAAATTGATCTTAAAAAATACATATGAATAATAAATATGGTATTAATAAAACATATACCCATTGGGTTAATAAAAAATGTTTGTTCCAAATGATGAATATAAATACTACAAAATGGAATTTCAAAAACATTATTTAGGAAAATGAACTTTCATTTTCAAAAATTACATTCTAAAAAATAATATTCACAAAAACAATTAAATTATTATCTTGGAAATTCACCTTTGAAAGTAATAAAATAATATTTATAAAATTTTAGTGGTCATGTTCGCTAAGAATTCCCTTTATATTGTACATGTTATAACAAATATAGTTTTATTTTTTTGTAGAATCCAAATCGATAATGTTTTGTGACCAACAAGAGGATTAATTTCAAATACAACTATAAAAGACCTTTATATTTATTTTAAAAAATAAATTTTAATTTTTTTAAACAATCATGAAAACATTTTTAGAAAACAAGGGTTTGGAAGAGAGTAGTTTTCTGAACAAAAAATAAATGTTGTTCGATTTTCATAAAAAATATTTTATCATTCATTTTAGGACAAAAAGATAAAAAAAATTATTTTTAATTGAAAATATATTAAAATACAATATTAGAGTAACATAAAATGGTTTTATTTGCAAATTTGTATATAATTTCTTATAACTGAAATTCAGGACAAACCCATCTTGATTATAATGATATTCTGAAATAAACATTTACAATAATCATAACATTGATGTGGGAACTAATCAATGATTATATTATTTTCATAAATATAAATTCCACATAAAAATTATAAATAAAACCTCATATAATTTTTTTTTCATTTCACAAAATATCATATGATACAAAAGACAACGATGAAGTAATTTAAACGAATGAAATAAAATTGAGTTATAAAATTCATTACACCATTGTGATTTTATATTAAAACCCCTTAGAAGAAATAATTAAAATGTAAACATAAAATACCATATTTTATAAATAATTCATTGGATTATATGTTAAATGGAAGGTATATAAACCACATTAAAAATATTATATTCATAACATGAATATATGATACATTGAAGGGAAATGGAGACGATGTACCGTTCCAAATGCCTACTTTTTTATGATTGTTCTTTAACCTTCTAAATATTAGTTTGAACCGAGTTATTAACTACTAAAGTTACCATAATAATATTTATAATATCATAATTGATCATTTTCTAACATCATATCACCTGTTAGTTAATAGGATTTCATTATTCCCATTGTTTCAGGTGTCAACTTATTTATTTTCTCATTCATTATTTTTTATGAATATTTTGATTATAATCCATATTATATGGTTCTATTTAGAATATAATTATAATAATTAAAATTTTATCATATTTTTTCAGTAGTTATAATTTTAAAATAAATCATGAATGTCTGTTTTGAGAAATGAAGTATGTTAGGATCATAGAGATGGTAAGTCTTATATAAGCAAGAGTAACCTTCCCATTATTCAAATATCATTATGAAAAATAATTAAGTAATATTTTACCTTTATATAATAATAATAGTAGTATAATATCATTAATTTAAATATAATTATACAAAACATCCATATGGTCTTGGGTTTAAAAGAGTCATATCGCTTCGTGATAGTGGTAGTCCACACGTTCACTAAAGATGTTATCATTTTTCATTAAGTTAATTAGTAAAAAGTAATTGATTCATTATATTTTAATAAATATAAATATTTCTTGAATATAATAATTATTTGTTCAATACAATATATTCCTTATCATTATCCTTATCACCTTTCATGTAAATTGTTCTTGAAGTAAAAATAATATCGCATCACGAGATGGTTGTCTGTTTTACACAGATGCGATGTTATCTTATCCCATAAAGAAATGATAGAAAAACATATTTGATATAAATGATATTGAGGTATAATTATATCATAAATATCACATATATATATATATTATCTATCATTATTATTATTGGTGGGAGGTGGATATAAAAAATGAATGACATTTGTGCAGAGGTTGTAGTCTGTGGTACACATGAATAATGATTTCATAACCTTTTTATGGATATTAATATGGTTATAGGTATTTCACTTATTTTACAAATATATATGAATGTGTTAGATACTAAGGATATTAAATAATAAATTTTTAATAATAATTTATGATAGTGGATGAAGAAATAAAATATAAATGCTAATTGAAGAATGTTACCGCTTTTCTGAAAAAATGCATAGGATTTTACGAAAATTCATCCTAGGTCGGTATTATGAAGAATATAAGTCTTATATTATTTTTTTATTGAATTTGGTAATTGTTTTGAGAAGTTAGTTTCTAAACCAAAATTGCTTTCTTGTGGTAAAAAGAATTTATAGGGGTGGCCTTTTATAATTAAAGTGAGCGGCACACTTGTAAATTTCTGGAATGAAAAATGCGTACCCACGTTCTTCACATTACAAATAAGTCCAAAATACAGTATTCTGAAGAAATTAAAATTTCATGGCCTTAATATTAATAGTAAATAATTTCTATACAACTTTTAATGTCATTATTACCCGCATAATTTTAGATTAATCCACAAGTAAATATATTTTTACCAAGGTAGTGGTAATTAAATTTTACTTGTTTCACTATTAATCGTGATGAAATAGTATTTTGAACTAATTATAGAATAAAAATTATGAGTTTTCCAAATATGGAATCTGTTTTCTAAAATCCAAACTAAGGAATTTGAAAATATTAATTAAATATTAAAATTGTAGACAGGATAAGAATGTTTATTTTTAAATAGAAAATGTTTCAAAAGTATATAAAGCTTTTTATCCAAAATAAACATGAAAATTATTATAGTAATATAAATTGTATTAATTAATATTTTATTTAATGTATGTTACTTTGAAAACTTTTTTATAATTTATCAATATAAATAATTTAAATGAATGGATGTTTACAATTAATATTGTGTATTTTTCACTATTAAAGAAAATATAATATTTTTAATAAAAATCTAAAAAATTTACCCTAATATAATTTTAATATAATGATTTAAATTGAAATTTCATTTTATCAAATAAATTATACAAAATTGGTATAAATTAATTTTAAATTATGTGTTCATAGTGCAACTAATATGTCATTTTGAAAAAATGCATTTTTTAGAAAATTAAATTTTTATTTAAATGATTCTTTTTCATTTATCATATACAGATAACTATAAATTTCATATTTTAGTTACAATAGGTCATATATTCCAATTATACATTTATTCTTTCATGGTATTCTATATTATAGTATCTTTATAGTTGAGGTTGCATGTTCCATAAGTTATTGAAGAGATAAAATTTAATGAAATATAATTTGGTTATAGAATGATATCCAACATATACCAAGAATAATATGGATCATATAGAACCATTACTCAATGATATTTGGTCATTAATTTTATACTAAATATATATTAAAAATATTTATGATAAATCTTAAAAATACTTACAGAAGAAAAATTAATCTGATAAATGAGTAAAACATGATAACAAAATGAAATTGATAGAAATATGAAAGAGGCATTGAAGGAAGTGTGAAATTAATAGAATCTGATTAATTATAAATTTATTTCATGTATAAAGTGATATTATTTTCAAGGTAAAGATATTTCATTATCAATTTAATTTCACTGAGGAATTATCCATACTATTCATTAAGCATGTTTTATATAATGTATATATTATAATATTAATTATTTTTATTATATTCTTAATTCATGTAATGGGGATTATTTTTTCAAATCTAGTTATGTGTGTCATAGTATTAAACTCAAAAATTACAATGATTATAAGGGGGTTTAATTAAATTATTTAATTTTTTTCTCTCAACACTCTGATATAATTTTAAACAATTTTCTTCCCCATAGACTTATGTATATTTTCCTATCTTTAATAAATTTGAATTATTTACCCTTTAATATAAAAATGTTTAATCATATATTATGAATTAATATTTTCAGTTTACATGAAATATATGTGTTCATGGGTTCAAAATTCATGCTTCTATTATTTTTATTCATGTGATTTTAACACCCCAAGATTTTAGTATATATTTTCGTTTGATTTTTTTTAAAATATTTAATAACATGGGGATGAAAAAAAAGAACATAAGTGGATACTACTTTAGTTCTATAAATTATTAATGTTATAACTAGATAGAAAAATTAATTTTATAAATAAATATCTTTCTAGAATAAAATGTTTCAAATTTATTTAATAAACCACAATTTGTTATAATGATAGTGTTTTGAATGTTTTATAGAATTCTGAATTATATATAATTTAAATTATTTTAAGGAATTATATTAATAATATTTACATGTAAAATTCATGTAATAATTAATCAAATAATATATTAACATCCATGAAATGGTTATGTACTGATAATAAATATTAGTCTATCAGTTATTAGATAGTGATAAATGTTTTTCTTAAAAAACAAATTATTTTATATTAGACCAATTTTAATTGAAATATAAATTTATAAAATATTATTTTTTAATTAAAAAATATCAACATTATTTTTTAATTAATCATGAAAATTTTATCGTAGTGTGATTTTCTATGATTTTTCAGAAATGGGTGATTTCTTTGTGAATAGTGAAAATTAAATTTTTTACAAATATCATTGTATTTTTTAAATAAATATGACATAATAATGAATTAAAATATATGTTTATTTTTTATTGGAAAATATTTATTTTTGTAGTAAACTAAATAATTTAATACAATTAGTTTTAATTTGAAAACACATTATTGATTTTTTGGAACCTATGTTAAATTTTATTTAAATAAATAATTATTCTATTAGTTTTCCATTAATTAAGTATTCAAATTGGTACAATCATTAACCATTTTCATTGAAATATTATTTTCACCTATATTTTAATTAAATTATTTGTGTTCAATTTTTTACATGATATTGGTGTGGATTCATTTTTATCCACAAGAAGATAATTTTTCTAAAACAAATTATATCATTTTTTAACCTTATATATATATATATATATTAATTATTCCAAATCTAGAAATTTAATCTTTTAAAATTTATTCCATACTCTTGATCAAAATATTAATTATTTTTTATTAGGTAATAATAATTATTGTGTATTGATATACGATATCATGGTCAGTGTTTGTCACCATGGTAAAGTGTAAAAAGGATTAAAATGGGTAAACCAACAGATAATTCACCTTATATTACTTAAACGTATCTAAATATGACTTTTTTATTTTACTAAAAACATATATAATCTTTTTATTGGAACTTTCACATTTATTTTCACATTCCTATTAATATTATTTTATATTATTTCTATATTTTTATTATTTACATGGTTGAAACACCTCTCACTTAGAAAAGAGTATATCCCCTTATCACATATCCTTTCCATTTGATTCCTTAATATGGAAAAATTTCATCCCAAATATCTTCAAAAAAACTCATTATAAGAAGCATAGAGATTTTAGCCACCTCATAATACCTATCCAATAAGCTCTAAGGTGTTTTCATATTAAATTATACAAGAATGTTTTATATGTCCTTACCATTTATTTATGAGGTTTCCATCCTCTTAATCCTCCACAAAAACAACTATAAAATCATACGAAAATTAAATATGTATATTTAATAAAATAAAGAAATTTTATATTAATAAAAAAAAATATTATCTCCCTTTTTTCATATAATGGAAAATGGAATACTGACTTTTTCATACGTGCAGACTACCACTTACAAGAAGCGATGTAATTATTTTTTCCTAATCAACTCTCAAGGATTTATATATAGACATATTTAATGAATATATATTATATTTTTAACAAAATTATTGATTTTATGGGAAAATTATTATTTACGTTCGTCTATATAAATTATTCAAAAAATTTAAAAAACACCATTATGAACGTGCAGACTCCCACCTCTAAGTGGTGATGTAATCCATTTTAAACATTAAATTACATGGATAGTTCTAAAATTTTATTTAAATAATAAATATTATATTAATTACATGATTGTGATATTGTAATTTTGAAATTATGGATGAGATATAAAGACCAGAACCATCATATCAAAACATTCTTGTAAAATGAAATAACTTTAAATAACCCTACCCTAGTAGGCCGCAGTACAAGGTTAATAAATTACATAGGGGTAATATGAAATTAATTACAAACTAAATTTATAAATAGTTATTTATTATTTGTAAACAGGATTCATACATGGTTGAAATATGACATTTGAAAAAAATAATTAAAACTTAATTTTTTTCATGGATAACATTATCTGTTCTAGCATACGCTTTGATAACATTCACATCACACTTAATAGACTTATAGGGAATGGAAAAACAATATAGATGTGATTAAATGCATGGTATGTATTTAGTATATATGAATATATCATATGTATGACCATAATGGAAATAATAATTAATTGACACATATTCCATTATATAAATAACTACCAGGATTAAGTAATTCATTATCAATATACAATGCTAAATATATGAAAAAAATTTAATTTAATCAATATACTGAGAATAATATGGCAGGAAAAAAATAATGATCAGTTAATTTCATATAAATGATCACATGGTCAAGAATCTTAACCATATATATTCTAAATAAATAAATAATAATAGGAATGTCAAAACTGAATTAAAAATGATAGAATTCAAATTTTTTGACATATGTAACATATCATCAAGGCATTTTCCATGAAATCAGAAACAATAGGTAACGAATTAGCTAAAACAAAATATTAATTGTCTCAGGAGACCTAAATATTCAAATAGGGGGTATATTGGGCCCCAACCATCAATATATAATTTAAATAAATTCCCCTTATGAATAAAAAATACAACTGAATTTACATTACCTAATAATCAATAATTTTCCATATTTGATAAACTAGTCCTGCAGATTATCAATACATTCCCATTAAAACTTATCATAGAACATCCAGATAAACACAATGAATGATATCATTAGTGTATATCCAACTATATTATTCAACCAAGGATGTTGACATAGATGAAAATGATTTGAATAAATTACTTGATTATTTATTGAGGAAAATAACATTTTAAATTTGAAAAAAAAAATTTAAAATAATAAAATTACACACGTAATAAGGAAATAATATTATTTTAATATAATCTTTCAACATTTGTAATGGAATATAAAATACAATATGGTATCTTGATGGTGGAAATTTCCATTCATTATTTATAAGTTAAAAAAATAATTCTTTTCGCACTTTTGTAAGAGAAGTCATAAAGTACCTTATTAGGAAAATTATAGGAAGATTACATTTATAACATTTTTTAAAAGTCAAAAAGGGTTAATATGAATTTAAAAGAAAATTGTATAATAGTAAAAATATATTTAAAATTTTTTATAACACGTGGAAAAGGAACATAAATAATACTTAGTGGTGATAGAAAATTAAACAATCAGGAATAATGATGAGATTGTGAAATAATCCCTTACTACTTGGGAATCATTTGAATCTTATTACACATAAAAAATAACATGAAATTGAAACACTAAATATGATCAAGATAAATCGATTTATTGTATCATGCATCAATGGGGTGTTATATACACTTAATACAATAATATAGGTGTTTAACATCAAAATATGGCTCAATGAATGAAAATTGAGATGAAGTCCCTTACCTCAGGTTTAACATACAACCAACGTGTTTGAACCTCCAATATAATAATTTTATATTTTTTATTAGTATTAATGAACCATAAAAATATATATAATAATTTATTTTTTACATATAATATTTTAGCACCAGTTTATTGAAAATCTATTGAAAAAAAAAACTTTTTAAGGAGGCAATTTCATCAATTTTCATGTATGTTTTTGATTAGTAGTTTTGATACTTTAACATTTATCATGGTTATATCATATAAATAATTATATTAAGTTAAAATATTATATATATATATAAATATATTCATTATAATTTTTTTTGAATAATTTATCAATGCTGAATATCAATCACCAATCTCATCTCTTTGGTGACATGGTAAGTAGTGTGTATGCATAAGCGGCGATATAACTTCTAAATGGTCAAAAGGGTAAATAAGTGGATGAGATAATAATTTTAATAATCTACATAATTTCATAATTATATTATATATCAATAATTTCTATCATTATTACCATGCATGTATTATGGTGATGAAAAAAATTTCCCCACTCTGTGGGGACGATAAGTCATATGTACACATGAAATGTGCTTTCATTTTTCATATACTGGATAAAAATTGAAACATGGTTTTTTCATAATCATTATAACATCTAATTATATATATGTCTGTGTGTGTATGTGTGTGTGTGATAATTTAGTTATTAATTAAGAATGTAACAAACACTTTAAGAGTATGTATAAGAAGAAATAAAATGGAAAGTGTCTTAAAGATGGTGACCTATTATATAGGAGACCATCCTCATTCCCTTTCATAAGGGTAATAAGTATGGAATTTTTTGGAGACCAAATCCTCGAGAAATCAGATCAGGGTTTTTATAATAGTTATTTATATGAAATGTTTAATATAGAATGCTTAACATGGTGAAATTAACTGAAGGATGGGGTTCCCTTTTATAATTAATGTCTGGAGGAATGTTGAATTAATCATAATATTAAAATATAATAAAACTATTTTAGAGAGAAAGACATATATATGGTCTATAAATGAGCAGGGGTTGAAGTTTTAGACCATATAATTACCAATTTGGTATTATTTAATGTTTTTATTATTTTTAATTAATATTTAAAATATTAATTCCATAAAATATCATTATTGTAAAATTGTATTCTATTCATTAATTTAAAATTAACATAAATCAAGAAAACAATTCAAATTTGAACGAACTAAATTATTATATCTTAAAAATTTCACGGTTGACATGAAATTTCTTGCCTCTCATTAATTTTATAAAAATATATTTATTTTAATTATTTTATCATTATTTTTATATTTCATTTAACCAAATAAATATTCCATCCCAATTTCAATGAATATTATCTAGAATGAAACTTAATTAGATTCTATATAGTATAACCAAAGTGAAAACATTGATATGGAAATGAAATCTAAACATTAATCATTGAGGAAGAGTGATATAGAACATGGTCAAGAGAATGTTAAACATAAAAAATCCATAAATCTATGATTCGTTAAAAGGTCATTGATTTATCAATAATAAATGTTTACAGAAAACATTTCGGTACCAAAATACATTTCCACTTTTTGAGGGATTATTTTAATGGATAGAGTAAAACATAAGGATATATAATTACATTAAATGTATAGTTTCATCCTATAATAAATTTCCACAATGAACTCATCTTTTTATTTAAATGATATATATGAATTTTATTTCATGATTGACGTATTAAAATCAACTTCTATATATCTTTAAATAAAAAAAACTATATATTTATACTAACTTAGAGAATTAATGAAAACGAAAATGGTTATAATAAGATAAGATAATTATAAAAAATAATAGGCCTTCATATGAAGAAAACTAAGTTATGATCTTAAAATTTAACATAGATCATTAAATAAATAAGTAAATTTTAATCTTAGGAAAAATACTCCATCATAAAATTCATACAAAAAAACATAATGATTTTGTCCCATATTATTCCATGAAAATGTATAATATTCATCTCAAAAATGTGTATACACTAATCATATAATATTCAACATAATATAACTATTCCATAAATAACCAGAATAACCACAATTCCACATTAAATAACATATTAGTATAAATTTCAATTCAACCATTATTACTAAAATTTACCTTAATATTATTGGGTTCTCGATATAGTGAGAATATTCTAACATAAATAAATTAACATAAAATTAATTTCTAATCCCATGATTATCTATACAATAAAACTTATGTTCGTAGTATTAAATTATGATATATTTTTCATTTTTTAAAAATAAATAAAAAATATATTCAAATAACCCAAACATCATGTAGGAAAATGGTAATAGATACACCCTTCTCAACCTTTGGATGTTGGTTGAAGTATTTAGGACTTTCTAGACATGATGTTTTGTTGCCTGGAATGTTGGTATTACATTCTATAAAATTATATTATTATAATCCTTAAAAATTCATATGAAATGTGATAAACATCCCCAAAAATAAAAATAATGTATTCAACATTAATGAAATGTTTTAAACTCAAAGGTTATCTCATACGTTTTCATTCCCAAGAATATAATAACTCATAGTTAACATAGAATCAATGATCATATAAACCATAATAGTTATCATTACAATTAAGCCTATTTTGACAAAATTTAATGTAATTAGTCCTTAAATATAATTTTCACTAAAAATCATACTAAACCAATGAGTTTTATTCCCACAAATTTCACCCAAAATATCAATAATCTTGATTATCTCCCATAACCTAAAACATAATGTTGGTTGGAGTGGATACTGAATAGGGAAGGTAAATTGAATTCTAATTATAAATTTCTGTTAAAATATTTTTATTAAAATCCCCCAATTAAAACAAAGTTAAAATAGAGTGAATTTTCAAAACTATAGAGGTTCATTTAGTTTCTCAAAAGATTGATTAGGTCTCAGTTAATTTAATCAGAAGATCAAATTAGCATTTTAAAATAACCTACTGACATAAAATAGCTTCCAACAATTTCTAGATTAACTATCAAAGTTACTTTAAAACAATATTATATTTCAATGTAATTAGCAGTAGAATATTCAATGTAGTTTTAAAACAAAATAATTAAGCACATCAGTTTTAAAAAAAGAGGTTCAGTCTCAAGCTAAGACTTAGTCTTCTCAAAACAATTTATATAAATCTTGATCCACACCATCGATCGGGGTAAACAACAATGAAAAGACTATCCAGGTACTAAGGCCTCTGCCAAAGTTATATGTGAGAAAATAAAAAAATAGCACACTGACTGTCCAGGTCCTACTTGACCTCTACCACTATCCACAGTGGGATACAAAAAAGTTATAGAAGGTTTGTTTGAGGATTTATAAATCCTCCAGTTTAGCATAGAAGAAAATGTGTGAATAAAATAAATAGAGTACACACACTGCTAAAAATGTGAATGAAAGAAACACACCAGATCTAAACAAATAATGATGAGTTTTAGAATGATCTATCTGTTGTGATTGAAGCTCTGGACACCATGGTTTGAAGCAGTTGAAGCTTTGAGTCCTTCAGTATTTTTGATTAGAAAAAAGAGTGTCGTTTTCTTCAAGTTCACTTTTATCAGCATGACAATAAGTTCAGTTGTTGAAGATCTTCACTCTTTTTCTTAAACACATCTTGTGTTCTCTTTTTGTATGAATGGCCCCCTATATGTCTAGTGTTCTTCAAGTAAGTGAGTGTATTGATGTAGCACCTCTATTGTGTGTATTCACCACACTCTTTACTACAGCTCGATCTTTCTTTTATACTTTTATCTCCGGTAATAGGAATTATTACCCTTATCTAGGTATGAGGTATGGTTTCCTGACATGCCAACAAGTAATATCAAATAAAATTAATTTCATTAAAATCATCAAATATGACTGTTGCTTAATAAATAAACAAAATAGTGTTTAAGCAGAATTGAATGGTTAGCAGTCATTTTATCAGTAGCTCTCTATCGGTAGACTTGTAACAGTAGAATTTGTATAGTGGTGAGCTTCCTATTGGTAGTTGTTATTCATTGTAATGGTAGCTCCTTGTATCAGTTAGTGGTTCATTGTATCAGTGACCTTCTATCGATAGCTATATTTCTTTGAATTGGTAGCTCTCTCTGTAGTGGTGTCTCTATCAGTAGCTATTTGTTCTTATACTGGTCGGTCCTTGTATCAGTATCTCTTCTTGTATATCAGTAACTCGCTTATAACAATAGTTGTTCATATCGGTGAATCTGTCTGTATCGGTGAACTTTGTATTAGTAGTCATTTTTCAGTCTGGTATTATTGGTAGGTCCTTATAACGGTAATTATGTCTATTTGTATGAGTTGACATTGTATCAACAACTCTTCATTGCATTTCATAGTGGTAAACTTGGATATACTAGTGTAATTTGTATCGGTAGACTTATTCATACCGGTAGCACTGTTCTGTCAGTAGCTTTTATGCATATCGGTGACCTTAACCATATCAGTGACTTCGTCTATCGGTAGACTATGTACCGGTAGGTCTATAACGGTGACCCAACACATAACTGCTTATCTTCTCTATGAAAAACACATCCAGATAGAATTAAAGGTAATTCAAAGTATGAACAAACATAGATTAACAAGGATTATCATATTATAATGATTATTTTGATAGGTATCATATATATATATATAGTTTTATAAGCACGTATCACGATTATCAAAACATATTAAAGCATTATTGTGATTATCAAAACAGGAGAGGTCAATAATCTCCCCCTTTTTGATAATCACAACTCACTGTATTATAATCCAAAATAATCATTAAAGTGTTAGTATAAAATACAATGTATCTATATGCAATTGTATCAGAGAAAACAATATACTACAAAAAAATTTACCAGAGGGAAAATATAAACTAAAAGTATTATGCTCATAAAATATAATGATATTTCATATTAGTTTTCCCCAGTTCTCACTTAGATATTATTTCACCCTATATATGTGTCCCTTAGATATTATTTCTCCCCCTTTGTGATAAGGAAACGGTGGAAAAAAATGAAAGACATGAAAAGAGAAGGAACAAAGTGGAAAATGGAATAAGATCATTTGTATTTCATGGTGGAAAAATATACACAGAAATAATAAATAAAATAAACTCAATGAAATAATGGTGATTCCAATTAAAGATCCTAGCCACTTAATCAATCCAAATCCTCAGAATGAGATTTTCCCTTAGGAGTAGAAAAGGATTCAGTTGAGGTTGATGCAGGTGGAGGCTTAAGAATACCAGAGATAACCAGAGGAGGCTGAGCCACTTAAACTGTTCCTAGACGGTACTGTGTATCTCTTTGAGTGATCATAGGAGTAAGGCTTCGGATGGCTTGGACTGGAGTCATATGAGCAAGAGATTTAGTAGAGGCAGATGCAGGTAAAGCTGGATATATAATTACTGGCCGAGAAACTACATGGAAGAATGGAAATAAGATATTTTTGAAGACCATTATAATTCCTCCTCCTCACCCCATGGAAGAAATGAAATCATCCTTGTTTTCCATAAATGTTTCCAAGGCTGGAGTAAATTCCCTAAGCTTTCTGACTTGTTCTCTGAAGGCTTGATTAACAGTAGGTAGCTTCATATTATCTAACATAAGATTGAAATGGTTGTTGAGCTGATTCTTGGTTTAAACCATTTGGAAATAGTAATCTACCTTGTCTTTCACTTCTTTCTGAGAAGCAGATGCTTCTCTCCTATAATCTTGGACAATTTTCATTATATCTCTAGTTGTAGACACCACTTGGGTCATGGAAGATGAGTCCACAGAGCTACTGGTTAAAGCTGAACCAAGCTCTTCCTTCATCAAATCTATAATCTTATCTAATTCTATTGAAGGTCTCATAGTAAGAGAACCAATAGAAAAAGTCCCAGTTTCCTTGAAACCCTTAGTTATCCCACTAATAAGATTTTTCACTGCATATTCTTTGGTGATAACATGCTTAGTTATAGAATGCTTAAACTCTTCAAAAACTGAGTGTAGACACCCAAAGCTTGACGTACATGGACATTACATTACTTTTGTGGAATACTTAATACATAACAAAAACAGACACACAACGACCGTAATAGTTTAGTGTCTTTGGAAACATGGAACGTAATCTTCTAATCGTGGGGAAAGATCTTCAACATCTCCCATAAAGAACATCCACATTTTTCCTTACCTAAAACCTTTCTTTTGATCCTGGTGGAAAATAAAACATAAAAAGGGTGAGCTCAAATGCTCGGTAAGGGTAAGCATGGATAAAATAAAACATACCATATACATTTGAACATAAAAACATAAACATAATGTTTAAACATCGAAATCTTGAGAAACGACATTAAACAAGGAAGTACATAAGGCATAGATCATAATGGAAAATAAACCATGATAAAATAGAATGGGAATAAAACATGTAATTGTGGCATCCATTAATAACATGTAATGATTTCCATAGTAGCCAAGGCATTCCTGCCAAGATCATCTTAGTGGGAAAAGTCCCATTCTGAATCATGTTCACTCCTCGTTTCAGTCCTATAACACTGAACCAGATTAACTTACCGTTCTAGCCATGTCTATATCATGAGATATAAATCTTTACCCAATGCATTGTAGGGATATATAGGTCCCACCCATCTCATAATGAAATCATTCTTACTTGTGCCACAAAATAAACATAAAACATTCATCATAACCCAATGAATAAAATGGGTTTCATAAACATCATCACATCATTTCATAATCCATAAAAAACAAATGGACATTTCATCATAAGAAAATTGATCCATGTAAATCATAGAGACATTAAACTTGAAACATACACATATCAAATAATGTCATCTTAGGTGAAAAATTGTTTTGATAAAACACTTGAAAAGAATTCTTGAGGAAAATATCCATTCATCTTCAAAATCATTATCTTTTCACAAAATTTCATTCAATTTTAAAATAAAAGGATTTTGTTGACAATAGTCATGAAATATTTTGGAGAGATCTCTTGAAAATAAGTCTTTATATGACCATAAAAATCCGTTCGTGCCGTATAATTTTAAAAAAACATTCTTCTTGTACTTTTGCCAGAAAAGTCAAAAAGTACCTTGTAAAAGAAATATTTCATACATACCATGTAGTAAAATTCAAAAATGGGTAAAAATGATATTAAACATACATAAAAACACTTTTATAAAACATGTACTTGGATGATAATAATAACCCCAGTAAATACTTATGTATAAGCAATCTCAGATAAAAATGAGATTTGTGAAATTATCCATTACCTTAGGTCCGATATGCTTCGTACGTATACGAACCTCCTGTATAATGATTTAAATAATGTCATTGACTTATTACAAAATCATATTCATTGTTATGATATCATATATGTTTCACTTATGACATTGTATTACCCGTTCTTTTGTAGATTCCATGTTAAAGTAGCGTTTTGGGTAAAATCATTTCATTTATCGTATGTGTTTCAACTTGTTGTTCTTGATATTAAAACTTATATCCTGATTTACATAATTCCCGAATGTAAAACTTTATTTATATATAATATATATTCATCATATAAATATATATTATAGATCGATAAAAGGAATGAAATACACCGTTCATGGAGATGGTAGGCCGTACGTACGCATGAACGCTGTTTTTGTTTCCCTTTTCAATTGAATGGAATTAAGTAAATGACATACATATATATATACATAAATCCAGTATCGTTATTATGTCATATATTTCATTATTATTAATTATATATACTTTATAATCATTCATGAATGGTTAACATGGAAAGTGAATCTCATCGCGTCGTTGAGACGGTAGTCCGTACGTACGCACGAGCGATGATATCATTCCCAAGGTAGTGGAATTGTATTAAAGTGTATGTATAATATTAAAGAATAAATATCAATTTACAATAATCATATATATTCATTACTTTCACCCATATTCCCATACAAGTAAGGTGGTGGTGGAAAATAGATTACACCACGTGGTGGAGAGTGTATTCCGTACGTACGCACGCGCGGTGATTTCGTTTTTCATTGGATGGATAGATGGTTAAATATGGTTGTTTCATACTTATAATAACATATCAGTATATTATTTATACTTATGTTATTAACTCATAATGAAACAAATAAAAAAGAAGAAGTGGAATAAGAAATAAAGTTGAAAGAATCGGTAATGGACATTACCTCTTCTTTGAAGAACCTATTTGAGACCTCCTCTTAGGGCACTAAAATTGGTCTTTGAAGAAGACAAGGACCTCTAGGATGTTTCTAGGGAAGTGGAGAAGAGAAATTTTAAGGGTTTTTTGAGCATGAAGGCTCAATGTGGTTTGAGGAAGAGAGTGAGGAGGTGCCCTTTTATAAGGGAGGAGAGGGGCACTTTTGGAATTCTCAAAAATATTAATTTATAATAAATATAACCCCACTTAAAAACCTCTAAAAATGACTCATATCCGAATATTAGATTATATAGGGTGGTAATCTAATCATCCAATCAAATTTAGACATGTTAGTAATTTATTTTAAACATTATCAACTTGATTTATCCTTATTTAATCAATTTAATTTTATTTGTGTTAATAACATTCCAAATTTTAAATTATAACAAATAATTACTTATTTTTAGTGAATTTTCCATAATTAGATACTTTATAACATCTTCTACCATATAAATTTAAAATTATAATTTGTAAATATTTTTTTTATTTTTAAACAATTTTATAATATATTATTTTTATAAAATAACAATAGTGTCAATTTTGACACTATTCAATTTTTGGAATTTAAATAAAATATATACAGAAGATATGTTCAAGCTAAAAACTTTAATAGATTCATAAAAGGACATATGTATCGAGAAATTTAGTGTAGATCATTAAATAGTCCATATAACATTTATTTTATTATTTTTAAAACCATTTATTTGGTTTATCTCTAAATAAAATAATTACTACATCATTTTTTGTATAATTATTTAATATACTTATTTTTTGCATAAAAATTAAGACTAAAATCCTATGATGAATATAAATCTATTAACTTTCACAATAATACTTTTAATCGAATTTATCATCTTAAAATTACAATATTTAAAGAGTTATATTTATTAAATTATGAAGGTGACAACTTTGGCATCATTTAAAATAAAATAATATAAGTGTCATAATCATCTTAATAAGGATTAAAATGGACCAAAATTCGGCCAATGGATGATTAGGGGTTATATATACACTAATAATAAGTTTTTTGCAGATTTTTGGGCCTTTTTATATTTATTAATATATCAATAAAAACTATATTATTGATTTTTCACTAAATAAATAATTTCTGCATCCCTATTGTGTCAAAATTAATGATTATTATTTAATACCTAAAAATTATAAATAAATATATATGATGTAGATAATTTTATTAGATTTCTGGAGACTATTCATTTTCAACGCTTCATGAAGTTTATCACTAAATTAATATACTTATAAGATTTAATAGAGTGACATGTTGTCACTTTCTTTGGTTATAATAATAATTAAGTTATTTTTATGGACAAAAGTCCATTAAATGATTCTAATCCGACCCTTAGGTGATATGGTTCGACTTTTAGTCATCCAATAGGATTTTGGCAGGTGTTAGGTTAATTTTATAATCTTATATTTACCCTTAATTACCCGATTTACCTTTAACTATGGTAAATAAAATTTACCGTAGTTACTATTCATAATGCCCAAAAATAAAAAGTATCTTATTAATATAATTTGGACCTACTGATTCGAAATATGGAATCTATTTTTCCAAATTAAAAACACAAAAGTTTCAGAAATTAAATTAAAATTAATCTCGTTGTCGAAAGAAAACGGGTTTTTGTTTAAAACATTGCAAAAGATTGAATTGATTTAACCTACGAATTCAAGGTAAAATCATTGATAAGGAAATACATTATATTAAATGGTAAAAATATATTCTATTTATACATTAAAACCATTCAATATTATAATTCAACCACATAAGTTATTACGTTGAAAAAAGTTGTTTTTAAATAAAATATAGCGTGTATTTACTATTCATTAAAATATTAATGTTATCAGAATAATATGAAAAATTTATCCAAGGTAAAATTTGATTTCCTGATTCCAAATAATAATTTTATTTTGTAAAATTGAACTTATAAAAATGTAAAAAAATATATTTAAAGTTGGTGCGCCACCAAAAGGTGGCAAAACTGCATTTTATGAAAAATACTTATTTTACCCAAAATATTTATTTTGTTATTATACAATGTTCTAGAAAATGTGTAAGATGAATAATAATGTTATTAAATTCAAAATTTAGTTAATACTATTCATAATGGCTAGTTCATAATAATATTATAATAATATATCATTGTTTAGTAACACACGGTATTGCGTACAACACACGCTATCGGGGAAGGTCGCGATTGCGTGTAATGCAAGCCAAGTCAGAGTTGCATGTCATGCAAGATCCTTTTGGTGTAGAAAACAACACAAGTCATTAATGAAATTAAAAAGAATATCTTTCATAAAATCTGGGGGTGTTACAATCTACCCCCCTTAAAATGAATTTCGCCCTCGAAATTCATTGGGGTTATAAATGGTTTACTACTCGAAAGTTTCTTTAATAGAAACCCACATCATAAAAAGGAATACTACAACTTCATTTTAAAAAATATGTTAGAAACATAACGGATACCCAAATAACTCATCACTGTGTTTCCACATAGGAGAACATAGGTGAAAATATGGATATGGAGTAGAAATCAGACCATCTTGTTCTGATGGAGGGTCGTAGAGAACATGGCCATAAAAAAAGCCATCAATCACAAAGCCATATATTTGAGATGATCTAAGCTACCATCTGATTCATCGGATATAAGGGAACTAGGACAACATTTATGGTTTTCAAGATCATTTCCCTAAAGTTGATGAAATTGGAATTAGAAGAAATACTTTCGTGATTTTGGTACAGTCTCACTGTTGTTCGTTCTTTAGACAATTTCCACTTAATCTCTTAATGAAATAAAGTTTAATTTTTCATTCGTGAAGTGTTAAAAGATCATGTGATCTAATGATGGGTCATTCCATCTGTCTCAAACAAAAGGTTATAAAAGTTATCAAAAATACATAAGTTCGTCTATAGTGAGATTAATCATATATGGTTCCTAAAATGGAATTATACATCATATATCATACTTCTTAATATAATAAAAATAGTTTCTACTAAACAGGGACTTCTTGTAGGCCAGTGGTAGGAAATAAAGGCCAGTCGCACTTCGGTTGTGGGTTTGATTCCCATAGCCTTGTCCGACGCGATGGGTTGTCGCCCGTCCTGCATGTTATCCTTTTTCTAAAACTACATTACTATAACATCCCATAAATAATATCGAAAAAAACTTCTATCCATAAACAATACTAACTTATGTCTAACATAATCCATTCCAATCTTTAGGCTTATCCATAATACTGCAGTCCATTCTCATATTATAGTGAAAACGATTACCAGATATTTCATATAACAAGCATGGTAATTCCATCGTTGATCCCCATATATCATATGATATGTCTTTTTGGTCACATTCCAGACATTTGAAGGCCTTAATCATGTATTCTATGGAAAAATGAATACCCATTGAATCTAAGTGAAAACATGAATGCTTTCAAAAGTTAAATCTTTCCACATACCAAAACCCAAAAATTCTATATACTCAAACCATGATATAACCTTCTCCTTATATCAGTCAGGTGCTCATGAATACTATCAAACATTTAATTTTCTCCTTATCCCTTCATTATGCACATATCATCTACTTTCCAAAAATATCTGAATAACCTTTCATGGTTACTAGTACCATTAATCATACACTTTCAAAACTTAGGAAAGACAACAGTTTAACAATCCTTAGAGGTCTCTTTATTCCATAGTATCATGAGATTACTTATACAACATTACACTTCATAAACATGTAATCATTCCACTACCTTCTTAAACCATTGACCGAGCTTCAACAATTCTTTCATCTCACATATCATTTGTAGTCTCTTCATCATCAACAACATAAATACTACCCATACGACCGTATTGATTCTCTTCATGATACTTTCCCTTAGGGAATTGGTTTGAATAATGCCTGTACATTCCACATTTAAAACATTTAACCATTGTTTATATCGTAGCAATACCATTATCCTCATCCATGGTGTTAACTAAACCATTTCCTTTTCACTTACTGGCTTTGTGTCCTTCTTTTCTACACCCAAAGAATCTTCCAGTTCCTTTGAAAGAATCTCCTGGATGCCTCTTCCCACATGATTTACATGAGGGAAATTGAACTTTTTTTCTCTATGATCATCATGAAACTCCATCTTTCTCTTATTATCTGAGCCGGGAAACTTACCAAAGTTGAGATTATTGATCATATTATGAGATTGCTTATTAGGCATAATAATGATGTTTGGACTTCAAAATATCGTTTCATTTGGTTTCTCATGAAGAATATCATTCCATTATCCGTCATATCCTCCATTATCATGAATCATCCTGTTTCCAGCCATTTTCTAAAACCCAAAAAGAATAGTGTGAGAGGAAAAAATCATGCTAGGGAAAACAACATAGTAAAGGGGGAGCACCCTCAATATCTAACATCTTAGTTTAAATTCTATGATCGTTACCGTAGTTCTAGGACTATATCCTATATGTATACTTATCCTTAGGTACATCCCTAGACATACCATAGAAATATCTCTTGAGATATCACTAACGTTTTCGCATCCTAGTTTCCAAAGGTTGACTAAACCATTCCTCTGATACCAACTGTAGAGACCCAAAGCATGACGTACATGGACATTACATTACTTTTGCGGAATACTTAATACATAAAAAAAATAGACACACAAGGATCGTAATAGTTTAGTGTCTTTGGAAACTTGGAATGTAATCTTCTAATCGTGGTGAAATATCTTCAATATCTCCCATAATGATCTTCCAATTTTTGTATCCTTACCTAACACAATTCTATTGATCCTGGGAGAAAATAAATCATAAAAAGGGTGAGCTCAATTTCTCAATAAGGGTAAGCATGGATAAAATAAAACATACCATATACATTTGAACTTAAAAACATGAACATAATGTTTAAACATCAAAATCTTGAGCAACGACATAAAACATGGAATTACATAAGGAATAGATCAAAATGGAACATAAAACATGATAAAATTTCATGGGAATAAAACATGTAATTGTGGAATCCATTAAGAACATGTAATGATTTCCATAGTAGCGAAGGCATTGCTTCCAAGACCATCTTAGTGGAGAAAGTCCCATTCTGAATCGAGTTCACTCCTCATTTCAGTCCTGTAACACTGAACCGGATTAAATTACCATTCCAGCCGTGTCTATCTCATGAGATATAAATCTTTACCCAATGAATTGGAGGGAGATATAGGTCCCACCCATCTCATAATGAAATCATTCTTACTTGTGCCACAAAATAAACTTAAAGCATTCATCATAACCCAAAGAATAAAATGGGTTTCATAAACATCATCCCATCATTTCATAATCCATATAAAACAAATGGACATTTCATCATAAGAAAATTGAACCATGTAAATCATAGATACATTAAACTTGAAACATGCACATATCAAATAATGTCATCTTAGATGAAAAATTGTTTTGATAAAACAGTTGAAATGAATTCTTGAGGAAAATATCCTTTATTCTTAAAAATCATTCTCTTCTCACAAAATGTCATGAAATTTTAAAAGAAAATGATTTTGTTGAAAATAGGAATGAAATCATTTGTAGAGAGATTCATGAAAATAAGGCTTTATAAGACTGTAAAAATCTGTTCGTGCCATATAAGTTAAAAAACATTCATTTTGTACTTTTTCCAGAAAAGTCAAAAAGTACCTTGTAAAAGAAAGATTTAATACATACCATGTAATAAAATTCAAAAATGGGTAAAAAGGACATTAAACATACATAAGAACACTTTTAGAAAACATTTACTTGGATTATAACAATAACCCCAGTAAATACTTACATATAAGCAATCTCGGATAAAAATGAGATTTAAGAAATTATCCCTTACCTTAGGTTTGATATGCTTCGTACGTATCCGAACCTCCTGTATAATGATTTGAATAATGTCATTGACTTATTACAGAATCATATTCATTCTTATGATATCATATATTTTTCACTTATGACTTTATAATACCCGTTCGTTTGTAAATTCCATGTTAAAGCAGCGTTTTGGGTAAAATCATTTCATTTGTCGTATGTTTTTCGACTTGTCGTTCTTGATATTATTACTTATATCCTGATTTAAATAATTCAAGAATGTAAAAAATGATTTATATATAATATATATTCATCATATGCATATATATTATAGATCGATAAAAGGAATTAAATACACCGTTCATGGAGATGGTAGGTCGTACGTACGCACGAACGCTGTTTTCGTTTCCCTTTTGAATTGAATAGAATTAAGTAAATGAAATATATATATATATATATATATACAGTATCATTATTATTTCATATATTTCATTATTATTCATTATATATAATCTATAATCATTCATGAATGGTTAACATGGAGAGTGAATCTCATCGCGTCGTGGAGACGGTAGTCTGTACGTGCGCACGAGCAATGATATCATTCCCAAGATTGTGGAATTGTATTAAAGTATATGTATAATATTAAAGAATCAATATCACTTTACAATAATCATATATATTTATTAATTTCACCTTTATACCCATCCAAGTAAGGTGGTGGTGGAAAATAGATTACACCACGGCGTAGAGACGGTATTCCTTACGTACGCACACAAGGTGATTTCGTTTTTCATTGGATGGATAGATGGTGAAATATGGTTGTTTCATACTTATAATAACATATCAGTATATGATTGATACTGATGTTATTTCCTCATAATGAAACAACTAAAAAATAAGAAGTGGAAGAATAAATAAAGTTGAAAGAATCGGTAATGGACATTACCTCTTCTTTGAAGCACCTCTTTGAGTCCTCCTCTAAAGGTACTAAAATTGGTATTTGAAGAATACCAGGACCTCTAGTATGTGTCTAGGGAAGTTTAGAAGATAATTTTTCAGGTTTTGGCCGAGCATGAAGGCTCAATGTGGTGTGAGGAAGAGAGGGAGGAGGTGCCCTTTTATAAGGGAGGAGAGGGGCACCTTTAGAATTCTTAAAAATATTAAATTATAATACATCTAATCCCACTTAAAAACCTCCAAAAATGACTCATATCTGAATATTAGATTAGATAGGGTTGTAATCTCATCAGCCAATCAAATTTAAACATGTTAGGAATTTATTTAAAACCTTATCTACTTGATTTATCCTTATTTAATCAATTTAATTTTATTTGTGGTAATAGCATTCTAAATTTTAAATTATAACAAATAATTACTTATTTGTTGTGAATTTTCCATAATAGGATAATTTATAAAATTTTATACCATATAAAATTAAATTTATAATTTTTAAATATTTTTGCTATTTTTAAACAATTTTATAATATATTATTTTTATAAAATAACATTAGTGTCAATTTTGACACTATTCATTTATTTGAATTTAAATAAAATATATAAAGAAGATATGTTTGAACTAAAAGCTTTAATAGATTCATAAAAGTTCATAAGTATCTATAAAATTAGTGGAGAACATTAAATAGTTCATATAATATTTATTTTATTAATTTTGAAACCATTTATTTGGTTTATCTCTTAAAAAATTATTACTACATCATTTTTTGTATAATTATTTAATATACTTATTTGTTGCATAAAAATTAAAAATAAAATCCTATTATGAAGATAAATCTATTAACCTTCACATTAATAATTTTAATCGAATTTATCATCTTAAAATTACAATATTTAAATTGTTATATTTATTAAATTATGAAGGTGACAACTCTGGCATCATTTAAAATAAAATAATATAAGTGTCATAATCATATTAATAAGGATCCATATGGTCAAAAATTAGTCCAATGGATGATTAGGGTTTATATATACACAAATAATATGTTTTGTGCAGATTTTTGGGCCTTTTGTTATGTATTAATATTTCAATAAAAACTATATTATTTATTTTTCACTAAATAAATAATTTCTGCATCCCTATTGTGTCAAAATTAATGATAATTATTTAATACCTAAAAATTATAAATAAATTTATATGATGTAGATAATTTTAGTAGATTTCTGGAGACTATTCATGTTTGAAGTTTCATAAAGTTTATCACTAAATTAATATACTTATAAGATTTAAGAGAGTGACAAGTTGTCACTTTCTTTGGTTATAATAATAATTAAGTTATTTTTATGGACAAAAGTCTATTAAATTATTCTAATCCGACCCTTAGGTGATATAGGCCAACTTTTAGTCATCTAATAAGATTTTGGCAGGTGTTAGGTTAATTTTATAATCTTATATTTACCCTTAATTGCCTGATTTACCTTTAACTATGGTAAATAAAATTTATCGTAGTTACTATTCATAAAGCCCAAAAATAAAAATTAGATTATTAACATAATTTGGACCTAATAATTACAAATATGGAATCAATTTTTCCAAATTCAATACACAAAAGTTGCAGAAATTAAATTATAATTAATCCCACTGTCGAAAGAAAACGGGTTTTTGTTTAAAACATTGCAAAAGATTGAATTGATTTAACCTACAAATTCAAGGTAAAATCAATGCCAATGACATAAATTATATTAAATGGTAAAAATATATTCTATTTATACTTTAAAACTATTCAATATTATAATTTAACCACATAAGTTTTTATGATGAAAAAAGTTGTTTTTAATTAAAATATAGCGTGTTTTTCCTATTCATTAAAATATGAAAGTTATCAGAATAATATGAAAATGTATACAAGGTAAACTTTTATATCCTGATTCCAAATAATAATTTTATTTTGTAAAATTGAACTTGTAAACATGTCACAAACTAGATTTAATGTTGGTGTTCCATCAAAAGGTGGCAAAACTGCATTTTTTTTAAAAATACTTATTTTACCCGAAAAATTTATTTTGTTCTTATACCATGTTCTAGAAAATGTGTAAGATGAATAATAATTTTATAAAATTTAAATTTTAGTTAATACTATTCATAATGGCTATTTCATAATAATATTATAATAATATATCGTTGTTTAGTAACACCTAGTATGGCGTACAACACACGCTATCGAGGAAGGCCACGATTGCGTGTAATGCAAGCCAAGTCAGGGTTTCATGTCATGCAAGCTCCTTTTGGTGTAGCATACAACACATGACATTAATGAAATTATAAAGAATATCATTCATAAAATCTCAGGGTGTTATACTGAGACCATTTGGCTGACTACACTTTTCACATTGGCCAAATCCTTGTCTGCTTGAGATTTATAACTCTTATATGATTCTAGAGAGACAACTTATTTCTTTATAACATCAACATCCTCTTCCAAGTTAGAAACTTGATTCTGGAAAGCTATGATTTCATCCACAATCTCTTCCACAAAGGTTGACACATTACAACAAAGGGATAGTTCAAAAGACTTTTCCATATTGCTCATCTCTTCACCATAGGAACTCTTTAACTCAGCAATAGAAGAACTCATAGACTCTTTCATCTCAGCCTTCAAAGATTCTAATTCATCCCTAGTGACTATATTAGTAGGCACAAAAATACTATCCACTGAATCATTCATAACCGATTGAATGGATAACACTAAGTATGCTTCCATTTTTCTTATCTCTTCCACAAAAGATGTCATTAGATTCGACTTAAACTGATATAGATCAATTTTTCTTACCATATTCTCAGGTAACATCTCAAACAGAATATCATAACCAACTTCTGGTCTACTGAGGGATGTTTCATCATCATAATCTGGGTAATCCAATCCACAAACTACAAACCTTGGGTCCTATGACCAGTCTTCAATCTCAACACCAACTAAAACACTGCCAAATCTAGTTGAATGCTCCCCCTCAATTGGTGCATTCTCCTATACAGAAATAGCACCCTCAGTTTCTCAGTCTTCCTCATCTGAAGAATCTTGCCCAACTATCTCCATTTCCCCAATAATAGGAGGCTCCTAAGGAATAGTAGAATGTCTATAAACATTTACAAGAACATCCTCTATAGGAATATCAGAACTTCCAATCAGAGGACTTAAGCTAATGGTGGTAGAAGCAGATGCATAAGTCTCAGATCCTCTTTCTTCGTCCTCATTTATGGGGAGGCCTCTTGCTGATCTGATCTTTGTTGGCCTTTCTCATCCATAGGTTCCTCCTCATTGCTTACACCCAAAACAGTTTTTGTACTAGGTGGGTTCAATGAAGCACTTCCCTTATCTTGTGATACAATTTCAAGAGTTGTGCTAGGAGGCAAGTCCGGATCTCCTCCATCTGCTGCAGAGGACTCTTCCTCTTCTGAATCATCACTTACTGTGGCTCCTCCTCATCAGGTCCTAGACCTGGATTCCTTACATCTTTAGGCCTAGAAAGATGATCCAAAAGATTAAACTTATTTTGTAATTTCTTATCATCAGAAACCCATTCCCTCTTCAATGGGTTCCAGTTTATCTTTATGTACTTACACATTGTGCTTGTGATACAAAAGTTGTTTCTTACCACCACTATCTCATCCTAAGACTGAGCTACTCCCTTTACTTTAATCATAACTGAAATCAACTTAGAAAAGAATAAAGCATTGGTCTTGGATTTGGGTCTGGTCATATCCTCCATTTGATTCATTAGAAGCTTGCACAGATTCACATTCACACCATGCCTCAAGAGATGTAACAGATAGATATCTTGATATCTCGAATTTTCAAAGTCCTCTCTTCTTGGACATAGCACATGTTTCATGAATTTGAACAGAAACCAATTTTCTCCATCCATTTCAGTAGCCACCACCATTCTCTACTTTCCACTACCAGTGATCTCCTCTAAGGTAGTCTTATAATCAAATATGTCACTTATAGGTGGTACTGTCTTTGATGAATATCCAAAAAATCCTTCATGTGGTACTCTCAGGTACTCAACCAATTCAATAGATGAAAAGGCTATCTCATTTCAATTTACCCATGAAGTCATTCTGTTATCCTCATCGGATTTCTCAAAATTCACAAAATTAAAGAACTATTTTACTAGCTTCGGATAGTAGGGGCCATTATTATTTGAGAAGAATTCTACCAATTTTTATCTTACAACACCTCTAGAACTAACAATTTACAATAAATCATCCATTCCGCGCATAACTATTTCTCGATTACAATACCTCTATTTTGTAAATGTGGATTCACTAGACACCTCCCTGATCTTGTTCTGCTAACACTGAAACATGCTTCAGGTTTGGTCTTCTGCTTCTTCGTATTCGGTTCATCAGTGTCATATCTGACATTAGGGAGTTTGGTTTTCCTCATCTTTGGATAGAAGAACATAGGGTTTTCACAAGATTTGGGGATTAAATGAGTCGGGTTTGGGAGAGTAGATTTCAGTGGATGGCGAAGTAACTAAGACATAGTTTTATCATTTAGGAATCATAAAATAAATAAATAAAACATAATAAGTAATGTATAAAACGATACAAAATCCGAAAGCTAAAAGTTTAAAACAGAGCATACTAATGGTAGGGTATACTGGTTAAAATTCCTAACAACGAGGTCTACTAACAGTGAGGTATATCAGTGAGGTTCATACCGGTGAGGTATAATGGTGAGGTTTCATACCCGTGAGGTATAACGGTGAGGTTTCATACCAGTGGTGTATAACGGTGAGGTTTCATACCAGTGAGGTATAACAGTGACATTTCTAACTAATAGAGTCTATCATTCCTAATTTATGTCTAATGTACCTTAACCTATATGAACCTAATGGCTTGTTGAAAATGTCAGCTAATTGATGTTCAGTACAAGTAAATTCAAGAGTAATATCCCCTCTTTGGTAATGATCTCTCAAAAAATGGTGCATTACATCAATGTGTTTGGTCCTAGAGTGAGACACATGATTCTTAGAGATGTTAATTTCATTTTTGTTATCACAGTTAATAGATACATGTCTAAATAGATATCCATAGTCTAAAAGAGTGTGTTTCATACACAAAATTTGTGTAGAGAAACTACCAGTACCAATATACTCTTCTTCAGAAGTAGACAAAGCAACAGAATTCTATTTATTACTACACCAAGATACTAAGGAAATTCCCAATAAATGACATGTTCTAGATGTGCTCTTTATATCTTACTTGAAACCAGAAAATTCAGCATCAGAATAACTTTTTAAATCAAGAGATTGTCCTTTTGGATAAAATAATCCTAAATTTTCAGTATGCTTCAGATATTTGAAAATTCTTTTAACAGCAATAAAATAATATTCTTTAGGATTAGATTGAAATATTTCACACATACACAGACCAAACATAATATCTAGTCGACTATTCAAAAGTTAAGGTATAATTCCAATCATTCCACTGTAATTTTTTTGATAAACTGGTTTCCCAGATTCATCAATTTCTAACTTACAGGTGGTAATCATGGGTGTATAACATTCATTAATAATCTCTAGACCAAAATGTTTTAGAATATCCTTTGTATATTTAACTTGATTTAAAATGATACCATTTTTATTTTGAAAAACATTAAATCCAAGAAAATATTTGAGTTCTTCCATTAAACTCATTTCAAATTCTTTTTGCATACTCTTTGAAAAATCAATACACAAAGAATTTTTTAAATATCGGAAAATAATATCATCAACGTCAATTCAAACTATGAAATCATCTTTAGAAATTTTTTTAATAAATTTTGTTGGATCAACAATCCCTTTTCTAAAACCGTTTGAAATAAGAATGTTTCTATGTCTATCATACCAAGCTCTTGGAGCTTGTTTCAAACCATATAGAGCTTTATATGGCTTAAAAACTCGATTTGGAAAATATGGATTAGTAAATCCAGGTGGTTGTTCAACAAAAACATCATCAATTATAACACCATTTAGAAAATCACTTTTAACATCCCTTTGATATAAATTGAAATTCAGATGACAACATAGGTAAGTAGGATCCTAATGTCTTCTTAATACAGCTATAGGGGAAAGAATTTCCTCATAGTCTATTTCTTCCTCTTGACTATACCCTTGTGCAACTAGCCATGCATTGTTTCTAACTATATTTCCTAATTCATAAACTTTATTTCTAAAAACCCATTTAGGGCCTATGGTCAATGTGTCCTTAGGTCTATCAACTAATTCCTAGAATTTGTTTCTTTCTAGTTGATTTAACTCTTCTTGCATAGCCATTACCAAAAATTCATTATTGATTTCATCATTGATATTTTTAGGTTCTAACTATGAAAGAAAATCTTGATGTACAACCTGGTTTCATTGAGAAGCTCTAGTCTATGTAACTCTATCATGATTACCAACAAAACCATCTAAAGGATGATTCATTATAATCCTAGTTGATTTATTAAAGGTAGGACTATAAATTTCAGGTTCTTCTCTAGATTCAGGCTCTACAGAAATATGTTTTGGAATGTTTCTAGAACTGGATGTCTTTACAACAGGTTCAATTTTTTTATCATTAAGGTCCAAACTAGAAAAATATTCTTCAATATTTTCAATGGAATATTTGGGTTCATGTGGATAAATTTCATCAAACATGATGTGAACATATTCCTCCACACATTTGGTTCTTTTGTTAAAGACAATATAGGCTTTACGAGTTAATGATTAACTAAGAAAAATTCCATCATCACTCTTAGATGAAATCTTTTCAAGGTTATTTTTTTATTGAGAATAATGTCTTTGCAACCAAAAACTCTAATGTAATTAACATTGGGTTTCCTATTTTTCCAAAATTTATATGGGGTCTTCTTGAGAGAAGGTCTAATCAGGACTCTATTTATAATATAACAAGCTATTTTTACAGCTTCATCCCAAAAGTAAATTGGCAGGTCATTCTCATTAAGCATAGTTCTTTCAATCTCTTGAAGGGTTCTATTTCTTCTTTCTACTACACCATTCTGCTGAGGTGTTCTAGGGGAAGAAAAGTTATGATTATAGCCCTTGGGTGAGCGATAAGATTTAAAATCATGATTTTCAAACTCATGACCATGATCACTTCTCAGGGTCTTAATCTTAAGTCCACTAAGGTTCTATACAAACATGGAATATTTAATAAATTAAGAACTATCATCACTTTTGTGTGATAAGAAGTATACACAAGTATATCTTGAAAATTCATCTACTAATACATAGACACAGACCTTCCCATTTAAACTAGAAACTCTAGAGGGTCCAAACAAGTCTATTTGAACCAACACGAGGGGTTAATAAGTTGAAATTTCTATCTTTTATTTAAAAGAATAATTATGTCACTTTCCCTTTTGATAGGTTTTACAAACTTTTTTTGGTGGGAATTCAAGTTTAGGTAGGTCTCTAACCAAGTTCATCCTAGATAGTTTTCTAAGTGAATGAACGTTGCAGTGTCCTAATCATCTGTTCCATAGCCAATACTCTTTATGAAAAGCATTTAAAAAAGTAATGTTCTATTTAGGAAAATAATTCAAATCAACAACAAAAACAATTTCATTTCTCAAAGGAGAAAATACTAAAGTATTTTTGGAATTAAAAACATTACATGAATAATTTTCAAATTTAACATTAAAACCATCATCACACAACTGTGAAATACTTAACAAGTTATACTTAAGTCCATCAAAAAATAAAACTATGGAAATTAAAACTGAATCAGTGTTACCAATATGGACTAGGAAGAAGAGTTATCCTTTGGAGTTATCACCAAAGGTGACATGGCCTCCATCAACTTTGATTACACTCTTGAAGCATGAGTAATCTCCACACATGTTCCTTTAACATCCACTGTCCAAGTACCAAACCTTATTATGTGAACTCTTCAAGCAATACTCCTACAGAAGTGGTTTAAACAGAAAATTATTTTGGTACCCAGATCTTCTTGGGTCCATATAGGTTAGAAAGCAAAACCTTTGGTACCAAAATTTGTCTAATGGGTCTCATAAAATCAATAGATTCAAATGATTTTGAAAGATAATATTTATTTGATCTATATCCATGTGAATAACTAGTTTTATCATATGAATTTCTAAAACTAGAACGAGCAGCATTCTGCCCAAATTTAGGAATAAATATTTTTTAGTAATCTATATCTTTCGAGGATAATAGCCTATACCAGTGGTATATTTTGGTGCCACTTGTTTACCTAAAATTTGAGTTAGAATATTCTTTCCATTCATTAATTTCTCTAAATCATTCCTTAATTTCTCATTAGGAATTTTAGTTCAGTATTTTCCTTAAGTAATTGAGAATTCTTTTCATTCTCTATGTCAAGTGAAAATTTAACAGAGCTGGTTAAATCATGCTGTTTCGTTAAGGTCATATACTTGTCCTTATTCTCATGACAGATTTCTTCTAGCATATTTCAATATTCAAACAACTCTTCACTAGACGTATTTTCATATTTAGAATCAGAGTCACCTCCAGAATAATATAAATTTAATGCAGGAGTATCCCGTGTTATCTCAGATATGTTTTTCATAAAACACATGTTAGGTTTTTGGTATTTTTTATCCTGAGTAGAATCAGAATCACTTGAACTGTCTTCTGAAGTACTCCAAGTTGCCTTCATATCTTTCTTGTACTTATTGTCCTTTTATTCATGTTACTTCTTGAACTTTAACTTTGGACAATCTACTTTCATAGGTCCTTTCCTTTTTCATTCATAGTAGAAAATTTCATAACCCTTATCATATTTTTCCCAATCCTTCTTCCAATGACCCATGATGTCATATTTTCCTTTGTAGTTTGATTTTCAATAGAATTTCATCTTCATGCAGATCGTCTTAAATCTCCTGGCTGTTTGAGCCATTTTAGCATCACTGTCAGAATCAAAATGTTCATTTGTTGAGATTTTAGTAGGTATGTGAACTTTCTCCTTATCCTTTCTCCTTAAGTCAGTATATTTAAATGCTACTGACTTCTTCTTTGGTTCATAATCTTCTTCCTTGTTTAATTTTAATTCTTCTTCATACATCATCAACTTCCCAATTAATTCATTAATAGGCAGTGAACTTATATCACATGATTCTCTTATTTGAACAGATGTGGCTCTCCATTTTTCTGGTAGAAATATTAGTATTCTCATAATCTGATCCTTTGTAGGAACATCTTTTCCAAGTGAGCTCATAGTGTTGACAATCTCATTGAAACTGAGATACATGTCAGAAATAGGATCCTCAAACTTCATTTTTAAATTATCATACATAATAGTATAGGTATTCAATATCATTTCATTAACATTGGTTGTTCCCTCATGGGAAATATCCAAAGTGTCCCAGATTTCCTAAGCAGTTTTACAAGCAGATATGTGATTAAATTTCTCATCACCTGAAGCATAATATAAAGTATTCATTTCTTTACAGTTATTATTATAATCAGTGTTAGTAGGTTTATCCCAAGTAGTTCTTTCAGTTTCTGGAATCTTATATTGAGTTTCTATAGCAGTCCAGATGTCGAATCACCTACTTTCTAAGTGAATTTTCATTTTAAGCTTCCACTTGGTATAATTTGTACCATTGAAGACAGGTGGTATTTTGGAAGCAAGACCTTATATTATTTTATCCATAATCATATTTTTGCAAATATATTTAATGAGATAAAATTTAGAACTATTGGAAGTTTAATATCTTTAAGATACAACTAAAATCACAGTTGAAAAACAACGTATTTGGAAATCAATTATAAATAACAACCAACCCTCTGATACCAATTGTTGGTCGGATTGGATACTCAAGAGGGGAGGGGGTGAATTGATTTCCAATTACAAATTTCCATTAAAAATATTTCTATTAAAATCTACCAATTAAAACAAAGTTAAACTGTAGTGAATTTGAAAAACTGTAGAGGTTCAGTTAGGTTCTCAAAAGATTGATTAGGTCTCAGTTAATTTAATCATAAGATCAAATTAGCCTTTGAAACTAACCTACTAATTTACAATAGCTTCAAACACTTTCTAGAATAACTATCAAAGTAACTTTAAAAAAATTTATATTTCAAATTAATTAGCAGCAGAATATTCAATGTAGTTTACAACCAAAATAAGTAAGCACAACAGTTTTAAAACAAGAGGTTCATTCTCAAGCCGAGACTTAGTCCTCTCAAAAAAATTTATATAAATCCTGATCCACACCCTGGATTGGGGTAAACAATAGTGAAAAGACTATCCGGGTACTAAGACCTCTACCACATTTATATGTGGGAAAACAATACAACAACACACTAGTTTTCTAGGTACTACTTGACCTCTACCACTATCCAGAGTGAAAAAAGAGTTATAGAAGGTTTGTGTGAGGATTTAGAAATCCTCCCGTTTAGTATAGGAGACAGTGTGTGTATAAAATATACAGAGTGCACACACTGCTCAAAATGTGAATGAAAGAAACACACCAGAGCTAAACAAATATGGATGAGTTTTAGAATGCTCTATGTGTTGTGAGTGAAGCTCTGGACTCCCTGGTATGAAGCAGTTGAAGCTTTGAGTCCTTCTATAGGGTTTTTTAGAAAACAAAGTGTCGTTTTCTTCAAGTTCATTTTGATCATCTTGAGAATAGGTGCAGTCGTTGAAGCTCTTCACTCTTTTTCTCAAACACAGCTTGTGTTCTATTCTTGTATGAATGGCCTCATTTATGTCATGTCTTCTTCAAGTATGTTAGTGTCTTGATGTATCACCTCTATTTCATGTATTCACATCACTCTATATTGCAACACGATCTTCATTTTATACTTTTTGCTCCTGTAATAGGAATGAATACCTTTATCTAGGTACGAGGTACGGTTTCCGGACATGCCAACAAGTATTATTAAATAACATTAATTGCATTAAAATCATAAAATATGACTGTTTCTTAATAGATAAATAAAATAGAGTTTAAGCAGAATTGACTGGTTAGCTGTCATTTTATTTGTAGCCCTCTGTCGGTTGACGTGTAAAGGTGGACATTGTATAGTGGTGACCTTCTTTTTAGGTAGATGTTATTCCTTGTAACACTTTCTCCTTGTATCAGTCAGTGGTTCATTATATCAGTGACCTTCTCTCAGTAGTTGTATTTAATTGTATCGGTTGCTCTCTGTGTAGCGGGGTCTCTATCGGTAGCCCTTTGTTCTTGTACTCGTAGCTCCTTATATCGGTAGCTCTTCTTGTCTATCAGTAACTCGCTTGTACCAATTGTTATTCATATCAGTGACTCTATCTGTAACGGTGAACATTGTATCGGTATTTTTTCGTCTACCTGGTTGTATCGGTAGGCCTTTATAATGGTAGTTGTGTCTGTTTGTATCGTTATGATTTGTATCAACAGCTCTTCATTGGACTTCATAGCGGCAGACTTGCATATAATGTTGGAATTTGTATCGGTGGACTTATTCAAACCGGTAGCTCTGTCCTTTCAGTAGTTGTTATGTATATCAGTGACCTTAACCATATCGGTGACCTCATCTATCAGTAGTCCAAGTACCGGTAGGTCTGTAATGGTGACCCAACACTTATCTACTTATCTACTCTAAGAAAAACACATCTAGATTGAATTAGAGTTAATTTAAAGTATGAACAAACAAAGATAAACATGGATTAACATATTCTAATGATTATTTTGAGATGTATCATATATATATATATGATTATAAGCACATATCATGATTATCAAATCATATTAATGCATGATTGGGATTATCAAAATCGGTTAGGTCAACACATAACAGTATATTTCTAATTTTAAATTTCTGTACATCATTAGACATATAACCCATGATGATGTCTATAACTCATATGTTAATAAAAATATATAACTCCAAAAATCAAAAATAAAATTCCTTTAAAATTCATGACTCTTCCAACCATAACACAATTGTTGTAATACTTCTCCAATACAATTTCTATCAAATTAAATCGTGAAACTCTTCCTTATGGATCATTCTATTGAAAAAAATCAAAAAGTAAAATGTTAGAATCAAACTAAAATAATCTGAGTGAGATAACAAAGAATCATGAAATATTATTCAATGTATGTCTAAACTCATGGTCCCTATTTCTAAATATATGAGTTCTTAGGTTTAACCTAGGTTATCTACTTTCATTATCAAATATATATAATGTTACCCTATATTAAGAATTGTTCTAAAATTTCATAATAGTTTGATTTTTCATAATTTATGGTTTATTAAATAAATTTCCTAGGTATTGTACTAAACATCCACTATTACAATCTATAAATACTTCACCTCCTAGAGCCTAGATTCGAATGGTACTTTAATACATTATGAAAAATATATGAAGTAACATCACAAAAGACTAAATTGTTTTGTATCATGGTAAACATGATACATAATTTATTTCCATATTTCATTTTAAAATAAAATTAGAATATTTTTTTTTAGAGAATATAATTATTCCCTATAGCATATCCTTTCATAACAATATAGCACACTTCAAGGAATCCAAGGGAAAGGAAACAAAATAAGGGTTATATCAAATTCTCAATAAGGGTTATCTATAGATAATGTTATCATAAGCATAATAATTATGTCAATTTAAATAAAGATTCAGAGAATACAAATAAAAAACATTGACTATCCTGATATGCTATAATATAATCAATATGAAATAGAAAATAATTAAAACCCACGATAATTAAAAAGTAACATGACTATAATTAGGATAGAAAAAATGATTATAAATTAATTCCATATAAATAATCTCTTGAGCATGATTCTTAATGATGTATATTAATACTAACCAAATAATCACATGTAATATCAATAACTAATTTCATTATTATTTAATTCATAATGATTGACATCTGAAACTTATCGTCGAGACATTGTCCATGCCATATGAAAATAAATGGGTATGGCCTCAGCAAAAACCCAATATAAAATGTATCATGAGATCTACTGATTCATAAAGGGGATATATTGGGCCCTTATTATCACATAAATTCCTAATTCCTTCCCCAAATTAAAATATAATACAATTGAATAAATATTCCTCATCAAAATCAATAATTTTATGAATTAGAAGAACTATCCATCCATAATATCAGTACATTCCCCATCAAAACTGATCCAAAACCATCAAAATAAATATTATTAATGGTATCATTAGTGTTCTTCCCTAAAAATGGATTCAACAACTTTTGTGGACATATATGAAAATACACTGAATATATTACAAGATTATTTGTTGAGCTAGTGAACTTTTTAATTGGAAAGTAATTTTCAAAATCTAAAACCAATAAAAATAACAATGAAATCATATAATTTGAAAATTAAATTCTAAAACTATAATATAAGCTTTAAAAATTATAGTTTCACAATGTAGGGAAATATCATTCCTAATATATAATTAAAAAACATTCTTTTATCACTATTGTATGAAATTTCATAAAGTACCTTGTTTATAATATAATTGGAGTATTCCTTTCAAAAAAAAATTAAATCGTAATAGTTTAGTAAAAATGAGTTTGAATAAAAATTGGTGAATAGTAAAATTATTTTTTAATGAATTTTTAGAAATCATTGACACTGAATAGAAATATTCCTCATCAAATACATAGAATTAAATAATCACAAATAATGATGATATTGTTAAATAATCCCCTTCTGCATGGGAATATTTTTAATTATAATCCCTATGAAGGAAATAAAAATAATTTGAAATATTTAATACCATTAATATAATTTTTTTTGATATAATATTTCAATGTGATAATTATTTACAACTCATAAAATAGTATAGGATCAGAAAAAAATTATGCCTCAAGGAAATGAAATTTTGATGAAGTACCTTACTTTAGGTTATACTTCTTTCAAATGTTTCTAGAAATATTGTATAATAAATATATATGTATTTTATATTTATAATAGAACCAAAATCATATATCTGATTCCACTTTTTATTTACTTAAAATATTTTCCCCCATTTATTATCAATTCCTAGTGAAAATCAATATTTCAGGTGGAAATCCATTTTCCATGAATGCTTTGGATTTTTACTTTCCCTACATAAACATTAATCGTGGTTAAATTATACCCACAATTATGCAAGGGACAAAAAATAATATATTTATTAATTAGATTCATTTTTTGAATAATAATTTAAATGTGGACGTAGAAAATGAATCACATCGCTTCATGGAGATGATAGGTCATACGTACGTACGAGAGATGATATAACATCTAAATGGTCAAAATGCTAATGAAGTGAATTATATATTAATTTTATAGAATCAATATAATTTGATTTTAATATTATATATCCATTATTTAAATTATTATAACTATTCAATTAATGTGGTGATGTATAGAAAATTACACTACTATGTGGAGATAGTAATTCTTAAATGTGCACAAGTTGTATTTTTGTTTATCATTGGATGGATAAAAGGTGAAATATTGTCGTTATTGATCATAATAACATACTGGTATATATATGATACTATAATTACTAATATATTATTTTAATAAAACATTAATATGAAGTAGAAGAAGAAATAGAAAGGAAATAGTCAGAAAAGAGGATTACCATTTCTTTGGGAGACCTTATTCAGATAATTTATCATAAGAATTAAATTTTGAATTTTGAGGAGAACATAACCTTCTGAAACTGTGTAACAATGTTAATAATAGGGATGCATAGGACATGTTAAATCTAAAAGGGTTAATATCTTATAATGAAGTGAATTAAGGGTTTCCCTTTTAGAATTTAGGCAGGGTTCACCTTTGGAATTTCATAAAATATTTAAATATAACAGAACTATTATGGATCCAATGTCACGACCTGACCATAGATGGGGATCATTATAAATTTACCCCAATCCCAACTACAATTTTTGTGGGATGGATACACGAACCCAAGGCATAAAGAATTAGGGATGCCTTTGCCTATGTACCGACACACACACAGTCATTACGATGAAAAAGTGAATAAGGAAATAGTAAAATATGAATCCTTGATGTAATATAAAACAAGTATTTGTGACCCTCTAGATAGTTTAAATGTAAGATAGTGTGAACTAAAAATTAATGGATAAAATAAACAATGAACAATAAATATATCCAAACCTATCAAAATTTGAAAATAAAATAGATGAAAGAAAGCCCATATTCAGAATCCAAACTAATTACCATCATTCACAGTCGAAGCGGCTAGTAACCCTAAGATTATTTGATATCACCACCAACCTTTTTGTCATTTCAATATGAATAGTCACCTATAGAGAATGTCCATGTAGGGGTGATTATATGTAGACCCATTAGTAAACCCAAAAATCTGAAAGGGGAGTGGGGAGAGTACAATAGGAAGAGATAAGAATTAGATAAAATATTGTACAATGAATGAGTATAGAAAAACCCAAAAAAATATAGAATGAAAGGTAATTTAAAAATAAGTGGATAAACATGGTTAGTAGATAAACTACTTATTGATTCATCACCACCAATATTAGGAGAATTTACTAATACAACCACATGAACATTAACAAGGAAACCACGGGTCATACACCACATCTCATCGCCTCTCATGGAGGGAGAGTAACCAAATCCATGGTTTGGATATAGATGAATATATATATATATTTACATATATATATATATATATTCTCAGTCAAATGAATCGCAAATGAGAGGGTATGGTTATATCCATATCACAGCTCATCCCAAGAATAATAGTATGCAACAGTTCCAAAAGTAAATCAATGATTCCCAACACCTCAAGCATCTTCCCAAAGATAACTTTCCATGCTAATCCATGCCTATTTATTGTACTATATAGTTTAGCTGGCACCAAATCCGTCATGACCCTCTCCCACCAAAGATGCCCCTCCTGAGCTGGCAATGGTGAAAGGGAGATAATGACCCCCGAGTCCCGCCTCCAGTAGGCCGCGGGGTGGCGACTAGAACCAAGGGTATGAATTTTCAAAAATATGGGAGGAATTAATCTTTTTATTTATTTAGGATTGGGAAATAGGACAAGTCAACCACCAAAAAGGAAAATAACAAGTGTATATAAATAAACCCAGACCAATACCACATGCATGTATATATAATTTTATAACAAGGTACAAGTACAAGAAAGCTCAAAGTACAATACCAAAAGAAAACAGGAGTACAGAAATTGAAACAACTCCAAATGTCCGACTAGTAGGGTCCCACGCGGCCCTCGTAGTCCTCCTGGAAACCTGAAAGTAAATGTAGGGTGAGAATACAAGTATACTAAGTAGGGATACCTAAAGCTCTCATGCACAAGTGAGGAGACATCCTAATGTACCGTGAGAACAACAGAAGAAACCTAGCAAGGAAATCTATCCACCCAACCTCACCAGCCACACTCACCAAAACCCAAGCACAACAGGTAGTAGTATATAACAAAAAAGAGTATTGGGTACACTGCACCATTTCCCTTTGGTTAGCTTCTCTTCCTAACGGCGAACGTCCTGACACTGCCACACTCTCCCCACCCGCACACACCTGGGCCTCACAACCACGTATCCCGCCCGCACACAGCTGGGCTTCACAACCATATATCCCGCCCGCACACACCTGGGCCTCACAACCACGTATCCTGCCCGCACACACCTGGGACTCACAACCACCTATCCTTCCCGCACACACCTGGGCCTCACAACCACGTATCCCGCCCGCACACACCTGGGCCTCAAAACCAGGTATCCCACCCACACACACCTGGGCCTCAAAACCACGTATCCCACCCACACACACCTGGGCCTCATAACCACGTAACCCACCCGCACACACCTGGGCCTCATCCCGATGATTTTTGGGAAACAGTAGAACATGCCCGAAGAGTCCTGGGCTAAAGCAACCCCAATCAAAACCTTCCCGAAGATTCTTGGGTGTATGGTTGCCTCAAGCCATCACATCCTAGGGGAGAAGGATCATGAATGAGCTAGAAACTAAGGGAAAACACCCTATCCCATGAAATGGGAGTGTTCCACACTATGTGCTCAACATGGGTGGGGTGCGATAAAACACAAAAGATACAGATATATATATACCCACCACACAGCCCAACCTATGGATTCTAAACATAGAAACTGAGCACGTGCCTCGGAAATGCTACTACGAAGTATGCATACAACAAACAACCCCAACCCCATTTAGTTTTTCACGTTTCAGCATAAATAGTTTATTTAGTTTCTTAACTAATGGGAAACTATCCACAACCAACCACATCGATCGTTTGTAAAACATATCCCTGCCATCCCCAAATCAAGTTAGGAAAACACAAGTAGCACAGCAAGCCCCCCTTATCAACCATCCAACCCCATTGATTATTAATACTGTTCAATTTCCATGAACCATCATTCATTAACTCATCTTCTTTTATTATCATTCACAACCCATAGTCCATTCACATTCTACCCATCCCTGCAGCCCTGCTGGCAACCACCATAACCACAACCGCACCGAAAACTGTACATCATTATCCCTTTAATACCATATATTGCATCCCCACTTCCCATCACCAACATAGCATTCATACCAACCCACAACCCAGCCAACCGCAGCCCCACTACTCACCCTATCCACAAAAACCCACAAAACACCCCCATCACATGCCACGTATCCAAGACAATACCCACATGTTAGTTATTCCATTTTTTGTTCAACCGGGGTGATCACAGAAGGGTTCCAGATTCTAAACAGTCAACGTTACATGATTAACCAATTTCCACATTCCACAAAGTTCCATCCACAAACAAAAATGGTCTATAAAGATAGGGAAACATTTAATTTCACAATAAAAGCCCCCCAACGACCGTGATTTTCAGTAGGCAGAAGCTCATTCAATTTACAACATAATATCACAGGATATAAAGTAACAGCAAACAAAAACCTTCCAATCTTCTAATTTAAGCAGTTATTATCATCTTTTAATCGGTTCAAATGTGTTTCACGTAAACAAGAGTACACTCACCCCGCATGATGCACAATTTAGAGAGACGAAGGTAAGATCCCTACCTCAACAGGTTCTGATCACAGTGCTCCCCTGGATCAACCTTAGAAGACGTCTTTTGGCGTCTGTCACTTCTATCAGGTCCTGGGAAAACCTCCTCAGGTGGAAGTTGAAATGCAAAGTCCAAAGGAAAGACAAAGTACCCAGCATCGGATGTTCCGACTCGCTGTTATGATCCTGTGGCCGCTGACGGATCGTAAATCGGAGCTCGGATGAAGAAGTTATGGAAGAAACGGAGCCTTCGAGTCTCTTGGGAGAGCTCTGCTCAGAGGAAAGGGGAGGAGAGGAGTGAGTTGAAAGTAAGAGGGGACCTCTCCTTTTATAGGTGAGAAAAGGAAAAGTACATGGCGTGTAATTTATGGTACACGACGTGTACTCGTTTATTTTACACTGTCTCCACGCAGCTTCCAACACGGCTCTGCGGCCGTTGACTGGTCAATACACGGTTTGAGGGTAACACATACGTGGGGAAAGACTACACGAAGTGTAGTTTAGAAACACTACGTGTACTCATTTATTGCACATGGCAAGGAAATGGGTCCAACCCGGTACATGACCATTGATTGGTAACGCGTACACGGGGAAGGACTACACGGCGTGTATAACTGGGCACACGGCGTGTACCCATTATTTCACACAGCAAGGACACGGTGTTCAACATGGGTATACCCAGCAAGGGGGTACACGGAATGTAGTTACACTAAACGGAATGTACTCATTTACTTCACACGGCGAGGACACGGCCTACGACACAGGGTATACCAGGAAAGGGAGTACACGACGTGTACTCAAACTACACGGTGTGTAGTTTCAAAAAATTCCAGAAAGTGTGGTAAAAGTCCATTTTACCCTCTAGAACACTTCGTGACCTTATTTTTGACAAGGTAATGGGCCGGAGAGGTCTGGGCCATTACATCAGATACCTCTTAAAACATTCTCGCCCTGAGAATTCAAAAACCAACCCAGAGGAACCCAACAAGATACCTCTTAGGGTTCTCGTTATAACAGGAACCCAAAAAACAACCCTAATCATATGTGTTAGGAATTCCTTCTCCTATGTCGAGATATTTTCCACTTTAGGCCGCACTGACTCCCCTGCATGGGTTTAATCCCATCCTCCTTAATGTGTCTCGATTATGAATTGGGCCTTCTCACTTCCATAAATTAGTATTTTCCAACATACACTTCCCCCAACACCGTATAACCCACACACTGCCTGAACACATGGCTTGGGGAATTCCTTCTCCCATGTCGAGATATTATCCACTTTAGGCGGCACTGACTCTCCTGCATGGGTTTTATCACATCCACATTAATTCATCTCTATTAGGGGTTAGGTCTTCCCCTCCCCACATGATAGGGCTCTTTATATACATTTAAAGAAAAGTGGGAAACAACATTACATTAAAAACCCACAAAAACATGGTCCAGGACCAAAAAATGAGCAAAAAGAGTTCCAACAATGGAGTGTAATACTCTCAAAAAAACATAAAGGAGATCTTTCAAGAAAACCCAAACACATCTCTATCGATCCCTGGTCCTTATAGAGATGCTGCCTCTGATGCATGAAACAATCTGTGCCCAGCTCCTATACATCTCTGTTGACGTCCGCCTCCTCAACCACGTCCCGGCTGGAATCCTTGAGGAACTCCATGTGGATGGCCACCACCTGCTCCATATCACCTCAGAGGGACAAGAGTATGTTGCTGCTAGAAGGGTCTTGCCGGTGACTGGTGCTGGTGAGGCGGGCGTTGAACCTGCCCACCTCCACCATACTGAGCATCGGTCTATCATCGACTCTGGACATGCCCAAAACCTCCAAAAGAAAAACACTTCGGTCCTGGGCTCGTGAAAAAGGGACGATGACACAATGATTTGAACTGGAACTGCTGGATCCTACTCCCTACCAGCCTGAAACTGGAAGGTCCTGTCACAGGAGACCTGCTGCTGACTGCCTCCCCCTACAACGAGCCTGGCTGGTTCCCCTCTCGGGGTGCACCTCATATCGAGTGCATCCTCTCTACAACCTATGCCTTCTTCTGTATCGCCATGTATGTCAGAAGGGTGAAGGGGGTGATAGCATACTGGAGCGTAGGACGAAGCACCTCCTCCAAACGTCTCACCCGAGACTCCTCATCCGGAAAGATGTCTGGAGCAAAGTGTAGGAGATCCTTGATCTTGATCCCCATCTCTCGTACTGACATACTCCCCTACTAAAGGGAGATTAAATCCTACCGCTTCTCTACCTTGATCATGGAATAAAATAATTCCTCTCGGAATTCCTTCTCAAAGTCATCCCATGGAACCTATGCCTCTATCCTCTCTCCGAGGTAGAGCTTCCACCACTATCGCGTCACACCTCTCAGCTGACTGACTGCTAGGGGAATCCAGTACTCCCTCGGAGCATGGATCTAGGTAAAAGTGATCCCTAGCTCCTCAAGCCACCCCTCGGTCTCTGTATCCAAAGTAATACCCTTGTACTTTTTGAGGTTCTGTCGCTAAAAATATCAAAGAGTCTTCTGACACTGGCTATCATCCTCATCTCGGTCAATCCTTAGCTGATCTACCGCTTGAATTTGTTGGGCCTCGGCCGTCTGAGCCACCCGGGGATGACATCCAGGTGCCATAGTTGTACGGTAAAAAAAGATCGCCTAATCCCAAGTAGTAAGGAAATTTATCAAGGTTTTATTTTATCAATTTATTTCAATTTCATTCCTAGAACACCCAAATCAAGTAAAACACAATCATTATGATGCATGTACCTTCCCTAGGATCTCTACCCTACAATCAATGTAGTCTCACTTGGTCGTTCGGTAGGCTCAGAGTCCATGCAACGGATCACAGGGGGCTCTAAAATCTTGTGTCCTAGCCGGTCATCCCTGGCCTATGTCACGCACCAAGATTGACTAACATTGTTACCCTACCATCCCATGCAATCCTTACTGTGCCTAACACAAGACTCCTTCCTATCTCTCAACCATCACCTCTGATACCATTCTGTCCTGACCCCCTCCCACCAAAGATTCCCCTCCTAAGCTGGAAAAGGTGAAAGGGAGATAATGACCCCCGAGACCCGCCTCCAGTAGGACCCGGGGTGGCGACTAGCACCAAGGGTATGAATTTTCAAAAATAAGGGAGGCATTACCCTTCTTATTTATTACGGATCGGGAAATAGGACAAGTCAACCACCAAAAAGGAAAAGAACAAGTGTATATAAATAAACCCAAACAAAGCCCACATGCATGATTAAATAATTTTATAACTAGTTACTAGTACAAGAATGCTCAATGTACAATACCAAAAGAAAACAAGAGAACAACAACTGCAACAACTCCATCTTTCCGACTAGTAGGGTCCCAGACGACCCTGGTAGACCTCCTAGAAACATGAAATTAAACGTAGGGTGAGAATACAAGTATACTTAGTAGGGAAAACTAAATCTCTAATGCACAAGTGGGGAGACATCCTAATGTCTCGTGAGAACAACAGAAGAACCCTAGCAAGGAAATGTATCCACCCAACCTCACCAGCCACACTCACCAAAACATAAGCACAACAGGTAGTAGTAAAAAAGAAACATGAGTATTGGGTACCCCACACCATTTCCCTTTGGTTAGCTGCTCTTCCTAATGGCGAATGTCCTGACGCTGCCACACTCTCCCCGCCCGCACACACCTGGGCCACACAACCACGTATCCCGCCCACACACAACTGGGCCTCAAAACCACGTATCCCACCCGCACACACCTGTGCCTCACAACCACGTATCCCGCCCGCACACACCTGGGGCTCACAACCACGTATCCCGCCCGCACACACCTGGGCCTCACAACCACGTATCCCACCCGCACACACCTGGGCATCACAACCACGTATCCCGCCCGCACACACCTGGGCCTCACAACCACGTATCCCACCCCCACACACCCGGGCCTCACAACCACGTATCCCGCCCGCACACACCTGGGCCTCATCCCGAGGATTCTTGGGAAACAGTAGAACTTTCCCGAAGACTCTTGGCCCAAATCCACCCCAATCGAAACCTACCCGAAGAGTCATGGGTGTAAGTTCACCTCAAGCCATCACAACCTAGGAGAGAAGGAGCAGTAAAGAGCTAGTAAATAAGGGAAAACACCCTCTCCCATGAAATGGGAGTGTTCGGCACTATGTGCTCAACATGGGTGGGGTGCGATAAAACACAAAAGATACAGATATATATATACCCACACAACAACAAAAGCATCCCTTAGAGGCGGTTTAAACCGCCGCTAAATGGGTTGGCGGCGGTTTACAAAAACCGCCGCTAAACTTAGTGTCGGAAATCTTTTAGCGGCGGTTTTTTATATTTCGCGGCGGTTTAAAAAATGTGTCGTACATGCCTCATTTCCCGGCGGTTTCTCTCCATTTAGTGGCAGTTTTATGGGTATGCCACACTTTTTTATTAATGGCGGTTTTAACCGCCGCAAAATTATTCCGTTTGATGCGCCTATTTTGCGGCGGTAAAAACCACCGCTAAATATAAACGTAATATATTTAGCGGCGGTTTTAACCACCGCTAAATGCTGAACTGGAAAAAAAAAATTGGTTCTACTACACCACTGCCCTGAAAAATAAATCAAACCAGAATATAGAGATCAGCTAGGTTTCATGGGGATCTCGACCCCCTTCTCGGTAGTGTAGGATAGCGGTATAATAAATAGAGAATCAACATACAATAATTAAATCCACAATAAATGAAAGACAAAGCATTGGATGAATAATATAAACTAAATATAAAAGGCCAATGACAATTTACAACCATGAATTCATGTCCAGATGAAGGTAAAAAAACTAAAAAATAGTATACATACAGAAGGTATCAAGATACACATTAGTACATGAATAAATAAAATAACTAAAATCCCTAAGGGAAGAAATCTAAGAAACATACATCCACCCTGAAAATAGGGGGAAAGATATTGTACCTTGATAAATTAGGGATCGATGGTGATAAAATCTGATGATGGATGAAGGAGAACCATCAAATCCTAATGGAGGGAGGTGGAGAAACCCATAGAAGAGGGAGCTGTGAATGCTGGAGAAGAATGAGGAGGAAAGAAAGGGAGTTAAAACATTTAACTTATTAATGGAAAAATGGTAATTTCACCCTTAAGAATAGTTCACATGGTTAGGCTATATGAATTTCTAAATTGTAAACCAACTGTGAGACTCCCACTACTTAGGAATCCTACCTCACATGGTTTCCCCACATAGTTTACCCTAGCCATGTGACAAATGTGTAATGAATTGTGTGATAATAATGCCTAAGTGGCACTAACCATGTGAGCTAGGAACATAGTTTGGAAAACTGTGTGCAACACGTGTGGGGCACTTCTTCTCACCTACTCCAGCCGTATGGGTTTCTACTACAGGTTCGCACAGTTTTAGAAAAACAGTGTGCACCTATCATACCACCCAAACTTGATATTTTTGGTGCTTACCTAGGCCCGTTCAACTAGATAAATGATCACATCGTCATCCCTTTAAGCATCCAACCGATGGTGCTCCCCACCATAGGTTTTAACATTAACAAAAAATTATGAACCATAGTATTCTCCACCATTGTAATTTCCTATAAAGAATATCCAATGATTTCCAATGATAATATTGGAATTTTTCCTCTAATTGGGAAATCCTAAATAATTCTGAGGCCATAATAGGGACCTTACTATAAAGAAATAGTCAAATGCCAATTAGCATAACTAAAACTAGTCATGCAATCTTTCTCAGAAGACATTTTCGACCCTTTCATGACACCCACATTAGCCTAGTGACATGATTTAAAGGGATAATTTCACCTATATACATATAAGAAGAAGTGTAATAATTCAATCCACTTTCAGCTAACCATTCCCAAGATACTCAGCATAGATGACTCACATATCACAACCTGAACCACAATTCCTTCCTCTATGAAATCCTGTGTTTACCACAAGCATGTTCACATAAGCCCATACCTGACTTTCAATGAAATTTCTTAGTCATTCCACCACCTAACCATTTAATACATTGTTCCCCAGCATGAAAAAGGGTGGAACCTAGATCCATCCCACTATAATCATTACCCTTTAAACATCACCTTTGAGTCCGACGATAAGTTTGGGATAAAATAAGATCATCAAGTTAGAGTCCAAGTAACTATCCCTAGGTAGTCTATACTCCAAGTTTACAAGTGGGATATTGTTAAAAGACCAAAACATCCACATAAGATCATTGAATGAGCCTACAATGACATTCATCTAGTGATCAAGTCAAAGGAAACAGTTGGTGTCCAAAAGTCTGTCCAAGGCATTCCTACACAGGAACTCAGGTATCACACAAGAACTAACCATGCCTCAATAAAAACCATGCATCCCGCATGAAACATTGATAAAACCTATTTATTAAAAAAGAATAACACTTGATATCTTTAGCTCGGTATATAACTGATGCTCTCTTAGTGCATCGAGGATGACGTAAAGATAGGGGACATGCTCGTTGCTAAGCAAGAGTACACTAAGAGAGTATAAATATTATCAGAAGATTGTAGACACTTACATCACCTCTAAGACACTTCCATAACTTCTACTACCTAGAATGACATTTTTACTATATTTGACACGATGTTCCCCAAATTAGGAGTGTCCTAGTCATGAAAAGAAGATATAGACCAACTGCTCATAAGAGAAATAGGTTAGATTCACCTTAATCGCACATGTGACACTTATGTGATTCACACTCACAAACTCCATAACATTTGTCATAAAAGATGAAACCAACCCGACCAGCGTGTCAGAACACCCAATCCATTTATGAACCGAGCTTACACAATGGGGCTACTCGAATGCTGCTATATAGTAGAAATGGTATTAATATGGGTTACATATATGGAAATGTTTGGTGGCAACTATGTGCCATAAATGTTACATATAAAAACCAACCATTATCATACTTGTTCAACACATCAACCATACTGCAACTCATCATCTGATGTTGCATCATCACCCTCTCCACCTTCATCTCCACCACCTTCTGCAACCTGTAAGAACATTATATTGAAAATTAAATATTGTTGCATATTTATAATAAAACTTAAAACCAATAAAAGTTTGCAAACTAAATGATTTTGATTTTTTTGTGATTTACCTGCTCACCACTACCTGATGCACTACCACCAGGGGCATATCTGCTCATATACTGACGTATTTCAAGCAACTCTTTCTGCAAACCAGATATCTGATCCCCCTGCTGGTGAACTGTGTTTCATAGAGAAGACATCTCCCTCTGAGCATCTTCAGGTATGAAATGACTATAAGCAGGAGTAGATGTAGTCGAAATCCCCAATGGCATGCGAAAGACCTCAGATGGTACAGGTCCAAAACCCATCCTGTGCACTCTACCAGGATGCTCCTTCCCAAGGACTTTACCAACCGGGTCATCCTGGGAGACTGAGTAGGATTGCCCAGGATTGGCATCCCATATTTCTTTAATTTTTACCTATAAATCAAATATCAATATATATTAACACAGTAAAAACTGATAATAAGTTAATATAAAAAATAATTGACTTCATACCCCATCTTCTCTGGCAGGTTCATTAACAAAACTTCCATCTGTTTTTTTATGAACATCCAGCCACAGTTCTGTTCGGGATGCATCATGCCCTAAACTCTGTGACTGCATTAAACAAAGATAAATCAACAATTAAATATGTTAAATAGATAATATTATCTTATAAATATTTAAACTAATTAAATGATTACCAATGAAATTCGGCTTCTTGAAAAGCTTTTTGAACCCGTAGTGTGCGGGATGACCTGCTTTGCCCGGTTTGAAGCATTCTATCTTGAGAGATCCTGAAATAAATAAAATTCAATTTAATAGTGTTGTATTCAATGTCTATATCCTCTTCATGTACATGTATAAATGTAAAATGAGGATAATATAATAATATATATTTCAATACCATCCGCTTCTCATCACGATGTCTATCGAAAAAAACCTTCCACTGTTCTTTCGGTACCCCACTGGGTAGCTTCTCATACATCTGCTACAAGGTCAACGAAGTATCGTTGACATCACACCACAACCTCCATTTGAAATCATTCCATTTTTTCCAAGATTTTTCAATGTCCACTTCCATGCTATCACATCAGCAATGGTAAAGTGGAAGGACATCTGTATACAGAAATTCATTTTGAATATATTAGTAACATGACATTCAATTAAACCATAAAGTAATAAAATTACCTTTATCTGAGAATCATAAACTTTATTTTTCCTGTTTGGAGGCATATTCCTCCAATAATCATATGAAATAGGTAGGGAAATGGGCTCCGCTGCCAGTTGACCTATAATCTGACCAAGTAAACCTGCGGCGTCATCCGTCGGGACCCTATAAGAATCAAATGGCACCACTATCTTCTCGCCATGCATGTTCCAAACATCATAACTTTTATGTGTGTTTCCACGGTTTCATTGTTTTCATCTGAAATGATCAAACAATTACTATAAACAAAATGCAATAAATTTATTTAATTAAAATTTGTACCTATGACTGTGACCCTCCAGAATGTCCGTGATGAACTGGAAGGGCCGTGTCGCTGCCCCACTGCTGAGGCTCTTATAGGGGGAGGTGATGACTCATCCTCTAATGGGGAATCCACTGATGGTGTCAGAGATGGTGCATGGGGAGATGATGTAGGGATGTAGGCAGCTGCTGCCTCAGATGTCGTGGGGACAGACGGATCGTCATCTGTCGTAGAAGTAGAAGGAATGGTGTACCGCTTCTTCCTTGGCATTCCTGTCATTTAATCAAATAAAATTAAGTTCAGAATATATATTTCAAAAAATTTATGCCGAAAAAAAAATTAAAAATGATAATAGATGTCCAGTACTAACAAACAAATTATATATAACAATGATAATGAATGACTAGAGAAATAAAACAAGTGGTTGTTGAATGAATAAATAATTGTACATACATTCATTTTCCCCTTCAATCATGTCGGTTTCCTGCTCCATTTCTTCATCCACTTCATTCATCCTTGCTAGACTAATATTTTCAATATCATGATGGAAAAATAATTCTTCTTCCTGTTGTTGATGAAATTCAATTGTAGAGGTCAAATCTTCCACTTCATCACCCATATCATACAAATCTCTTTGTATTACGTGAGTAACTACACTCCACCCTTCATCCACAACATCATTCACATAATATACCATTTTTTCCTGTGATGCTAAGACATATGGATCATGCAGTTCACGATCACCAACATCCATCAAGCGAGAGAAGTTTACAGAAGTAAATTGCAAGGAATCTCTTTTAACACCTCTGATAATATCGACCCATTTGCATTTGAATAAAACAACAGAAAAATGCCTGTGGTAGTTTAATTCAATAATATCATGTAGCTTTCCATAGTATTCCACTTCAGAAAATGTAAATATACCACTATTCTGTGTTTTCAAACCCACTTCTCGATTGACTGTGCGAAATCTAAAACCATTCACATTATAAGCGCCGAACTTTCTAACTTGTTTTATAGGACCTCTAGCAAGAAACTTCAAATCTTCTGACAAGTCGTCTCGAGTATCAGTATTCATGATCTGAAAAAAAAATAGATTTGAAAATTGTATGTGTCAAACTAATATTCGTATTTATTGCAATATTTATAAACTTACACATCGTGCAAACCATTCTACTAGCTCTTTATTCACAGCTTTCGTTATATCTTTTTCATTTCGTGTTCGGCCTCTCATTCGTCTCTTTGTTTGTATCCTAAACTCTTCAATAAATGGATCTGCAATTTCACTATTCAGCAGCACATATCTATGTGCCTATAATAATTCCAATTCTGTTAGTGTCGTGTATGAGGTCCTCCCAACTGATCGGCCAATAGCAGGAAATATTTTTGATTTCTGATGCATTTGAGAATGATTTGATGTGTCGTCAACATGTCCAACTCGATTAAATCTTGTCTCAATATCATCCAAATATCTGGAACAAAAGGTGAGACACTCCTCGGCCAAATAGCCTTCAGCAATAGAGCCTTCTGGTTGAGCTTTATTTCTCACGTATGCTTTCAAATGCCCAAGATATCTGTGAAAAAAATAATAATATTATGCATTTATTTAAATGCCAAAAATTGTTTACATAACTGGAAACATATAAATAAAATACCTCTCAATTGGATACATCCATCGATAATGAACGGAGCCTCCTAATTTAGCTTCGTCAACCAAATTCACAGTTAAATGCATCATGACAGTAAAAAACGATGGGGAAAGATCATCTCCATTGCACAAAGGGTCAATACAAACCTCTCCTGTAGGTTGTCAAGCTGAAATGGATGTAGAGATTTCTCACATAATTGCCTGAAAAATGTGCAGAATTGGAGTACAACAACAGTAACTTTTTCAGGTAATAATGTACGCAATGCCAATGGTAGTAACTGTTGTAACAAAATATGTAAATCGTGACTTTTCAATCCATATAACTTACGATTCTTCAAGTCAAAACACCTCGAGATGTTACTCGAATACCCATCAAATACCTTCACATTCATTAAAATTTGAAGGAATGTATATTTATCCCTATTTTTCATTGAAAAAATGGCCGGAGCATACTTTTCATTCTCATCTTTCCAGAGATCACGTTTTATGTTCATTACTTGTAAGTCTTTGCGAGCATTGAGATGATCCTTCGACTTTCCATGCTCATTAAGTAATGTGAAAATCAAATTATCACATACATTCTTCTCAATATGCATCACATCAAGATTGTGGTGCAAAGAATTAAATTCCCAAGACGGATGTTTGAAGAATATACCTTTTTTCTTCCATTGTTGTGTTCTGATTTCACTTGACGATGCACTTCGCACTCGTTTTCCGCTATCATTCAAATGATGAACCTTCCCAAATTCTATTTTAACATTTTCAAGCTGTGTCAATATTTCAGAACCGGTTAACAACTTTGGAGGTGGTCTACGATCAATGAACCATTAAATTTTGATTTGTTCAGCCGAAATCTATGAGATGCATCAAGAAATCTTCGATGGCACAAGAAGCACCATTTTCTACTGTGAGGTAGTCGTTTGGGCTCGAAATCAAAGTTACAAACGGGACAAGCCAAACCCGTATAAGTGTTCCAACCAGATAAATTGCCAATCCCAGGGATGTCACTAATGGTCCACATTAAAGCAACATGCATTTTGAACATTGTTTTAGAAGAAACATCAAATGTCTCAACATCGTTGCTCCATAACTCCTGCAACTCTTCAATCAAAGGCTGCAGGTATACATCAATATCATTTCCAGGCATTTTTTTTCCAGGAATAATCATTGAAATGATAAAAGATGTTTGTTGCATACACATCCATGAAGGCAGATTATAAGGGATCAAAACAACTTGCCAAATGCTATAACTCGTACTCATAGTCCCAAATGGGTTGAATCCATCGGCAGCCAATCCCAATCGAACATTCCTAGGATCAGTTGATAAATCTGGATGTAATGAATAAAATGTCTTCCACTATTGGGAATCTCGTGGATGTATCATTAACCCATCATTTTTATTATCTACAGCATGCCACTTCATGTGTTCGGCGGTTTTTGATGACATGAATAATCTTTGCAATCGAGGCTTCAAAGGAAAGTAACGCAAAACTTTTGCAGGTGTGTTCCTTTTCTTCTTCTCCATGAAATTATGTTCAGTCATACTTCCAACATTACCCTTTGACTGCCATCTAGAATAAGAACATTTCTTACAATTCTGTCTACTTGAATCCTCTCCCCAATAAAGCATACAATCATTGGGACACGCATGTATTTTTGTATAATTCAGACCAAGCTTGTTTACAATTTTTTCATCTCATTAAACGATTCTGGGATTTTTGCTTCAGGAAATGCATCACGAATCAATTCCAATAACATAGACATTGCCTTATTTGTAATTCCACAAAGACATTTGTTATGGTACAACTTCAGCAGAAATGAAAGCTTTGAATATTTCAAACACCCACTATACAACTCGTGATTTCCATCATCAACTAAATCATGAAACACATTTTCCTCACTGAATTTTCCCTTACATTTGGATCCACAGAATCAAGAGGGGGATCCAATGATATGTTACAATCTTGATCTACTTGTGTTACAGTCTCAAAAACATCACTTGTCACGTTGCAATTTGTAGCATCATCTTCTGGTTGTTCTGATATGTTTTGATGCTCATAGTGGTGTCTTGCAGTGCCTAATACATCATTTATGAGGTTTTGCATTTCATTTTCCATTGGCGACAAACTTGGGACCTCATTTTTTGGATTAACATCAGTCCTCAATCTTTCTGTATTGTTTGATTCTCCATGCCAAATCCAACACAAATATTGATCAGGGAATTGCTTCAGTATTAAATGTTCATAAACTTCATCCATCTTCAACCATGTTCTAAATTTACATTTAGGACATGGATATCTTATTCTCCCTTCAACGGATCAATTAGAAATTGCAAAATCTATAAACTCATTCAAACCCTTAACATATTGAGGTGTGTTCCTCGGTAATGTGATCCAGCTTTTATCCATGTATATCACAATGTGCCTACACAAAAATATACGATAGTGTAAAATTACAGAAACATAATATAATAAAGATGAACCATTGATCATAAAGTATGCATAATATAATAAAGATGATTCATTGATCACATTTACCACTTCAGACCAACAGAACAAGTCTGGTCCATAGGAGACAGCGTCAACACCTCATTGAGGAGCAATAAGAATATCGGGCTACACACTTATCATAACACTATCGATCACACATTTATGTTGCCTAAAACAACACCCCATTGATGTGTGATCGAAACTGATGACAATGCATTTTAAACCTGAGACATTATGTGATTGTTTAGGCTTGACCTTAGATGTCCTCCAAGAGGAATGATGTTTCTCAATGGTTTCATACACAACCAACTATAAAGAGGGCCACTATGTTCACTTTATTCATCGAAGTGTCACCTCTCTAGGTTTGAGTATTACAAGTCAGACATTTATAGTCATGTCTTCAACCATTGACATATAAAGAACCAGTTTTTTATTCAAGGGTTGTCTTAGACATTGAAACATTATTAATCTCATTTATAAGAATTTTATTTTAATAAAAAAAATTAATTTTTTAAAAGGGTTTGATCACTATAGTGGTGAGAATGAAAAACACATACATACATCAAATTCATAAACACAAGGGAAATGCAGAAGGACTACTCACATCAAAGCTATTTTTTTCACTTTTTAAGAACAACCCTATAACTCTTGTCTATGATTTTTTAAATATGAAATCATATCTTTAGTACCTATCTCAAGGCACAACACCAAATACATAATTATATAAAATTTATAGTTAATTATATAATTTTATTATAAAAATTATAATTTATTTCAATTAAAACCTATAAGGAATAATTGCCTAAAAATCACCGGCCCACCTCATCACACCTATATAATAACCAACCACTTATGTATTGTTTGTGGTGAACTCCAACCTTTATCCCAAAAAAAATTACCTATGAAGTTGAACCAAGTCAATCAACAAATTAACTTAACTAAATCTAATTTTAATTAAAACTATTTAAAAATTATAAATGGTGATGTACCTCTAACCCAATGACATGTTACAGCATGAGATAATAATGTTGGGACATCTCATATCAGTTTTGAGAAAAATAATTATCAGATCAGATGATTTATACAATGATCTAGTGTAAATAATCTCCAAAATCTAACCAAAAAATCAAAAAATAAATGAAGAACAATGTAAAGGTAACATCAAACGTAGTCATACATAATGGAAATAATACTACATGTTTGACCCCAACCATGGCCATGAATGATGTTGTAGAGGAATTTATCCAAGGTTGATGCAAGTAGTTTATAATCAAATGATTTCCTATTTGACATTAGAATCACCTTTTTGATGTGTTGGTTACATATACTTCTTCCTAACCATATAATTTATTCCCCTTCCCCTTCTCTATCTATCTGCCTCTCCCAAAAACAATGTCTACATCATAGGAATATATGTTGGTATTTTGAAATATTTAAGTCATGTAGTTGTTGATAAGGTGACATGTATATTTGTCATAATTGAAATAATTTTTTAGATATTTCATTATTTTTATGAACCATGTGTTTTTATTTCCCATTATGGGTTTTTGAGACTCGATGCAGTAATGACTTCCTCACGGTGGAAGACTAGGCCAACAAAACCCAATTCTTTCCACCATAGGCCATTTTTTAAAGATAAGTGACAAGAATGAATAATTATAATGGTAGGCCTCTCCATAATGTACATGTAGGCATGCACCCAACCATATATAGTAATATGTTCATAATAATAAAAATAAGAGAAAATAAACTAAATATCTACATTCTATCATGTTATTTACTTTAGAGAATAAAAAATAGTACAATAGGTAATATGAAAACAAATAGAAAAAATATACACCTAATAGGGAAATATTACATATCCTGACAATAATATGAAACGAATGAATTATAGAGAGATCAACTATTGATCTATAATCACCGACCACCATGTAAGGTCAAATTAACCCAATTATCCCTTTTCCCAACATAATACACAACTAATTTGTACATTAACTATATATACATGACATGTGTGGGAATAACTCAATTAGGTTTGAGCACATATATACCCAACCTTCCGCATCCAAACCCGATATAGGAGGAATAGAATACATGTTAATATTAGACATCTGAGCCTAAAGATTGACGAAAAACTAACCCAACAATAAAGAGATATGTTCTTCAATGAAAACCGAAAAGGGGAGAAATGTTATATCTATCTCAAATACCAGTCCAAAATAATGGTTTCACAACTTCTCTAATGAAATATCATCAATGCCCTGTATCATGCTAACTTGTTCAAGGAATTATTGAGGAGGACCAACACCTCATCAATTTTCTATAATATTATGGATCATAACAACCATGGATTGAGGAATCTCTACATTGTGTAATAGTGTATTACATCCTTTGTTTCGGCATAATGTGTATGGTGGATCCACAAAACATGTTCCTGGGGAGAACCATCCTATTTGATGGAGGGCCCTCTTCCTAGGGTTATAGGGATTACATAATATATTTCTACATAATGTTTATTGTGAACCTACACCCTAGTGTGAAAGGGGATACAATATTTATGGATATAGGACCACCACCCTAGTGCAATATATAATTGTACTTCAAGTCATATTATATAAATAGAGAAGCAGTACACTCAAATAAAACAAAACAACACAAACACAAACAAGAAAACTTTGCACGACTGTCCATGAAACACCATGGGGATTACATTGGAACCAATAAACCAAAGGCAATAAATGAAAAGAAACAAAATAACAAAAAGAAAACCAAAACACAAAGCATTCGCAGGACTACGAAAACAAATAAATAACGTGGAACCTGCAACCAGTCTGAAGCTTGACATTCATTCCTCAAATACAAATAAGAACTCTCATTCCAGTAGAATATAACAGTTAAAATTCAAAAATACCACTCCAGATGGGCCTAAATAGTAGTAAATGAAAATATCAGTGAACCTACAAACAAATCTGCAATTCATCCACAACTCAAACTGTTGGAACCAAAAAAATTTCCCAAATGAAATAGATGACATCATTGGCCTAAAACACAACTGAAATAACATTAATAGATAACAAATAATGCAAGTACTTGATCTTGGATGAAAAATAAGAGATGCACAAGAACCACCATCCAAGAAACTGCAACATAGGACATAGTGCCAAAAGAATGTCATGCTGGAAAAAGTTCAATGACAACAATAATTTCAGATCAATACCCAATAGAGCATTATGATAAGAAATTAAGTTGTTTTATCCATACTGATATCAGTTAATAAAGGAATAAATTATTTAAGAGAGTATATTAAAGTCGTAACATACCTCTATACAGTAACTAATTATTAATAATGTTTTCTCTTTATCAAAATAATGTAGTATGAATATGTTAAGATTGTTATTCAAGAAAAATAGTGTTCCATCAACTGAATCCATTATTGACCAAGTGTTCATGATCTCTAGACACATTTTTGATCATTTTCAAATAAAGGATGTTGAATATTCAACCTTTTAAAGAGAAATTTTCTAACCCAAACTGGTTTTCTATGTACAGGTCCTGGAGGGCTGCATGAAACAATACATCGTATGAAAAACAATGATAATAATGCCATTTATTACAGCATTAATTCACAACTAAAAACATGTACTCAATTAACATGAAAAAGAAAAGTTAATAACCTATGATTTATCATCAATTAATATAATGTAGTGACTATATATTTACAAAGAAACTAAATTTCCAATAACATATAGAATAATTAATTTTAAAGACTAAAACAAACTATGATTCATTAACAAGAAACACTATTAGTTTATAACCACATAAATATATCATTGTGATGTTCAAAAATATATGTGTAATTAAATATATATATCAACAATTATTCACAACCCTACTAATTAATCTTTGCACACAAGGCATGAATTGTAAAAAACTATTTTATGTATATAATCTCAATATTAGATTCAATAGTACACTAAATAATTCATGAAAAAAATGAATATAATGAATTTTCAAATCACATGGAATGGGAATCATGAATTAATAATGAAAAGGCACAATATTGTACCACTCCCTATACCAAATCAACAATTAATTGTAACAAGATTCAAAATAGAAAAACATAGTTCAAAAAAGTAAGAACATGTCCCCTTCTAATTAGATAATTTAGGATTCACTAGTATGTTAAACATTCAATCTCTACTAATTAATGGTGTAAAATTTAAATGTGGGTTTTATGTTTTACTACAAATCAGGTCATTAGATTACCTCACAAATCAGGTGCGGGGGGTCGCTGAAGGTCGCGGGGGGCGTGGGGGGTGCTGGGGTCGCCGGAGGTTGCGGGGGGCGCGGGGGGCGCGGGGGTCGCTGGTGGTCGAGGGGGTCGCCGGTGGTCGAGGGGGGCACCGGGGGGTGCGGGTTTTGCTGGAGAGCGCTGGGGTGAGGAGTCGCCGGCAGCGCGGGGGGTGGGGAGTCGCCGGCAGCGCGGGGGGTGCGGAGTCACGAGGGTTAGGGATCACGAAGGGGAAGGGGGAAAGGGTCGGAGGCTGTGTAAAATAAATCAGGTTTCGCAGTGGTTTATTAAAAGCCGTCGCGAAACCTTCACCGAAAAAGGTTTAGTGGCAGTTTTGTGAACCGCCGCCACAAAACCGCCGCTAAACCATGTTATTTTTTGTAGTGCCACCACACAGCCCAACCTATGGCTTCTAAACCGAGAAAATGAGCACGTGCCTCGGCACTGCTACTATGAAGCATGAATACAACAAACAACCCCAACCCCATTTAGGTTTTCACGTTTCATCATAATTAGTTTATTTAGTTCTATAACTACTGGGCAACTATCCATAACCAACGACATTGATCATTCGTAAAACATATCCCTTCCATCCACAAATCATGTTAGGAAAACACATGCAGCACATCAATCCCCCTCTTATCAACCAACCAACCCCATTGATTATTAATCCCGTTCCATTTCCATGACCCACTATTCATTAACTCATCCTCTTTTATTATCATTCACAACCCATAGTCTGTTCACATTCAACACATCCCTGCAGCCCCGCTGCCAACCACCATAACCACAACCGCACTGAAACCCGTACATCATTATCCCTTTAATACCATTTATTGCAACCCCACTTCCCATCAGCAACATAACATTCATACCAACCCACAACAAATCCAACCGTAGCCCCGCTACTCACCCTATCCGCAAAAACCCACAAAACACCCCCATCACATGCCATGTATCCAAGAAAACACCCACATGTTCATTATTCCATTTTTTTTCAACCGGGGTGATCACAGAAGGGTTCCGGATTTTAAACAGCCAACTTTACGTGATTAACCCATTTCAACTTTCCACAAAGTTCAATACAAAAAAACGGTCTAGAATGATAGGGAAACAATTAATTGTGCAAGGAAAGGCCCCCAACGACCGTGATTTTCAGTAGCTAGAAGTTCATTCAATTCACAACATAATATCACATGATATAAAGTAACAGAAAACAAAAACTTCCCAACCCCGTTATTTAACCAGTTATTATCTTCATATATTCGGTTTAAATGTGTTTCACATAAACAAGAGGACACCCAACCCGCATGATGCACAATTTTGAGAGACGAAGCTAAGATCCCTACCTCAATAGGTTCTGACCACAGTGCTCCCCTGGATCAACCTTAGAAGACGTCTGTTGGAATCCGTCACATCTGTCAGGTCTCGTAAAAACCACCTTGGGTGGAAGTTGGAAAGGAAAGGCCAAAGGAAAGACAACGGACCTAGGATCAGATGTTCTGCCTCGTCATTACGATCCCGTGGCCACTGACGGATCGTAAATCGAAGCTCGGACGAAGAAGTTATGGAGGAAAATGAGCCTTCGAGTCTCTTGGGGGAGCTCTACTCAGAGGAAAGGGGAGGAGAGGAGTGAGTTGAAAGGAGGAGGGGACCCCTCCTTTTATATGCAAGAAATGGAAAAGTACACAGCGTGTACTTTATCGTACACGACGTGTACTCAATTATTTTACACGGTCTCCACAAGGCTTCCAACACGACTCTGCTGCCGTTGACTGGTTGGCACATGGTTTGAGGGTAACACATATGCGGGGAAAGACTACACATGGTATAGTTTAGACACACGGAGTGTACTCATTTATTGCACACGGCATGGACACGGATCCAACATGGTACATGGTCGTTGACTGGTAACATGTACATGGGGAAGGACTACACGGTGTGTATAACTGGGCACATGGTGTGTACCCATTATTTCACACTGCAAGGAAACGGTCTTCAACACGGGGTATACCCGGCAAGGTGGTACACGGCGTGTAGTTACACTACACGGCATGTACACATTTACTTCACATGTCAAGGATATGGCCTGTGACACGGGGTATACCCAGAAAGTGAGTACACGGCGTGTACTCAAACTACATGGCGTGTAGTTTCAAAAAATTCTAGAAAGTTTGGGAAAAGTCCATTTTAACCTCCAGAACACTTCGTGACCTTCTTTTTGACAAAGGAATGGGCCGGAGAGGTCTGGGCCATTAAAAAATCAATGTAGAGGACCAGGCCCAAGTGATTTAGGGGGTTTCCACAATATATGTATCTATAGAGGACCCACACCCTTGAAAGTGGGAGAGGGGGTTACACTCTACATTAAATGGACTTCTTCCATGGGGTGATATGGGGCACCACTCTAGTTTTTAAGATTGTTCCTCCTATCATAGAGGGGGATTCTACTCGAAATATGGGGACCCATGCCCTGGTACCAGAGGGGGGTTCCACTATATGTTTTCTAGAACATTCACCCATGATGATGGGTAGTTACACTATAATGTCCATTGACTCATGCCCAACTACGATAGGGTAGTTCTACTTTGATCATTGAGGACCTACTCTCTATTCAAAAGGGATCTCCACAAGAAGATGCCTCTAGTGACCCGACATGATCACTATCATCATCGAGCATAGCGTAATCATGATTCATTCATATAAAATTCCATATATTATCTCACAATCCAAAAATGAGGTAACCATTACATTTTACATGGAAAAATCACATGATAAAGCAATCAAAAGAAAAATTCAAGTTACAACGAAAGAGATACAGATAATTGGAGTTTCCTAAAAAGGAAACTAAGGGTACACGACATGTGAGGGGAACCACACAATGTGTGATCCCACTCCACCACATGGATGTGTCCCTAAAAACACATGGTTCCATACCATATATTATTACAAGCCATTTTGGGGGACTAAATGGTATGTAAAGGCTAATTGGGAATGGGATGTATCTTGTAGGATGTGTCCATGTACTGGACCCCATGTTCGTGTACTCGAGTACATAATGTGCTCATTGCCATGTACATCCACGTGGATTCTATCCAATGTGATCCATCACAATGGTTCTACAATTAGGGAAGTGTTACAAGGCAAGCAGGAATGCTACATGATGTTTTATCCTCATGTTTTCTAAAACCCTAGCCCCCTCCATAGAAGGGATACGTGTTGTGTGTTCATTGTTGAGCATGGCATGTAGTCTGGGTTTCATAAACAACCCTAGATATTTAAATCCACTTCCACTACTTCTAATTGGATCTCCCCACTTTAGATCATGCACTATATATGGACAAGAAATGTGGTTCTATCCCGAAATCAGTAATCTAGGCCACTGCTCATCGGAAATCGGCTCCATTCAACCAAGAGAGTTCTGTCGTTCGTTCAAAATGCCGCAGACACTTAAGTATTCCAATCATTGATAAAATACCTCAAAAAAACCCATCCATTAGTCCCAATAGTCCCAGATCTATTCTTATATTTACAATATATTCATTATTTCTTGATCTTTCAATGTTCCAATGGTCTGATTGGGCTTGGTACCACCCAACAATGTCAAAACAATAATGTAGGGTCCTCCCAGTGATGACTAAAAATAATAAAGCAATTAAAGAAAAAAATTGACTAAATAATTAATTCTAAGAATTATTGTCCAGTCAATTAAGAACAAGGAAACTACGGTTAGAAATAAATGAAATAAAATAAGTTTATATCCCCAGGAACATTTAATCGACCAAAAATTGGTGTAGATCCGAGATTAATTATGGAAGTACTCAAAATTTTTAATCTAAGGAATAAATCACCAATTGATGAGTCCGAACTGTTTTATGGATTGCCCGTTAATGAAGAACGCATATTATAATGATTGAGAGAAGGTATTTAATTTGCCACATCCTGCTTTGATCTGATCCAGAATTTTTTTCGTCCTCCAAATTGATTTGTCAATAGAAGTGGGAAGGAGATATTTGGAATTCTCTGACGTTATATGTGGCTAACCCAGGAGATATTATCCTCGAAATGATTTTAATGATCATTTTGTTTCATCGAAACCAATGAATTAATTAATTTAATAATTAATTAACTCATTGAACATACCTCCAACATGCGAGGAGTCTTAATTCTCTTCACATAGTCTATTTATGTCATTGCTAGGGTAAAAAACATGTTCCTAACTCATCCACAGACTTATATTTCTAATCTAAGAAACAATTTAGCAGTAATCCAATATTCCTAAAAAAATATACATCCGCACAATATAAAATATATTTAATATCTTTTAGAAAATTAGTTCCCAACACACTAGGCATCAGAATCACATTTCATCTCAATACCTAACTGTAGATATATATGTAGAAATATTTCAGATTCATTCAAGGAAAAGACCGGTTCTCTACATCATTTTAAGATTCATTTTTTTATCCCCAGAAAAGGAAAAATAATGCATAAAACTTAGGATACCAAGCCCTCACATGTCTTTTCCACTCATAGGAACTCTCCTTCACATTCATGTGCTTCCAGAATTTGATAACCATTGATTTGGTCTATCCATGCTGGGTAACTTGCTACTGATCCTTGGTCACCATCAGGTGATCAACAAATCTGGCTCCATCCTCAATGTCCAGATCTCCCTAGTCAATTATGTGCATGTGGCCATGCACCTATCACTTTATCTACAACACAAAGAAGACGTCTTGCACCCACTCAAGTTGTGGGTGTAGGGTGAGGTGGTAAGCAACCTCACCAACACTTTTTACTATCACGAATGACCTACTAAACCTCAAGGATTTCATTCCACCCTGAAAGAAAATATACAATCCCCATTGTGGAGATATTCTCAGGAAAACATGGTCTCCCTAGATAAACACCATGGGACTACGATGGAGATATGCATAATATTTTTGGTTAAAATAGGGAATCCTTATCCACTCATGGATGACATGAAATTTCTCCAACCTCACTTTCACCATCTCTATCCCCACAAGAAATTCCTAATTGATCTCTATCCAGCACAAGGGTTACTTATTGGTTCTCCATTATTGGGCCTCAAAAGGATCAATGATCATGGTAGAGAGGTAGTAGTTTTGGTATGAAAACTCGTCCAAGGGCATGTGATCCTACCAGTTCTAGCCAAAAGTATAACATGAAAGCCCTCAGCATGTCCTCCAACACCAAGAGAGTGATCCCAGTATTCCTATCATTATTGGGGTGGAAGGATAAAATAAACCTCATTTGGGTCTATAATTCCTTCTTCAGACCTCTCTAAAATGGTGATGAAAAACACATTTGTTAGTTTAAAAGAACTATTGAGGTCACCCCATGAAAAATAATGAACTATCATATGTTATACTACCCCATAATATCTGCAAGACTATGCAGTTTGATATCAACAAAGTGCTCCAAATTGATGGGTAGTTAAACTATCAAAAAGATGGAATTATGTCCCTTCAGTATACATGGAAGAATATCACAATGTCCTTGGATATTCCATCCCACTTCCATAGCACGATCTTAATGGGATGAAAAAAAACCTATTGTAACATGGTGCTCAGCCTTCATCTACTAACATGTAAGGCACTGAGATATGAAATAAACTATGCTTCATATCATGTTAGACCAAAAAACTACTACTGAATTACTCTGTACATATTCCAAACACTAGGATGTATAGTTAGGGGAGAAATTATGAACTCTAACATCACATCCTCTACATCATGATTGGATCCACTATCCTCCTTGTAATAAGATAATGTGATTCCCTCCTACAGAATATCTATCTGGTGAGTTTCATTTGGATATCTTATTATGTAAGTCTTCACAGTTTATGTCTCCCATTTGGGAATCTCTTATATCTTCATGAAGTGATGTAGTCAACACCAATTAATTTATAAGAGTTGTAACCTCCTACTCCATCGAGTTTAGCTACAAGGAGGAAAACTAAAACAAATCCTCTTGCACTAAGAATGCCTAGGACTTCTTAGTAAGGGATAATACTAAAATAAATTCCTTCCAAACTGTATAGATTGTCTCAAAGTCATATTCTTATAGGAACTCCAACCAGCATCATTGTCTTTGGTTCGAGTCTCGCTATGTGAAGATGTTCCTGCAACTTTGGCAGTCTGAGTAAACCAAAATGCATTCCCCCATAAGGTAGTGTCTGCAAATACTCAAGGTAAATATAACCACTATCATATGTAGGTCATGATTCACATAGTTATACATCAAGGATCTTAATTACCTCAATTATAATATAAGAACTACCTTCCAGTGGATCACCATACTTCCAATCATAACTCCAGAGGCATCACAAAACCCTATGAACAATTTTCCTTCATCTGGTAGTATCAACACTGGATCACTCTTCAGCCACATCATACACTCCCCTAATCCACTCTGTCACATCACACACTAAGTATGTTGATTCACTTTCCATGCCAGTGTGGTGGGAGAGATTATGTTCATAGAGAATTATTCCAAAAAACCGCATGTCGTACCCATCCAATCCATGAATGCTCCCCACCTCTAACAAACTCTTGGGGTTGTCCTAATCTAGAACTGCATATATCATAACAGTTTTATCAACTAAATCATGCTCAGAAATTAAATTTCCTAATAATGATCCTCGTGAATCTAGAAATATCCCTTTAAGAGATTTCCATAAAGCCAGTTCTGTCAAATCAAATATAAGACCATCCTCATGATCCCTAAATTATCCTCCAAAAAAGAGTAGATGAGCATGTCGTTGATGAAGACGACTACAAATAGGTCCAAGTGTGGCTATAAATCCTTTTTCATCAAATCCATAAACACAACAAGGAAATTCATTACTCCAATGGGAATCCATTGTAACTCATAGTGTCTATATGGGATATTAGAACGCCTACTTTGGAATATCAGTATAGAGAACCCTGAACTACTGGTTGATGAAGAAAATAATGAGGTTCAAAATCCATCTCAGGCCATATAGTTTTCTTATGTTATTGTTAATTCTCTAGCAATGGGTATTTTTTCTTTATTATGGCATGTTTCAAGTAAAGATATCCTGGAATTTCCATAAGCTCATTTTTAAAATATTCATGGGAGAAACTAGATCTACCCAGGTGGTTACATAAGGATTGATGAAATCTTTATCTCAAATGGTCTTCCAACTATAACCAAAACTTTCAAATCATGGTAGAGACTATCCGATATGCTAGATATGACATCAGTGGGGTACCAGGATGTATTTTGATGAAAAAATACATCTCCAACCTTACAGGTAGTCGTGGAATGTCCATAGGGATAATGTCCAAATAATCCTTCACAACTGAAGGAAACTTGATTCATGAAGAATATTTTTCACCAATGGAAACACTTGGTAACTGATGAGTGATGGGATACACCTTCTTACATGGAAACCCTTCTTTACCTACCGTAATATATCTCTCTAAAGAAAAGGATAATCTCAACCTACCAATGTGTAGTCATCTAACATGTATGTGCTCTCATTAAATCTAGGATCAGACCATGGATAGGAAATCTATATAGAGTATGACGTCATATTCTATCATTGTGATGACTAAAAGTTCCCACAGATACATCTCTTCACCAAATGATAGCTCACACTACCATTAGCAAAAAGATACAGAAGAAGAATTCATTGTGGGAACCTCTTAACGATGTTGTAAGGATGACACCTCAATTGAGAGATCCAGCTCTAGAACTAAGTGTATAGATATAAGGGAATGAATAGAACCTATATATTCTAATAATAAAGTAAAAGTATATTAAACATAGTTCATACCTTCAATCATCTTGCGTATTATGAGATCATATAAATTCATGTTCTGAAGTTATCTGTCTACCAGACCACCAGATCCCTATGTATTAAATGGGCCTCCTAAGGGTGGTGGTGGAATGATATCATAGCATCTTCTAGCACCTATATACCCTCTTGATCATCTAATAGCTCCTCCTCCTTTTGGACAACCCTTCCTTTGCACTAGATATCCATGATCATAAAGCTTCCTCTTCTGTGGTGGTCCATCATCTATCTGGATGTGGTGCTCAGCACATCTGGTCATGCAATCTCTTCCCATGTGACCTCTCTCATCACATGTAAAACTCCACCCCTGTATAGGATAACCCAACACTCTATTATTACTCTGACAATGTTCCAGAGACTGATCATAGGAAGGACTCCTACATTAATATCTCCAATAATGGAATTTTCTAGCTTCTATAGATGACTCATCTCGGTGGCACCCACAATCAAATCACACCTTCTAGAGTGCTTGGATCCAAAATATCCCTATCAGTAGTACCATATATAATACCCTAGATTATGTGGTGATTCACAAGGTTGGAATGCTGGAATAGATATCTATATGGGGTCCCTTCTCAAACGTCTATGATCTGAAGTAGCCATATCAAGTCATGTCAAAAGAGTACCACCTAAGCTTTATGAATGACATTTCATAGTAATCAACTTTTATTTCTCTATAGTGCAGCTCCAAAAGATCCTAAATATGCCCTGATAAAAAGTAATAAGGTATTACTCCTCATGAAGCTATAATAAGATGTCAATCAATAATGGTGTCGAATCATTGTGCATATGTGTAACAAGGCTCCACCAACACCCAACATTTCCATGGAAAAATTCTAGTTTCTAGCATGACAACATGATCTGTCTGTATCTAGATGAGAATGAAGACACATAACACAAACTCTATAAAATCCTCTTCTTCATGAGGATCTAGCTCGTCGTAGAACCTATGCGGGCTCTAGTGCTAGAACTCAGAGAGCAGGCTAAGACTATGTGCATCTATAACTTGCTCTGCTGGAATGATCAACTACTTAACATGTGGAGGTGCTGCTACCATTCGACCTGGATGAAGGGGTTTGAAAGATGGAACCTGAAGTGAGACCTCATCTCTCATCAAGTCATATTCATGAAATGAATATGGTATCATGGCCAGTTGTAATCGTAGAGGAATCCTGATATTCAATAAGATATACAATTGTTAGATGATAATACAAATAAATATATATATATATATATATAAACTATGGGGAGATAACTCACGCATGATATCCATAGACTCAATATTATATGTTGTATGTACCATTTATCCTTACAACTGATGTATCGACATGCAATGTTGATATGCATATTGTCAAGGTCCTAGTGAATGGATACATTGGCCACCACACCATCACCAGACTGCCTATCATGAGAGCTGCAGTAGTGAAACATTGAAAATGTCTCCCTAAACCCAACCAAATATTTATTGAGTGGAGTAGTATGGAAAACATCCCAGGGATTTCACTTTCAATGATACCAATCAATCACGACCCGACCCAAGCCGGGGATCGATTTTCAACTACCCGAAGTCTGCCTCCATTGGACAAGGGGTGGCGATAAGTACTAAAGAGTTAACTGATTTAAGGGGGACTTTTCCTAGGTGAATGTACACACAAACAAACATCTAAATGGAAAACTACATTTGGAAAGAGTAAAATATGAAAACCTTCTATAATGAAAACTAGGCATGCATGAACCTCATGATAGTAAAAAAGTATGGTACTGTAAACTAAAAATTAAATGAAAAAAATAAACAATCAACCAAAAATATATCCCAACATAAAAAACATGGAAATAAAAACAACTGAAAGAGAGACCATCTTCTAAATACCATGCTACGACCAACATACATGGTCCAAGAAACTAGTATCTCTAGTCTCCTTTTAAGACACCATTGACATATCTGTCGTCTCTATATGATTCGATAGGTTCATGCAATTCCCATGAAGAGGTGACCATATATATAATAGTTAGTACAAATTGAAAGATGGCGATGGATTAGTAATAAATAAAATAGGAAGGGAAATAAAAAAGATATCACATGGTATAGTGAAAGAGTATAGTTTAACCTAAAATAATATTTAAAGTAATATTTTCCAAACATTGGGTACAAAACATCATGAGTAGTTGAACTACCCATCATGTTTTCACCACCTTTAGTAGAAGAGTAGATTCATTCGACCATAAGAATCTAAACATGGAATTAATGTAGTATACCCCATGTTCCATCAATTCTCTTGAAAGGAGGTTAACAAAAACCAAGGTGTGGATACCTAAGAATATATATATATATATATATATAATATATATATATGTTTGTGTGTTTGTGATCAGCCAAAAAAAGAACAATATATAGGTAATGTGGATCTAAAACTCAAATCATTACCCATGAAAATTATTTTCTTGTAGTTCTAAATGTCTTTGAATGATTCCCAACACCACATGCGCGTTCTCGGAAGTAATCATACAAGACAATTGATGACTTTTTACTATTCCAAAAATCCAAGGGGGAATCAAATCTTAGTAGATGAACTTCTCCCAAGTGTGTTAGGGGGTCCCACACTATAAGTATCCATAGAGGACCCATGCCAATTACAATTATGGGGGGAGTTCTACTATGGTGTAATCAAGACCCACACGCTATGGTGATTAGGGGCTTCCATTTAGTAGGTAGAGGACATGTAATGATGCCGATGTGGGGTTCCTCTTTGAAGGATGAGGACCCATGCCTTGGTTTGACACGGGGGTCTACACTAGTCATAGAGGATTGTCACCCTATCCAAAAGGGAGATCCACTTATAATCTGAAGACCCACACCATAGTACAATAGTGGGTTCTACTCTAGGTTATCGAGGACCCACACAAATGCTAATCGGTGTTCCAATCAGAAGGTATATGTGAGGACCCACTCCTATAATGATGGGGGGATTTTCACTAGTGGCTGGAGACCCAATCTCTAGTGAAATAGGGGGGCACTGTAATGATCGTGTTCATGTGCATTATCCGATATACGGTTCCAATCTTAAGAAGCCTATGGTGACTTGGCCTGATCAATTCCATCATCGAGCATTTCCTGATTAAGAATTGTGACCATAACATTACACATCATATCTCCAAATACACAAGTAAGGGGTCTATCACATTCAACGAGAAAAAAAACTCAATATAGGACACTTATGGTCCAAATTTTGTGTTCATCTTAAAGAGATATGGATTTTTGTATTTTTCTAAAAAAAAGAAAACAATGGGTACACAGTTTGTGGTCCAGCTCCACCACCAGACCATGTCCCTAACTAGAACAACAATCCATCCCATTTAGTAATACATTTTGTGTTGGTGTACTGCATGGCATGTCCTGGATAATAGAGATCGGGCCATGTCTGTGTACTGGACCTCCTGTTCTGATACACAAGTACACAACATGCTCCAATATTTCTACTTCCACATGGGTTCCTACCCAAGAGATCCGTCACATCTGTTATCAAACCAAGGATGGGGTACATGCAATTTAGAATTCAACCCATCATATAAACATTAAGGTTTCTGAAACCCTAGATACTATCATATAAGGGATACACATATCATGTTCATTCTTGAACAGGATGTGTAGTGTGGTTTTCTACAAAAATTGCAGGTCGTCAGATCTACTTTCGGTTCTTCAAATTGGTTCTCACCTGTTCAAATATGACACTATCAATGGGTGAAAAGAGAGGATATGGCCACAAATCATTGTTCTAGAGCACCACTCCATAGAAATCGACTCTATTTAAGCACATGAGTTATTTCATTTATTCAGAACCCTCTAATGTAAGGACCTAGCCTTAAACATTAGAGAATATTGAATTAAATGAATAATTTACATTGAGTATTTTTTCAAGTTTAGAGTTTTGGAGAATTATGAAATAACTATTACATCTCAAAATATTACAAAGTAGGCACTTCTACTCAGTTTTCATTTTTTTAAAATAAGAACTCTTGAAAAAAAGAGTCATGTCTAGTTCCATGATTAAGACAGCATGACTTTTCCTTGATCCCATCCTTAACCCTATTCCAAAATATGTCTTGTGAAAAAACATTTCAAAAACATGGGATGAGCATAAAAATCTTAGTAACGGAAACGTAGAAGGAAAATTGTTAGTTTTTTTCAAAACAACAAGTAAACCATGAACACTTCAACGTAAGTAAGACTTTTCACCATTATGAAGTATTAAATAATCTTCATTGATTAAAATATCATTACTTACCATTTTTGTAACCAAAATATTACAATAAAATATATATAAAGAACACATAACATATAAAGGTAAATTGGGACATAAGAATACTAAAATGGAATAACCATACGGTCGAATTCCACACATATCACTAAATGGAAAATCCATATGGACGACTTCCATACCCAATGAATTAGAGGTTATAACATAACCACTGGTCCTTGTATTCACAGAACCACCCATCATTTGGTTTATAATATAACCATCCGTCAAATGTCCAAGTACCATTATAAAATCATAATAAAGAAAAAAATATAAAAGAAAGAAAACATTTCCACATTTCAATCAAAATATATCACTTAAATATATTGATATAACTAATCCATTATCAAAAACATTTTCAATAAAAAAATAAAAAAATAGTATATGGTATTTATTTTTTTAAAAAAACATTACGTCTTGTTGAGGAATCCAAAGATCAAATAATACTCGCGGTGGCAGAAAATGTCATTGTCACTGCTTACATTAGAAGAATAATTCCTTTCTGTTGTTTATTAAAATTCTTCGTAGAAAAATATTCCCTTTGAATAGTCAAGGGTTTCTATATAGCATATAAAAGAAAGTCGTGTATTAAAACAAAATATTCCACAATGAAAAGAGATTGAGACAAAGTCTCTTACCTTGTGTCCGACTTGACTCGATCGTTCTTTAACTCATGAATAATAAACTAAAGTTAATTTATACATTATTAAGCACATTTTTAAAGTTTATTATTCCTTTTATATCACTTATTACCATGTTATAATCATTATATAACCATTTAAGATAATAATGTTTCTTTTGTTGATATTTGGTACTTGAGTCAAAAATGGGCTTCTTATTATTACATGTTGTTCATGTGGTGAATGGTTTATTATATCCAGAATGATATTCATTATTTATATATCATAAATATCATATACATCCAGCATATACATGTATCTATAATAGTACATAACATATGGAGGTAAGAAATTAAATGCACCGTTCATGGAGACGGTAAGACGTACGTACGCATGAACGCTACGTTCATTTCTATTTATTATTTTAATTGAATTTAAACATTATGATACATAGTTATATTCTAATTATAGTATAATATCATATATAATATCATTAACTCCACCCTTTATATATCCCACATAATGCATTAACGAGTCACATCACTTTGAGGGGGCGGTAGTCCGCAATTCCTCAAAAGAGATTATCGTATTTACCCACTATGGAAACCATAAAGGCGTGCTATAAATAGAAAATCCAAAAGCATAAAGAAAACATAAAAATAATATATATCATATATAATTAAATTTACATCATAATTTCCACCATGATAGGTGGTAATAGGTAATTGAACAATCATCGTTTCGTGAGGCGTTAGTTTGCCATCTACAGGAACATTATATTCTCCACCCATTAGATGGAGGTGTGTGTATGTGTAGTTATAATAATTCTCATAAAAACATCCTAGTATATTTATTGTAATGTTTTAGTTACAAAATAAAGGAATAAAGAGTTTAGGGGTTGGATAATTAAAAAAACAATTTAAGAGAAAAAGTTACCTTTAATTTGTGTAACTTCCTTTGGTTTGAACCAAAATGACTTCTTGAAGTTCCTTATAACTAAGGTAAGGCTTCTAGGATGAAAAGAGGGATGTATGGAGATTAATTTGGATGAGTTTGGACTAGCCAAAAGGCTTGAGAGTTGTGAGGAATTGGTTAGAAGTGCTCTCCTTTTATAAGGGGGGGAGGTGCTCTTTAGGAAAGTGTGAAACTATTATTTTATTATATAATTATATTCGGTTTCTAAGGCTCCAAAAATCATTAAATATGAAGATAAGATAAATTATGGTATAAATAAAATCATATAATCAGAATTTGACATGTTTTGGATATTATTTTTATCATTATACTCTTATTTATTTAAATTATTTTGTAATGAGGTAAATACTACATCACTATTATGTCAAAAATAAATTAATTTATTTGTTGCATAAAAATTATAATAAAATAAAATGATGTAGGAAATCTTTTTATCATTAAAATGAATATTTACATTTGAAAATATGACTTATATAACACCATACAAAAATTAATTACTAAAATATTTTTGTTAACGTCAATTTTGCCTTTACATTAAATTAATTAATCCAAATTGTCATTATCACTCTCAAGTGGCTCAATGGGGTCCCAAAATCAACCCAAATATGCCCATGGTCGTAAATGACTCAAAAAATAAGGTTTGGACAAGTTTTATGGTAATTATTAATTATTATAATATGTTTTTTAACCTTGAATTACTTTATTTACCTTTAACCGTGGTAAATAAAAGTCAAAAGTCACTATTCACCAAAAATTATTTTCATCTTAATGAACAACATTTTTACCTCTTGATAACAACCATGTATTTTGGACTTTTTAAATTCAATTCATAGAAGTGGTAAAATTTAATTTAAATGAAAAAGTCAGTTTTTTTAACTACCACTATGTTGTTTCACTATTCATCAAAAATTGAGGTTTTTTAGAAAAATACAAAAAATTCAGCATAAGCTATATTTGATATTATGAATTCAAAAATGATTTCTACTTTTCCAAATTCAAAATATATAAGTGGAATTAATTAATTTTAAAATTAATTCCTGTTATCAAAACAAATTGTTTGTTTTTAAGAAACAATACCTATCAAAAGATTGATACTTGTTTATGTCCAATTTCAAAGTGAAATTAATCCCAATGACCAACATCAGATTAAATGGTAAAAATATATTTTATTTTCACCTTAAACCAAATTAAAAAGATAATTTACCCATTTAAATAAATTAAATTAAACGACACTTTTGAATTAATATACAATATTTTTCATTATTCATTAAAAATGATCATTATCGGAAAAATTCCAAATATTTACACAAAGTAAATTTTTATGTCCCCATTCTAAAGAAGGATTTTATTTAGTTAATTAGAATGTATTAAAGGGACCAAAACTATGTTTAAATAGGGTTCACCATTAAAAGGCAGTAAATCTTCCTTTTAATGTAAATTATTCTTAAAATTATATTTATTCATATTTTAAACCTCTAACTTTTTATTGGATAAATATAAAAACATTTACGAAACATGTATAATCATATTTTAGTTAGATTCGTTCATTCCTGCCAATAAAACAGCTATGATTTAACTATCATTTAGATTTCTAATATTATATTATTAGTGTGCAACGTAAGATTTCAAGGAAACTTGTTGTTGCGTATCGGTTATTCTATCGAACATAGCAACCCATTTAAAGAAAAATTAATATTTAAGTCACAAATATTAATAAATATGAAATATGTCTTATTCTTCATTTACCTAGGATGTTACATCCTTCCCCCCATTTGGTAATTGCGTCATTGCAATTTTTATTCACTTACCAAAATAAGTGGAGGTATTTATCCCTCGTAGCATTTTCAGATTCCCATATAGCCTCTTCAACTCTATGGTTTTTCCAAAAAAAACATTACCTAGTGAATTACCTTATTCTACAACACCTGCTCTCTACGGTCAAGAATTTTTACTGGTTTTTCTTCATAAGAGAGATTCTCTTCCAACTGAACTCCCTCTGGGCTCAAAACATGAGATGGATCTGGCATATACTTTCTCAGCATCGAAACATGAAAAACATTGTGTACCAAGGATAAAGAAGGAGGTAAAGCCACACTATACTCAACTGATCTGACTTTATCCAGAATATCATAAGGTCCAATGAACCTCGGACTCACCTTTCCCTTCTTACCAAAACGCATCACACTTTTCCATGGAGAAACATTGAGAAAGACATGATCACCTACCTCAAAAGAAAGATCCTTCCTCCGGTTATCTGCATAACTTTTTTTGTCTACTCTGAGCTATTATCATGTGCTTCTGAATCAACTGAACTTTCTCTGCCATCTCTTCTACCAATTCTGGTCCCATCAGCTTCTTTTCACCTACTTCATCCCAAAAAGCTGGAGTTCAACAATGCTTTCTATATAATGCTTCAAATGGATCCATCTGTATACTGAAATGAAATATTTTATTATAATAAAATTCACCCAAAGAAAGATAGTGGTCCCAACATCCCTGGTAATCTAGTAAACAAGCATGTAAAATATCCTTCATGGTCTGAATTGTTCGTTCTGACTGGCCATCTATTTAGGGATGAAAAGTTTTACAAAAATTTAATTCATTACTCAATGACTTCAAAAGGCCTTTTCAAAAGTTAGAAGTGAACATGGGATCAAGATCAGATACAATGGAGAGGGTTACTCCATGCAACCTAACTATCTCATTAACATTCAACCGAGAGAGTTGATCTAGATATAAAGCTTCTCGAATAGGAAGGAAATGAGAATATTTAGTCAATCGATCAACAATAACCCAGATTGCATTATTACTTCGAGATGTCTTTGGTAATCCCACAACAAAGACCATTGATATATTTTCCAATTTCCACTCTGTCAATGGTAGAGGAGGAAGCATCCCTTTCAGTAACTACCTATTTTATTTAACCTTCTGACAAGTCAAACACTTCAAAGTAAAGTCAAAAATATCTTTTTTTATTCCATCCCACCAGTAATACTTCCGAAGATCTCTGTACATCGTAGTACTTCCAAGATGAACTGAAAATGGGGAACTATGAGCTTCAAATAAAAAATCATTCTTCAACTGTGAATCACAAGGCACACATAATCTCTTTCCAAATCTCAAAACACAATCATTATCAATGTTAAATTCAGGAAACTTACCTTTCTGAACTAACTCTACCTTTTTCTGCAACTCAATGTCTTCTTTCTGTGCTTGCTTTATTCTGTCTAATAAAGACGATTTCACTGACACCTGGTACAAAATAGAAGAATTTACTGTACCAAAAACATCTATCCCAAAGTTCATCAAATAAAAAAGCAAAGGATCTTGTTCCAAATGTAACATTGTTAATGAAGTATTACTTTTTCGACTCAAAACATTAACCACTTTATTTGATTTTCCCGGATAGTAATGAATCATGCAATCATAATCCTTGATAAATCCTAGCCATCTCCTCTGTCTTATGTTAAATTCTTTTTGAGTGAATATATACATTAAACTTTTTTGTTCAGTATATATTTCATAGTTTACTCCATACAAATGATGCCTCCAAATTTTTAAAGCAAAAACAACAGCATCTAATTCCAAATCATGTGTAGGGTAATTTAACTCATGAGGTTTCAACTAACGTGAAGCATAAGAAATTACCTGATCATTATGCATAAGGACACAACCCAGTCCTTTCAACAAAGAATCACTATAGATAACAAACAAACCATTTCTGGATGGCAGTGTCAAAACTGGAGCATTAACCAATCTTTTTTTCAGTTCTTGAAAACAATCATCACATTATTTTGTCCAAATGAACTTAACACCTATTGTAGTTAACTTAGTCATTAAACTAGATAACCATGAAAACTTTTCAACGAAACTCCCATAATAACGTACCACACCAAGAAAACTATGAATCTCATTTATATTTTTGGGTCTTCTCCATTCTTCAACAACACTTTTTTTAGTAGGATCAATAGTTATGACATTTTTTGAAACAATGTGACCAAGGAATGAAATTTTTTGTAACCAAAACTCACACGTTCTGAATTTCTCATATAGTTTATTTTCTTTTAATATTTGCAAGACAACCTTTAAATGAATTTCATGTTCCTCTTTTATTTTGGAAGAAACCCAAATATCATCATTGAACACAACCAAAAACTTATCCACGAACTCACAGAAAATTATATTCATAAGATCCATGAATACAACAGGTGAATTGGTTAAACCAAAAGGCATAACTACAAATTCATAATGGTCATATCTAGTATGAAGGGTGATCTTTAGAACATCTACTTCCTTTACTTTCAACTGATGGTACCCCAACCTCAAATCAATCTTCGAAAAATACCGAGCTCCCTGGAGATGATCAAACAAATCATCGATATGAGGAAAATGATACTTATTCTTAATAGTGATTTTATTCAATGCTCTATAATCAATGAAAAGTCTCATGGAACCATCTTTCTTTTTAACAAACAAGACAGGAGCACCCAATGGTGATGTGCCAGGTTGAATTAATCCTTTATCTAATAACACATTGAATTGATTCATTAACTCTATAAGTACAATTTTAGCCATTCGATAAGGGGGTTTTGAAATTGGCCTAGCATCTGGATCTAAGTCAACAAAAAATTCAACATCCCGATCAGGTATAATACCAAGTAACTCATCAGTAAAAAAATCAAGGTACTCATTTACCACTGGCACATCATTAATCTCAACACTTTCTTTATTTTCAACAATATGAACAAGGTAACATTAATTTCCTTCTTTTACTAGTTTCTCAACTTCTTAATATGTTCTCAAAAGTAAGGGTTCAATCTTGTACAAAAACTGTAAATATTTCTGAAATGGAACCCCTTTAGCTATGCAGTCAATCTTAGCATGATAAACAGAAAGCCAATTTATGTACAAAATTACATCAAATATACTATAGGTAAAACAATAAGGTTTGTAGGTAGATTATTTCCACACACAAGGATAGGAATGTTCTTATGTTTTATTTTTGTCTCAAAATTTATTCTAGATGTTTTTACCACAGGGTCCATATTGATATCTTGAAATGGGATTCCCAATTTACTAGAAAACTTCTCAGAAATGAAATAATGTGTAGACCCTGAATCAAACAATACATTGGCATAATCTGAAAAAACAAACAGTGTACCTAATACTACATCGTTTGATGGCCCAACATCTACTGAAGTAGTTTCAAAGGAATTAACCACCCATTTCTACTTGTATTCTGGCTTCTTTCCTTCAGTTGGGTTCTTCTTTGGAAACTAGTTTTCATAATGACCCATTTCATTACACTTAAAACATCTTACCGATGGACTTTAATTCCCTGCTTGATCGTATTCCTTACAGTTATGAGAAATATGACCATACATACCACACTAGATGCACTTTTCATACTTTTATAAACATTCTCCGGTATTCTTTTTACAAAACTTATCAAAATATGGATATTTAGTTTTCATACCTCCAGGATTCTTTGATGAATTATTCTCTTTTTCCTTCAAACTGGACATCTTATTCTGTTGTTTTTCAAAGAACACATGATCATTGGAAACTCCGTTTCCACCTCCTCTGCACATCGAACAAGTTTTTCATAACTTTTAAACTCACGATAGGCTAACACTCTTCGATATTGTGGCATCAGCCCTGAGTTAAATCAATTTTTCTTAATATCATGATCTCAGATAAAATTTGGTGCATACCTTCCCAGTCGAGTGAACTTTTTTTCAAGAACAGCCACTATGTCATCCTCCTAACTCAATTCTAGGAATTGGTTTTCCATTCTTAAGATGTACCAGCATAGGAAAATATTTCTCAGGAAACATACCTTTTAATTCATCTCAATCATGATCATCAATATCTTCACTATCCATGATATTTATCACCATCAACCACCACTGATCAGCTTCACCTTCAAAAAGGTAAACAACAGGACTAACATTTTGATGTTCTGAACAACCCATGACATTGAAAATCTTTTCCAGTGCATTAATCCACAATTCTTCTAGCACTGGATCAGATGATCCTCTGAATGATGGGAGATGTTGCCTCATGAAATGATCCACTACTAACATGTTCCTCTACAGTTGATATGGCTGATCTCATGCGTGAATACAACTCCCATTTATACCTGAGTCAATTGGGCCATCACTACAACAAATTGTTCAGTTCCAATTTCGACCATCTCAGGTTGCTGATTTGGAGGGTTTTCTTCCTCTGGATGTCGTCCCAACATATCTTCCCTTTTTCCTCTATGGAAAACCATTTTGAATATTGAAATATCTTAGGAGAAGCAACATGGTAATTTGTAAATACTATATGATTTCAATATTAACATAAATTACTTTACGGATATTAATTTAACAATACCCTAAATCCTAAACTTATCTATACCGACCTCGGATACCAACTGTAAGGACCCGGCCTTAAACATTACATAATATTGAATTAAATGAATAATTCACATTTAGGATCTTTTTAGGTTTATATTTTTAGAGAATTAGAACATAACTATTACATCTCAAACGATTACAAAGTAGACACTTCTACTTAGTTTCCATTTTTTTTGTAAAACAAGAACTCTTGAAAAAAATAGTTATCTCTAGTTCCATGATTAAGACAGTATGAATTTTCATTGATCCCATCCTTGAACCTATTCCACATTATTTCCAGTGAAAAAACATTTCAAAAACATGGGATGAGCATAAAAATCTCTATAAGGGATATAAAGAAGGAAAAATGTTAGTTTTTTTTCAAAACAACAAGTAATCCATGAATACTTTTACAAAAGTAATACTTTTTACCTATATGAAGTAGTAAATACTCTTCACTAAATAACAGATCATTACTTACCATTTTTGTAACCAAAAGATTACCATAAAACCCATATTAAGAACACATAACATATATTGGTAACATGGGACACAAACATACATAAATGGAATAACCATACGGTCTACTTCCACACATATCACTTAATGCAATATCCATATGGATGACTTTAATATCCAATGCATTGGAGGTTATAACGTAACCACCCGTCCTAGTATTCACAGCATCACTCGTCATTTGTTTTATTACGTAACCACTTGTCAAATGTCCAAGTACCATTATAGAATCATAAGAATGAAAAAAATATAAAGGAATGAAAACATTTTAACATTTCAATAACATTATATTAATTAAATATATTGACATAACTAATCCATTATCAAAACCATTTTCAATACTAAAATACAAAAAGAGTATATGGTATTTATTTTCTTCTAAAAACATTACGGCTTGTTGGGGAATCCAAAGATCAAATAATACTCGCGGTGTCGGAAAAGGTCGTTGTCACCACATACGTTAAAAGAAACATTAATATTTTCATTTAGTAAAATTCATCGTAGAAGAAGATTCCCATTGAAAATTCAAGGGTGTTTATACAGTGTATAAAATAAATTCGTGTATTAAAACAAAATTTGCTTCAATGAATGGAGATTGAGATGAAGTCCCTTACCTTGTGTCTGACTTGACTCGATCATTCTTTAATCTCCTGAATAATAAACTATAGTTAATTTATACTTTATTAAGAACCTTTTTCAAGTTTATTATTCCATTTATATCACTTATTACCATTTTATAAACATTATGTAACCATTTAAGTTAATAACGTTCGTTTTGTCGATATTTTGTACTTGAGTCAAAAATGGACTTCTTATAATTACATTTTGTTCATGTGGTCAATGGTTCATTATATCCCGAATGATATTCATGATTTATATATCATATATATCATATATATCCCCCATATACATGTATTTATAATTTTACATAACATATGGAGGTAAGAAATGAAATGCACCGTTCATGGAGACGGTAAGTCGTACGTACGCATGAACGCTAAATTCATTTCTATTTATTATTTTAATCGAATTTTAACATAATTATAAAAAGGTGTATTATAATTACAGTATAATATCATATATAATATCATTAACTCTATCCTTTATACATCCCACATAGGGCATTAATGATTCAAATCACTTTGAGGGGGCGGTAGTCCACACTTCCTCAAAAGAGATTATCGTATTTACCCACTATGGAAACCATTAAGGCGTGATATAAATAGAAAATACAGAAGCATAAAGAAAACATAAACATATTATATATCATATATAAATACATTTCCATCATAATGGACACCATGAGTGTCGGTAATATGTAATTGAACAATCATTGTTTTGTGAGGCATTAGTTTTCCATCCACAGAAACATTATATTCTTCACCCATTAGATGGAGGTGTGTGTATGTGTAGTTCGAATCCTTATCATAAAAAAAATAATATTTTATTTAGGATACTGGTTTTGTTACAAAACAAAGGAATAAAAATAGTTTAGTGGTTGGAGAAGTAAAATAAAAAAGCAATTTAAGATAATCTGTTACATTTAATTTGGGTAACGTCCTTTGGGTTGAACCAATAGAACTTCTTGAAGTGCCTTCTGGCTATGGTAAGGCATCTAGAATGAGGAGAGGGATGTAAGGAGATTAATTGTTCTTAGTTTGGACGATCCAAAAGGCTTTAGAGGAGTGATTAATTGGATATAAGTGGTCTCCTAATATAAGGGGGAGGAGGGGCTCCTTAGGAAAGTGTGAAACTATTATTTTTTTATATAATCATTTTCAGTTTATAATGGTCCAAAAATCATTAAATATGAAGATAATATGATTCATGGTAGAAATAAAATCATCCAATCATAATTTTACATGTTTTTTATATTATTTTAATCATCATAATCTTATTTATTTAAATGATTTATTAATGAGGTAAATACTACATCATTATTATGTCATAAATAATTTAATACATTTGTTGTCTAAAAATTATAAAAAAACTACCACGATATAGGAAATATTTTTATCTTTCAAAGTAAAATTTATAGTTTAAAATATGACTTATATAACACCATATAAAAATTAATTACTAAAATCTTTTTGTTAATGTCAATTTTTTCATTAGATTAAATTAATTAATAAAAATTGTCATTATCACTCCCATGTGGCTCAATGGGGTCCCAAAATGAACCCAAATATGTACATGGTCGTAAATGACTCAACCAATAAGTTTTGGACATGTGTTAAGGTAATTTTAAATTATTATAGTATTCTTTTTAACCTTGAATTTCCCTATTTAACTTTAACCGTGGTAAATAAAAGTCAAAAGTTACTATTCCAAAAAATTATTTTCAACTTAATGAACCACATTTTACTTCTTGATAAAAACCATGTATATTGTATTTTTGAAATTTAATTCATAGAAGTGGTAAAATTTCATTTTAATGAAAAAGTTAGTTTTTTTAACTACCACTAAGTGGTTTAACTATTCATCAAAAATTGAAGTTTTTCAGAAAAATACCAAAAAATAATCCTAAGATATATTTGAGATTACGAAATCAAAAATGATGTCTATTTTTTCAAATTTAAAACATAGAAGTGGAATTAATTAATTTTAAAATTAATTCCTATTATCAAAACAAATAGCTTGTTTTTAAGAAACAATAACTATCAAAAGATTGATACTTGTTTATGTCCAATTTCAATGTGAAGTTAATTCCAATGACAAAAATTTGATAAAATGGTAAAAATATATTTTAATTTAAGTTTAAAACCAATTATGAATATAATCTACACATTTAAATAACTAAGATTAAAAGGCACTTTTGAATTAAAATACAATATTTTTCACTATTCATTAAAAATGAACTTTATCCGATAAATTCCAAAAATTTAAACAAACCAAATTTTGATGTCTCCATTCTAAAGAAGGATTTTATTTGGTAAATTAGAATGTATTAAAGTGACCAGAAATATATTTAAATAAGGTTTTCCATTAAAAGGCTGTAAATCAACCTTTTAATGTAAATTATGCTTAAAATTAGATTCATTCATATTTTAAGCCTCGAAATTTTTATATGAAAAATGTAAATACATTTAACAAACATGTATAATCATATTGTAGTTAGTTTCCTGCCAATAAAATCGCTAGGAGATAACTACTATTAAAAATAATAATATTATATTATTAGTGTGCAATGTATAATTTCAAAGAAACCTTTTGTTGCATATCAGGTACGCTATCGAACAAAGAAACCCCATTAAAGTAAAATTAATATTTAAATCACAAATATTAATAAATATAAAGTATTTCTTATTCTTCATTTACCTGGGATGTTACATCTAACACTTTTACATTCCATTCCATGATCACAAAACATTAAAAACACATACATACCTTGTAAGATTCCCATATGTAGTCTTAGATCATTTATTTTTTCAATTTTCTAGATATATTATAGTTTTAGGGATCTGATTGGGATTGGTACCACTTGAAAACGTCGAACCAAGAACACATAGTCCAACTGGTGATGAACTCAATGACAAAACGGAGAAAAAACACCACAAAAAAGACTTAAATTATCAATTCCATGTGTTCTTGTACAGTCGGTCAAAAATAGGGAACCCATGTTTAGAAATAAATGATATTAAATAGTTTTATTTAATTGGATGCATGAAATTGGCCAAAAATTACAATTGATCCAAGAACAAAAATGGGCCAGCTCAATCAATTTAATTAAAATCATAAATCATCAATTGACAAGTCCTATATAGTCTAGTTATTGTACATTGATTAAGAACACACCATCCAATGATCAAGGTAATCCACATAATTAAATTCATCATGATCTGATCTTATCCGGTGTTTCATCGTCCGCTAATGAGATTCTCTAATAGAGGAGGGTGTAAGAGCAAATGATTTCTCTCAGGTTTTATATAGCGAATAAGGATGAAATATGCTAGGTAGTGATCTTATATTTCATTATGATATGTCACAACATAATAATTAATTAATTTAGAAATTAATTAACTCACTAAACATACAAAAAAGAGTGAGGAGTCTGAATTCCGTATAATGACTCATTTTATGTCACGCTTAGGGAAAACACCTCGTTCTAGACTGAGTTGTGTTCTTAGATTTGTGATCTGAGCACAAGTTTTAAAGTTATCTCATTTTATTTATCAATTAGTCATTGTGATAAAAAGGTATATTTAATATCATTATATAATTATTTCTGAGCACACCAGGCCTAATAATCTTACACTGTTACCATTCCTAACTCTAAAAATTTATATATGTATATTTCAAAGGATTACGTGGAAAAACGATTCTCTAAATCCAATTACATCCAAACAACCAAAAAAATAATTAGATTTAAATTTTTTGATCATATAATATCTCCTTGGGTATAATTTAATTTTTTATAATTTTTAAATAATTTAATAACATATTAATTCCACAAAATACCATTATTATCAAATTTGACACTAATCTTTTCATTGAATTTTAAAACATCATGAAAACGAGTCAAAATCAAAAAAATATATATTATTATATAGATAACATGCTAGGTATATCTAAAAAATTCTATGATCACTTTAATTATATCATATTACCATTATTTTAATATTTTTAAAATCATTTATTTTATTTTTATATCAATTAAATAATTTCTTCATCAATGTTGTACAACATATTAAGCTGATCGTTCCATCCCTAGAAACTAAAAATAAATTATCTCTATGATGATAAGTCATTATTGTTTCAAAAAATAATTATATTTGAACATTTAATTTGGATGAACAATTATTAATAATCTTATACTTATGAAAAACTATAGTGTTAAATGTTTGAATTTTATATAAATAATAAACAAAGGACTTAACGTCATCCATGTGGCTCCAAAAATTGATACATTTGTCAAATGTATGGCTATTGTCTTAATTTAATGGTCTAATAGTGTTGGATAATATTTTAGGGCCATTTAAAGTATTTTATCATTTTTTTTAAATAATTTTATTGATTTCTCTTTTGCATGTACGAGAACTCCATCAATCATTCATAAGAATTTAAATTAATTATTTAATATATAAAAATTAAAATACAACTACTATCAAAATAAAATTAATCTGTCTAAGGATAGTCATCTATATTCATTCATTGTGTATATGTACACAAATACATGTCTAGACAACTTATTTAATTTTTATATTTAATTTTCTAGCCTTGTGCAAGAATTTCACAATCATATGGATAATATTATTGTAATATAACACCAAAATTATATTTAATATTCTAAAATACTCATTTTTAGATAATATGTATTAAATTGGTCTTGAACATTTTTTATACCTCTCAATTATTAGCAATAATACTTAAAAGTCTACTTTCCTAGTGCTGTGAAATCAATACAACAATAGTGAAAATGATTTTCATATTTATCATGAAATAAATTATAATTTTAATAGTTTGGATTATTTTGTATTTGAAATTTATATTATAATATCATTAATGATTATTTACATCATATTAATAATTTTTTATATTATAACTATGTCTTCATGATATCACAAAAGATACCATATTTATAAAAACTATATTTTTTACAATTGACTGATAAATTATTTTTTTTAGAATTCCAACAAAATTTAACTATATTCTCATTTTGATATGATAATTCCAAAAATAAAGTTAATTATATTAATAAATACCACTTTAAATTCTTGTTTATATTGGTCGGGGTAAATTAATAGTATTTAAAATTTTATTGTTGTTTTTATAAGCCCTTTGTTTCGAGAATCATATGATATCATTTAAATTTTATATATTCTAAAATAATTGTATGTTACCAAAGTTGACACCAACATAATTAATGTAGTGATGAATTAACTATAATTCGTTGATTTGAAATTCTAAGTGAATTATATATTGAAATAAAATTATAAATAATTTTCCATTACATCCTTGTATAAAATATGAATATATTATACAAGATTTTAGAGAACATGTGAAGTATGTCAGAACATGAGGTATAAGATTCATCTAAAATTTCTATCATTGAGAATCATTTCTTAATATGCAAACAATTATGTTTTTATGGTGTTTATAAATCTTATTTGATGAATTATATCCTTTTTATCTTTTTATTCATTCTTTTTTATGTTTAATTTCAGGTTTTCAATTTTAAAATGTTTTTGAATCAAATGATGCAATAGTTTCATGGGATTATTTCCTCACTTTTATTTCTTTTAGATATATCCCTTATTCAAGTATTTTTATATTTTGTTTCTTATTTTCATTCCTACTTATGTTTTAATCATATATTAATGATAAAATGGGATTTAAAAATCTAACTATTGTTCTGTCTTTCAAGGGGTTTTGATTTAAGTGATACTGATGTTGTAAGCATTTCCTCATCAAAATTTTCATTCATTGAGATATGTTTTTTTATTCCCAACTTTAATTTATATCTTCTATATATAATTCTAAATAATGAATTTTAATATGGTTTCTATAATGATTTCATGGATTTAAATATACATATTAAGATATTTTTTTATGATGTGTGAATTTAATGATTACCACAACTTTAGGGGTTTATGTCACAATCTAATATTATATCAAGAACCTTTATATTTTAGTTTTCTATGTGGATAATTTCTTATTATGTCATTTATAAAATACTTATATTTCTTCTCCTCTAGTCAATTATTATGTTTTTCATAATTTCGTTAACTTTACACTATTTTGTACTACAAAATAAAAATAAAACATTATTATGAATATCTAACCATATTTATCTATTTTGGTCAGAAAATTTTTTCCAAAATAGAAAGGTTAGTAATTTATTTATAGATGATATTGACTAACTCTAATTGAATGGTTAATATATTTTTCCACTACATATGTTTTTTGTAAATTTTTAAGGAAATATTTTTATCATATAATGAATGGGTTATTTATAAATTCATTAAAAAGTTTGAAAAGATTAATTTTGTGATCATTAATAGTGTTAAAATATTTTCCCACCATCATATAAATTCAACATCATGAATCTGATCTTATAAGTATATATTTTTCATAAGGAAGAATATATTACCATTTTTATAGAATTTTTTATTTATTAAAACTTCCAAAAAGAAGAGTATATTTTTTTCAAGGACAATTTTTAATGATTTTACTGAAATATATTTCAATTATATAAAAATATTATTATTATTATCTTGGATCACTGGTTATATGATCTTATGATACTATCCTCTTTTATTATATTAATTTAATTTGATTTTATTATTTTATAGATGTGTTTATGAAATCAATTTCTTCCTCACTAGTTAATTAATTAATTAGGATAATTTAAATATTTTCATGAAATTGTATAAAAATTATGTTTGATTTCAATTGTCTGATAGTTGATATAATAATTATATAGACCTATAGAAAAATAGGTTATGTTTTATGTCACAAAATCCTAAGAGGGTATGCATGAGGTTTTCTCATGTCTGAAAATATAGGTTAGAGATAATTACTTGAATATTAAGGTGCATGTGAGATATTAATAAGTCCAAAATTCTACATGAGAGTTTTTCCCAAGCGCATGGGGTTATATAATTTTTTTCCAAGACCAAGATGGTACCCAAGATATTTTCACAAGACCATGAATCTATAAAGTTGGTTTTCCAAAGCCTCATAGGGACCATCGTTTTTTATGATACCGAATAAGGTGAGTGTTTTTTATGACCAAGATTAAAAGGGAACATAAGCTATTAACTCAAGAAAAAGATGGTACATAAGGCACTGAAAATTTTTTATGAAAGTAAATGAGTGTTTATCCAAAGGCTAGTATTTGATGAAAACCATGTTGAGTGGTCTTAAAATTTTATTTATACTCTTATGTGTATATAATATGTTTTTATCGCGATAAAAAATATTTTTCTTATGATATTTTTTATGGAAATAGATAGATTGTTGATGATTTTATACTAAAATATATCATGCATTAATGTATTAAAATTCCATATTCCATGAAACATCGTTTTTTCAATGTTTTTTTGGTTATGAATATATTACAATTATTTCGATCGCATTGAATTTTTTCTCATACTGATAGGATCATTTCATGCTCTCTTATAATCATAAACTGATAATGACTACGTTTAACCATAATAACCATTTTACTTCACAATTATTATGTTCCCATTTCCCAAGGTTATGAAGAATGATATTATTTACTATATGTATATATGTGAATCAAATGTGGTGATTTTTTTATGATGGTGAATAGTTTTTATACAAAAATATAATTTGTGAATAAAGTGAAAATTCACATTTGATGAGATATACATGTGATTTTCAATGTAATTTTTTTCCTAATATTATAAAACTCTTAACCTAAAAATTACTTGGATATATATGTCAATCTATGTCTGTTATTGATATTGTATTTACAAATAGTCAAATTTGGATCCCTAATTGTTGGTATCAAAGAAAGTATCTAATGAATATGTTTTTAACACAAAATCTAGGTGGAAACATTCTATGATACAATTACTGGAATCAAATCAACGTTTAGATAATTTTAGTGGACAAAATGTTATCATATAGGTATAATTTATTTATTAGGGCTCCAAAACTGAGGTATTATTCAATATAAATATTCCTTATATATATATACTTTTTTTATATATTTCCCCAAATGAAACACCAAAATAAAACATGGAGTAATATATTTTTTCGTATGAAATTTTAGGAATAATAAAAACCTCTAATAAATAAAACATATAGTATTTGTATAAAAAATGAATAAAAAATATGCGTAAGAACTCATAAATATTTAAAAATAAAAAATTCCATAAAACTAGCTTTTGGTTATACATATATATATTGAATTTTAATCCAAAACGTAAATTCATATACTTTTGTAATGTTATTTTATAAAATTTGCTACATTTCTATAATTTATATATCAAAAATGTTATTAAGAGATATTTTGTCACTTCTCTACAATAATTTAATTTTTTATGAATTATAAAACTATTTATTTTTCTAATTCCATCAAATTTTTTAGATAATAAAAATACAAGGAAAAAATAAAATTAATTGATTTTTTTTTAATTTATATATATATATATATATATATATATTTTAAAAAAATTGGCGGATTTATAAAACCCATGTTCAATAGTTTTAAAACATATGTAACAATTTTCATTAAAAATTTTATTATTCACTTATATTAGACATAAGAGATCATAAAATGTTGAAAATAAGTTTAACAAATAGATTTATAATTTCATTTCAACATGTTCCTTTATCATTATAAGGCCTATTTAATTTTTTTAAAATTATATGATCACTAAGATTAATGTTAATTTATATGTTAATGGTGAAAAGATTTATTTTCTATAATTTTTTTTTATTATGTTTGTTCAATTAATTATCTAATAAATTTAAAAATTTTATTTTATATACACACACTAATGTGATTTTTTTATGAACAGAGGAATTGTATCCCTAAATTAATTGGTAATCAATGATATATGAGAATATGAACCCCTTATAGGGAAACAACATTTTTCAATATAATAATTTTTTAATTTATTTTTTTTTCTATTATCTAAATAACAAATCACATTATATGGGGAATATGTTTTGTTTCATCACACCCTAATTTTGAATGAGGGTACCATTATATTTTTATGAAATTATAATTTAGTTGGAAAAAAACTAGTCAGTAAGTTAAGAAAATAGAATAATGTAATAGAATAATGTCATAAATGGATAAAAATAGGACTAATAGATATTTAATATCTAATTAAAGAGGCATTATAGTCTATAGAAGTAACACCTTAGTTTATGGTACATAAACCTTAATTTAGGTATTTTATATATACAATGTAATTGAGTTAATTTCTGGGAGCATCAGATGAGATTTGGGATGTTTCAAGATGATTTTTTTTGAGGCGTACAATTTGAACATGATTAGTAGAAAATTTGAAACACCTCACAAGAAATATTGAAATAGAAATATTTGGAATATGGAAGGTGCATTGTTCGGTGCACTAATTTTCCAAATGATGCAAGAACCCATGAGAAACCATTCAATGTAGGAATGATGGTTTTAGTAATTTCTATGATCAGTTAATCCTACCATGAAATCCAACCGTGAAAGTTGGGTTTGGAGTCCTTGTACAGTGAAAAACTAGCACACAGGTTTCTTTAACATGATCCCTAACTATACACTATTAAAAATTGGATACATGTTTTATGGATCTAAATCATTTATCCTCTAAAGACATCATTGTTTCACTAAATAGGTCATAACACAAAATCCACTTTATCCCATGCCTTTGTATACCATTTCCCAAAAAATGGGAGATATCCATAGGAAAATTTAAATGTTTCAGAGGCCCAGATTCCATGGTTAGTGATCGTTATTTGTTGTTTCCCTAAGATTTATTCAAATTCCCTCTATTATAATAACATATCAATTTTTTTTCAAGTATATTTGTGTTTTTTGAAAAAAATAAAAATTATATTTGGGTTTTTTAGATAAATTGACCTAAATATAAGGTCAAATATTGGAGATCTGAGCCATGCTTTTGGATTTTGGTTTTGTTTTTGGTTTTCCCTACTTTTGAGATATATGTGATTTTATCTCAACTCCCCCTAGTCAGAACATGACATCATGATTTAAAATTTATTTAATTTGATTAATTGAATTTTGAAATTAATGTTTCATTCCTGATGTAAAAACAATTTATTGATGGTTTTGTGATATTGTGGAAAATTATGTATTGTGAAATCTATTTTTGGAATACATGGTTGGTGTGTGATAAACTCCATTTAGGGTGGATAAGGGTGTGATTTTTACCCCATAAAAAAGTGGTACAATTATTTTCATAAAGTATCCTCTATAAAAATGGTTCACCAAATGATATCTTGGTGGAAGGATGACTCACTACTCATGAGTATAGGGAATTTAATTGATTAACATTAATGTGTGGTTGGTTGTAGTTTTGAGGATGTGTGGAAATGAATGGGTATGCCAAAATATAATTTCATAAATGTGTATTAATGGGGTTTTTGGATACTTTATTTGTAAAAAAAGGTTTTTTAGATAATATTTTTTTATTTTATATTAAGAATTTTAATTTTTTTAATAAAAATTATTCTATATAAATTGTGATTGACTATTCTATCATAGTGGTGTTAGTATGGAATAATTTTGTGAGAACCTACTAATATGTATACTCACACCCTGCTAGGGAACCATGTTGTGTTTGTAAATAATATATATTGGCACCTAGGTAATGTCTATGTTTCTTATTTATTTAGTAATTCATCATCATACCATGGGCATGGTAAGTGGAATTTGTTCTTAGAGTATATTGGGAGTTTATAATTTTATGTCCTCTATGTATTTCAGTTTTGTTGATCATGGTTTCCAAAAGTGTACTCTAAAATAGTTTTTTCATTTTATTTGGTTTACTTTCGTAATCATTATGTTATATTTTCTATTCAATAATCATATAGAGGTTTTCAAGTTATGGTAATTTTGGTTCAGATTTTTTTATTTTCTAATCTCAAATCATCCACAAAATTTCATATTATTTTTTTGAAATTTAATTACATCATTTTATATCTTGGGGATGTCACTTAAGGTCTAGTATCTCACCAATCACTTCCCAATCCAATTAACAGGGGAATGATGTTACAAATGGTCTCAGTCCGTTTGCTCCTCCTGTTGAGAACCTTTCTGGTTTATTCATTTAGTTTAATTGATAGAAATTATAATGATTATTGGAACCTGAAATATTATGAATAATTATTCACAGATAAGCTACTTATGTTGAACCAAAATTTTCAAGGGAGTTTGTGTGCATGAGTGATTTGAGACACTCCTAGGAGTTGGTACCTCATCCTCAAAACATTAGCTGATCATAGGATAATGACCTCAATTTATAATAATAAATTCTCACTAGGATAAAATAATTCTTTTATTATAATGATTTCTATACTGGTGAAAAAGTTTTGAGTTTGAAAAATGGTTGTAAATTGTTTGATACTTTGAAAGAATGTTGAAATTTTGAAAAATGATATGAAATAGAATCTTATTGAATTTTTTTATGCCTTGATTTTATATTTCCAAAATGGAAAATTTGAAATTGTAAGTCCTTCATTTTCTAGAGCATGAGGTTAAATGGAATTTTATTATGGTTGTAGAAAATGGAACCTTGTAAGAACCATATAAAAAAATTTAAAAAGGCTTCTTAGAATATAGTTTCCCTAATCTAGATGTGAACCAATAGTTAGTTCATAACATTTTCTGGGCTTTTCATTCTGTTGGTTGTAGGAAAAAATTGATGAAACAAGTATTTTTGATCATTCTGATCAGTTCGATAAGTATAATCCACCCATCTTTTAGGGTGATTCAGAACTGAAAAAAACGATGAAGTGTGGCTAAATAGGTTGAATAGAATCTTTTAATCCATGGTACACTTGTTGAGATAAAACTAATTGTGGATCGATACATGCAAGAGGATCTAGCATTATATTTAGGGTATTTTGTAGTTTAGGTAAATTATACAATGGAATTTTATGTGAGGAATTTTAAAAGTTATTCAACAAACAAATATATAGTCACATTTTCAAAATTTCTGGGGAAACATACTTTTTCATCTTGAAGAAGTATATCCTCACAATGATATAGTATGTGGAATTATTTTGAATTTAATTCAATTTCCGTCAAAATTTAATTCAAGTGTATTCTTGACGGAACACGTTCTTTGGGTCATGTTTCAGTTTAATTGTTATCTCAAATATTTTCATGATTTCTTTTGTAGAGTATACTAATATAGTCAATAAAGATACATTGGAATAAAAGAGACACATTGGGTTATATGGGGTGGGGTGAAGCATGTTGATGCAATGATGTTTTCAGTGTGGTGATTTTTAGAATATGAAATGAGATATTACAAAACCACCAAAAGGAATGTCACAATTCTGACTAGATGGAACATCATTGATGATATTTTTATATCACACTAAGGTCGAGTTTTCAGGGCACATCTCATGTTTTTTAGATATCTTATTGTTTGATAGTATTGGTGTAGTAGAGTTATTCATGTTAGTAAACCATTCTACCTAAGGTGATTATACGAATACAATGCCTCTAAATCCATATAATATTAAATATGGTGAAAAATATCGATGTGAAGTGAGTAAGTAATTATATAGATATATGAAAATAATCATGGATGATCAATATAGACCTTTGATGTTGCGAGGAATGATTCTTCTAAAATTTACACTTATAAATGATTTTTTGTATGGGTGCATCCCATTATTTTATTTCATCTCACATTATACATCTCCTAGGATTTTATATTGAGATGATGTCTTCTATTTTGAAACCCCCAAAATCCTATTGACTCTATAGAATGTTGATCCTCTACATGAAAATCAATTTTATTAATTATATTTGGGGATCAATTGATATATGATTTATATATACTCGAGTTAAATGTATATAACATAATCATGGGTATGGATTGGTTGAATATGTTCAAATATCACATAGAATTTTATTCAGGATGGGTTAAAAATAATAATAATGATGTTATTGAGCATCCCTTGTGAGGATATAATAATGTGAAACATAGTGGAATAAAATTACTGGCATAATATCTTGGAACTATCTTGTACTATTTTTTTAGCATTGACATTGGAATCTATAGATGTAATGGAAATTTTTAGTTTTCAAACATTTGGATCAGTTTTATGATGTTTTTCACAATAATTTATTAGTGTTTCCACCCAAAATATAAGTATAATTTATGATTGATCTCACACTGGTGACCAATAATTTATTCCTTTTATTATATCATATGAAACCAATAGAATTAATATAATTGGATGTTGTGTTAGCAGATCTGAAAATAAAATGCTTCATTTTTTCTAATATGTCTCTTTACGTAACACCAGTTTTGTTTGTGAATTTTTTGATGTAATTGTTTTGTAGTTTTTTTATTACTATAGTATTAATTATGTTATGATAATTAATTTCAATCTTCATAAATAATTTTATTCCCTTTTTTTAATTGATGGGATCCCAATGGTTTTTTAAAATTCACACGCGTTCAAAATAACACTAATTTCGCATTCGAATGGAATAAATTTTGATGATTGATTTCAGGCGTTGACATTCCCATTACAAGTCTGTGGTTATACCTTCTAATGTCACAAATTCAGTATCTATCTATATGGAATTGATGAATTTGTTATTCCAAAGGTTCCTGGAGTCAATATTAGTGGTGTCTGTAGATGATATATTTTTCTTTTCAAGGGAACTACTAAGAATGAGAGAGACATGGGGAAAATAATTTGAATCTTGAGAGATCATCATTTGTATACCAAAATTTAAATGTGATATTTTTGGAGTCAATATGTGTGTTTCCTCATCCATGTCATATATAATAATGATGATTCTATGGATCGAGAAAAAATAAATTATTTGATCTCTTGAAAAAAACAATTTCTTTGAGATACATAGTTTTTTTAGTTTGGTTGGTTAATACCAATTATTTATTCACAAATTTTCAGGAATAGCTTCACCAGTGTCATATTTGATAAGAAGATATGTTTTATTGAATTGTAATGATGAATGTAAAAATGTATTTTTAATTACATAATGTTCTCTTTACATCAACAGTAATCATTATATTGCTGAAATCAGGATAATCTTATGTGGTGTATTGTGATGCTATGGAATTTTGTTTTGGGTGTGTTCTCATTCAAGGGGTTCATGTTTTTTTTATGGCTCAATATAGTTACAAATACATGGTATGAACTTTCTAATGCATGATTTATAATTAGTTTTCATTTTATAGGAAATGAGTATATGACATCATTACATATTTAGTGATAAATTTACTGTATTTATGGATTATAAGATCTTGAAAAACCTTTTCTCAATGATATATTTGAATTTGAGACAATGAATATGGACAAAGTATCTACAAATGTTTGACTCTGATAAAATGTGAACAACAGGACTAGCAATTTGGTGAAAAATCCGATAATATTAATATATTTTTTTCTATTAGATAAAGGGGATTCATATTAATGTAAGAAAATATCGGTGGTATCTGACATGCACACAAATTGTGATGACTGAGGTTGTGGCTGAGTAGTTTATCTGATGACTTACCTATTAGCAAGTCAAGTAATTGAAATAATTACTAGTGGTTATGATATATTATTTCATAGTTCCCTCGTAGAAATTGGAGAAGATAACTATAGATTTTTTAATGGGTATAACAAGGATGTTTCTGAAACACGATTTCGTATGGGTGATAGTGGATCATCTCATAATGATCTCCCATTTCATCCATATTCATGAGTCTCGTATGGTGGAGGTCTTATCCAACATCTTTATACGATTAGTTGTAATGTGGAATGGGGTTCCAGGTTCGATAGTATCAGACTGATCTCCATGGTTTCTGTCTTATTTTAAGGAATCCTTAATTAAAGACATAGGGACCCAATTGACTATGAGTATGTAATATCATCATCAAACTAATTGACAATCCAAATGATTGACATAAATGTTGGAAGACATGACAAGTGATTTTATAATGGATTTTTTTGGCACATGGGTGGATCACAAATCATTTTTGTGGTTCTCATATAACTATACTTATCAACATGATACATAGTGCCTTATGAGATACTTTATTGGGTTAGTGAGGTGGAATATTGGTTGGAATTTCCTCCAAATTTCATTTTAGTGCCTAATCGGGATCATGTATCTCAATTGACGAAGTATAAAACTTTTCTATAAAATGTGATTTTATGGATTCATGTCAACCTAGAGTAAGAAGATACATTTGTTCATGTGTGAGTGATGGTTCATGATAGGATAGAGGATGTCTTTAATGGAAAATACATCCATCTAGTGCCTGTTTTATGGAAACATAGATATATTCATGCTGAAATGTGGCAGCATGTGAAGGAAATGGTGAAGTAGGGACATGAACTCCTTTAGTCCAATGGTAGTTTAAGACATTTTCTAGGGCAAAAATTCCAATGGTGGGTAGAATTCAACACCCCTAGTTTCCGATACATGACCCATTATTTTTTTATTTTATGTATATGAAGTAGAAGGATTATGTTTTGGGAGGTTCAATGAGTTTTATGACATTTTGGGAGAATTCCATGTGGATCACTACATGAAAGTGGTTACTAGAAACCATGAAACTAATCTTAAGAAACTATGAAACTAAAATAGTGGGCATGCGGTAGTTTCACGATTATGTGAATTGATTTTAAAAATTGTGCGGCCACCCAGGAGAAATCGTTTAATATTGGGATGAGGGATTTAAAACTATTGGTGGGTTTTTTTCTAACCATGTGAGCCAAATATTCATGGTGGTTTTAGCAGGAGTGTATAGCGCAAAGTTTTCACACAGTTTTCCTAACCATGTTCCCTAATTGTGACAAGTTAAAAATTGGAATTTGATTTTGTGGATATCACCTATTTTAGTATTAAATCCTCTTTTCCCCATAAATAAATCGAAACCTGAATTCATCATAATCTCTAGGATATAGACACCATTACCATCGATCTGAGAGTGATATTTAGGTGACTCTATGTGATTTGGAGGCCCGTATACCCTATAAGGATTATTTTAGTCATTGTTTCCATTAAATTTCCACCTTTTACCTCTCTTGGAATAATAGAACTAATCCATTGGTGATAGATCTATATTTTTTTGATGAAAACCATGATGTTATAATTTTTTTGGTTAAAGGTAACAGGATATATGGTAAATGTTTTCTTATCAAAGACATTTTTTGAAGTTTTTTAATATACTTTGGTTTCATATACATTTGAGAGGTATGTGTCTTCTCGCTCGAGTCCTCATAGTTAAAACCAGAATGATTAATTTCTTGTAGATTTAATTTTTATAATTGAATTGTGAAATTGATGTGTGATTCTTGATAGAAAGCCTATTTACTGATGGTTTTTTGAACTTTTAAATTTTAGTTTGTATTTTGAAACGTTTTTTATCATGATTTTAAAATAATGGGCTGGATTCAATGTAAGTAAAATTATTGTGGTATTATATTCAATAATATAATTTTTTTATCGAAATGGAATGGAATTATCTAAAAATGGGTTATTGAAAACATTCTTGGAATGTGTTCATGTCAAATATGGTTGAATATGGGAAATAATTCCCCCATCAAAAAGGGAAATGGATAATGGCATGATGTTTCCCCCAACAAAATTATTCAAAAGGTGATGGTATAGTGAAATGATGAATCACCACTCATGAGTGTTGGGTAGTGTGTGGTGGAAATGAATACATGGATGTGTATGGATGTGTATATATGAGGAAATGAATGGTTATGCCAAAATGGAATTTGATAAATTGTTTTTAATAGCTTGTTTGGATGACTTCATTGAAAAAATGGCTGGTTTGGAAATTTTTTTGGATTTGATAAAATCTATTTTAATTTTTTTAAACTTTTTTTATATAAATTATTCAAACATTTTCTATCCAAGTTTAATGTGTTGGGAAGTCATTGGGGAATGAATTTACAGTTTTATACTCATCCCCAACTTGATAAAATTAGTGCAATGTAGATGTTATCTATCAAAAAAAAAGTAAAATAAATGGTATCCCATTTCATTAGTTATGTATCATGATAGTATGGGAAATGAATGAGGGGTTTGATCTTGGATAATTTTGGGATTTTCTAAGTTTATGTCCTCCATGACATTGAGTTTTTTTTGTGTTTGTTTTCTCATTATATTCTGATATAGTCTCTTAGGTTTTTAATGATTTGGTTTGGTTTTCATTAAGTTGTACTTTTTACTCATAATACATATATATGTTGTTTAATAATTTTTATTTTGTTTTTTCTGATTTATTTTAAAAGTTAAATTCATCCCCCAATTTTTTAGGATGACCATTGCATTTATTTCTTACCATTAGTGTCATAGGAAATTCACTTATGGCTGACTAGCACACCCATCACATCTCAAGCCAATGAGGATGGGAAGGATTTTACAATAGATCATCACATAGCCTATTATTTATCAAAATTGGCTCTATTGATCCTAGAATATTTTCATACTAGTGTTGACAAACAATGGATATTCAAAAATGTACAGTTTCATTCACTTATAAAAGGGGATATACTTTGCTCTTTCATGCTTCACAATTACCTTATAAATTTCTAGTTAGACTCTAAAATTTATATCCTCCCAAATCCTACCTCACATTCATAATACTATGGTGGTGATTAGATAACATACATGTACAATATTCACGGAAATTTCCATGAGAAATCTTATGTGCCCACATGATTATTTTAGACTACATAGTCTTTTCTTCATAATATTTCTAATCCAAGCATCGTATAGATATCAAAATATAATAATTTTTTTAATAATATGTTTTAAGTATATTATAAAAATTTATAACCCATTATTCAATCCATACAATCTTCTATTAAAAAATAATGTATCATTGATAAAGCATATGTTCGATCTACTACCACCACGGAGTGAAGAAGATCATTTTGAACACTACCTCAAGTGGTTGGTAGGAAGGATATATATTAATTTTGAATATGTATTAATACTTCAAAATTATGATTATAAAATTATAATTTATCATATACTTCAATTCCAACTGAATCATTGAGAAATAGAATTTGTTATTTGGTGTACGTAGGGACTACCGCCTCTATGCATGACTAATTTTGTTTGACATCAGTATACTTCAAGAATGGTACTATGACTGAATTTAATGGATATAGATGATATTTAGGAAATTTTATTGATTTATTGGTTTTAATAATATCATTCCCTAAAAACAGTTCATTACTCATTAAAACATTGTAACATAATCATGTTTGGAATGGTATACCACCTAGCTGAATGATGGTTTAATATTTATATAATGAATGTTTATGGAATAAAATATATTGATAATATTACATAATAATATTTTATTTAATATTCTATATTTATTATGGATATTTTTTTATCTACATATAATTTATTTAATAATATATCACATTTTGACCCTTAAATGTGTGAAAATTTGTTATTTAAAATTTACATTTTCACAGACCATACATTAGTTAATATTGAACTGAAAATGGGATATCAATAAACCTTAAATCCTCATGATTCATTTTTATTTTATATTATGGGGATCATGAGTAATTTTATAACAAACAATAATCAATAAATCCATTATAAATCTTGAATGAAACAACTAATCATGGTTTCTAGCATCAGATTATGAAAATACACAATATGTAACTAATATATTGGATATAAATTGTCATAAATGAAGTGTATTAATAGAAATATATATAAATATGGTTATGAAATAATTTAATTGCATAGTTTTGTTTATTATTCTTGAGGTTATATAGAATTCAAGAAAAAAAGAATACATGTGAAGGGGTTGTTTGCCTAAATTCTATTCTTTCAGGAATATTCCATATTATCCCCTATGATATATTTGATATTGTTCCAATAATTCAGAATGAATGTATTTTTATATATTTGTGAATAAATTGGGTTTTAAGTGAAAAATAAAGTTATTTTATCACATTTATTTTTATTTAAAAGATACTAAAGTTGGATGAAATTTTTTAAATCAACAACCATCATTGTGTAAAAATACTTCTACATAAAATTATTTCAAAAAAAAATGGTTTCTTGGACCCTAATATTTTATCTCACGGTACATTAATTTTCTTTCTAAGTAAAATGAAACATATATTTCAAATATTTCCCCATTATGAATTTATTCCCTATTAAATTTGTATCATTATTGATAATAACTCCCACTATTCTTGGAAATGGTATCCCCTCCCATTCCATTTTTTCATTTACAATAAATTTGCTTATTTATATTTAGAAACTGAATTATGTTTTCATTTATGTCATCTTCATATTTCCCTTTCCCCCTTTTAAAATGTATTTATTGTTATTATTTTTACTTTCTGGGTTTTCTATAGGTGTATTACAAAATATTTTAGTGGTATACCATCCTTTAATTATAATCTATTTTATGTTCCACTCGACATTTTTGTTGGTATCCTTGATGAATTTTGTAATATCAATTATTCAATCATTTTTTAAATGTAGAATTTTTCAAAATTAATTCAATCCACATTTTTAAAACAATTATGTATTTCTCAGGGTTCTATTATTAAAGATTCATTTATAAAGTAAATCTTTAAAAAAAATAACACAACCATTCTGAAACAATTATTCATTTTACATTCTTCATTATGCATATTTCATTACAAATAATAAATTTCAAAGTGAATTATTTTTATCATTTCAAAGGCTATCTTTTTGAAAAGTGAAACTTAAATTTTTATTTTTGTATCAATGTGAAGACATTTTATATAAATTGTAATTTAGTATTTACATATATTTTCATATTTAACTATAATGAATTTATATCCTATGTAGTTTTATATTAATAACTTTCAAAATTCTTTTTTATTATGCTCATTTTAATTTATAATTTTTTTCATTAAACTAATATAATATTGATTCCATGTTAATATATAGTAATTGGAAATGATATTATAAAAATTATCATTCCATGGGTTCTTTAATTTATTATATTGGATTTATATTTTGTGTGTAATACATGTTTATGGACTATAATAATGACACTATTTGGGTTTAATAACTCACTATGACTTTTTGGGTTTGATAAAATCATGAGACAGTTTGGGTTTTTTGAATCCCTAATATGGGTTGGGTATACTAAATCCATCAAATGAATTTTCTAATGTTCTATATTTTATAATTTAATAAATCATGGACATGCATGCATTTTGAAACGTGTCAACCCATATTTCACTAAAATGGATCCTCGAGCTGGTGGATTACAAGTCCTAAATTGTGTGTCCCTTGATGCTAGAGGCTTCTAAATTGCAACTAGGGCCTACGGTGTGATAGTGGGGAGACTATTTCCTTGTATAAAAAAAATAAAACAACAAAAAATATTATTTATCACACACAATAGTAAATGAAACAGAGTGTGGAGGCAGTAAATAACTAATGTATAAAATGATATAATAATAAATGAAAATAATATAAAACCCAAAACAATTACGAAATTTAGAATTTCCTAGTCACCCAATGGGTTGACTATAAAGATATAAAAATGTAACAAACTGAAATAAAAGTACAAGGCCCTACTACTATCTCAAATCCATAACACATAACTGGTCTCCATACATAGTTGAACAACACCATCCCGATCAAAATAACAACATGAGAAGCTCTGCTCAAATATAAAACTATGGTCCTCAACTTTATCCATCATGAAACACTTCTAAGCCTAAAATTCACATACAAGTTCCCCATATTAACCAAGGTTCTCATTAAGGGGTGAAGAAGAATCATAGTAGGACACCCCAACAAGAAACCTATAAAATATTATTCTATAAGGGTATTAAAAATAACTTCTAAGGCTTGCTGGGACATAACTGAAAAGATAAGTAAAAAATAAACATTAACCATAGTCGAACCCTAGTTTATAATCCCAACCAACTGGGAATGTTTCACCATGGATGTCTATATTTATAAATGTATACTTGTACAGTCACATACCTATACATATATACATAGATATGAATATTCAATAGTAGGTGAATCAAATAACGTAAAAAACCAACAGTCAATCCTTTGGTCTATAATCTTGATCGTCAGGACATCCTATGAAAAGGAATTGAGATGGATTTCATACCACTCATGTCATGTATCATTTAGTTAATCTTTGGGTCTATTCTAAAAATCAACATGTAACTCCATTGGAAAATATAGATTATATCCAATCAAGAAATTTCACCACATGGGGATACATATCCAATATCTTAGTTCACATGTACTGACCTCTATTCACTATAGAGAATGATACCATACACCGAAGGTCAATCATGAAAAAAAGGATTTTAGGGAGTTCAGGCTTCCTTTAAATATTATATGAGTCAGATTCAATACTGCAAATGCCTTGTAAATCCATTCCAATGGTTGATCCCCAGATCTCGGTTCGTAGGAGGTCATGACATTGGGACTCATATGCACCCTATGGGTTTGAACATTAAGAGATCTAAAGGAGAACTCACCAGTGATATTCTATGCCCACCCATTGAGTCTCTAATAAGGGTGAGAATAATCATCCCCATACTCTAGAATAATGAAATCATTCTAGGTATCCAATGATTCCATATTCCATACTAAACATCAGAGATAAGTATATAACCATCCAGGGAGAGTGTAATCATCCCTACCACTTGGTAGAGTGTAATAATCCTTGAGTTTAAACATCAAGGACACCTTCACCATATTGATAAGAGAACAATAATCCTCATCACTCAATAGATTATAATCATCTGCAATTATCATTACATGGATTCCATACTAGTATATCATTGTATTAGGTTTAGGAGCTGGATTCTAGGGAACACCTCTAGTCTTCTAAACCATATAATAATGAAAATATAAAAAAATGATCAACAGTCGGTCTCATGTGTTGACTATGGGTATATGAGTTAATATCATAAATAACATAAATATTAATCCATATCCTAGTAAATCACTTCTAGGAATCCCAAAAAAAATAAAAAACCTAGGAAGAACGTCTATGCATCCCAAAAGTATGAAAAACACATTGTTTTAGGCTCAACAATGACCAACTATAAAGCACCTCTAGCTAACATCACTTCACCCATAATATTAAAGTGAAAACATAAATAGAATTTAGTGTATTATAATACGTAAAACCAACACTAATACCATTGGTCTATGGTATTACATGTTAATCATGGGTTCTTTGGTGTCACTCACTACAATCTATACCCAAACCCAAAATACTATCTCATGGTCTATCAATCGATGGGGCACCCTTTTGGTCCCTCAATGTCGACCACTAAATAGGAATCCTTCTTTGTATCATATATATATATATATATATATATATATATATATATATCTCATGGTATCCTACTTTGGATCCTTAGAATAAAATGTACAAGGAGGAATTTGACATGGGATTCTCAAATGAAAAGCCCATAGGGGCATCCAAAATGGGATCCTTAAAACATTATATAGGTAAAGGGATCCTATAGGGGACTACCTAAGTTAGAATATATGTAAGGAATCCTTAAAGGTATCCTTTATGTAGATACTAGAGGAATCATACATGAGACACGTGATAACAGGTACACTCATGACTTTAGAGACCAGAAGGGCACATATCGCAAGGAGAATGTCCTCAACATAAAACTATGAAGATAGCTGCAATGAGAGATATCTCATATCCTATCATAGATAATGATATCAAATGATATTTTTATGAACACCCATCCAATCATTCTCTTTCAAGACCCTTTTAGGAGATGGTTGAATTTGATTACCAGAGGCATAACCTCTCAATTAAGATAAAATACCCGAAAACAACCATTAAAAGATTTCAACCCACTCTAAAGATTTCACCACTATGATCTCTATAGAAAACTACACAGAAAAGACAAATATTAGGTACGTATATTATTTCGGGATATGAATCATCAAAAATGCGCTCAAATGGTACCAAAACATTTAGTACAAGACGTGTAGAGGCCATACACAGTGTGTACCCTCAAGCCCACATATGGGAGTGTACTCCTGCTATAGTGGGAGTGTAATCGCCCCAAGTAAATCGTTCCTAAGGTGGGGGTCATGGCGAGTATCCTACATGGGGTACCTAACCATTTTCATCAAACATCATAGCCATGTACATTTCTTGGATGTGTACTTGTAAATGATGTGATACCCAGATTGGTCTGGCTATATACACAGCATGAACATGTACCCGTACATGGGTATCCTTGGAATGGTATTCTACTACATGGATTATATATAGTAAATGGTGTGTACACTCAGGTAAAATATGTTTAGATAGAAAAAATCATATTCACGAATTAGTAAGAACACCCAATGTGTCTCCCTAGACAACATGCAGTGTAGATGAGTTTTTCTCAAACCAAAAACCCTTAGATCACCAAAAACCCCCCCATTTTCACCCTGAAAGAATTGATCAGTCCCCACGGGGATATAAGAAATAATATAAGGGGTTTAAAAAATGAAAATGATGAATCTATGGGGTATTTTTTGTAAAAACAATGTCTTACCTATGGGTAGAAATCATGAAAACTTCGGTCAAATATGTGGTCCACAATTGTCGCATCTATATCCAGCATGTCGAGAGAATCGCGGTGGCACCCATATTTCCCTCTATCTATTTCTCTTCCAAAATATCCATTTAATCTCCCTTATTATATGGTGTAGAAGGAATCAATATAGTGTTCCTTATAAGAAAGGAAAAGAATGAAATTAAAGTAAATAAATAAAAAGATTAAAAAGAAAAGAAATGAAAGGGGACTTGGGCTAGCCTCGAGGCCTAAATAGATTTTATGCCTCACCTTGGAAAACTCTACATTATAGACTCAATGAAAGAGATATATTCTCAATCTGATGATTTTTTTAAATGAAATGGACAAACTAACCAACACATACAATTTAATATTTAATTAATTAAATATTAAATATTAAATAATCAGCTAATATTGGAACGGATCATAATTCCAAGAAACTCTTACCCTAGTGTAAAAACCCTATTATGGGACAAACATAGAGGTCATAAAAATTATTTTATATAATATTCTAGAGGTAATAGAACATTTTACCCCTTATAAGCATCTTAACGAAAAAATTTAAATTTTTACTCCAAAATACAATATGAAAAAACATGGTTCCTTACATATTTAGAAACCAAAATTGGAATACTAGAAGTGTTTAATTATTTTTTTGATCACTAATGAAAATTTTGGGGATATTCATGAGTAATATTTAGTGTAAACCCTTGCTATATTTCTATTCTCAGGATAACATCATGATGTTTTTGTAATGTAGATATTTTCTGGCTTCCTTAAATTTACATCCCTATATGGACACTAGAATGTGGATATGGCTATAGAAAATATACTCCTAGTGGTAATAATTATTAAAAAGGTGACATTGTATCAACAAAATATTCATTATAGTACATGTTTATTGGGCCTAAAATTGTTTTTGTGGATTCAAACACTATGGGTTGATATTCTTTGGTTAGTCAATCACCCTTTACAAGAAATTATAATGTATTTTTTATATTTAGGAATTAGGTAAATGAATATCAAAGAACAGAACATAAAGAATCCTATATTTAAAAAATAGATAATTTTCCTGATAAAAATAATAATATAACAATTTCAATGAGTATGTCATTTTATGTTTGAATTTTCCATTTAAAATAATTCTCTTATGGCATTAATTTTTCATCTCTCATGTTTAAAAAAATATTATTTCATTAATTAATAAATCATTAATTATTGATGTTAGCAATAGATATCCTGGAAAATATATAGTTTGTCCCAATGACGAACCATGGGGGTATAATCTATTATTTAATGTCTTGTGGTAATTATCACACTGCTATCATGAGATATTATAAAAAAATATTTCCAAACAATGTCATGAAGAGGAGGATTATGTATCATTGATTAATAGTTGAATAAGATGTTATTGGAAAAAAAATTCAACATTATAGATATAAAATATGTGGATAATATCTCCAAAGAAATTTATTAGAGGAATAAAAACATGTTTCATGTGTAGAAGGATTTTACATAAAGTTCATGACTGTAAAGTTGGGTTAATAAATCTAAATAATGAAATTGAGGTGAATAATTCCTCATTTCTCAAATTACTGGAGTTTGGATACTATGTAAAATGATTCCCCAACCCTATGGATAATATTTATAATAAAACTCAGATCCCTCCAAATACAAAGGGATAGAGGGAATGACTATTGTTATCCCTACTAATGATTATAGGTAAATAGAAATAGGAATAAAAGGTACACTAATGATCTATTATGGATTTGTGGATATGTAATTGGAATCTAGTTCTATACACTCATATAAAATGAGAGAGTTTACTTAGAGAATCAAAATACTAGTAAAGTGATTTTTTGTCAAATTATATGGGGAAACTTCTAGTATATAGATTTTGGTATCCCACATTTACGTTTATGGAAATAAAAATATTTTTATTTTGAGGTTATTTTCGGAATAGAATAACGATATCAAAATAGACTCCATATCAATTAAAACATTAGGTAAATCACATTTATGACCAAATCAGGATCATTTATTAGTGCATTGGTATAGGGAACCCATTCCCAGTAACTCGAATCCGGCTTCTCTATTACTACATTAGCATAAGATACAATGGGTCACAAATCAAAGAACTAATAAGTTTAGTAGTCTTACATTACATTTGAAAACTAAAATTACAAAATGATTTTTTTTTTCTATAAATTCAATATTCCTTATAAAATATCCTTGTATATCATTTATATTATACTTCATGGATTCAATAGAAAAAAAAACATGGGTGACATCAAATAATCAGTAAGGGTTTAGTAGATTTGGGGAAATCATTAATCAACAAGAATAATCATAATAAAATGGTTTATAAATGAAGACAAATTATGAAATACCACCTTTTATTACATAAATATTCAATAAATTCAACAAACATAGGATATTATAACATTTAGTTTCATGAAATAAAGTACATAATACATGAAAATTTAAAACAATCTTCCAATCCCACATGAATAAACACTCTAGGTTCACCCTATGTTACTTTTACTGCATATCATATCCCGAAAAAATTCATCAAAAGAATGGGGAAACCATGATGTCTAGAACTGGAAAACTCAAGATTGTAATATGGAATTAGATCATGGGACATATCAAAATCAACATGAGATATAACAATAAAGTTTGAACTAGTAGTATATAATAAAAATAAGAACTTGAATTATAACTAGGAAATGTGTATACAACATTTAAATAACCAATTCATAATAATATTCCCATGGTTTATCACCATAGTTTCATAAATTATAATTACAATAGTTATTCAAAAACATAGCATAAAACATGTAATCTCTTAAGATATAATTCATTACCCAATGCATTGAAGCACTGGAAGGGTATATCATTCACATGTATTAAGGAGTAAAATAAAAAAAATCATAAAAAATCATTTCATTAATAACTAATTGATAATAATTATTAGGTATCTTCTCAATATCACGATATTACTAATGTTATTAACTTCATGATCACTTTGTCAATTTTTTCCTATGAAAATGGAATGTGGGATTCTTATCTATTTTTTCCTAGATTAAATAATTTTTTTTACATCTAACTGAATACAAGTTAAAAATAAAAACATTTGGGAATCTACAAAAAATAAATAAAATATAATTTCTTAAGTAGAATATAAAAATTTGATAAGTAAATTCGATAGCTTAATGGGTATAAAACGTGGTTTTAGAAATAGGTAAAATGAGAGGGGACAGGGGTCTCCAATTGATAAAACATAATTTGGAGATATGGTTATGATGAAAATGGTATTAAATGAGAATAACTATAACATTTATAAGACATATGAAAAAGTGGTTCTTTAATTGAAGGAAAAAAAAGATAATTCCATTACCTTAAAGAGTTACTCGAAGATCTTTTTGAATCTAACCTTGTGGGATTTAATGAACCTTATGGGGACTCATAGAATACCAAAATCACATAAAATTCCTGAAGGATGGATCAGTAGTGAGTGGGAATTATAAAATTGGTGGGTATTTATTGAAAAAGTGGATGAATTGTTTAATAATTTCCAAATATTGGTCTTGTTAATCTATGTTATAAAAAATTCATAACCAATTGCATAAACCTGGTTTTTTATCATGGATTTGGGAAATTTGGTTACATTTAATGTTATTTTAATCCATCAACATAGTACACCCTTTTTTATAACATCATATGGGATTAAAAATTAAGGATTCCCCAAAGTAATGTTTCAAAAAAACAATCGAATTTTCATTTTAGGACCTTGGAAAGTAAATTATACTTCATAAAATTGATTAAAAAATAAATTCATAAAAAGAATTGATTGAATAAAAATTCTATTTATACAAAGAAAATTACAATATAAGTATCTAATTCTTGGAAATGTAACCCCTTATTGCACCCACATAAACCCTAAGAGTAACACGAGTGATGGTTGTAGTTTTTTGGGGTCACTTGACTATCATTGATCGAGTGGTAATCTCCCCTAAATCGAACATATCCAATAGTCCATTTCATTGAATATTCAGATGTTAAATCTTATATTGATATTGTTTAAGGTTAAACACTAGTAATGCTACCTATATCCCATATATGGACAAAGGGGCTGTAAATGTCATGACTCTACTGGTTTAGGCCATCAATTATCCTTTCTGTATCAATTACCCTTCATAATTACAAATTACAATGACTAATTATAATAGTAAAATTAAAAGTCAAGGGTATGGTTTCCAATGGCCATAATCTTCAATAGTTTTATTTATTGATGGTCAAATAACCATTAAATCCCAACAGGCAGTTATTACATTGAACCCTATAATTACGGATTCATTATTTTACTCAAAATTCACAATAATTTCTCTAAAGGTTATTTTTTCTTTTTATAAGGTCCTAACTGGATTAAAAAAAATTACCTCATTTATATATAATTTTCAAGGGGTAGAAGATTCTAGTATAATGGGGTGATCCATGAATTCCCATTTTTTCTATTCTATTTTATATTTTCTCTCCAGTTGTATTGTTTGGAATTTTAATTTGTTTCAAAGCTGAATAATGTAATTATAATTACAAATGATATTTTTATTTTTATTTCTTTATTTTATTTAAATGTAATATTAAATGTAACACATATGTATTCAATAAGAAAATATCAGTGAAAATGTCTTGAAAATTACAATTTTCAACCACATAAATAATTTAATCACCAAAATGCCATCAACCTATATCAGTTGAGAAAAGGTGAGGGTAATTCTGTCTCATTATCTCTTTTGGTTCCCACAGCGTCTCTTAAAATGTATGGTTCCTTCAAAAAAAATTTGTGGTGGGTTTTATTATATTATAAAACATTACCTCTATGGTTTACGATCTCCCTTGGTTGTTCCTCATAAGAGAGGTCATGTTCCAGTTTTACTACCTTTGGATTATGTTCATGTGAGGGATCTGGTATATACTTCTTTAAGAGAGATATTGGAATATATCATGAAATTTAGAATGATTTGGTGGATATTTTAGATGATATGCCCATACTCTTATCCAATAAAGGATTTCAAAGGGTCCAATTAACCTTGGTATAAGAATAACTTTCTTTTGAAATTGCATGGTTCTCATGCATGGTGATATCCAAAGGAAACATTGTATCCAAAAACAAACACCAATTCCATTAAACGTTTGCTAGCATCAATATTGTACGGTCTATGGTAAGACTTTATATGTTGTTGGATGGAATAAACCTTTTCTATATTCTTTTGAAAAAGATCATTCCTAAGAAATTTCTTCTCACCAACATCATCCCAACAATTTTGAGTTCTACATCGAATCCCATATAGATCCTCATATAGTTCTATTTGATACATGAGTAGAAACTATTGTTGAATTAGAACTCAACGAATGATAGGTGTTTATCCCATCCACATTTAAATTACACAGATAATTTTCTAGGAATTTCCTTGAGTGTTCTAATATTCCATTAATATTAGACATTAGTTTTGGAGTCACACAAAATACTAAAATTTAACTTATTATTAATATCATGTTGAAGTCCTGTCCAAGAATTATATGTGAACCATAGATCATGATCATAAATGATATAAAGTGTCACTACATGAAAGCTCACCACTTACTTTTTGTTTATCCTTGAATGTTATTAAATAGATAAAACTTCCCGAATTGCGATAAAATTGTTATTCTTGGTGAGATGATGAACTATAACCCATATCACATTATTTACTTTGGATGTACATGTGAGACCAATGATTAATCCCATAGTGATATTATCTGAATTCTTTATTGGTGTGGATAGTGGTTGAAATACCCCATTAGGAAGCTATCTATCCACCTACACTTGTTGAAAAACCAAGAACCATTCAGTGTAATTAGTAATAACCCCATTTATATTTTCCCATCAATAATGATCATGAAGGACCATTTAAATTATATTTCATCCAATATGTATAAAAAATGTAGAGCTATGTTCTTCATCCATCAGCTCTTTATTTATCATCGGGGTAGATAGAACATATATCCAAGTATGAAATTTCAATACACCACCTTGATCAATATTAAAATCAGGAAATATCCCATTCATTACTGCCTATATCTCCCTTTTCAACAAATGATATTATCATTGATCATTCCTGATCTTCTCTAGTAATGATAGTTGAGAAATCATTTGGGATCGGGTTGATGATGTACTTTACCAAACGATTCCCATGTAAATTTTTCTAGTTCTTTGATCAAAGTATCTACTGGAATCCATATCATTCTTGGTACAATATGGTCTTTCTTTATTCCTTAGCTACATTGTTTTCTCTTCCATGGTGATAATGAATTGAAAATTCATAGTCTTTAAGTTGTTTTATCCATCTAATTTATCTCTTGTTCAAATATTGTTTTGTTAAAATATAATTCAAATTTAGGTGGTCTATTTATATATAACAATTCTACTCATAATGATAGTGCCACGTTATTTACGAATAAATATAATTGTAGCTAGTTCCATGTCGTGCGTAGGATAATTATTCTCATGTGGATTTAACTGTTGAGATGTGTAAGTAATCACCTTGTAATTTTTCATGAGTACGCACCCAATACCTTTCATATATGCATCTCTATAAATAATAAATTATTATCCCATTGAAGGTAGAGTTAAAATAAGTTCAGTAATAACTACATTATTAATTTCTTGGAATCTTTCTTCACGCTATTTTTTCCAGATGAATGTATCCCATTTCATGTTATCTTGGTTAGCGGATTAGAAAGTCCAAAAAATCTTTCCACAAAACTCTTATAATATCTTGATATGAAAAATAAACTATGAATCTTAGTTATAATTTTATAATGAGGTGACTCAACTATAACCTTTATCTTCAGATGCTTAACTAATATTCCTTCATTGGTTATAATGTGCAATAAGAATGAAACTTATTATTATCAGAATTCACATTTTTTTATAATCTAAATATCTTCTCCTTCCTCATAGTTCCAAATAAAATCATTAGATGATCAAAATTCTCCTTTCATAATTTCAAATATATCACAATATCATCAATAAATACTACCAATAATTTATCAAGGTAGTACATAAAGACTCTATTCATAAAATAAATAAATATCTAAGGATAATTAGTCAAGAAAAAGGGAATCAGAATAAACTCACAATGTATATATCTTTTTTAGATGTAAGTACATAGAATATCTTCTTTCTTCAACCTCAATTGATGATACCCATATCAGAGGTCAATCTTAGAGAATAATCATGCCCCCAAAAGCTGATTAAATAAATCATCAATCCTTTGGAGATAGTTATTATTATTCATTGTGATCCAATTAAGTTTCCTAAAATCAATGCCTTGCCACATTTATCCATCCTTCTTTTTCACAAAGAGAATATATTTTCTCTAAAATGACATAATGGTTCTGATAAATACCTTCTCTATAGGATCATGAATTTTTTTTATTTAAATTTTCTTACTCTATATTTTCTATTTGATACATGATCTTTGATATCATACTTTGTCAATGTATGAGTTAAATGGATAACTCTACGTCCCTTTTAGGGAACGTCAAGTTAAATATTTAGGAAATATCTCAATGTATTCTTAAATAGAGGGGACATTATCTATCATTATACATTAATTTTCTTCACCTATTTTACTGATCATATCCATAAAGAAGGATATGAGAGGTTCTTCTAAACAAATATTTGGAATAAATATATATCCTTTGAAAATAACTGGGGGTTTTATATTCAATACTACTAAAATATAATTTATTCTATAGTTAATCATATAATTATTCTTTGAGATCTATTCCATCCCTTGTATTGCATCGAATCCATCCAAGGGAATGACTACCTAATTTATGATGACATTGTACATTCAAATGGTAATAATAAAGTTTCTATACACAAGGGATGATATGATAATTCCTATAGGATTCTTGAATTATATCTCTATTTATAGTAGATCAAGTATTAATCCTATATAATTTGAAAACATTGATGATTTAATGGAAGGAGTATAAATAGTATGAAAAAATTTACTTTATAACTTTGATAGAAAAAAAAGTAGAGATTCCACCACTTCATTTAGATTTTCCAAATCAGTCGTCGTGATAGAAAATTCATGACCTTACTCTCTTGGACTATTCGAAGGATGATGGTCATTTCGATACAATTTTTTTTTCTGATTTTCATATTGATTGAAAAAGTGACCAATATATACACTCATGATTAATTACACTTCATGTTTGTAATACACCATCATACCTTTGTACTTAGCATTAATATGTTGAGGCATCCCCACACCACAATATTTTTTATCCATGATCTTGTATCATAAACATTTTTATTACTTTTGACTCCCACGTAGTAAATTCCTTGAATGCTTCTTCCCACATTTGTTGTATGTGGGCTATTTCACTTTATTTTCTCCTATTACATGATCAATGTTCCTCGTTGAATTTTTCATAATTTATCTCTTCTTTTCATTTGATATAATTCACCACTTCATCTCTCCAAACTCCAATTCAACATTTATAGAACTATGCACCATCTCTTGATAGTTTTTATGGTCTTGATTTTGAAGAATCCTTTGTAGATGGGGTCTGATTCCACTGTAAAGTATACCAACCATTCCCTTAAGATCCATAAATATTATAGAGGTGTATCGAACAAGTATTTTAATGTTCATCTCATAGCTTCCAACAAATTAATTTCAATTCGACTTGAGCTATAGGAATTCCATCTCCATTTTTGTTCACACTGAATGGGTGAAATATTCATTGAAAATTATTCCCATAATCTTTTCCTACTCCATATAATCAATCTCATTTAATTGATTTGTGTTTTCAATCTGTTTCCACTATTGGTCAGTTTTTCCATCTAAGTGTTGCACTTCTAGGGCGAAATTCTCTTTATCTAAATACAGGAGTACAAAAAATATATTTTTTATAGATATTATCCATTTTCAAGAATCAATTGGTTGCTAGATCCATTAAGAGAAGGTGGTCATCAACTCATGAAGGACATAATGAAAAGTAATTCACTTAAAAGTGATTATAGTCTCTCGACTGGATTCATTTTGTTTTTCATAGCTCAAATTAGTTGACTCTTAATCTTCATGATGTTATCCATTCCTTCATTTATTACAACACTATCACTGCATCATCTGTTTTTCTCATCATTTACATGGTTCCGTCAATTTCAAAAAAAAATTCTAAAATAATATAAAAGTATTGAAACATGTGTTACTTTTAATAATATTATAATTTTAAATGGATTTTATTTCATAAAAATACTTATTCAATATTTTTTTAATCACCTCAAATAACAATTATATTTTCGAAATATCCTTCTTAATGGTTCATAACAAGTTTGTGATTAACCAAAAATATCTCCTGGAAGAGGAAAACTAGGGGTATAGCAAGGCTCGTTGTCATGCACCAGTATGTTTTTTAGCTGTAACCCCTAGGTTTCTATGTACAAGATCCATATACATTGGTAGTATCTATACATGGATATATATTTTTTGTAAAAAATGAACATAATACATACAAAAATAACAAGATTTTTTATATATCTACACATGTTTTTTGGGTTATTCCAAATTTTTTCAAGTCCTAATTTCCACCAATATCTAAACCATACATTGATACCAACTATGAAATACCACCTTTTATTATAAAATGGTTCATTACCTGATACAAAAAAGGATATTTAAATTTTTAGTTTCTTGCAAATAAGGTACATAATACTTGAAGACATAAAAATTTCTAATATGTTCACTTGAAGATTCCTTATGGGGTTCATCCCAAGTTACGTTTACCATATCTCATATTCTAGGTACATATATCAATGGAATTGGGAGATCATAAATCCTGGTAAGGGAAGAACCAAGAGATACTTATAACATGTGATCATGAGACATATCTAAAAGAACTCATGTCACAATAAAAATGATTGAAATTTAGGTATATATAAATAATAAGAACACAAATCATAACATGGAAATGTGGATCCAAAATTTATATGAGATATAAATAATAATATAACAAAAGTTTATCACCAAGGTGTCATAAATGAAAACTACATTGGATATTAACTAAGGTGTCATAAAACATATCATCTCTCAAAATGGATTCTTTACCTAATGAATTGGATCTCTGTAATGGTTTTCCATTCACATGTTTTAATAAATGTGGGCCTCCTATATAATAATCAATAATTTAAATAATAACCCATGGAGAATAAAATAGGAGTTTCTAAACAAAATCATAGCATTTCAAAAAAATTAAAGACATAATCATTATGATGTTTTTAACAAAAAAAGAATGTGGGTTTTCTTAATTGTAAATATTTAAATAAAATAAATCATTTTTACATCTAGTTGAATACCCATCGAATATAAAATGGTTTTGGTATCCATAAAAAAAGATAATTTCTTATGGAGAAGATATAAATTTGAGAAGTAAATTCAAAAGCATGACTAGTATAAAATTCCATTTTATAAAAGTTTAAAATTAGTGGGGACAAGGTTATCACAATGGTAAAACATAATAATGAAGTATGAGTTTGATCAAACTGTTTATAAGATATAATAACCATAAAAATTAGAATATATATACAAAATGAGGTTCTTGAATTAAGAATAAAAGAAGGACAATTCCCTTACCTTGATGATTTCATCATAGATTATGAGGAATGGAATCATGGGGGATTGAGGACACCTTGCGGGGACTCCATGGGAGGGGAAATAAAAATAACATCCTAAATTATGGATTGGGAGTTATGGGGAATGGATAAATGGGTGAGTATTTTTATCAAAGTTGATGAATTATTTAATAATTTCTAAATATAGTTCTTTGAAAACTAGGTTGTGGAAAATTAAAATCCATTGGCTTACACATGGTTCTTACCAATGGTTTTGAAATTTTGGGAAACACTTAATATTATTTTAATCCACCAAAAGAAAAAATATATATATTAATAATTATTTTTCATGGAAAAGTAAATATTTAACAAATTAATGCTTTGAAAAAATTCAAAATATTCTCTTTTAGACTATAGAAAGTAACTTGTAGTGTGAAAATTTTAATAAATTGTTTTTTTATAATTTTCATAAAATATCATAGTTTGTGTCATAAATTGTGCTAAATTAATTATTAAATAATTGTTATATAAATATTAATATATAAAATTCTTCGAAAACTTAAATTTGCCTCTTTACTATTCATGAAAAAATATAGTGTTTTAGAAAATTCCCATAAATTCACCCTATCCTAATTTCAACATGTGTATTTCATGTATATTGTTTAATGTTTTAAAATTATCTATATGTATGAGAATTTTAAATTTTAAATTTAAGAAAACTTTTTTATTTAAAAATAATAGTTTTTAACTCACATTCATAATCATGACACTTGTAAAAAAATTTATAGGCCTCTATAAAATTAATTTATCCTTTATAGTTTGATAATAGTGGTTTAATAGAATATTTTTTTTTAAAATAGATATTATTAAAAATACTTTATTTTATTATAAAATTGTATATATTTACTAGAAAATACAATTATTTATTATTTTTGTATAAAAATAAAATTATCAAATCCTTCTCAATTATAAATATGTTTTATTAAGAAAAACTATTCATAAAAAAGAATTTATGGAATAATCATTTTAATTATAAAAAGTAAATTATGCTTTATATTACTATGTTTTGGACTTGTAACCTCTTATTACACCCACACACGCCCTAATAGTATGGTGTTTGACGATCATAGTTTATTGGGTTGGCATGGGTAACATCAACTGAGTGGTAATCGATAGTAACAAGAACTTCTCCTGTAGGACATTTCATTCATGAACCACTTATTAAAGCTTAGATTTGGCTTTGTCCCGGGAGTACCCTAGTGATAACACCTCCCTCCCATGTTCAGACAAATAGGCTTCAAATGGCATTACTATACAGGGTGAGGCCATCTATTATCCTTTCTATATTAATTATCCTTTTTCATTAGAACATATAAACAATAATTATAATGGTAAAGATATCAACCAAGAGTATAGTTTCTAACGATCATAATGAAATACTTTCATATTCATTAATGTTCATGTAAAAGTACAATCTTGATGGTTACATATCCAATTATAACCTATAAATACCTATTCATTCATTCACTAAAAATTCACTAAAATTAAAATTATTCTTATATTATCATTTTAATAATATATTTATTGGTTTACTAATATTTTGGTTCATTTATATATAATTTTAAATTGGGGTGATGATTCTAATAGATTGGGGTAATCCAGACTTTTCCATCTAGGAAATTCTAATTTATATTTTTTGTTAAATTTTAAGGCTTAAAATATTTATTTCGTTTCATTATTGAAAAATATAATTATCATTAATAAGGATTTTAAATTTTTTCAGTTTTTAGGTTATTTATATATAATATTATATATAATAGATATTTATATAGGAAACAAACATCATTTTAAAAGTATAGTTCATTACATAGAATCCATTTTAATAACATGAATATCATTACAACAGAAGGAATAATCAATATAGTATGGTAAAAAATTGTGCACACAATCCATTTAAAATTTGGATGGGGTATACTCAAAAAGACAATGTAAATAAATTAGTACACATGAAATTATTTAATAAGATGAAAACTAAATGTATCCAAGAATAATATAATAGTAAAAGGATTTTGGATAATAATCACAGAATACATAGTGGAGGAAATGACTAATAATCCAGAATATTGTTTCATGAAAAGGATACTTATACCATCAAAACCTCTCACATGATTGTTTGAAGAATTGGTAATAAATATTTTACTACTAGTTTAACAGATTTGTGTTATGAGACCTACCGATGCTTCAAGGGGATATAAAATAATTGAGACCACATGTCATTATAGGTCCAAAGTAGTCCTGATATATCAAACAATCTATTTAATTCATGAATCAATGTTCGTTTATATAAAAACCCCTTATTTAGTAAATAATACCTATTTATATTTATTAAATCAGTCAAAAAGTCATTCAAATAAATAATTGCATGTAGAAATAAGATATGTTTTATGAAATAAGTACAACTGTTATAAAATTAAAGATATATAGGGGAAATTTAATGTATAATGATTAGAGGAATGTGAATATTTCATGGGGATGTTAATGAATACAAAATGAAACAAGGAAATAAATGTCAATATTATCCATGGTAATAAATAATCATTAAACCTATATATGAATAATAAGGATTCTTTCAACATATATCTATTAGAGAAAAAATATAGTTTTGTTGTAATTTTTTAATAGAAATACCATTAAAATAGCCTTAGAAGGATTTTTGATGAAAAGTCCTTTTCATTTTGTAAATGAGTTTTTAATACACAAAATATTTTCAAAATATGTTTCTTTGAAAAATAATTGGAATAATTATAATGGAATATTTAATAAAAATTTAGTTCATTATTCCAGAAAATTCCTTAGTTGTGATACATATTAAAATAAAAAATCTTTTAACATTTTTGCTGACGGAAAAATATAAATTTTTTTAAAACCAAATTATAATAATTAAAATATTTTTTTAAGTAAAAAATGAGTAATAATTACATTAATAAATAATTGTGGATGGTTAAAAAATATTAATTAATTTTATAATGCATAATTTCGGAAGAAAACTGATTTCGGACTGAATAGAGAAATGATATCGAGTTTTCTTTAAAACGTTTTCAAAATAGTTTTAAGTACAAAAGTGTGGAAAAAATGGTTATATTAATTGAAAATTTTATAAATAACATATTATGATAAAATGAAATGGGTTCATTTAGAAATGGGTAAATAATTCCCTTCAATTGATATTCAAGAATAAAGAATCTCGATTAGAATGAGATTGTGAAATAAACCCTTCAAAAGAATATAATGTAGATGTTATAATTAAAATATTAATCAAATACATGTATGAATTGTCAAAACACAAAAACAAATGTATATAAAATATAATATAAAAAAATTAATTACACACATAATATTTGATTGGCATAATAAATGAAGTATAAGTTTAACACAATGAACGAAACTTGAGTTAAGAAATCTATTATGACATGAAACATTTTGATTGGATGATTATTGAAATAATATATAGGGGTTTTAAACATTTTATTAAATTAAAAAATAATCATATTAATATTAATAAAGTAATATAAAATCCTCCTACAACATCTTATAACCCATTCATTAATAATCATTCATTATTTTCATTGTTTCTAGTGTTAAAGGCCTTGTTTAATCATATGTGTTTCAGTATGAAAGATTCAATTCATTTTCATATTATATAGTTATATCACCTCTAGAATAATATTCATGAAATAAGTATCATATTTATAAAATAATTATATTCTTAAAACCAATCATTAAATTCGGTTTTAAAAAAAATATGTTTTGATCACGATGGAAGGTCGTACATACGCAAGTGCAACATTTACTTTTTTTGAACGATAATTATGGAAAGAAGATAAGAAAATTATAATATTTAAATAATAATGATAATATAATATAGTCCATATTATATAATTATATATATATTTAATGTGGTTTGGTGATGTAATAGAGTCATGTCACTTCGTGAAGTCGGTGGTCCACACGAACTTGAACGATGTTATCATATTTAAGTGAGTGAAATGATATGAAACAAAATGATACATATTTTATTTATTGACTTAAAAATATGTAATTAATATCATAATTATTTCATTTATATCATATATAATCATTAACGTTATCATTGTTACATTCTGTGGACATAGTTAGTTAAAGTAGAATCACATCACTTTGTTAGGCTATAGTCTGTTGTAAAGAGGAGTGACGTTATCATATCCCCTATGGAATGAAAATTAAAAAGATATAAATTATATATTTTAGAAAATTATATAAATATTTTTTAAATATTATATATATTAATTACATTCATCATTAAACTAGACTGTAAAATATGGTAATAAAAGAATGAATAATATTGGTTCGTGAGGCTGGAGTCTGACATACACATGAATGATAATTTCATAACCCATTTAATGGATGTGGATATAATTTTAGGGTGTTAAATTATTATAAAAATTTTATTATATATAGATAATAATGAGGATATATATATCAATGGTTTAATAATAATTAAATTGGGATGAGAAATAAATATTATAAAAAGGATTGTTGCAGAACATTACATCTTATTCATGTATCATCCTTAGCTTGGCATTAAATACTTTATAGGTTATATTTAATATAAAAAATGTATTCTAGAATGATAGGAATGATATTTTTAGGTAATTTTGGTACGTATTTTATGATCCAATTTGGTCATAACATGTGAAGAATAGAGAAGAACGAGTGTCCTTTTATAAGTGGGGGGGAACACTTGGTATTTTAGAAAAGAATCAAGTGCTTCGACATTTTCCATAAGTAAATAGATCCAAATGGTCCATTATCAAAACTTGTATTATTAATGGACAAAAAATGTACCTAAAATTGTTTTTAGAAAATTTATGGGTCTTTTTTCCCTTACCACTTTACTTTATCACCTAGTAAATGAATATTTATCTTAACCATGGAAGTTGGATTTTACTCAACTCAGAAATAATTTTCGTGAAAATTTATTGTGAGATTATTAAAAATTATAAATTAAATTGGTTCTAATTATAGAATCAATTTTTCAGAATAAATTACAAATAATTGGAAAATGTATAATTTAAAATTAATCTCACAAACGTAATAAGAAAAAATGTTCTTAAGGGGAATATGGTAAAAAGTATTTATTGTTTTTAAATCTTAATTCAATATAAAAATGATTATAATAAAATAAATTGTATTAATTGATATAAAATTTATATAATTTTACAATAATAATACTTAAAAATTTAAATATTCAATTGAATTATTTAAATTAAATGGGTGTCTTCTGTTCAAATTCATTATTTTAAATTATTAAAAAAATGAAAACATTTCAAAAAAAATCCCAAAAACTAAAATGAAGATAATTTTGGTATCCAACATTCAACAAATATTTTTTCTATATAAATTTAATAAGCTTCTTAAAAATTAATTTTAAATTATTTCTCGGAACCGCGATGAAACCGTTTCATAAAAATATATTATTATTCAGAATTTTTTTTAAATATTTTGAATAAATATTAGATTATTTATAATAAATATATAGCTAATAAAATTTTCTAAAATATATATTTTTATTTGATAATTATTATTATTCATAAATTCCATTAAAACATCTAGAATATAACTATCATAATAAATATTTATATTTATATTATATTGTAATTAGAAAAACTCGACATTACATACAATGAAATATTTCAATAAAACAAATTTTTCATGTAAAAAAAGCTGAAATAGTGTTTCATTTAACAAAAGATAAGCATTGTTTTGTTGTTAGTGTAAGATAAACCCAATTTTTCTTGTCACATTTGCTATCAAATACATAGTTATTATTTTATAATTTGAGGCACTACATCTACCCACTTTAAATTAATTGAATCTCATAATTTAAACAACATCTTGGTAATAAAGTGTTTTAAATTTGAAAATTATTTTTGTTAAGTCAAAAATCTTAAAAGGGTTTTTAAAATATATTCTTAATAATAGATTGAGGATATTACAAAGATAATTTGGAATAACACACTACTTTATTTCTATATATGTGAAAATTATTGGAATGTGATGATATATACAGGGAGGGAATGAAAAAATATTTATATAGAGTGATTGTGGTAATTGATCAAATCTATGATAATTAATTATAGAATGATAAGGGCCTCAAAACCATAATTATGTGGCGATTTAATAGGTCTTATAATTTCCTAGATATGAATGTAATGGGATAAATTATTTGTTTCACCTTAGTATTCTTAATGTTCAATAATTTTTTGCACTATATAAGAATATAAGTAGTATAAAAACATGTTAAATTTATATTTAATAATAAAAATGTCATCATTTGGTTTCACTTTAGTCAATTTAGAATTTTTTCTTTACTCTGTGAAATCAATATCCAAAAATGATTTTTTATTTTTAAAGCACTAAAATTCACATTTAGTAGATCATAATATCAATAATATAGTTAAATGTATTTCTATATGTATATACATATTTCCCAAAACCAATATAGTTAGCACAAGTTATATAATAGAACAGAATAGCCTCTGAAATTGAAAAGTAACACTATTGGTTAGTCAAAAATATTCATTTTTTAAATTTTTTAACAGAAAAAACAAATGTTAATGAGGGCCTCACATAGGCCAATGGTAGTGTATAAATAATTATCATCAATAGGTCAGGGGTTCATGCCTCACACCTTGTCAGATATAGTGGGTTCTAACCCAGTATATGAGTTACCATTTTTCTAAAATATATTAATATGATTACTGTAATGTTCTAAAAAATATTATGTATGTCTTTGAAATAAACTTTTTTCTAAATTTTTCATTATAACCAATTTTATTCACAATGTATAATAATATTATTTGAAAATTTCTAAAATGTAATTAATGGTCATACCATCTGTAATGCTCAAAAATACCATTAAAATATGTATAAAAAAAGGACACAGTTTCTCGTATAATTTTTCCATTAAAACATACATATGCCATATGTTTTTTTTTCATATTATAATTTTTCATGGTATAAAAGAATTAGATAAAAACTAAAAATGGGTTTTTTATTACATTGAACTTATGATAAATCATAAAATAATAAACTAGTGATATTATCCACAAATTTTATGATAATGAAAAAACACATGGTTTTATTATTTTACATAAACCATAGTTGTTTAAAAACTATTATCTCAAGAATACAATTGAAAAAAAACATATCCAATTTATTTTTTAATCCCAAAAAAATAAATACTTCAACCATTTTATTTTCTCATAGGGTTATCAATGGTGTACGATTTTACATTTTGAAAAGGGAACTAACTCAGATATTCAATATGTTATCCACATTAAGGATAATGAAATGTAAATTGATCAATATGGTGATATTTAATTCCTTCTCACATAATCATTAATTTTCTTCAAAAATTATTTTAATTATGCCCTTCCGTTTAACACATATAACATTTTAACATTATATTGAGATACCAAAAATTTAATATAAGATGGATTAGGTTTATCCTTGTTCATTCACTATCATCATAAATACCAATCCTTCAAAATGTATTATAAATAAAATGTGAATATTCGAATGATTATCCCCTAGGAGGATCGAACATGGATTGTAGTACGGTGCATTTTCATCCACTAGATTACGATTAGGTGAAACACAATGTGGCCTTTTTTGAGTTATTACCCCAAATTATTTCAGTTTCTAAACCACATCCACTTGTAGTATCCATATTAAGATTAATTTCATGGAATAGGAACATATTATCTACAATTAAATCATTTGGGTATAATATTATACTTATTTTATATGTCAATCATAGGTTTATGATCCTTAATATATATTATAATAAATCTAGTTTCTAATGATTCTACTGTAATTTCTCTATTTCCATCTATAGTGACTCTGAACCTAGTAGCTTAGAGCTAGTGTCTAATTTATTTCAATGGCGTAAGATTCAATAGGTCACATCCTTAATGACTGATTATTCAAGTAGTCCTGGTAAAATAGATGCAATCATTATTGTAACATTACATTTGATAACACAAATTAAAAAATAATTATTTTTGATAAAATCATTAATCACTATAAAATATCCATTCATATCATTCATATTAAACTTGCACAGATTCTTAATGGAAACAAAACAAGGGTGAGATCAAATGCTCAGTATGTGTTATGTTTATTGGGAGATATCATGAATCAATAAGCATAATAAAACTGACAATGATAATAATTGAACAGAAATTCTATTTAAATAACATAAATCACATGATATGAAAATAAAAAATCTTTATAGAAATTTAAATAACTAATGACACATAAAATTTAGATAAATAGACAATGCATAATCAATATGGAATGTTGAATAACAGAGCACACATTCCATTTAATCAATAAATTGAAAATAAAATTCAAATAGATATAATATCATATTGAAAATATCATAGATAACAATAACTGATCACTTAATGAAAGAAATTATTAATTATCAGATGTAATGTACGAGGAACATGATACCTCTACTGTCAAGTCCTTTCACATGATGGATTAAACTATATTGAAAAACCCATTAAATTTTAACTTAACTAATTTGTATTATGATAACTATTGATTCATCATGGGGATATATAATACAGGCCCTAATCATTAATGTAGTTCAAAATTACTCCCCATATATCGAGTAATAAATTTATTTAATGATACAATATTCCATAACAACAATTATCTGTATTGAGGAAAGGATAAATATTTATCTATTTTTCATCATTCAAAAAAATAACAATTAAAGTAAACATCAATTTTACTAACGATATTAGGTTTAATGAATAAAAATATCCTCATTAATAACATGGATATATAAGAGACATTTAATGACTAATGATAATTGGAAAGAGAATATTTAAAAGGGAAGTTAATGACTACCAAATGAAACCAAAAAGTGAATTTCAATAATATACCCTTTAAAAATATTTATAAACTAACTAGAGAAAGAATAAATATGCTATCAAAAAATACCTATTCAGGTAATAATAATGGTATTTCATCATTTATAAATATAAGTATATTAAAAATATCATTAATAACATTCTTGATAAAAATATCCTTTTCATTTTGGAAATCATTTTTTAAAAAAGAAAAAAAGAAATAATTTTTTTGGGAAATGAATGTAAAAAAATATGAAGTAATATTTAATGAATTTCGAGGTCTTGATGGATGATAATTTCATACATGTCATAGAAATTAAAACATATATTTAATTAAAATTTTCAAAAAAAAAGGTAAACATGAATTGTTTGGAAAAAGAAATATGATCCATTTAAATACATTTTGGAGAATGTAAAATTAGGTAAAAATGCCTTTAAAATATGATTTTAAATTGTTAATATTTTTTGAATAATTTTTATGAAACATGGTTACTGATGAAAAATAGATTTTTCCTGAAGATAGAAATGAAGATGTACTTTTGTAAAAACATTTTCTCAATTAATTGAATAACCAAAAAGTGGGGAAATAGTTATATTACTTAGAAATATCATTAATAAACAAATTAAAAGAAAATTATAGTTTTTATTGGGAAATGGTAAAATGATTTCCTCAATTGTTATTTTTTAATAAATAATATCTATTAGAATGAAATTGTGAAATAAACCATTAAAATGAGCATAACGTTGAAATGAAAATTAATAATTGATATAATTTTTATATCTACTAAAAATACACATAATAATTGGGTAAATTTAACATGATATAATCATCTCTATTAATCACAAAATCATAAAATGACATCATCAATGAAGTTAATGATTACCCTAATGAATGTTAATTCAGTTAAGAAATCACATACATGACACTTCCTTTTGATTTAATTTTTTTAACCTCTTGTATAGTGGTTTTTAATAAAGTATAAAATTACCATAGAACCTTATAAATTTTTATAATATCATATATATTCCTTTATTAACATCTTATCTACTGTTTATTAATAATATTTAGATATTTTCATTATTTTGGGTGTTATTTTCCTTTTTTCACATGCATGTTTCATAATAAAAAATTGGGATTAGAAAAATATTATATAGTTTTATCACATAAATAATAGTAATAATGACAAAAATATTATATTTTTTACATAATTTATACTATCAAAAAAAATAATAAAATATGGATATGAAAAATAATTTATGTTATGATTAAGGAGAATGAAGGTCGAACATATAGATGAGTAACATTTCCATTTTTCAATGATCGTTATCGAAAAAAGGTAATAAGTATATTCTATTTATAGAATGACCATAATATCATATATACCATATTATATACTTATATATATCATCCATATTGTGTGTTTATTATAATAGAGTCACACCACTTCATTAATGTGGTATAACACGTGTACGTGAATGATGTTATCATCTTTAAGTGAGTGAAATGGTATGAAAGAATGGTATATATTATATTTATATAATGATAAATATATAGTTCATATAAATATTTTATTATTTATATCATATATAATCATTAAAATTATCTTTTTTAAATTCCATGTATGGTGTTGCAGATTGACGAATCAAATCATATCGCAAGTCGGTAGTCCGTAGCAGAGATGAGTGATATTATCATATTCCCAATGAAATGGAAGGTAAAAGAAGATATATATGATATAAATAATATATAGGTATAAATATGTTATATATTTTATATATATATATATTAGATTCATTATTATACACAAGTGTGAAAGGCCGTCATGTACGAATGAATTTCATCTTTTCGTAAAGAGATATTCTGTCGTACTCACAAATAATGGGTTCATAACCCGTTTTATAGAAGTGGATTTCATTTTATGTATTTCCATTTTTATAAAAATAAAAAAAATTAATGGAATAATAATTGGTTACTATATAATTATGTTTTAATAATAATTTAAGTTATTGGAGGAAGAGATAATATAAAAATGATCATTGAAGAACATTACATCTTCTTTGAGCATCTTAATTTGGTTTACACAGAATCCTTCTTAAGATAAATCTATTCCAATAGTAAGAATTATAAGATGAGGGTATGGAATATGTAAAGTTTTTTGTTAAGTTATTTTCCAAACCAAAGAGTTTTTAAGCTGTATAGAAGAGATGATATTGTTTTGCATTTTATAACAAGGGGAGAGTACACACTTGATATTTTTCAAAATAATAGAGCGATACCTTATTTTTTATAACTAAAAAGTATCTGAAATGATCCATTATTAAACAATAGTTGAGTTAATGTCAAAATATTTCCAACTATTATTTTTATATAAAATATTATTGGTTATTTTTACACTTTCTGTTTTCTTTTATCCCCCTTGTAAATAATTTTTTTCCATAACCATGGAATTAGTTTTTTCTACATTCATTATTGATTTTGGTAAAAAAATAAAATTGACCTTATTAGACATTATAAATAATTATGTTTCCATATATGGAATCTGTTTTAAAAAATTCCTCTCATATATGATTGAAATATAAATTTTTATTAAATATTGTAGGTTCAATGGGAAAGTAGATTATTAAAAAGAAAAATGTTCAAAATTTTACTAAGTTTTTATATCTAAATTTATTATCATAATGTTTCAATTGACCAATATTTTCTTAATTGAAAAAATGATGTATTATTAATTATTAACTTATAAAAATCTAGCTTAATGTTATAAATAATTAAAAATAAATGGTAGTTTTCAATTAAAATTCTGTATTTTTTACTATTTATCAAAAAATTAAATATTCCAAAAAACCCATTAAAAATAAACCATTGATGATTTTGGTATCCTAATTTTAAAATTTAAGATTTTATACATATAGATATTCTGAAAATAGTAATAAATAATTTCACTTTATCAGTGAAAATCACGATTGTATAATCTTTTAGAATAATATTGTTTTATAGAAAAAACACTTTTTCTTTATTATTATTATTATTTTATTTATAATAAATATATTTATAATACATTTCTATAAACCATATAGTTTAATAATTTATTTAATCATATTCTTACCATCCATTATAATGTTATGGTGATAATTTTCATATTAAATAATAATAATAAATGTATATTTCCCTAAAACTCACCCTTGGGTGTAACCAAAGATTTAAAAGAAACTAGTTATTTTTTGTAAGTCGTGATAAACTTTGTGTTGCATGTAACATAATAAAAACAAAGTGTTTCATGTAAATCATTATAAAATTAAGGTATCATACTTCATAATCTATTAAATTCAAAAATCTTATTTTAGAATTTATGGCTGTTATAATTGATAACGATAATATCTGGTAGAAAAAAATATATACTGTTGAAATTATGATACCAAAATTAGAGGGATGTTTATAAAAAATGATTAGATAAAAACCTAATATTAATATTGAGATTTCCATGACATACTTATGAATAGTGGAATTTATGAATTATAAAACCTCTATTAAATATTTTTTTAATATGTTATATCATTTATTCAAAATATAAGAACGAACAATTAATTCCTTTAAAATTTATTTTCCAATAAAATAAAATTTATCATTATATATTTTTTATTCATTTAAAAATATATATTTATAATGTTTACAAGTACAATTTTTCAAAATTAATGAACATATTTAATTTAATCTATCAAAATTATCCTCAGATTACGTTTTGATAATTTTGTAAAATAATCGATTTTAAAGTGAATAGTAAAAAATACATATTTTTCTAATATGATCCTGTTTATGAAATTATAATTACACAATAGTGAAATAAAATTCATTGAATATTTTATTTAATTGAAAATATATATTTATAATATAAAATTATTCATTAAAACATTATTTTTTGTATTTATTGGACACATGTTCAATTCTTAATAATAATAATAAATATATAACTCTTAAATCATTTTTAATTTCATTAAAATAAATATTTTTATTTAAAAAATGTAGAAACTAAATATAAAAATATTTATATTATATTTCAAATCAATATTTTCAAATTATGGAATTTGATCAATTTTATATTCAGAAAAAATTATGATATATATGAATTAAAATAAAGACCATGCTAATGGTGAAAGAGTTATTTCAAAAATAATTATATTATTAACATGGAGTAATTTTATATCTCATAAATTAAATTTATCTATTTAAAATAAATAATAAAATATGATTTTTACAAATGTATAATTTTTTAACCTGTTAAAATTGTAAATAAGGTTATATGTGATAAATAAGAAAAATGAAGGAAAAAATTATTTTTCTAAAATTAGTTCTTTAATATATTAAATGAAAATTTTATGAGATAACATTCAAATACTTAAGAATATTAATATATAATATACGGGTGAATTTTTTGCTTGAAAAACCCAAATTTTGTAGAATGTAATACCTTATATTTTAAATAAAAATTAAAAGATAAGTTTTAAAAAATTGATTGCGGTAAAAATTTAAATATTAGTATTTTAAATTTACATTTTATAATGATTAATGTGTGGATAAAATTTGACATGAAATAAATATTATATTTTTTATCATCCTTGAATCACTCCATAATCCATGGTTTCTTAATTTGGAATCCATCGACTCTTGAATCATATGATGCCATTATTTCCAAATAATGGGTATTCACAAAAGTTTTAGAATCATCACTTATAAAAGGGGGTCAATCCCACCACTTGATAGAAGACCTATCACATATCACTTTATCATTATATTATACATTATTTTTCCTTGTGGAAGAAAAATTAATATTCAAATTTCATTGGTCTCAATTATATAAGATAATTCTTTCATTTCCAAGTAGATTCCAAAGAAAAACACAATTTCTGAATTTGGGTATTTACTACTCCTTAGATATTAATTCATAATATTTATTTCAATTATTATAACAAACATCCTAATATAGTTAAATAAATATTTTTAATATATCTTAACATTATTATATTATTTTATCAATAATTATTCAATCCATTCCATCCTTTGATACATAAAAGAATCATTGATCGTGGTTATATTTCCACAACCTCTTCCACGAAAGGATACAGACCATTTTTCTCCACATCCTCTAAAGGTCGGAAGAATATAATTATTTTAGATATCAATATTTTAACTATGTACAAATAATTATTCAAAATTTATAATTTATCATATAGATTTATTTATTCATATTAATTGAGAAATCGAAATGTTAATATTGTATATTGGTGGAGCATCACCTATATTACTGATGAATTTCATTTTCCATGACCACAGTTCATGAATATTTCAATGATTGAAATTAATTATAATAATTGATATTTATTAAATTATTGAGATTCTATATATTTTAGATTAAAATTATATGTAAAAAACTTTTGTTAATGAAATTTTCTTTTTGAATGAACAATTGTATTATTTAGTAATATTGTTATATAAAACACATGAACTCCTTTGTTTATTTTTTACTCCATATAAAATATAGTATATCTGATTTAAATTAATTTTATAAATATTAATTGTTTATTATATAAATTTTAGTAATTGAAAATGTTATTACATGTTAAGGGTTATGATGATGTACAATCAGCACATGAATATGGAGAGATGGCCTCAGTTAGTGGGTTTGTGCCGTATGAATCCATTTATTAGAGATTCCATATGAGATAAAATCACTTGGATTTTTAATTATATATGAAAAATATGAGTCACTAACTAATTCCTAGGTGGAATAATTTATTGGATAATTTCAATCTTATTGTCTTCACAAATGAAACCATATAAGCCGATCCAAACAAATAAAGTCCCACTATCAAACAATATTCTCATAGGGAATGCACAAGTTTAATAGTTGGTCATGTATATAGACCCTAGATATATGAAAGTATATATTTACATTTAAATGAATGAATGAATATATTAATACCTTATTATTTTTATTATAATTATTATTATTTCAATGAATCTATAATGTATATGATAAAAATAATATTATCACCGAATGAAATCAAGTACATATTTTTTAAAATATATTGTTATGAAGAAGTCACTATTTTAAATAATTCCATATTTTTTTATATAACTAATAGTTTAGGAAAATATTCTTATGGGACATTATTTATAGAAATATAAAAAATAATATAATTAAATTATGTCCATTAAATTTTTTTTATGTAAGTCTAAAGGTGGTTAATATCATAGAAATTTACTCATCATTGAATTAATATTTTTATTTAAATGAGAAAATTAAATTTTTTAGAAAATTTTGTTGATATAATAAATATAATTTTTTAAGTCCAAACATTTGTGTTTCCCAAATGTGAGTTTTTATAATATTAAAATACATATATATTTATGGTAAAAATTAAATATGATATAAATATAAACAACATATTATTGAATTGTAGTGGAATAAAAGTGATGTATTATATTCCATAAAATGAATCCAAAATAAAATATACATTTATTTTAAAGGTTGGGGCCGAATCCTCATTTTTATTAATAAAGGAAAGCAAAGACCTCTTTTAACTGGGTAGAGGGAGACCCATTACATAGCCCGAAGGCCCAATGGGCTTTGAAGCCCATTACATAACCTGTAGGCCCAAATCCTTGACCAAATTCTTATTCTGTGAATAGTAACCCAGCTGCTACAGTCCCCGCATAGTACCACCACTGCTACAGTGCCCTGTCGCCGCTATAGTACCCGACGATCAATAGTACCGTCGCTGCTACAGTACATGCGCCCAATGGGTTTTGAACCCCCATTTTTCATGTAGTATTATGGGGTGCTTACCACTAAGCCAAACAGCAACTACAATAAAATACACATTTGACCTTTAATATAATTTATTTTTGAATATATTTTATTAATTTTATAACCCCATGACGAATCCTCCAAAACATATAATATATTTCATGTTTGTTAAAATAAATTATTTCTAAAAATGACATACTTATATATCAATAAGAGTATTATTTGAAGGTTTTTGGGTCTTGAATTTATAAAATAATGACAACCACTTCCCAATGGTAGGAAACATGGGAACAAACATAATAGATTTTGGTTTTGATTATTTTTTCCAAAATATTACAAAATATACATTTAAAATTTAATAATGAATTCCACACTCTTTCTCTATAAATATCCACCCATAATCAAACTATTTATCAAAAAAAATGTATTAATAATTATTTTTCTCTCCATATACATATATAAATCTTACCCATGTTGTTTACATTCTCTTAATAAGCTCCTAAAAATATTTTAGAATCCATATCTCATGGTAAGGGACTCTCTATTGTTTTTTCTGTAAAATTAATTTTACTAAACCATTTTGATCTCCTATTTACAATGTTTTAATGTGTTTTTACAAATACCCTCTCTGAAATTATTAATTTAATTTTATTAGATAATACATTTAAATTCCATTAATATCTTCCATGATCCTTTTTATACACCCATTACACTACCAAAACTATACTGTTATTTTCCTTGCCAAACATTTGGTTGTTGGATACACATCCCAATTTCAAATCATAGTTATTCGCATATATGTACCTATCCCATATTTATTGTGTTATTACATATAATTAACAATAATTATATAATCATGTATTTAAATTTGGTGATATTAATTCATATCATTGAGGTCCTTGTGGAATAGTAATGCATGTGTACAATATGAATGTGTTGGCTGAACCCAAAATTATATTTCCCTCTAATGCATTGGGTAATGTTTTATCTCATGAGACATTATTTATAATGCACATGAGGTTATGATATGAAAAATATGTCATGACATATTTTGGATAATAAATGACTTATGTTTATGATTTTGTGTTTTATACTATTTATTCATTTTTGTGTTTCCTTAATGATGTCCAATTAAATGGTTTTTGGAGGATAATTTTATGATCCTCCCACCATTTATTTAAACATGATTTTTCTCTTGAATGACTTGTATTAAATTCATCATGATATTTGTCACGACCCGTCCTCACGGCCCATGACATGACTACCCCCAGCCCGCCTTCCATAGGCCAGGGGATTGCAACTAGCACCAAAGGCGTAAATCCCTAAGTTTGGAAGGAATTGACTTTATAAAAGTAAACAAACATGACAGAGTATGCAACAGGAAGTAAACACTATGTAAAACTAAATAAAAAAGAGTGTGCTGGAAAGAAAATGGGCCAGTATACAAACCCAACTGAACAACTAGTACAAGTAAAAATGGACAAACAACTGAATGTAAAGAGCATCTCCTAGATCGTCCTCTGGGGTTCCTACCTGAAGGGTAGGTACAGATGGCCACCACAGAACTCACGTCCGTCAGTCTCCTCCGTGTTTCGACTTGTCACAAGGTCCACCTCCAGGTACCATCCATTCGTGGTGCTCTCGGCCTCCATCAATGTTGTTTTTCATCTGCATCCATCACAACGAGGTGCAGGCATAGCCCGTGCAGGGGTGATTATAACGATGCTCAGTAGGGACACTGAGACCCGAAAGGTCTCACAATATCCACTAAAGATAAACAAAAGAATAAATAAACAATCACAAAGTTACAACCAACCCTACTTAGGTATATGTCTATACATATACCTAAGTTACCAATCTCAGTCCGGGTCCAACTCTTGAGCCCAATCGCAACCCAGACCACACAGGAAGTAAATTCAATCACCATAATGATATTGGTTGAAAGACATGACTCAACTCACACAGGTATGCCACAATATTAGTGAGATATAGATGATCAGTTGTAGCCACTGGATCAATAAACCTGTCAGAACCACACCGAATACAGGACCATCTAATCTCATGAACGCACACAGGATAAAGGCGAGCTATCTCTTCTAAGCTGTTTGACCCACACAGGATACATGCCAGCTATCTCGTCTAATCTGTCGGACCCACGCAGGATACATGCCTTCTATTATAGAGTAATAGAGATGATTAGATATAGTCACAGATTCATCTAAACTGTCAGACCCATACACGATACAAGACCAGCTACTCTGTCAGAAATGTCGAACCCATACAGGATTGCGGTACGGTTATCATCATCAGCGAACCCACGAAGGATTCCAGTACTATAGTCATTGTCACAGTCTCACCCAGCTATAGGGTTCCCGCACACAGCACGCTCGATTACGAGAGGGTCCACTCCTCGAGCAAAGGGGTCGATATATCAACTATCAAGAAGTCCTGAGTTTATGTAACCTGAAGTTCTATCTCATCAAAAGAAACCCAATGTGATAGGCAGCGCGTTGATCAGATGCCTGGTCTGAAAGTTATTAGTTTTTCCGTTCTAGGGTCCTTGTTGGATTTATGCTCGATCAAAAACCGGCCGTTTTTCAAAGTTGTCAAAAACTCACTTAGAGTATCGCAATAGACCACCATATCGCAAGGATCCCAGTGTCGTAGACGGCACATTGATTAGGCACGCGGTCTAGAAGTTATTCACGTTTAAGTGAAATGAGCCCAGCCCATCAAGCCTAGTGGGCCGGCGGGTCAGCCTGACCCGGTTCAGTGGGTTCGACCCGGCTGGGGGATCAGCCCGGCTAGGTTTGGCAGGTCCGACCCGGCTAGGGGGTCGGTCTGGCCCGTTGGGGTGCGGCCCACCAGCGGACCCGCACCGCGGAGCGGGTCGACCCGATTTTCCCGGCGGCGCTGAGCGACACCGCCTCTCCCTGCATGGACGCCTAAATCCGGACGGTTCTGAATAGCACGTGCGGCCCACACAGTGGTCCAATTTTCTTCCCATGTGGAACCAAGCAACACTACGAGTCTTCATCTCGGTCGGTTCGCTGGCGAGCGGCCCGCAGTTGCGCGCCGTGGTTCCCCTATCGCGTGGCGCCTACGTGTGTCGTGATTGTTCTACCCGGCCGGCTGTAGCCTGCCGGTTTGCTCAGCCCATGGGGCCCATGGTTTTGGGCCACATCTCCTCCGCTCGGCACCTGCGGGTGCAGCGGTCCACCATCATGAGCGGCCCGCTGATGCGGGCCGTGGTTTTCCTCTACACGGCTGGCGTGCGGCCGCCACCTCCTGACGCCACAGCCTCTGGTCATTGTTGACTCTTTCGACCGCCGTAGCCTGCATGGCTGTGACCTCGTTCATCCAGTTCTGTGCGATGGCACCGCACCCTACCAGCTCCAACTCCATTGTCAACACAAACAAGAATCAACAGAGGGTCGTCGGGCCATGTTTGTTCGGCTCGTGCCCTCCGCTTTAGGAGATAACAAAAGGCCAATGATGTCCTAAAGCATACATCAAGAACTAGGGTATAATTTTATTCATTTAAAATTATAAAAAAAACCCCTTCCTCGATTCGATGTTCTTTCATTAACGACGACATCGATTTGTTGACGTCAGTATGTGTCTGAGGGGGAAGCGTCATTGTTGTCGACGTTCTTCACGGGCAGCATCTTCTCCCTTGACGTGGAGGAAGAATAAGGATGGAGGGCGTTCCTTGTTGGTTTCGCCTCACGTTCTTGCCCCGGCTGAAGAAGGTATAGGGAGTTGCTTCACATTCTTCGAGACGTGGAGCGTTCTTTGTTGAATAATGTCCTTCTTCGTCAAGAGAATAATATTCCACCAAGTTTTTCTCCCAAATACTTCTCAAAGTTCCACCAACAAATTAAAATAATAGGATCTACTATTATTTTATTGTTGAAAAGCTTTTTCTAAACAAATTCAAAAGATATAATTAATTTAATTGAATAAGTTCAATTCATTAATTTGTTGTTTGGTATACTAAATGAGAGGGGGAAGGTGGAGAGTTCACCCTCAATAAATGAAGGGTGGTGGCCTCATTAAAACTAAGGAGAGTCCAAGAGTTACAATGGGGTGTTTAAAGGGAGTTGAGGGGTTGGGGTATGTGTGGGCCCCACAACTATTTATATCCTCCCAAGGGAGGTTAGTGGTGTGGTGGGACCCACCACTAACCTACACCTAGAGACATTAACCAACTTTCAAATGAAAATGTGTTGCACATACATTTTTATTTGATCTCTAATTTTAATTAGTAACCCCAAATTATAACTACCATCCTGTATATTATGAAACTACAGTAAATATCCCATTAAGAGAATACAGGTGCTGCAAGTTCATTGGTGTCCACAGATTTCAATTCCGAGAACCGGTTCAAAAGATAAAAAACACACACGTACGTTTACTGAATGTACCCAAACAGAACTTCAGAAATTGATTCTGGGCACACCGGACCTTAGAATCAGGCACCATTAGAAACTGCAGACTCGTAAAAATCCAAATAATTTTAGAAAAAAAATTCCTTGAAATTTTTGGGTATTTACAATATGGTTTTATTATATCCTTATAGTACTTTAGAGATAATAAATTTTCTTATGTTCCTCCCTAAGATATCCATTACAGTATTAGGAAATTAATATAATTTGAGGGCATGTTTTGGAGTTTATAAATAATTTTTTATCCATGTTTCAAATTAATGTGATATTCTTATAATTTACTCAATATATTAGGCCTCATGACCATATTGGATTAATCTATATAAATCCTTATGTAATTAATAATTAATCTAGGAGTACCAAAGATATGGTTTGTCATATTATATATAAATATATCATTACACAATAAATTATTACAACATAATCAAATTATGGTTGGGTTTACCACCTACATAAATGATGTAATAATATTTATATCAACAATGACTATGGAATACTATATAATTACAATAATAGGTCTTTATAATGTATACTTTCTGTTTTGAATATTTTTATAATGTGATATCAATATTTAATATAATTATTTAAAGATGACATTTCAATCTTCAAACACGCAAAAACTAGTTAATCACAATTACCAGTTTTTAAAATAATAGATTAATCATTCATTAAATGAAAATGGGATAGGATGAATCATATAAAAAATTATTATAGTATCTTAAATAATATATTAATTATGATAATTTATTTAATAAATAGTAATAAACGATGCCATTACAAAACTAGTATGAAAGAATCAATTCATGCTTCTAGTATCTGATGATGGAAATAAACACGGACTGACTAATATATTTATAACTTATAGTTATAGATAAATTTTATAAATGTTAATATAAATGAGTCATGATCTATAATAAGTTATTGGGAATATTTGATTTACTTTATAGAAATATTGGACACATTTTTGTAGGAAGAATTATCATTTAAGGGGGGTTTTCCCATTTATATAATTCCTTGATACACACTTCTTAATATATGAAATCATATTATTCATAGGGTTTGATTACTAAATAATGAATTTATTTTTTACATATACATAAATGTATGGGTGTTCGAAAATCCATTTCATATTATTTCTTTATATGTATTTGGATTTAAAATATAATAATGATAGAGGTTATTTAGAAAACACAATTCCATATACTGAGTTATAATGTCACTTCTGAAAAAATATTTCTTCTCAAGTTGGGTTTTTTGACATAAAAATTTCTCCTCATATTATACAATCTTAATATTTTGTGAAATTGATTCATTCTATTCCAATATTTTTCTTTTATGGGTTCCATATTAATATAATTTATAACATTTTTATAATAAATCTTGTAATCATTAACGATAGTTTCTCCTCCAGGATGATATATTCTATGGATGTTAAGGTTGTAATTTATATTTGGAAATAAAATTGTGTGTAATCTCATGTTTTCATCATATTTACCTTCACCTATTTCCAAATTATTTTTTATTACTATTTTTATAGTGTTAGTTTTCAATAATGGTATTTTAAAAAAAATATAATGGGTTTCCACCCATTTATAATTAATGGTTTTATCCTCTACTCCAAATTTGATTGTTACATAATTTATATATCTTCAATTATGTATTATTTATAATTCTTCCTAAAGGTATATATTTTTAGAAGACACTTCTAAGTGTCACATCTATTTTCTTGCAAACTCTAAATAAATGTTTTCCAATTGAGTTATATTTTCTAAATCTTTTTCTAAATTCCATTTTAGAAAACTCATTTTGATTAATTATTTTTTTTGTATCAAAATACCTATATTTGATAATTTTTTATGATAAAACAATAATAAATGCTACAAATCACATTCTATTTATATTGTTTATTAATTTCTTAATGTTTCATTGAATTTTTTTTTGTGGAAAACATGTGTATGGATTTTTATTATTAGAGGGTTGGAGTGTGATAAATCCTTTAGACCAATTGGGAGGGAAATAATTTGTAAATACCCTAGGGATAATTCTTGGTTTAGGATAGGATATTTATGTTTTGGAATTAAATACATTTTGTAGTCTAGTAGTAATAAAATATCTATATACATACGAACTTGTGGACAAAAACTCTAGAAAAATTAATAAACATGTGATAGACATTAAAAATGTTTCTATAGTATTAAATCTATTATTGCATAGTTAAAATTCAGCTAAGCTAAATGCACAATTAATTCTATACTCTCATGAGAAATTCATTGGTTAAAATTCTGATTTGGTCAGACTAATTATAATGGATTTAAATATATTTTTTGGGTTTTAAATTTGAGTAATTATTGATGGATGGTACCAAGTGTTAATGTGTACATATAATTTAAGTTAATTGTTATGGATGAAAATGATGACTGATAATTAATTTATTGACAATGAATTTTTTTGGGAAAAGATAATTTATTTTTGGGAGTTTTATGATTAAATAATGTGATTAATAATATCTGGGCATTATGTTTTGGTGAATAGATTTCTATGATTTCTGTTAGGTTTAGGATATATTAATGAAGGATCTAATTTTTTTGGTTTATATTTTTATGAGATAAATGTTAATTTAAATTTTGATTAAAATTCTATCAAATTATTTGGTTTTGAATTTGGTCAGGAATATTTTTGAATAATTTTATACTAAATTATATATGGAATGATTTCTATTAAATATTAGGTTTTAATACAGATTCAATGTAGATTAGTGTAATAAATATTCATATAAAGTATTATTCATATTTCTTTTGTGTATAATTTTTACATGTTCAACCCAATCTCTATTTTATAAAATGACTATATAAATGAAGAAAAACATGTCATTCCAACGCCCAAAAATTCAAAAAAAAAGAACATCGTTTTCAATGGAATATAAGAATCCTTAATTGATTTTATATAGCATTACATAGAACCCTATGATTATCTTTCATTACATGAAACACTTAATTTATCATTTTTTCACACCACAATAGGTTTTTTGAAAGCTTTCATTAACTACAATACTGTGTTTTACTAAATAACCATATACAATTAATATTATGATTTAATATGATAGTCATCACATAGATGTTGGAATAGAAGATAAGAATATGATTATCTAAATAACTAAAATAAATATTTTACACACATTTATTATCTATATATTTAATTCAAATAAAATAAGAATCATTTAAAAGAAAAAGAAATGTTTTCTAAATTTAATGTTTTTTGAAAAGCTGGGTTAATCTTATATTGTACACATAATTTATAGTACTATTCCAAAATTTTGAAATTTTATATGTTAAAATAAATATCATTTTTAAAATTTTCAAAACAAAATAATCATAGAGAGAACTTTTGGGAGTTTTATCAAAAGAATATTTTTTTACGGAATAGTGAAAAATAGTAAATTTTAATTGAAAACTACAATTTCAATTATACAATTTAAAATATTAAATTATATTTTCAATTGATTTGGCGACGATGGACGCTGGTGAAGCTCGCCGGTGCTCCGGTGATGTGGTGCTCGAGGCGGTGCAAGCTCACAGCTCGAGGGTTTGGGGATGATGGTGAATAGCATGATGGGGACATCGGTCCAACAGACGAGGTGCTCCGGAATGCATGATGGCGGATGGCGATGGGATTGAATGTTGAGGGTTCTCGTGGCTCGAGGTTTCCTCGGGTCCTGTAATTTTTATTTTGAATTGAGCTGTTTTGGTTACCGCTTACCCATAAAGAGGGTTTTTTAAAAATCCAAAAAAAGAGAATTTTCAGTCATATATAAAAACATTTAAAAAATTTGATAATTTTCTCTATAAAACCCCACTCTCTCGTCACGTCTACAATATTGACATTAAAATAAAATTTTCAACTTATATGGATTAATTTTTAAAGATTTTATTACATATTCAAAATCATAATAATTTAAATTTTCTAATAAGGTCGTCATAATTTTTTTTTTCTGAAATGACAAGTGAATGCATTAGATATTAATTACTCTTCTTGAGGTAAAAATGGATTTAGAGGGGGGGATAAACATATAATATAAGGGTAAACCCACAAATATAAATGTATAAAAAATTTTTTTATGGAAATATTTAGACTATTATACCTATATGGTTTGATAATGGGCCATTTTTACCTTTTTATATACTAAAAACATGGGAGAATTCAATTCATTTGTAAAAATATCAAATGTTCCCTCTCCCCACATAAAAAAGTATGCCCTTTAATCTTTTTTTCACACCAAAAAACCTCATTGGTTTGGATATAACCAACCCAAATAACTCCCCATCTTAATCCACACATCTCAGATGCCTTAGTTTGGGTAGAAAAATAGCCCAAAAAGTCTTCAGTGCAATGTTAAGTTGGATAGCTGTAGAAATGGTACCGTTCTTCAATGGGTGTTTTTATATTATTTCATTAGATAACACCATAAATTCATTTTGAACCACTTTGATATAATAAATCCTGTATATTTGATATATTTAGATATTTTATATAAATTTATTTACCAAAAACCATTTCCCCTACCTTCAATTGTTTTATGAAATCATCATTCTTGTGTATGACCAAGTACCTCTTTATGAACCAATGACATTTGTTCTTCCATTAACACCATTCACTGTTTGGTATTTTGATGTATATAAAGTATATATATGATATTAAAAATATATTTATTCACTTAGAGTTATTAATTCAGTTATATATTTTTCTAACTTTCTATTCCATAGAAGTTATGATAACGTCGCTCATGTGTATGAAAAATTACTACCTCACAATGATATGTGATTATTATTTCACTAACTCTTTAAATAGAATTTAATAAGGATAAAGTTAATGATTATATATTATATAAATAACATAAAAATTAGATTAATGACATATTTGTTATTAAATAATAATAATAAATAACATTTTATTTCTTACCTTTCACTTACTTAATTATGGAAGCATCGTTCTTGTATGTGTGGACTACCGCCTTCACAAAGTGTTGTTTTCACAACACGAACCATCACATCTAGATTTGGTTGTAATATATGAAGTGGATTTTTTTTATTAATATATAACTAAAAAATAATCATTATATTATACAATAACTGAATTTTTGTTTAAGGTTATAGATAATTAAGAATAATAGATTCCATAAAATTAGAGGTTGCAAAAATAATAAAATAGAAAACTAGAATTATGTGAGATAACAATTTAAAATAGTATTTCCTTATTATAACTTCTGATAAACATGGAGATAATATTTCTAAAAACATGGGATGATCATAAAATTTCTCAATAAGGGGTTTCAAAACATGTAAAAAATAATATAAAACCTTATAATACGTTTTATATATAATAAAAAATATTTCATATTGTATTTAACTCTCTAAAATAATGACCTATAATTTTATAAAATTAATTTTCAAAACCATTTAAAGATAAATATAATTATTAAAAATGAAAAAAATAATGAATAAAAATAACATGGATTTCTCTTTAAAAATCATTGGAATATAGTAATTATATGTTGAATAAAATAAATATTGACATATCTTATAACATCTATGTGGAAATATAACTGTGTCAGTTATAGGACATCATAAAATTGTGGTCATGGGTTTATTCCCAATTTATCCTCATCATATTCGATACCATGTTATGAATGTTAAGAAAACATTTATAGAAGATATTCCTTTATCATAAATAAATCATTTAAAAACTTCTCAAAATATTGAATATATTATTTTTATAGAAAAATAAATTAATAACATCATAAGATTTTAAAAAATATCATTTCTGGAGAAAACCATTTTTTAATGTTTTAAAATTATTACAATTTCTTGTATTATAATTCAAGAAATTTCATGAGATACTATAAACACCTGACCATAAACATTACATAATATAGTAAATTGCTTTAAAATTCACATATTATCATTACCAAATAACTTTTCGGTTTATAGTTTTAGAAAATTAGGATATAATTCATACATATAAACCCACGTGTATAAATAGTGGGTATAATTAAAACAATAATAATATTTTTCATAATAAAAAATTATATAATAAGAACATGAAATATCTTCATGAAAAGTCTTCAAAAAATTCATATTAGCTTCTTTTTTTCCCTTACCAATCCTAAAACCCTATGAAAAACATTTTATAACTTGGGATGATCACAAAAATATCAGTAAGGAATATAAAAAGAAGTAGAGAAACCATTAGTACATGAATACTTATAAACATATGAAATCAGTATCACAAATACATAATTCTCGACCAATAACTATCAAATATTTACTTTATGAAAACACGATACTTCCATAAAACATATAAAAAAAGATAATACCATAAAGGTAACTTGGGGAATTACTTACTTAATATTGTTACTGACATGACTACAGTATGATTTTTAACCCCCATGGATACCTTATAATATAACACTCGTGTATAAGGAATCTACCGTAAATGTTAAATAATATTGAGTTATATCAATAATTTTCATTCATTCACATTGAAGATTCATTTAGGATTATAATTTTAGGTAATTAGGCTATCATTCGTACATAACATCCCTCATAAATACAATGTGGGTACAACTAAAATAGTATACATTTTTTTAAACTGAAGTCATTTAAAATAAAACATGATTTCATTTTTAGGAAATAAATAATTATAACACTAATATTAAAATTATATTTAATCTTACCAATCCTTATAATATATGAAAAGCATTTCAGAACATGGGATAAGTACAAAAATATCATTAAGGGGCATAAAATAATGAAATAAACCGTTTGTCTGTGACTATTTTAAACTCATGAAAACAAAACAATAATTTTCACCTATAAAATATAAAACCTTTATGTTATCTCATGAAATCATAACAGTATAGTGAAAATCCATATAAATGATAAATCATAAATGTGTCATGTAGAATTCATATCATTCATACATTATATATTTCATGGCTACATAGGGAGTTACATTTATAGATACATTTTGAATACCCATCATTATAATTTCCCTAAAGATATTATGAGTAACCGAACTAGTTAACTCAAATTAATTAACCAAATAATTTGAGAGCTATCATGGGATCACCCACCCTCATTTTATCAATGAACTACCTATACTCATGAAAAATTCCAAAGAACCTTAACATAACAATAAAGCATCATAAAAGAGAAAGGAAAAATATTATTTCAACATTTCAATCCCAAGATATCATTCCAATATATTGATTTAATCAACATATTATTAAAACCATTTCTAATAACAAAATAAATAAAAATGGAATATGATATTTATTTTTCTATTAAAAAAATGACATCTTTTAGAGGAATCCAAATATCAAATAATGGTCACGGTGGCAGAAGAGTAATTATCACTGTATACAAAAAAAGCATTCCTTTTGTCATTTAATGAATTAAAACTCATCATATAGAATGATTACTTTTGTAAAACATTGAATGAAATTAAAATTAAAAGGGTTTTATTTTACACCTTATAAAAAGAAGGTGGTGTAAATAAGCAAAATACTCTTTAATGGAAGTAGATTTAGACAAATAACTTTACCTTGTGTCTGATTCAAGTCATATGTTCTTTATATTCCTATATAATAAAATTAGAATTATTTCTAATTACTTGAGAAAAAAATTCATGTTGATTATTCCTTTTATACCATTTATTACCATGTTCTTACTATTAGATAATTATTTAAATGCATGTTACTTGTTTTTTCAATATTCCGAACTTGAGTAAAAGTTCACATTGGTATGTTGTCAGTAGAGAAGTTGTCCTAATTACATCTGATCCATAATTATATTCATGAAATAATATTCACTTTATTAATAAATTATAATTTTAAATCAAATAATTTATTTATTGTTATGGAAAATTAAAAATGTTACGATCATGGAGGTGGTAGGTTATACGTACGCATTAGTAACATTTCCATTTTTCAATAATCAATATAGAAAATGGTTTATTATCATTTTAACATTTCATAAATATAATAATATCATTAAACTAATAGTAATAATTTATATATACTTATATATATATATATATTATACATGTGATTTGGTGAGGAAAAATGAATCACCTCTCTTCGTAGAGGTGATATTTCACACACACGCACGAACGACGTCATCATTTTTATGTTCATGGAAGGTGAGAGTATAAATGATATATTATAATTTAATAATGATAAATATTTAATTAATATAATATATAAACATTTTTTTCATCATTACAACTAGTATTGAGAGACGATAAATAAAAAATAATTATAGTGGTTCTTGGATGTGACAATTCACACATACACGTGAAATATTGATTATTTTTCAGTTTATTGGATTCAAAGATATATTTAGGTTATGATATGAACATAAAAACTTATTATTATACTTAGGATACTAGAGATATTTTTTCATCATTGTTGGAGAATATTTTATGTATGTGGAAGAATAAATAAAACCGAAACACTTAAATAAAAATGGTACCTTTCCGTCGGCCAAAAAACTTTTTCCTAACATCATAGCACCTATAAGGATGGAGTTCCAAAAATAATAAGGCCTCTAAAGCATGAAGAGGTATTTGTAGAATGTTTTTCGGTAGATCTTGATTGAAAAAAATGGGTTTTAAGTGTAATGAATAGAGATGAATGGGTGCCATTTTATAAGAGAGGGGAGGGGAACTCATGGAATTATTAAAAATATTAAATTAATATAAATTAATTGTTTATTCCAAATGGATCCAAAATAAATGATTTATATTTTGGATTAATTTCGGTGAGAATATATTATCTATCTAAAACTACAAAATTTATGATTATTCGTTAAACATTATCAATATTTTTAATCCATTTAAATTTGTACAATGATATTAAATAATCTACACATTGAGAGTATGTACAATTACAATAAAAATAAAAACAACAAAAAATGACTCATTAATGAAATATTTATACTTACCAATAATTTTTGGATGAAGTATATAGTTTTATGAATTATATATCTTTTAATAAAATATTATCTATTTTAAAATCTCAAAATTGTCAATTTTGACACAATTTTCTAATTGAATTTTTATAAATATCATAAATAGTTTATTTGTTTGAAAAAACTATCGTAACTCATCCCAAACATGTCAATGGAATCTATAAAATTAATTTATGGCGTTAAATTTTTTAAAATATATTTAATATAATATTATTAATATCATTTATTTGATTTTATCTTGAATAAATCATTCATTGTGTTATCATTTGGTCACAAATAAATTTATTTATTTAATGGCATAAAATTATAAATAAATAATCATATGTAGATAAAAAATTTATATTAAAAATAATTATCAATAGTATACTCTATCTTTTATATATCCATATATTAAAAACAATTTAATTATTAATAATATGAGTATGTAATTTTTAACTTATATTTAAATAAAATAAAATAAATATCATATTCTTTCCCAAGTGGCATAAAAAGGTTATTATTTTTTCCTAGGATTATTTTGGTAGAAACAAACTCATTCAATTAAATTAATACATGTTTTAGTTTAATTTTATAATATTATAACATTATTATTACTTTTTATTACCTTATTTACCCTTAATCTTGGTAAATGAAAAACTAAAGTTATAATTAACTAAAAATAATGTTTATCATATTTGACAAAAATTTCCATACTGATTACAATTTTCGTTCCCATTTTTTATAATTCAATTCAAACAAGTACCTAAAATTAATTTGAAAATAATCCCTTGGATGAATTGAGGAAACATGTTTTTAAAGTAAAAATGTTAAAAAGTTCACAATGTTTTAATATCCAATTGCATTTTAAATTTAATTCTAATGACCTACATTATATTAAATGCTAAAAAATTATTTAATTATATTTTAAAAAATAAAATTATAATTTAAATATATAATTAAACTAGATGAAAAATTAGTTTGTATTGAAATGCAGTATTTTCACAATTCCTTAAAAATGAATATTATCCGAAAAATTCCGAAAATTAAAAAAAAGTAAATTTTGATACTATGATTCTAAAGAGCAATTCTAATTTTAAAAATAATGGTTATATATGTGAAAAAATATATTTAAAATGGGTTCTCTTTCAAAAGGTGGTGAAACGACCTTTAAAAAGTATTATAGTTTTCTATAATTAAAGTTGGATTTTATTCCTATTTTAAGCCCATAAAATTTATTGGATGAATGTGAAGATATTTAATAAACACTTTTAAAAATTATATATATATTTTTGTTCATTCCCACCAATAAAATGGATAGTAGATAACATCCACTTAAAATATTAATATAAACTACATATTATTTTTCTATATAACACAGTCCTACATGCAATATAAGATTTCAGAAAAACCTGTTGTTGTGTGCCTGGTATGCTATTGGAAATAGATTTCCCTTTAAATAAAAATTACTATCTAATTAATAAATATTAATAGATATGAATATGTATTATTCTATAATTATGTGGGATGTTGTATCCTACTCCACTTTTGAAAATTTTGTCTTTACAGTATTATTCACTTATCAAGTAAGTTGGGTATTTCTACCTCATATCATTTTATTATTCTCATGTCACCACTTCAATCATATGGGTTTTCAACTATACCTTCGTGTGATGAAATAATATATTCTGCAACACATTCTCTCTATGGTTAAGAACCTGAATTGAGTGTTCCTCATAAGATAGATTCTCTTCTAGTTGTACTACTTTTAGACTAGAAAAAGGAGTTGGATATGGAAAACACATTCTTGTGATTTAAAAATAAAAATACAGTTTATATAGGATAAACTCGAAGGTAAATCTACACGATGAGAAAATGATTCAATTTTTACCAGGATTTCATAGGGTCCAACTAATCGTGGTATTAACTTCCTCTTATTTCTAAAACACAACATACTTTTCCATAGAGAATCGTTAAAAAAATATAATCACCTACATCGATATAAAGATCATGTTTCTAGTAATCAAAATTCTTTTCTTCCTTGACTATGTTGTTCTCATGTGTCTTTGAATCAACTGAATGTTCTTGGAAATTTCCTCCACCAAACTCTGGTCCCATCAACTTCCTTTTTCTCACATCATCCCAAAAATTTCACATTCGACACCACATTCCATATAAATCATTAAATGGTGATATATTTATACTATAATGAAAACTGTTATTATATGAAAACTCAAACAATGAAATTTTTTGATCCTAACTTCCTTCGTAATCCATTAAAAAAGCATGTAGCATATCCTCCAGGTTCTGAAATGTTCATTGTGATATCCCATTTTATAGACGATGAAATGTTGTGATGAAATTTAATTTATTTCCCAATGATGTATAAAGGCCATTCGAAATGATAGAAGTTAACATGGGATCATGATCAGATACAACGGAGTGAATAACTTGATGTTTCCTAAATATCTATTTATGATACAATTTAGGATATTAATCAACATACAAAGTTTCTTGAAAAGGGAAAAATGAAAAGATTAATTCTTCCTGTAAATAATAATCCAAATCACATTGTGACCTTTGGAAAAATTTGGAAACCCCATATTGATATCCATGGATATATTTTCCAATTTTATCTCTATAATAGTTAATGATTTATGTATCACCATTGGTAAATACCATTCTTATTTAACCTTTTGAAAATTAAAAAAAACTCATGGAAAAGTCAATAATATATTTTTTCATTGCATCCCACCAGTAATACACTCATATCTATTTGTATATCTTATTACTTCTAGGATGAATTGAAAATGGAGAACTATGATCTTTACAGAACAACTCTTTATTCAACTCTGAATCTAAAATAAACACATAACCTCTACCCAAATCTCAAAACAAAATCATTATCAATGTTATATTTAGCAAACATACCCTTTTTTAACAATTATAACTTTTTCTATAACTCACTATCTTCCTTATGTTCATAATTAGTATTTTCTGATAGATATTATTATACAGAAGCCTAAATCAAAATAGAGAAATTTACTACACCAGAAACCTATATGAAAAATACCATCATGTCTTCAACCAAAGGTTCATGTTCCAAATGTAACATGGTTTATATAGCATTCCATTTTCTTCTCAAAGCATCAACAATTTTATTTTATTTTCCATAATGGTAATTAATTGTCAACTAATAATACTTTATTAGTTACAACCATCTAATGTGAAACCAGCTCAATTATTTTGGAGTGAATTTATATGTTAATAATTTATGGCCACTATATGTTTTAAATTTCACTTCATATAGATGATGCCTTGAATTTTTTTAAAACAAAAAAAAATCCAATTCCAAATAAAGTGTAGGGTAAGTTAACTCATGAGTTTTCAAAAAATTTGATGATCAAGAAAATTCTAGATCATTATGAATTAGGAAAATACTGATTCTTTTCAATGAAGCATCAATATAGAGTATAAATTCACCACATAGGGAAGGAAGGGCCAGAACTGGAGAATTCACCAATCTTCTTTTCAATTCCTGAAAACAATCATCACATTCTTCATTCTAGATAAACATAAAATATTTTTGAGTAAACATTGTCAGTGGGATAGATAATTATTCCGTGTTTTCAAAAAACATCTTATTATAGCCTTCTAAACCATGAAAACTTTGAATCGTGGTTATATTTTAGGGTCTTGGCCATTCTTCAACATCATTTTTTCATTAGGATTAATAGTTATAATGGCCCAGCTATAAACATTACATAATATTGAGTTAAGTATATATTTTGACATTAATTACAATTGAGGATATTTTTGTCTTTAGATATTTATAAAATTATGTCATAAGGTACACATAACAACATGAATATTACATATAGAAACTTCTACTCACTATCAATTTTTTATATAAAAAGTATCTTTAAAAAGAAACATTAAATTGTTCCATAGATTAACAACATAACATTTCCTTGATTCCATTGTTATCTCTATTATTCTTTATGTCCTATAAAAAAATTAAAAACACGGGTGATCATAAAATGCTCAGTAATGGGTATATAAGGAGTGAAAACTATTATTCATGGGAAAACATATAAACCAAGAAAACATTATCATAAAGTAATATTTTAAACATTAAGAAGTATAAAAAACACTTCACTGTATATATGTTCATTCCTTACCCTTTATATAAAACAAATAATACCATAAATCCAATAGAAAGCAACATATAGCATATATATGGTAACTTGGGACATACACGTACTTAAATATAATAATCATACGGTCAACTTCCACACATATCACTAATCTGAATAGCCATACAACTGAATTCCATATCCAATTCATTGGTGGTTATAATGTAATCACCCATCCGTGGTTTATCACGAAGCCACCTATCATTTTGATTATCATGTAACCGCCTATAATTTCTTTATCACGTAACCACTCTTCAAATGTCCAAGTACCATTATATAATCATAACAAATAAAATATTGCTAATATCAACATTTCAGTTATAACATTTAATTTTAAATCATAAGAAATCATTTCAATATATTGAAATAATAAATCTAGTTCAAAATTCATTTTCAATACCAAAACAGAAAAAGAGAATAAGGGGTTTCTTTTACATTTGAAAACATTAAGTCTTATATAGGAGGAAAAATATCAAATAACGATTATGGAGGCTAAGTGGCCATTTTTGCTGCATACAATAAAAACATTCATTTTGACATTTATTAAAAGTATTTATAGAAAAAATATTATATTTGAATGAAATTAAAATCCAAATGGGTTTATTATACACTGTATAAAAGATGGGAGTGTATAAACCAAAATATGCCTCAACAAAAGGAGATGGAGATGAAGTCCCTGAAAAAAATCATTTCATTAGATAATGGATAAATAAATGAAATAAATATGTGTGAAAATTATAAATACACCCAATATTAGTTGATATTCATTGTAAAACTATAAGATTTCATTCTCATATATTCTTGTAAAACAAAACCAATTATATTGATATTTAACTCAATGAATGAAGATTGAGTTATGATTTCCCTTACCTTGAGTCTTACTGGTCTCACTCCTTCTTTATATTCCTGAATAGTAAACATATATTAATTTCTATTTTGTTCAGAAACTTTTTCCAGGTTATTATTTATTTTAAATCACTTATTTCAATTTTATAAAAATTGAATAATTTGTTGAGTTTGTATCGGTCATTTTTTCAGTATTTGTTCCTCGAGTCGAAAATGAACATGTTTTGATATAAATTGTTAGTGTAGTAAAAAGTATATCTTATGAATCCTGACATTCAGGATTTAAATATCATATATATCTGGTATGTATTTATTTATAATATTTCTATAAATTTAGAGATATGATATGAAATTCACTATTCATGGAGACGGTAGGCCATACATACGCATGAACGCTACATTAATTTAATTGTTATTTGAAAAGAATAATAATCAAATGATATAAATGTATTTTATAATAGTAGTATTATATTTATGTCATCTATGTCACATATATTTAACAAATCCATCATGTATACATTTCATGAATATCATGATTGGGTCATAACACTTTGAGTGGGTGGTAGTACACAATTCCTCAAATGAAATTATCATATTTACACATCGTGGAAATCATTGAGGTATATTGTAAATAAAATTTAATGAATAATAGAGACAATATATATATAATTTAAATCATATATAAATAAATTTCCATAATAATGGCCATCGTGAGAGTTGGTAGGGGAAAATTGAACAATCATCGTTTCCTGAGGCAGTAGTTTGTCGTACACATAAACAATATGTTATAATACATTTGATCGAGGTGTGTGTAAGAGTAGTTATAATCCTTATCATATAAAGATCCTATTATATTTATGATACTATTTTTTATGTAATCAAACAACATGAAGAGTATATATGATGGAGAGGGAAAATAATGTAAAGTAACTTGAAATAAGACATTACCTCTAAATCAGGTAACTTCTTTTGATTTTAGGAAAAAAGACTTCTTGAATTTCCATATACAAAAGTTGAGGATTATAGGAGTAAGGTAGGTATGTTGGGGGTTTATTTGATCAGATTTTGGAGGATACAAGGGGCTTGAGAGGTTTGAGTAAATGGGTAGAGGTGGGGGCCTTTTATAGGAGAGAGGAGGGGCACTTTAGGAATGTCTTGAACTGTTAATTTATCATAAATTATATTTTGATTAAAAATGAGTCCAAATTTAGTTATTTCAAAGATAATATGAATATAAGTCAAAAAAATCATTCATTCAAAATTAGACAGGATTTGGGTATTTTTTAATTCTTATCTTTTTTGTTTAACCATTTTTTACTCTTATTGTTTTATTAAGCATTTAACACTTTGAGAATTAAAATAGTAAGAAAAAGATGAAAAATGTCACATGTAAGAGTGAATAATAAAATTTATGAATTATCATAACTATTTGGATGAATCTAAAATTTTTGTTTTGAATTTTATAATATTTAATAAAATATTTTATATTTTAAAATATGAATTATGTCATTTTTTACACTATTCATATCTTGACTTTTTAAAAATCCATAAAAAATTTAATACAGGGGAAAATTCATCAATATAATTATTAGATTTTATGTTCATTAATAGAATTATTTTATGGCATCAAAATAATCCAATTACATATTTTTCAATATTTCTAATATCATTTATTTGAATCAATTACTAATGAAGAAATCATTGCATCTTCATTGTGTCAAATTTTAAATTTTTTATTTAATATAAAATATTTTAAATAAACTATCATGATTTAGAAAATATTTTTAAATTTCTAATGACTATTTATAGTCGACGATATAACTTATATAAGCTCATATAAAAAAATTTATTAATAGATACATGTTTATGTTATATTTTCATTTTTTTTTTATCATAAGAATTATAAAATTTCATTGTCAGACTCAAGTGGCTCCCAAATGCCAAAATTTCAGACTAAGGATTCTTATAGTCAGTAATAACTCATCCAATATGTAAGAACCTGGATATTCTTTTCAGGTATTTTTTTCATGAGATTTTGAGAAAAGAGGAGTTTCTGGAAATTTTTTAAGTACATGTCGTGTACTTTTTGAGCACACATCGTGTACTCAGTTACCACGGGTAGTTGTGTGCTGACCATGTAATAGCCTTACAGATGGCCATGTGTGATGACCTGGAGGTCTCCTAAAGTGGAGTACAAGAACGGTGAGTATACACCATGTACGTCAAAAGTACATGCCGTGTATTTTGGCATTCTTTATTAAACAGACCTGGGTCGCTTCTGACGGACAGAACTTTCTACTTCTCAACCTAGTTTATCTAAGAGTGCCGAACAGTCCCATATCATTGATGAGGCCATGATCCTTCATCCATCCTATGAATCGAACATCGTCGGTTGCATTGGAATCGCATTGGTGAGTTCTCTCTTCTGCTGCATCCTCGTTTCATGATTTCTCTTCTTTTCCCAGTTATCGTGTGTTTAACTTTTTAGATGTTTTCATAGATCTACATCATTCTAAAGAGATTCAAGCTTTGAGGTTCACATATAGTTATCTCTTAACCCCTATATAGGTGGTTTATGCCTTTCTATTGAAATTATTTCAGTTTTATATGAAAATTTGTCCAATCACCATGAATGGGGTTTTGCACGTTTACTGTTCTTGCCCTATTGTTTCTTTACTATGCTAGTATTCCTGAGTAGATGATTATTGGTTTTGAATAGAGTGAATTGTGGTGCCCTGGTTGTTTTTCCCTTTCATTTTTTGCATGTTCTGACCTTTCGGTCTTGTTTTCATATTAGGCTATTTTTTACATTCTCATGCCCAGTATTGTTGGATGGTGTGACTTTTGTTCTGTAATCCTGTTGTGTTGTAGAATACTAGCCAAGTAGTTCATGAGTTTTACCTTGGTATTTATGTGCTATTATAGATTCTTGACTTACATAGGGCTGTGAGAACATGGTGTATATACCATATTGAGGATGAATATAAGGGCTTCTCCGGAGTGTCTTTATAATTTATGATGCGAGACTACAGGGGGAATTGACGATGAGTGCATTCCCCGAGTGTCAGTAGTGCCTCGACATGGGACAAAGGGGGAATGTCACATTTAGTGCTTCCCCAGAGTTTCTATAGTACTTCTAAGAGACTATATGAAGAATTTACAGTGATTTCTTCCTCAGAGAGTCTATGCTTGAGATGAACCAGAGAGGTTAGACTGAGTGTACTTCCTTGAGGGTAGCTTGTACATGTTAGGTAGTACCATAGGAGATAAGTTGTGAATACATCCTAGGGGGTTACCTTTTGTTTAACTGCTTTCTTATGTTTCTAGGAAGGACTATAGGGGATATGTTGTGGGTACTTCTCGAAGGGTTACCTGTTGTGTTATGTACTTTATTAAGCTTTTTCATGATCTGCGATGTTTTGAGTGCTTTAAAATGTGGATTGTTTACTGCATAGTGCTTTACAGTTTACTATTTTCTGTACTTTTACCTGTCATATACTCACTGATTGTTAGGCCCAGATCTTCAGGTGGTTGCCTACTGATATTTAGTCTCACACCATGTTTGGTTAATGATTTTGGCCCCAAACAGATTATATTGGGGCATGTATATATAACGGCAAGCTCCCTTATACTTCAGGTACATGATTTTATGTGGAGCTGGAAAGCATGGGACCAAGCTATGGCTTGTGATGCTGATAAGTATATCTGCATTATTTTTCACTTTGGTTTAGCACTGTTTTATTCTAGCATTGTGACTTGTTTGGCTGTTTTCCTAGACACATGTATCATGCATCATTTTATATATATGTTATCCAGTTTATACTTTTAGTCTTCTGTTGTTTATTCTTGTATGATATTATTACTGCTTCCTCTCTTGTATGTATTTGTTTACATCCGCTGCGTACTCTTCCAATGAGGTAATAACTTATCCACTATCACACCCAAGGCCCTCGCTACTAGTTGGAAGCCTCAGTAGTTTGGGGAAATGTGCTTGAGGCAATGTGATGGACTGGGTACGGGGAGCCTCTGAGTGGCTTCCAGAACCTAGATGTTACAAAGTGGTATCAGAGTATTTCTTTTCTCTTGACAACCTTTTTGGAGCCTTAGCCAGGGAAAGTAAATAATAGGTACTTGGTAATAAGAAGTACCTAGGAGTAGCTAACCCGTGAACAAGAAAAATCCAATCTACATCATTAAATTTTCAATTTTTCTGATTTTTCAATTATTATAGTTAATCTGATTTCTGCTTGACTGATTCACATGATTTGTGATGTTATTGAGGTCCTATTTCTGTTGCAACCCGATGAGATGAGGGTATTCCATCTCATGCATCATATAAGCACTTGCTAGAAATCACATGTCATGCATTTTTTGCCCGCTATCTAGGATACATTAGAGATTTCAGGATGTTTTGATAGATGATGTGCAAAATATGCATGATTTTGAGATATTTTTCTTGATAAAAATAACTACTAATTTAAAAGGTGTTGTTTTGTGTAGAAATTTTCTTGAATGAATGCAAAACGTTGGTTATTGAGGTGTAATGGGCCCTCATGGACCAGAATTTGGTGGATCATTGCTTTGTTTTCCTTTCTATAACTCATCAATGATTCCGAAAATTGGTTCATGGGGAGTATGGGTCCTCAAAAATTGGAATTTTTCACTTTCAATGCTCATTTCAGTGTTTAATGGGTTCTGAAGTAGTTTCTGAGGATTACTGTCTGGAAAAACAAAAAATACACATTGTGTAGTGTTAAGTACACGACATGTGTTCTTCTATTCGGGATGAAACTGTTCATATAGGTACATGAAGTGTACTTTATGTACATTCCCTATATTCTCTTAAAGTGTCATATGTTGTGTGGACAGAGACAGGAGATGGGATAAAATCTAGAGTGAACACGGTGTGTGTCATCCAGACACGTCGTGTCGTGTTGACCACATGACCACTCGTGTCACTAGCAACACAGGTTGGATGAGTCATGTTTAATACATATCATGTTTCATATAAATATACCGGGTAGTCTAACATATGTACCTGGCCATGTCAGGAACAACACGGGTTGGTGTTACCCTCTCACATACATGTCGTGTTTGCCTTGAACATGTCATGTAGTCTAACCCAGGTACCCGGCCGTGTCACGAACAACACGGGTTGATGTTATCCATTATCATACATGATGTGTCCATATATAACATGAAGTGTAGTGTGAGTCATGTATGAGTCCATGTCACTAACAACACGGGCCATTGAAGCTTGTCTAGTACACATTGTGTCTATCTTGCTCATGTCGTGTAGTCTTGTCTTAGGAAAGTTGTTTTCTTTAATCGTGTATAAGGACTCTGGTAGGGGATGAGGATTCAAGTACATGTTGTGTGTTAGGACAACATGCAGTGTGTATGGGGTGTTACACGATCTCGGTTGGCAGAAGTACACGCCGATTTGAAGGCTTAAGGGAACACACTATGTAGGTGTTATACACACTGTGTATCCTTGTTTTGAAATACTTGAGTGCTTTCTTTCTCTATTTCTCTTCTAACACATTATGTTTCAGTCCCAATTAATCTTGATCTAAGGTGTGCACTTGACCTTTCAGAGTCATGCCACTGAGATGTCCTCCAGTTGTCTTCCAGATACAAGGCACAGATCAGACAATGGATATGGCTGATCATGGACTACAAGTCGGTCCTCTATTTGTGCCAGGCTTGGAACCAACCATTATCCCGAATAAAGGTGATAATGAACTATTACAATAGATTTTTATGAGGTTCTTCCTGACCATTCAATGAGTGCCACCTCCTGCCCCATTGATGGTTGATTTGACACGGGTCTTCCTGCAGTAGCATCCTCCCACTTTCTTTGAAGAAGGAGGACCTCAGGCTGTAGAGTCATGGATAGAAGTTATGCTAATGATATTTGATCATGTGGAGATGCCTCCAAAGAGAAGCGTGAAGCTCGTTAGATATATGCTTTGAGACTCCACCAAGAGGTGGTGGGATGTGATCTTGCAGGAGGGACGCCAGCAGGTTATGTCGTGGACTGAGTTTTAATGCACCTTTTTTGATTACTTCTATCTGGAGACCATGAGGGCCGATCAAGCCTAGGGGTTTATGAGTCTGGAGCAGGTTATTCCATCTATAATGGAGTATTCCTCCTGCTTTACTGATCTGCAGAGCTTCACACCTATTCCAGGAGTTGATCACCTATTGTTCAGGGCAAGGATGTTTGAGGATTCTCTGAGGCACAACAACCGATCACAGGAGAACATCATATGATTGACTTTTATCACTTCAATAGTCAACCAGGAGCTGATCAAAGAGCGCAATCTAAGGTATTATGGAGTTGTGATCTAGGGTGGCTCTACCTCTGGGGTTAGTATTCCTCTTACAAATAGAAGGAAGCACTGTAGGGAGTCTTCATGTGGTGATCCAAGGAGGCGAGACACTACTTCTGGTATCCAGGTGGTGTGTTACCAGTGTGAAAAGACTGGTCATACGAGGCCACATTTCCCAAAATACCCATTGGAGTGCTGATATTACGGAAAGATGGGTCATCTTCACTACTTCAATCAGATCTTCTCTCCAGCAGTTGTTGACAGGAGTTCCTCTATGACACCTCGTTCAAGAGTCGCACCACCAGTTTCTCACGAGACTAGGAACTTGAGTTCTTCTGGATGTTCAGGACAAGGTGGATGGAATGGTCATGGTTTCTAGTAACCCAGTTTTCAGCAACATTAGGGCTGATCAGCTCAGAGTGGCCAGGCAGGGTCATAGGGCCACGGTAAAGGCTAGACATTTGCAGTGGAGTAGACCCAGCAGGAGCTGAATCATGGACCTTTTATTGTTCAAGGTATGATCTTAGTAGCATCCGTCTTATAATCTGCTCTTTATGATACAGGGGCTTCACATATATTTATATCCATTGTCTTCGCGGAGAGCCTTGGGCTCTATATCTTTTCTTCTACTGATATAATGATGGTAGACACTCCGTTGGGGAATAGAATGGACAGTATACCTCAGTGGAGAGAGTGACCTCTATAGGTTGATGGATGTCACTTTCTGGGGGACCTTTATTTCCTAGAGATGATAGGCTATTATGCCATTCTTGGTATGGACTGGTTAGTTCCATTCCAAGTAGCCGTTGATTGTTATCACCGCAGGGTGAGCTTCATATCACCAGAGGGTGGATCTTTTTTTCATAGGGGCGAGTGGGATGTCCAGGAAAGCAAAGTGGGTCTAGAGCATCATGGGTTGGGAAGAATTAGAGCCCAGATTTCTAGTCTTTATGTGGATGACCAGGGGACTTCACAGTGAGACATTCCTCTAGTTTTGGATATTTCTGTGATGTCTTTCTAGAGGACTTTTCATGTTTTCCTCCAAAGCGTGAGGTAGACTTCTTGATTGAGATTGTGCCAGTAGTGGCACCGGTGACCATTCCTCTCTATAGGATGGATACACCTGATTTGTAGGAGATCAAGAAGTAGTTGGAGGAGTTTCAGGTAAAGGGTTCCATCTAACCCAGTACTTCTCCTTGGGGTTCACTTTTCCTATTTGCGAAGAAGGCAGACGGTACCCACCAAATTTTTGTGTACTATCAGATGTTGAACAAGTTGACAGTTATGAACCGACATCCCTTGATGTGGATTGATGATCTATTTTACTATATTCTAGGAGATCAGGTGTTCTTGAAGATTGAATTGAGGTTCGGTTATCATCATTTTCACGTTAGACCCTCAGATATGCCACTTATAGCCTTCCGGAGTAGGTATGGTCTATACATGTACTTGGTTATGTCGTTCGGTCTCACGAACACACTTGCAGTTTTCATGAAACTAAAGAACCGAGTGTTCCATCCATACATAGATTCCTTCATGGTGGTCTTCATGGATTATAACATGGTGTAATATCATAGTTGACATGAGCATGCTACCCATCTTAAGATAATTTTGAGTACACTGAGGGATAATCTGTTATATGCAATGATCTCATAGTGCCACTTTGTGGGGGATCTGATTCACGTCATGGGAAATGTTATCTCAGAGGAAGGAGTATTAGTATACCAAGATAATTTTTGAGTTGTATCTTCCTGGGAGAATCATAATAATGTCTTTTATGTGAGGAGGTTTCTAGGGTTGGCTGAATACTATATATGTTTCATAGATGACTTTTCACGCTTAAAAGCACCACTGAAAGGTATGACTAAGAAGGGGGGAAAAGTTCTTATGGTCAGATTCTTTTGAGTCAGCCTTTTAAGAGATGAAAGGGAGGTTGACTTTAGCACCGATACTAGTCTTTATAGATCCAGGAAAGAGCTATACTATTTACTATGATGCATTAGATTACGAGCTGGGAGTTATGCTTATGTAGGGTGATGGAGTTCTTGCATATGAATCTCAGTAGTTGAGGCCACATGAGAGGTATTACACAACACTCTATCTAGAGTTTTTAGCTATTTTTTAATGACTCTCTTATCCTTATTGGCTTGAGAATACAAAAACTCATTACTTCGACTTAAGCGACATCCCCCAGGCGCTAAATGCTGGCAATAAATGCAGAAGGATTTCAAAACAAGTGGGGGATGATTTATCCTTTTAGAACATATCACATAACCAACAACCATAACAAAACTAATCAACTAAATTATTCATGATAAAATCTAAGACAACTCAACCATTTATTTCATCAAGAACCAACCAAGTGAACCATAGCGGAAACCAACACTAAATCAGAGTAAACAGCGTAAATACAAAGTAAAAGATTACAAGACGACAACCCAACTCCATGATCCTCAAGCTCCAAGCTCCAACATCAATAACCATCCCAAGTATCATGAAGTAGTGATATAAACATGTGACATGTTACATTTTCCAACATCCCGGTATATGACATCTGCAAAAGCACCAACGTGCCAAAGCAGGGGGTGAGTAATGAAACTCAGTATGTTTTCCTTGATGACTTCCCAACCCATGCCTCTAGGATAAAACATGTTAGAAAATTTATATAAAACACTTTATATAAATCAATTCCAAAATATTTCACAATATAACATGTTCCATGTCAAAAGCATTTTCCAACAAACTCATCTTTCTCATGAAAATCAACCAATCAAAGTTTTTAATCAAATTCACATTTTTATTTTGGCACATTCATTCCATTTCACAAAGACACACAACCAACCATTCATGCAACCTAGACCTCCCTATACTCACGAGTGGGGAGTTATCCTTCCACTAAGTCGTCACTCAGTGGACTACTTTGTTGGGGGTACTTCACGCCCTTATCCATCCCAACATTTTGATAGGGGTACTTCTTGCCCTTATCCATCCCAACATTTTGATGGGGGTACTTCTCACCCTTATCCATTCGAATGCATATGAACACACACCAAAACCCATGAAAATCTGTTCCAAAACCAAGTGTGTTTAAAAACATTCAATAAAGAATCAAAATTTTTATTGAAAACCATTTATTTCAAGCAGCAAAACCATAACCAGTTTAAAATCACCATTTTTAATTCACTTCAACAAATAGTTTCCAAAAACACACAATTTCCATCACCTGTTACTTAAAAGGGGTTTCAACCAATCTTTCACAGCATATAAAAAACCATTTCAATCATGGAAAACAATTTGAAACTAATCCTTTAAGTTCAAATAAATAAGAACCAAGAGTAAAGCCACCTACCTCAACAAATTAGGCGAAACAAACCAATGGACGATGAATTCCATCAAAACAGAGTCAACTACTCCCTGAAACCTTGTTAGATTCAATCCCCTAGTACCAAAAAAACAAAAACCTGACTTAAAAGTCATCCACTAACTTATATTTACCCTCCTTGAGCATAGATCTATGGATCCATCAAGAGGAAAGAAGGAGATCTAAGAAAACTAAAGGAAATGAGACTCACCTCGATCAACCGGCCTCTCATCGCCAAGGCAAGCCTCCAGATCACTTCCAAAATGCATAGTATGTGTTCTCCAACCATAAGTAGAGATAAATCTCGAGTTAGGTCCATCTATCTACAAAAACGAGTGGGTTTAATGATAAAACAGATTAGATCCTTAAAAATAGGATCTAAGTTGACCCTGAGCACAGTTAGTCCACACAGCTAGGAAAATCATACGCTAACCATGCAGTAGTCACTGCTTGGATGGGGCACTCCACACGGCCTCCTCGCATGGTTTTCCCAAATCATGTGTACACTGTGAGGTCTCTTATTTCCAAAGTGACCACCACCTACATGGGATCCGCGCAGTTTGGGCAAACCATGTGAAGCCCGTGCGTCACCACTTTTTTCCCTTTAGTACTTTAAAAGTCTCCAAACTTTCCCAACCATTTCTCATTTGCATCATGTACTTAAACATCCTAAAACAAGGTTTACATACCAGAAACTGGGGGTACTAAATTCTCCCCACCATTGGCATTTCCATCCTTGGAAAGTAGAAAACCATCGCTTTCTGAAAGATTCCTGGCCACTGCTCTTCCATTTATTTCTTGTGTTCCCAAGTCTCTTCCTGAATCTGACCATGTTGCCACAAATCCCACACTAGACCGATGCTTTTTCCACACAAGACTTTATCCTTCGTATCCACAATCTGCCACAAAATAGGTAACAACAAAGCATACAACTCTAGGTCAAAGTGATAGCATCTGATCACATGGTCATGATCGGGCTGATATTTCTTCAACTGAGATACATGGAACACATTATGCACTGCACTTAACCGTGGTGGTAGTGCCAACTGATACGCCATCTCGCCAACCTATTTCAGTATCTCAAAAGGTCTTATATATCGAGGAGATAATTTTCCCTGCTTCACAAAATGATGATGTCCAATCCTTGGAGAGATTCTCAAAAAGACATGATCACTCTATGCAAACGACAACGGTCTTCAGTGATGATCCACATAAGATTTCGAACAACTATGTGTTGTCTCCATCCTCTTTTTTATCAACTGAATCTTCTCCATTGTTTCTTGAACAAGGCTCGGCCTAACTAGTGAAGTCTCACCAGTTTCCACCCATCAAAGTATAGAACGACAAGGACGCCCATACAATGCTTCATATGGAGCCATGTGTATCGAGGCCTGATAATTGTTGTTATATGAGGACTCCACTAAAAGAATGTTCTTTTCCCATGAGCCACCAAAATCCATTACACAAGCCTACCACATGTCTTTCAATGTCTGTATCTTCCTTTCAAGTTGTTCATCCGTCTAAGGATGATACGACGTACACATATTCAACTGAGTTCCCAGGGAATTCTGTAATGATCGCCAGAAACGAGATGTGAACCTCATATCTCTATCTGAAACAATTGAAACTAGTATGCCATGTCACTTTACCACTTCTCAGATATAGATTTTGGATAGATCCCCCACCATATTAGATTCAAGAATAGGGATTAAATGGGCCGACATGGTAAGACGATCCACTATCATCCATAGTGCATCGTTCTTCAGAACAGTTCATGCGAGTCCTGTAATGAAATCCATAGCTATCTTCTCCCATTTCTAAACTAGAATTGGTAGATACTTCAACATCCCCGCTGGCCGTTAATGTTCTTCTTTAACTTGGTGACAAGTTAAACACCTTGAAAAAAATTCAGCTACCTTCCGTTTCATGCCGCTCCACCAAAATTGTACCTTTATCACCTAATACATCTTCTCTATTCCAGGATGAACAACCCATATGGAATGGTGGTAAGCATAAAGGAGTTTTTCTTGAGTAATTAATGTTACTTCCATCTAATCTTGAAACCGCAAAACTGAACTCCCATCCAGCTACCATCCCTCAATGGTCTCCCCACCATTGAGTTTTGAACACATTACAACATAGTGTACATCGGATGCATGTGACTCCTTTACTATCTCCACCAAGTCAGTAACAAGTGAATCTGGAAGGAACACCACAACATCAACTCTGTCATCACATTCCATATGCATGTCTTCTAGGACCAACATCAACTGCCACTCATTTGAAGCTTCTTGCATGAACTGGGCATTCGACTTTCTGCTTAATGAATCAGCCACTGAATTTCCCTTACCCAGTGTATATATCAAGTCAAAGTCGATCATTTGAATATACTCCATCCATCTCCACTTCCTTAGATTCAAATCTCTTTGTGATAAAATATGCTTCAAACTCTTATGATCTATAAACATATTGAATTTCTCATCAAAGAGAAAATGACTCCATGTCTTCAAGGCATGAAAAACTGTAGCAAACTCCAAATCATGTGTTGGTTAATTATTTTCATGCACTCTCAACTATCTTGATCCATAAGAAACAACAGGGTATTCTTGCATGAGAACACATCCCAACCTAGATCCTGAATCGTCACAATACACAACGTACCCCTGTCCTCATTTTGGAAAAATCAAGAAGGGTGCTGATGTAAGGTGAACTTTGAACTCTCGAAAAGATCTTTGAAATTCCTCAGTCCATTGAAATACATTGTTCTTCTTTTTAAATGATGTCATAGGTGAAGCTAGTCATGATAATTCACACACAAAGCATTGGAAATAACCAGCTAGGCCAAGAAATCTTCTTATTTAAAATACATTATTCGGCGGTATCCAAGAAAGAACAGCTTCTATCTTTTCTGGATCCACTAAAACACCTTTCTCCGAAATAATGTGGCCCAGAAAGTGTACCTATTGTATTCAAAAATCTCACTTTGATAATTTTACATACAACTGATGGTCTCTCAAGATTTATAACACTATCTCCAAATGTTACTCATTCTTATCCCTTTTTCTTGAATACACCAATATGTCGTCCATAAACACCACAACAAAAGAATCTAGATATCGTTGGAATATCTGATTCAAAAATTCCATAAAGACTACTAGTGTATTCGTAAGACAAAAATTCATGACTAAATATTCTTAGTGGCCATATTTGCTTTTGAAAGCTGTCTTCAGAATATCCTCTTTTAGAACTCGCAACTGGTGATATCCTGACCGCAAGTCAATTTTAGAGTACCACTGAGCTCCCCTCAATTGATCAAACAGTTCAAACAATGCATGGAAGTGGATATCTATTATTTTTCGTAACTTTTTTAAGTTTACGATAATCCACACATAGCCTCAAAGTTCCATCTTCTATCTTTACAAACAAAAATGGTGCTTCCCACAGAGACATGCTTGGATGAATAAAACCTTTGTTTTCCAATTCTTCCAACTGCACTTTCAATTCCTTTAACGCTGTTACTGCCATCCTATAAGATGGAAGTGAGATAGGACTAGTCCCTGGAAGTAAATACACTTTAAACTCCACTTCTCTTACAGGTTGTTACCATGAGATGTTTTCAAGAAAAACATCAGGAAATCAATCCGTGTCTACTAGGAAACTGTTATTTGTGATCTTTTCTATCAAATCTATGTTTAACATATCCAACTGGTAAGAGATCGTTGCCACTACTGGTGCCAAGCAGACGGTTCCACCTGACTTCACCACTCTTTCTTCTCTAAAGAGATGATCGATGCCATCCTCTATCGTGAAACTGACTATTCTGCTATACCAGTCAATGTGAGCCTTGGAATCTGTCAACCAATCCATACCTAATATTATATCATAGACACCCATCTCCATCACAGAGAAATCCTATTTCAGCACAATTCCATCAACATTTATAGAACATGCTCTACACACGAAGGCTCTACATTTTCTTTCTCCAAGAAGAGTTTGATGTTTTATCACCAAAGGAATCATTTCAAGTTTTATGTTCAAAAAATCAGCAATAAGAGAATCAAGAAAAGAATTTGATTCACCTGTATCAAACAATACATGCATGGGTGTAGAATTGAAAAGAATCATACCTCTCACCATAGACAGTCCAGACTGGTCATCCACATTCACCTGTTCCGCTCTATATAATTTCGTTGTTGCTGCACTTTTCTACTCATTGCCTTGTTGAGATTGACCAACCAGAGGAGTCATGGTATTCCTGGAATCATAATAGCTAGCTCTGTTCTACTAGAAAGGCTGATTTTTTGGTTCTCACCCTATCGAAGCAAAAGATTCTTGTGACACCTTAGAAGTGTCACAAACACCCGACCGTGGAGCACTATGACAATATCGCTAAAGATGCCCCATATTGTTGCAATTGTGTAATTCTCTCAGTGGTGTTGTACATTCAAATTTCATGTGATAAATAGAGACACATTGAAAACACCCGGCTTTCATCATGGGTCGTGGAGGAAGATTTACCGATCCAGCCATCTGATTTTGTTTCTCACTCCCACCTTGGAAGTAGGTGTCCCTTTTCTTCTTGTTCCCAACATTATAGTTCCCACCCATTCCTGTGGGTATCATCATACTTCCTCCTCCCATAACTTTTGAGATGTCTCTTTCATCTATTTTTTCTCTATTTACCATCTCCGTATAATCCATAATACAGAGCACAGCTATCTTCGAGTGAATCTCCTGTCACAACCCTGATTCAAAGATGCAGGCCTTCAGTGACGCACATGTAGCAACATCTAGTGAAAAGCGAACTAAAATCATGAATTTAGCCTCATACTCTGTGATAGGGAGCTTCTCCTTCTTCAGGCTGAAAAAGTCCATCATCCTCTGGATCTAGAACGTGTGAGAATAGAATTTTTTATTAAAAAATTTCTCAAATTCCTAACAACCCAGGCCTTAATCCACCTTGTCCTGCACCACTCTCTCCCACCATTTTCATGCAAGATCCTCTAGCATATACGTCACCAACATTACTTTCAGTTATGTTGGTGTGCCGATGATATCGATGATACGATTCATCCTACTCAGCCACAACTCCACCCTTTCTGGTTCGGAATCACCCCAAATGATGGGTGGATTCTGCTTCTGGAACTAGACGGAATGGTCTACATGGCTTGACTCATCCCTCTGATTCCCCGTGTCCATAGCCTGAAAGGCATGAACTATACATTGTACTAGCTACTGGTTCACATGTGGATTAGGTGTGACCATATTCTCTATAGCCTCTTCCATTTAGTTTCAACAACGCCTAACGGGTGCCATTTTCTATACAAACAATGCACGTTGTTAGTCTCACCTCCTAGAAAAATAAGTCTTTGCTTTTCAATTTCTATCACATCACAATCACAACATTGATTTCCAACCATCATGATTTTCTAAATTTACTCATTTCTAAAAAAATTATTTTCATTCTTTTGAAAATCAATCTATTTTCAAAATACATCAAAAATTCTCTTTTCAAAATCGTTCATTTGAAAACATGTTTAAAATTTTCAGAAATCATGCTTTTGCATCAAACTATATTCCATTTCTCAAAATGATATATGCACTCTTAGTTGGAAGTCATTCCTCTAATGTATGTAATTCTTATCTCATTGGAGAAACCCAATACAATGAGATGTGTTATCCTATAAGTGTCTCCAAAACACTTATATACCCAACTCCCTGGTAACATGAAGTTCATCATAAAAAGGTTATCTACATCTTTATTTTCTCTACATTCCATGTTCCGAAAATCCTACTCCTTCCTATGATGACCACCCAAGGAGTAGACATGTAAGAATTCAACACCAAGACCAACAAAAATTGATGACTACTTGTTCCACAACAAAAAGAGCAAGCTGATTTCATATACCCCAAGGACCGAACAAACTGATACCATTTGTTATGACCCGCTTATTTTTATTGGTTTGAGAATACAACAAGTCATTACTTGGCCTTAAGCAACATCCCCCAGGGGCCAAAGGCTGGCAATAAATTCCAAAGGATTTCAAAACAAGTGGGGGATGATTTATCCTTTTAGAACATATCAAAGAACCAAAAAAACATAATCAAACTAATAAACTAAATGATGCATGAAAAAATCTAAGACAACTCAACCATTTATTTCATCAAAAACCAACCAAGAGTACCATAGTGAAAACCAACACTTAATCAGAGTAAATAGCAGAAAGACAAACTAAAATACTCCAAGACAACAACCCAACTCCATTCTTCACAAGATCCACGATCAAACATCACGAACCAGCCCATGTATCATGAAGTAGTGATATAAACATGTGACACTTTACCTTTTCCAACATCCCGTTATATGACATCTACAAAAGTACCATCGTGCCAAAGCAGGGGGTGAGTAATGAAACTCAGTATGTTTTCCCCGATGACTTCCCAACCCATGCCTCTAGAATAAAACAAGTTACCATATTTATATAAAACAATTTATATAAAACAATTCCAAAACAGTTCACAATATAACAATTTCCATGTCAAAACCATTTTCCAACAATCTCATATTTCTCAAGAAATGCAACTAAGAATAGTTTCCAATCATCTTCACATTTCCATTTTGGCCCATTAATTCCATTTCACAAAGCCACACAACCAACCATTCATGCAACCTGGACCTACCTATACTCGCGAGTTGTGAGTTATCCTACAACTAAGCCATCACTTAGTAGACTACCTTGATGGGGGTACTTCACACCCTTATCCATCACAACATTTTATTGGGGGTACTTATCACACTTATCCATCTCAAACTATTGGTGGGGGTACTTATCGCCCTTATCCATCCCAATGCATATGAACACACACCACAACCCCTGAAAATCTATGCCAAAACCAAGTCTGTTCAAAAAATTCAGTAAATATTCAAAACAATAATTGAAAACCATTTTTTTCAATAGAAAACCCATAACTAGTTTAAAATCACCATTTTAAATTCACTTCAACAAACACTTTCTAAAAAAACACAATCTCCATCACCCATTACTTAAAAGGGGTTTCAACCATTCATTCACAGCAGATAAACAAACCATTTCAATTAAGGGAAAAAATATTAAACTAAGCCTTCAAGTTCTAAGAAATAGGAATCGAGAGTGAAGCCACATACCTCAACAAATTAGGTGAAACCAATGAATGGACGAAAATTCGAACAAAACCGAGTCAAATACTCCCCGAAACCTCGTTAGATTCCTTCCCCTAGTACTAAAAAAAGAAAAATCCTACATAAAATTCATCCACTACTATAGATATACCCTCCTTGGGAATAGATCTAAGGATCCATCAAGTGGGAAGAAGGATATCTAATAAAACTAAAGGAAACGAGACTTACCTCGATCAACCGGCCTCTCAACGCTAAGGTAAGCCTTCTGATCGCTTCCAAAACACCTAGTAAGTGTTCTCCCACCTTTACTAGAGAGAAATTCCGAGTTAGGGCTGTATAGGAGAAAAATTGAGTGGGTTTAATGATAAAACGGACTAGATCCTTAAAATAGGAATTAATTTGAACCCATGCATGGTTAGACCGCACGAAAAGAAAAGTCATGCGCTAAACGTGCGGTAGTCACTACTTGTAAGGGGTGATCCACATGGCTTCCTCGTATGGTTTTCCCAAACCATGTGCACACTTTGTGGTCTCTTCTATACAAACTTTCCACCACCTGCACGGCTCCCGCACGGTTTGGGAAAACCATGTGAAGCCCGTGCATCACCACATTTTTCCCTCTAACACTTTAAAAGACTCCAAACCTTCCCAACCATTTCTCATATGCTTCATGTACTTAAAAAGCATAAAAAAGGGTTACATATCAGAAACCGGGGGGTACTAAATGTTGTTCATTCCTTACATTGTTAGTGACATTATCTTCTGGGAGATAATTTTGTGGTTTTCACCAAAAAAAAGTCTCAAGTACATCATCACTGAGTGTGATCTGAATTTGAGACAGCGTAGGTTGGTTGAGTACCTACAGTCCTTTGACATTCAGCATACCTATACACCTGGGAAAGGAGACGTAGTGATTGATGAGTTGAGAAGGAGGACTTAGATAAAGACAGTTTAGAAGGCTAGCAGTGAGTAGCAGCTTATGGCTCTTTTCTCTAAGATACATTTGGAGGTGCAAAACAGTCAGGGGCAGATGTTTCTTTCTTCTGTAGTTGTTACCTCTTCTATTCTGGATCGATTTCGAAAGAGGCAGCTATCAGATTCTGAAGGCCTGGTCCTAAGGGAGAGTGTGTCACAAGAGGACCCTATTCCTAGATAGATCATAGGCGAGGATGAGATCTTGTGTTTCCAGGTGCATGTATGGGTGCCAGCAGACATATGCGAGGAGATGATGTGGGGTTTTCATTCCTCAGTTTGGGAAGTTCATCCTGGCGTCACCAAGATATATCATTATCTACAACATCAGTATTGGTGTCCATGTATGAAGAGGGACGTTTGTGGTTTTTTCATGAGGTGTTCCACTAGTTAGTAGGTGAAGGCGGAGCATCAGCGACCATCAGGGCTTTTACAACAGTTACCCATTCCCGAGTGGAAGTGGAATGATGTCGCGATGGACTATGTGACCGGCTTTCAAAGGTATCTTTGGGGGAATGATTCTATTTGTGTTGTCATTGAAAGACTCACGAAGGTTTCTCACTTCTTTTTAAAAAAAGGAGACCATCAGTGTTGATGAGAGGGGATGGTTGTACATCCGAGAGATTGAACTTCTACATGGAGTTCCACACTCCATTGTTTCAGAAAAATATGCATGTTTTACTTCTCTGGTCTGGAAGGGGCTTCAGAAGTCTTTGGTTACATAGGTACTTTTGAGTACAACATACCACCCCTAGATAGATTGTCAATCCAATAGTATGATTTAGGTGCTTGAGGACATGATCCGAGAAAGCATTCTGTATTTTTGAGGTTCTTGGGAGAACCATATAACTCTTGTGGAATTTTCCTACAATAATAGTTTTCATGAAAATATTCAGATGAAACCTTATGAGGCTTTTTATGGTAGGACATGTTCATCACCCTTCTGTTGGCTGGAGGTATGAGAGGCAGCTTTGTTGATACCTTGTATTGTTTGGGAGACCACAGAGTAGATAGAGTGGATTCGGAGGAGGATGGATACTACATAGTCTCGACAAAAGCCTTATGCTGATTAGCAGAGACGACCTCTGGAGTTCGAGGTCGGGGATCAGGTTTTCCAATGTGTCACATTGAGGTTGGGACACAAGAGGATTATGAGACATGGTAAGCCTTCACCGAGGTACGTCAGTCCGTTTGAGGTGTCGGAGAGAGGTGGGATGGTTGCCTATAATTTGCATTTACCTCAGAGGTATCAAGCTATGGACTACATCTTCCATGTTTCTTAGTTTCGACATTACTTTTCAGACCCGTCTCCTATCTTTCAACCCAAGGAGGTTCAGCTCGATGTGGATGCGTCATTTGAGGAGCATCCTATCCGGATTGTAGATCGCGGTACAACGGTTCACTATGGTCGGTCTGTTCCTCTAGGATGAGTGCTATGGTATCACGGGTGGGTGTAAGACGAGACTTGGGAGAGGGAAGATGATGTACGAGCACAGTGGTCATAACTGTTTGAGGTTTCTTTCTCTACACCATGCTGGGGAAATTTAGGGATGAATTTCTTTAAGGGGATAGGTTTTTAAGAACTCGACTCTTCTTTTCAGTTATGCTTTTCCTTTTCCTATAATTTTTGAGAATAGAGGAGTATCTAAAAATTTTTGAAGTACACGCTGTGTACTTCATGAGTACAAGCCATGTAGTTGGTTACCGTGGGTAGTTGTGTGCTAGACATGTAGCGGGCTTGCACATGGCCATGTGTGATGACCAGAAGGCCGCCAAAATAAGAGTACGGAAACGGCGAGTACACGCCGTGTACTTCAAAATTACACACTGTTTATTTTGTTTTTTTCATTAAACCCACCAGGGTTGCGTCTAATGGATAGAACCATCTCCTTCTCAACCTAGTTCATCCGAGAGCGCTGAGCAGCCACTTATCTTCAATGATCCCCTGAGCCTCTATTCGTTCTCCTAATCAAACACTGTCGGTTGCATTGGAATCACATCAGTGATTTATTTCTTCTGATGGAACCTCGATTCATGATTTCTCTTCTTTTCCATGTTATAAGGGGTTTAACATTTTAGAGTTTTTCTTATATATTCAATGTTATAAGGATATTAAATCATTGAGGTTCACATATAGTGATCTCTTAACCCCGAGGTAGATGGTTTGTGCATTTCTGTTGAATGTCTTTGAGATTTATGTGAAAATTTTCCAAATACCCCTGAATGGTGTATTGTGTGTTTACCGTTCTACCCCTATTGTTTCTCTGCACTGCTGGTATGCCTGAGTAGATGAATATTAGTTGTGAATAGGTTGAATCTTTGTGCCTTGGATTTTTTACCCATGCATGTTTTCCCAGATTTTACCTTTAGGTCTTCTTTACCTATTAGGTTGTTGTTTACTTCCCCATGCCTATTATTGTAGGATGGTGTGACTGTTTTTTTGTTATCCCGTTGTGTTGTAGAATGCTAGCCAAGTAGTTCATCAGTTTTTGCTTGTCTGTTACGCACTTCTACACTTGATTGACTTACATAGGGCCGTGAGAACCTAGTGTATAGACCATAGGGAGGATGGATGTAAGGGCTTACTGAGAGTGTCTTTATAATTTATGATGTGAGACCACAAGGGTAATTGACATTGAGTGCTTCCCAGAGTGACTTTAGTACCATTAGGAGACTATATGGGGAATTGATAGTGAGTACTTCTTCAGAGAGTCTATGCTTGAGCTGAACCTGAGGAGTTAGAGTGAGTGTACTGCCCAGAGGATTTCCTGTACCTGTTAGGTAGGATCAGAGGTGATAGGCTGTGAGTACTTCCCAGAAGGTTACCTTGTATTTAGCTGCTTTCTTGTGCTGCTATTTAGAAACAGAAGGGGTAGGTTGTGGGTACATCTCTAAGGGTTACCTGTTTTTTAATCTACTTTGGTTAGATATTTCATGGCATGTGGTGTTTTAAATTCTTTAAACTGTGGATTGTTTACTGCTTAGTGCTTTCCCATTTACTGTTTTCTGTACTTTTACATCCCATATATAACTGACTGTTAGGCACAGATATTTAGGTGGTTGCCTACTGGGATTTAGTCTCACACCATTTTTGGGTCATGCTTTTGGGCCCAAACAAATTATATTTTTACAAGTATATATAATAGAAACCACCCTTCTACTTCAGGTACTTGATTTTCTAAGGAGTTAGAAAGCATGGGACCAATCTATTACTTGCGATGCTGGGGAGTTTATCTACATTCTTTTTCACTTTGGATTAGCACTTTTATATTCCATCATTGTGACTTTTTTGGCTTTTTTTATTGACATATGTTTCATGCATCATTTTATATATATGTTTCCCAGCTTATACTTTCAGTCTTTTGTTGTTTATCCTTTTATGATATTATTACTGCTTCTACTATTGTACGTATTTGTTTACTTCTACTGCGTAATCTACCAATGAGGGAATTGTTTCCCCAATATCACAACTAAGTCCCTCACTACTAGTCGACAGCCTTTGGAATTCGGGTAAATGCACATGAGGCCATGTTACCAACCGGGTATAGGGCGCCTCTGGGTGGCTTCTGGAATCGGGATGTTACAAATTGGTTATGGAAATCCCACATCGAAGGAGGAGGAGCACAAAACATCCCTTTATAATGTGGTGTGGATAACACTCCCTTAATGAAGCCTTTTCCTAGAGGGTTCCTATTGTTCAATCCTAGGGAAAACAAAACCATGTGGGCTAGGCCCAAAGCAGACAATAATATGATCGTGGGCTGGACTGGGCCGTTACAAATGGTATCAGAGCTGGTGTCCATTTGATGTTCCAGCGAGGACGTTGGGCCCTTCTAGTGGGGTGGGTTATGGCTATCCCACATCAAAGGAGGATGATCATGAATCACCCCTTTATATGGTGGTGTGGATACCTCTCCCATCATGAGGCATTTTCCTAGAGGGTGTCGGCAGTTCAAGCCCAAGGAAAACAAAATCGTGTGGGCTTGGCCCAAAGAGGACAATACCATGATCGTGGGCTAGACTGGACCGTTACACAATAATATTAAGAAACGTTTTAGGACTATTTTATTTTATTATAACATTATGTTTTACCGTTATTTACCCGATTTACACTTTAATCATGGTAAATAAAATAATTATAGAAGTTACTATTCATAATGTCAAAAAATAAATGCTATCTATTTAAAGAATTTGGATCATATGATTTGAAATATGGAATCAATTTTTTAAAAATTCAAAACACAAAAATTATAGTAACTAATTTAAAATCAATTATCATTGTCAACACAAAAAAACATGTTTTTAAGAAGTAATAACAATTAAAAATTTCCTTGTGTTTAATCCAATTTAAATGGGAAATTAATTCCAATGACTAACATTGGATTAAATGAATAAAATATATTCCATTTATACTTTAAAATTATTAAAAAATATTATTTATATATTTTAATTATCTCAATGTAAACTGTTGTTTTCAATTAAAATTTAGCATATTTTTACTATTCATCAAAACATGATAGTTATCAAATAAAATATCAAATTTTTATCCATATTAAATTTCAATATCACACATCAAAAAAAAATAAGATTATATTGTAAAATATGACATATAAATGTGAAAAAAATTGAAAAGGTTTCTCCATAAGAAATTAGTAAATATGAATTTTTATAAAAAATAGTTCTTTTATCCAAAAAATAAAATTTGTTCTTATTTCATATCTAAAAAACATATAAGATGAATTTAAATCATTTAATTGAATATATAACATATATTTTTCCTTACAAAAAAATCCCAAAATAATAATTTGATTTTATAAACACAATTATTCTTTTTAAAAGAGTTTTCATAAAAACACTTCATTTATATTCTATGGTTTCTTATTTCTATTTCTATTAAATTAGGTAACCAATAAATCATTATTTAAACATGTGTAAGCCTTATTTATAAATTCATTTGATATTATTCATTCCCTCCATTCCAATGGATAGGAATTAACAACCACTTAAAACAATTTTATTATTATTTTATTTTTATAATATAACTCAAATTTGTTGGCAACATGTGATTTTGCCGAAATTGGTTTATGCGTGTCAAGTATGCAATCGAAAAAAATTTCCCTTTTCATGTAAAATTAGAATCTTATTAATAAATATTAATATAAAAGAAAAATTATTATTCTATAAATACATGGTTCTTAACATAATTCCCCCCTTTTAGAAATTTCACCCTCACTATTTTATAATTGGGCTCAAAATATTCATTTAAATACCACTTCAGAAAAAGAGACAATAAAACTATCACTATAAAATAAATAAATAGAAGTAACAAGGTCACTCAAGATAACACATACTACAATTACAAGATGGAAAACATGGATATGTAATAAAAACTGACCATCAAGTTCATATGTTGAGTGATAGAAAGCATGATCATGAGAAAATTAACAACCAGAAAACCAAATACATATAAAGGGTTAAACCGTCTTTAATTCCCCAGTAGAAAAATTAAATAGAAAAAGTGTTTGTTTTAAGTTATATTTCCAAAATTAGATGACTTTATTTATGAGATTGAATAAGAATATAGGGTAACATACATTATTTTCAAGAATATTTTTATCTATTAATATATATCTACCACAAAATAATTGTTTCTTCAAATGATAAGTATTCAAGATGACTTGGTCACACCTGAAGTGCTATAATCAAATTTTAGAGAATCTCACAATCCAAAAAATATGAACTATATATTCTCCTTACCTTTAGACATCAACCCAAAACCAAATAGTTTAGTAAAAGATTATATAATCCCCTAAAAACAATAATCCTTTATAAAACATATACTACTCTTAATCCCAAAAGGTCAAAAATCAATTCCCAAAGTTCAACAAATACCATTCAAAAAAAAAATTTCATATAATTCTTCAAAACAATCAAAAACATATATTGAAACCCAAAATTAATAAGGATTTGATCACATAGACTTCCATGATAAATATTCACCTTTATCTCCAAATAACATCTACTACACATAAAGCCTTACACTTAAAAAGTAATTATCCTAATCCCATGTTCGCCATGATTATTTAATCATTTCTATAAATAACCGCAAATTTTCCTATGTCCATTATAAAATCATACATTCTTCCAAAATAATATTTCAACCATTACTCCACAAATGATATCCCATTATACTCTATTTTCCTTATGATTATGGTGTTCCCTAAAGAGCAATCGTGTTACCATATTACATTTATCTCTTAATCACAAAAACATTTTCCTATACTAAGGATATCAATTTGACAAAACAGAAGTTCCCAACAACAACTTATTACTGATCCATAAAATCATTTACCTAGACTGAATATGTCATACTATTCAACGACTACACCTAGGAAAGTGGTAGGTGATTCACTCTTACCTCCCTTCAGTTTTCGGTTTAATTCTCACGGCCTTGAAAGACGAGACATTTTATCACCCATCATTTGAGTTTTATCTTTTAAAAACCTCAAATATAACCCTAACATGTCTTAACCTCAATTTTTTTCATTTATCTTTCATTTTCATCCCAACTCATAATTACCATAACATATTAATTCATAATGTATTATATATATTGAAATTTTATTCACCTCCATCTAATAAAATAAAACTATTCCTAATAAAAAAACATCAAACCTTGGTCTTGGTGTCTACCTAGTGCATTGTTATCTTAATCACATAAATAAAAGTTCCATGCATTAAAAATGATTTAAGGATCCTTCAAAATCATTTTCTTCCTTTATACAAACACACCTTGCACAACTTGGGTCACAAGGGTGTTCACAGAAAACTAGTATTTGAAAATAATCATGTATGAAATAAAACATCAAAACATTTGATAAATAAATAATTTTATAAAATATTTGGACCAATATTGATTTGATACATTCAATCACTGTTCCTTTTAAAATACCATATGTATGTTCTGAGAGACTATATTTTAAAAGTAAATATAAATAAATTATGAAAAATTATCCTTCTTCGTCAACTTTTTAAGAATAATATTTTTTATTAAAATCTTATGATAAGGTTAAATATTTGAAAATTCCTTGATTGAATTTACCTTTCATGAAAATATTCGAATATTAAGAATATGGAATTTAATTAAATACAACCCACTATCCATGATTGTATCGAGGTACAATAATGGTGTATGATATCTCAAACAATTGATTTCAAGTGAGTTTTATGTTAGAAAATGATTCAGAATCATCTAGACATGAATTTGAAATAAATATTGCAAAAAAATCATTAGGAAGAGATATGAATGTCATTTGAGATCATCCTCCTTCTAGTTGTAATAGACTATCCTTGATGTGAAAAAGTTATAAAAAATGATTTTACATAATTAATTGAAATTGAGACTAACCACATGTTTAACGAAATATTCAAATCCCTAAAGTTGTCTAAACCTTTACTCTGATACAAACTATAAGTCCCCATCCTTAAAGCTTACAAAATCATGAGTTATGTCGATAATTTTACATTATTTCACAAAGAATATAATTTCATTTTTATAGCTTTATAAAATAAGGTTATAAGGTCTATAAAACAACTTGAATATTATAGGTAGACACTTCTAATCAATATCCATTTTTTATCAAAAAAATACTCTTTAAAAAGAAACATTGCATCATTCCATTTTTTAATAGCACAACCCTTCCTTGATCCCATCCTTGACTCTATTATTCATTATGTCCTCTGAAAAAAATTCAAAAATTGGGGTGATCATAAAAAACTCAGAAACAGATACATAATGAATTAAAACTATTATTCTAGCAAAAAAAATTAAAACCATGAAAAACTATCATAATGTAATAATTTTCACCTATATAAAGTAGGAAAATCACTTCACTGAATAAAATCTCCTTACATACCCTTTTTGTAACCAAAATATTACCATAAATCCCATAGAAAGAAACATATTGCTTATAAAGGATACTAGGGGCATATATATACCTAAATGGAATAACCATATAGTAGACTCCCACACATTTCACTAAATTGAATAACCATATGGCTAACTGTCACGAACCCCTCCCACCAAAGATGCCCCTCCTGAGCTGGCAATGGTGAAAGGGAAATAATGACCCCCAAGTCCTGCCTCCAGTAGGCCCCGGGGTGGCGACTAGCACCAAAGGTATGATTTTTCAAAAATATGGGAGGCATTACCTTTTTTATTATTATTTAGTATTGGGAAATGGGACAATTCGACCACCAAAAAGGAAAAGAACAAGTGTATAAAAATAAACCCAAACCAAGCCCACATGCATGTTTAAACAATTTTATAACAAGGTGCAAGTACAAGAAAGCTCAATATACAATACCAAAATAATCAAGAGTACAAAAACTGCATCAAATCTAACTGTCTGAATAGTAGGGTCCCGCACGACCCTGGTAGTCCTCCTGGAAACCTGAAAGTAAACGTAGGGTGAGCATACAAGTATACTCAGTAGGGAAACCTAAATATATCGTGCACAAGTGGGGAGGCATCCTTATGTCCCGTGAGAACAATAGAAGAAACCTAGAAAGGAATTCAATCCACCCAACCACACAATCCACACTCAACAAAACACAATCACAACAGGTAGTAGTATATATGAACAAGAGTATTGGGTACCCCGCACAATTTACCTTTAGTTAGCTGCTCTTCCTAACGACAAACATCATGACGATGCCACACTCTCCCCGCCCGCACACACCTCGGCCTCACCACCATGTATCCCACCCGCACATACCTCGGCCTCACAACCACATATCCCGCCCGCACACACCTTGTCCTCACAACCACTTATCCTGCCCGCACACACCTCGGCCTCACAACCACGTATCCCGCCCGCACACACCTCGGCCTCTCAACCACGTATCCCACCCACACACACCTGGGCCTCACAACCACGTATCCCGCCCGCACACACCTGGGCCTCATCCCGAAGATTCTTGGGAAACAGTAGAACCTGCCCGAAGAGTCTTGGTCCAATGCCACCCCAATCGAAACATACCTGAAGAGTCTTAGGTGTAAGGTCACCTCAATCCATCACAACTTAGAGGAGAAGGAGCATGAAGGGGCTAGTAACTAAGGGAAAACACCGTCTCTCATGAAATGGGAGTTTTCGGCACTAAGTTCTCAACATGGGTGGGGTGCGATTAAACACAAAAGATACAGATATATATATATATACCAACCACACAGCCCAACCTATGGCTTCTAAACAGAAAAACTGAGCACGCGCCTCGACACTGCTACTATGAAGCATGCATACAACAAATAACCCCAACCCCGTTTATGTTTTCACATTTCAACAGAAGTAGTTTATTTAGTTCCTTAATTACTGGGAAACTATCCACAACCAACCACATCAATCGTTCGTAAACATATCCATGCCATCCACAAATCAAGTTAGGAAAACACAACCAACACAACCAAACCCTTATTATTAACCAAATAGCCCCATTGATTATTAACTCCATTTCATTACCACTCCCCACCATTCATTAACTCTTATTCTTTTATTTATTATTCACAACCCATAGTCTGTTCACAAACAAGCCCATCCCTGCAGCCCCACTTCCAAACACCGTAACCACAACCGAAACCCATACATCAATATCCCTTTAATACCATTTATCACATCCCCGCTGCCCGTCACCAACATAGCATTCACACCACCCTACAACCAAGACAATCATAGCCCCGCTGCTCACTTGATCCACAACAACCCACAAAACACCCTCATCACATGCCACGTATCTGAGCCAACACCCACATGTTCATTATTCCATTTTTGTTTAACCGGGGTGATCACACAAGTGTTCCATATTTTAAACAGCCAACTTTACGCGATTAACCGAATTCCACATTCCATGAAGTTTCCATCCATAAGAAAATCCAGAAGGACAGGGAAACATTTAATTGTGTAAGAAAAGGCCCCCAATGACCGTGATTTTCAGTAGGTAGAAGGTCATTCAATTCACAACATAATATCACAGGATATAAAGTAACATCAATCTCAAAATTCCCAACCCCATTCTTTAACTAGTTATTATCCTCATTTAAACCTATTCAAAAGTGTTTCACATAAGCAATAGGACACCCACCCTGCATGTTGCACAAATTAGAGAGTCGAAGGTAAGATCCCAACCTCAACAGGTTCTGATCACAGCGCTCCCTTAGATCAACTTTAGAAGACGTCCGTCAGCATCCGTCACTTCTGTCGAGTCCCGGAAAAAACTCCTCGGGTGGAATTCGGAAAGAAAAGGCTGAAGGAAAGACAACCGATCCAAGCTCGGAAGTTCCGCCTCATCGTTACGATCCTGTGGCCACTGACGGATCGTAAATCGGAGCTCGGACGAAGTTTTTATGGAAGAAAAGGAGCCTTTGAGTCTCTTGGGAGAGATCTGCTCATAGGAAAGGGGATGAGAGGAGTGAATTCAAAGGAGGAGGGGACCCCTCCTTTTATAGGTGAGAAAAGGAAAAGTACACGGTGTGTACTCTATGGTACACGGCGTGTACTCAGTTATTTTACACGGTCTCCACGCGACTTCCAACACGGCTCCATGGTCGTTGACTGGTCAACACACGGTTTGAGGGTAACACATACGTGGGGAGGGACTACACGACATTTAGTTTAGACACATGGCGTATACCAATTTATGGTACACGGAAAGGAAATAGCTCCAACCTGGTACACGGTCGTTGACTGGTAACATGTACACGGGGAAGGACTAAACGGCGTGTAGTACTAGACACACGGAGTGCACCCATTATTTCACATAGCGAGGACACGACCTGCAACACGGGGTATACCCGGAAAGGGGGTACACGACGTGTACTCAAACTACACGGTGTGTAGTTTCAAAATTCTGGAAAGTGTGGGAAAAGTCCATTTTACCCACCAGAACACTTCATGACCTTCTTTTTGACAAAGGAATGGGTCGGAGAGGTCTGGGCCATTACATTTGATACCTCTTAAAACATTCTTGTTCCCGAGAATTCAAAAACCAACCCAAAGGAAACCAAACAAGATACCACTTAGGGTTTTATTTATAACAGGAACCAAACCAACAACCCTAATCATATGTGTTAGGAATTCCTTCTCCTATGTCGAGATATTATCCGCTTTAGGTGGCACTGACTCGCCTGCACGAGTTTAATCGCATACTCATTAAAGCGCCTCGATTAAGAATTGGGTCTTCCCACTTTCATACAATATGATTTTTCAACTTGCACTACCCCCCAACACCACACAACCAACACACTGCCCGAACACGTGGGTTTGGGAAATTCCTTCTCCTATGCCGAGATATTATCTGCTTTAGGCGGCACTGACTCGCCCGCATGGGTTCAATCGCATCCGCATTAATGCGTCTCGATTAAGGGTCAGGTTTTTTCCCTTTCCCACACATCCGGAAATGTTACAGATTACCAGGGAACAAGGAAACAAAAGGTCTCAAAACCGACAAGCCAAGCATTCCATAAATATAATAGGTACAGAGTATAACATCAACACAAAGCTCAGAAGAACAAGGGAAAACAAAAGTCAAAATAGCTCTGGGTACTGAGCGGGAATATGGTTCTCCCGCTCCTAAGTGCTCTCCTCGAGGCCGCCATTCCTCCACAACACATGTACTGAGGGAATGGTTCATCCACAGAGAAACTTCTCTTTACGATCCTCGATTTTGACTGGTCGTTCCTCGAAGGTCGCTTCGTCTCTCATATCTAGCTCTCCCCAGTTGATAATGTGAGAGTCGTCATGTAAGTACCGATGAAGCTGGGAGACCTAGATGACATCATGAACCTTCTCCAACTAAGGTGGAAGGGCAAACTGATATGCCACCTCTTTGACTCACCTCAGCACCTCAAAATGTCCGATGAACCTAGGTTAGAGCTTACTCCCTTTCCCAAACCTCTACTGCCCCCGTTGAGGGGAAATCATCATGAACACATGATCTCCCACCTAGAACTCCAAGGGCCTCCTCCAACGATGAGCATAAGACTTCTTTCGGTCCTAAGTCGTTTTCATCCTCTCACGAACAAGCTGGACTTTCTCTGTGGTGCTTTTCACTACCTCTAGCCCAAGAGCACCTGTCTCACCAACCTCTTCCTAGAAAATGGGTCAATGACATGGCCTTCCATAAAAAGCCTCAAACGGTGTCATGCCAATAGTAGGTTGGAATCTGTTGTTGTAGGTGAACTATACTAAAGGCAAGTGTCGTACCCATGATCCTCCGAAATCCAAAACGTATGCTCGCAGCATGTCCTCCAACATCTGGATAGTCCGCTCTGTCTCCCCGTCGGTATGGGGGTGGAAAGCAGTGCTAAGGCGTAGCTGGGTGCCAAAATCATGTTGTAACCCCCTCCAAACTCGTAAGGTAAACCGAGTATCCTGATCTAAGATGATAGTCTTTGGAACCCCATGCAAACGTACCACCTTGTCTACGTACCTATGTGCTAATGTACTCACAGGGCCTGGCTCCTTAATTGCTAAGAAGTGAGCTGAATTCATCAGTCGATCCACCACTACCCAGATAGCATCATAACCACCCTTTGATCTATGTAGTCCTATGACGAATTCCATTGAGATTTCATCCCACTTCCACTCGGGGACATCTAAAGGATGCAACAATCCACTAGGAACTCGGTGTTCCGCCTTCACTTTCTGACACACTAGGCATTTAGCCACAAACTCCGCCACTTCCTGTTTCACCCCGGGCCACCAAAACTATTCCCTCAGGCCTTGGTACATTTTTGAACCTCCTGGATGTACCGCCAAGGCTTAGCTATGGAACTCATGGAGAACTCCCTCACGCATTGTCCCCGGGACAAACAACCTTCAATGGAAAATCACCCGATGTCGCCTGTCCTCTGACCATCCTTTTGGAGCATTCCCATAATTGACACAATCCCGCATCACCTCCACCTTAGAGTCCCCCCAATGAAACTCTTCCACCTACTGCAGAAAGGAGGACTGCACCGTCATATGAAACAAACCACCTCTAACACCTTCTACCCTAGCATCCAAGTGCAACGCAACCAACTCTCCAATAGCTTTCCAAGAATCAGTGGACTCTCGAACCACTTCCTGATGCGACTTCCTACTCAGGGAATCAGCCACAACGTTGACCTTAGCTTCAGTGTAACAGATCTCAATGTCCTAGTCTTGGAGAAACTTGACCCATATCCACTGCTGTATGTTCAGGTCACGCTGGGAGAAGATATCACACAGGCTCTTGTGATCTAAGAAGACCACAAATCGCTCCCCAAAGAGGCAATGTTGCCACAACTTCAGTGCGAACACTACTGATGCAAGCTCTAGGTCATGGGTGGCATAGTTACACTCGTGAGGGCATTACTGCCTAGACCCATAATAGATCACTCCCTTCTTCTACATCAGCACACTCCCCAGACCAAGGCAAGAAGCATCACAAAACACCTCATACAACAACCCTTCCTCTGGAAACCTGAGTATGGGAGCACTGACCAACTTTTCCTTCAGGTAGTCAAAAGCTCTTTGGCACTGATCACTCCATAGGAAGACCTGGTTCTTCCTCGTCAAAGATGTCAATGGAGCAGCAACTCGAGAGAAGTCTGAAATGAACCTCCGATAGTAACCTTCTAACCCCATGAAACTACAAACTTCATCCACGCTCTTGGGTGCTACCCAAGAAACAACTGCCTCCACCTTCGACGGGTCCACTGACACTCCATGCTGAGACACCACGTGCCCCAAGAATTGTACTTCTTGTGTCAAGAACTTACACTTCAACAACGTCCCATAAAGCTGGTGGTGTCGAAGGACTCCCAAGACTGCCTTGAGATGCTCAACGTGCTCCTCCTCTGACCTTGAGTAGATCAGGATGTCATCGATAAACCGAACGACGAACCGGTCCAGATTGTAACACCCCAAGATTTCATAGGGTGTTATTTCATCAAAATAATTCAATAACTTGCACTACATGCAACACTGAGTTCAAGCGCACCATGACTTACCAAACAAGCCATTCAAAAGATGTTATGAATAGTATTAACTAAATTTTAATCTTTATATAATCCTAATAATTTTAGAATCCATATTATGAGAATCTTAAACATAATGTAAGAACAAATTCATTTTCAGTATTGCACTTTTTCCAACTTTTTATAGTGAACCCTTTTTAAATACAATATTTTAAACTTTTGACTAAATAGGGACATCAAAAAATTAAAATGAAACATCCCAAGCTTCCACGGTATGCTTCTCTTTGAATAATACAGTAGCGTGTGTTGTACGCAACTTCGAGTTCTAACACACACCATAACCAAATCAAACTAGCCGTTATGAATAGTAATACCTACTTTTTGAAATTTTATAAATTTTATCTCTCAAAGTGGACTTCATTTTTGGATTCGGAGTATCTAATTTAGCCTAAGGTGAAATTTTGGTACTTTTCGGATAACTTTAATATTTTGATGAATAGTGAAAATTACTAAATTTTAATTAAAAACAACTTTTTTAATCAAAATAATTAATAGTGATAAATTATGAATTTGAGTGATTTTAAAGTATATATAGAATATATTTTTACCATTTAATAAAATTTTGGTCATTGGTAATAATTTCACAAATAAACCAGACATAAACAAGTATCAATCTTTTGATAGTTATTATATCTTTAAAACACGCTTTTTGTTTTGACAGCGGGAATTAATTTTAAATTAATTTCTGCCACTTCAGTGTTTTGAATTTGGAAAAATGGATTCCACATTTGGAATCAGAATTTCCAAATTGTGTAAATAGGTAACTTTTATTTTTAATCATTTTGAATAATTACTTTGGTAAATATTTTATTTACCATGGTTAAAAGGTAAATCTGGTAAATAAGGGTTAAAAATTATATTATAATAATACTAAATTACGCTAAAACTTGTTCTAACTTTATTGGTGGATACATGGAAGACAATGGTCATCTTTGGGTCGATTTTGGGACCCCATGAAGGTGATAGAGACACTTTATTTTAATTAAGTTAAAATAAGTACAAAAATGACATAAACATATACCTTTTAGAAAAACAATTTTTACATAGGGTTATATATGTTGTATTTTCGACTATAATTATTCATTAGAAAGATAAAAGGATTTCCTACATAATGATAGTTTATTTATAATTTTTAGACATTAAATAATTTAATTTATTTATGACACAATGATGATGCATTAATTACCATAATAGTGAAAAATTAAAATAATTGATATTATAAATACCAAAATAAATATAATTTGAGATTTTTATTGAATTACACTAATTTTCAAGGTCAATATGTCATGTTAGTATTTCTTTAATTGACTTTTTTCAAAGTAATAATTCTATTATGAGTTTCAAAAAAATCAATTATTGAATAGTGTCAAAATTGACATAATAGTTTTTTTAAAACAAATATTATATTATTAATTGATATTAAATTTATAAAAATCTAAGGTTCGGCCAAGAGACTTATATCATGATAGGTGTATCATTAATGGGCCACTTGGGGGTCTCTTGGATGTATATAGTATGTTTATAAACTATATAATAAAAAATACAAAGTGACATGGTAAATGTCAAACTAATTAACTAAGAGTTAATACTTAAAGATAAGTATAATATAGTAACCCAAACCTATCAAAATTATATTGGATGAGTGTTTTTCGACCCATCCCCACCTTAAACATTAAATAATAAACTTTGGAGCCATTAGAAATTGTATATTAATTTATTTTAAATTAATATTTCTAGCTTTTCCAAAATCTGCCCAAATACTCTCTCAACTTCCATAAATTCACCCTAGAGGCCTTCCTTTAGTCATAAATACAACCTAAAATTCCTTTTTGATCAAATCAAAAGGAAGAACCCGAAAAAGAGGTAATGATTTCACCACCCTTTTCCAAGTTCCTTTCTTCTTCCACTTCTTCTTCCTTTGTTGTTACCATTCTAAAATAATAACTCCCGTATCATATATATACTGTGATGTTATTATAAATATGGTAGATCCATATTCAGTATTCTATCTATCCTTTGAATAACATGTCACCATACGTGCGTACGTACGGCTTACCGTCTCCACATCGTGGTGTAATTGTTATTCAATAAATTATTATTTGGATGGGTATAATAATGATGTGTAACTCATGTAAATAATAAATATATCATGATACTTATTCTTTATATATGATATACCATCCAATTATATATTATTTTAATATCAAAAGAATGTTATTGTCGCTCGTACATACGTACGGACTACCGTCTCCACGAACGCGATGAGATTCATTCTCCATCGTATCCATTAAAGTATAATTCTCATTTGATGATTAATAATAGTATCTAAGGACATGATATAATTCTGTATATGATTAAGATACAACCTATACATGACAAAAATATCTTATTTAACAAAACATATAAAAGAAAACGAGTAAGTTAACACCCGAAACAACGATAATACTAAGATATTATTTACAAATCAATGTTAAAAGGTCATATATGTTATCATATTAATATATATGATTCTTGTATAATTTAATAACAATTATTTCACCATTATACAGGAGGTTAACCTACCCTCAACCAAGTAAAAGTGCAAGGTAAGGTTTTATTTTGCAATCTCTCCATTATTCGAGGTTGTTTATACGTAGTAATCTACAAGGATTTCTTTATCATCCACATCCATGTTTCTTCAAAATGTATTTCAAAACATTTTCACCATTTACAAGAATATGGGTTAAAGTCATTTATACCCTTGTTTGACTATTTATAAGAGTTTTATAAAGGAATCATTCCGTCGTTTTCCAAACAAGGTGCTTTTTAACCTTTTCAACAGGATTAAGGTAAGAATGTTTTTTTAACTTATACGGAGGGTGCAGCTATTTACCACTGTTATAAAATTGTCAAAGAATCCATTACAAGCTTATAAGAAAATTTTCAATGTAAATGATTTATTTTATAATTATGTGACTTTTAAATGATTTTAAAATGAATATTTTAAGAATTTGTGAAAGGTACTCTATATCAATATCATAATTTTAAATGTTTTAAAGATTAATCTTTCTAAATCTTTTTAATTAATGTCCATGTTTTCAAAATTATTTTAAGGATTTATTTATATGGACATGAGTTCTTTGAAATGATAGTTTTTTTCAAAAGTTTCAAAGTGGTATGGGACACTTTGATTCAAAAATCTTCTTTAAATTACTTCCTTTATAAATGTGTGACTTTTCAATGATTTCAAGAAAAGAGATATTTCTCTCAAATAGTTTTGATTTCATCTACGTCAACATCCTTTGATGGATTTTAAGCTTATTTGAAGTTGATTTATTATGATACAATACTTTTGTATTGTATTGAAGGTTTTTTGATATGTTTTACTGTGGATGTGTTATTTTTATACCATTCATGGTTTATGGAGAATGTGATGACATTTCGTATGCTAGTTTTAATACGAATGTTTATGTTATGTTTAAACCTTTTCATATGGGAATGCATTGGACTTAGTAAGTGAAGGGTGGAGCCTGCTATAGCTCTTCGATGAATCAATAGGTCTCATGAGACAAACTAGTGTCTTGGCACAAGGCCTTGGCAAAATCTTATTTGTAGTCTTGGGACGAGGCCTTGGCTATGTGGTTATGATAGTCTAGAATTATGCATTACATCATTATGAAATTGGTTATTGATATTTCATGTGATTATTCGATTATTAGAATATCCATGTGAATAAGTAAATGGCATTATTTCATTTTATTTTTTCCATACTATGTTGAAGTTCAAGTTTAAAAGGCTTTTGTTTTAGTTATACACTGCCTTAAATGTTTATTCTTATTTATTAATGTTTCCGTTATATCGTTATCCTTACTGGGCATTTGAGCTCACCCCTTTTCTATGTTTTATTTTTCCTAGGATTTGAAGAAGAAATTTATGAATGACCTGTAGGGATAGTATGTGGGGATATGAGTGTGGAATATGGAGACTATGTTGTTGTTGTAGTTTTTCACTTTATGATGTAATGTAAAACTTTATGAATATATCTAGTGTTTCCAAGGCTAGTAAACAAATCAGTCTTTCGTTATTTCATCTTTCTTGTGATCATTCCAATGTTATGTAATAATGCAATGACTCTGGGTAACTGGGGTCGGGGCATTACAGTTGGTATCAGAGGATGTTTAGTACAAACCTTGGAACCTAGATTTAGATAAAATCTGATTAGAGCACATAGACCTAAGATGGACATTGAGGATTAGTTTAGAAGAACTTCCTAGAATTTTGTTATTGTAAAGATTTTTTGAGTTTTCTGAGAAATACATCCTTGTCTGGATATGAGCAGGTGGAGGCGGCTCTGGCAAAGAAGTACCTAGGGGTAAAACCTGAAAACACCGCTTTGAGCTAGACTCGAACGGGAACTGGTGCACGACAACGGGCCTTGCTGCACTCTTGGTTACGACACTCCTAGGGGATATGCTTAGGATAACTCTCATTTTCTTTACAAATCATTATAAAGGGTTTATGAGTATATATTTCCTCAAAGAAAACATTTTTATGATTATGGATTATATCCATAAACTATTTAATTTTTGTTATGTGTTTTAAAAGTTTGGGATTAGGTATTGTTATTCATAAACTAATCTAGTGTATGCCATTGTTTAGAAATGGCGCCCAGTAGAAGGAATGAGAACTCCAGCAAAGCACATGATACAAAGAGAAAGAAGGATCATATATTTCATGGTCTTAAGCCAGAATTTATAAGAGAAATAGTCTCGCATGTATTATTATCATATGAAGAAATAATATCATGTGTTAATAAGATAAGTAAAGAGTTTACTGATACCTATGGCTATGAAGGGAAGCAAGAGAAGAAAAGGATGGAAGATAGAATGATGGATAAAGGGAAGAGGGAAAAGTAGAATTTTCCCATATGTGATAACCATAGAAAGAAACACCCTAGAACTTGCCTGAAAAGAATGGGAGTTTGTTATAAGTATGGAGTAAAAGGGAACAAAGTACGTGAATGCAAGGGTAAGAAAATGGTTTCAAATGTACAATGCTTCATTTTCAATGATTTTGGACACTACGCAAACCTATGTCTCAGTCATCAGACTATGCCACAAATGATGATATTGAATAATAATCAAGTTATGATACTACCACAAATAAAGAGGAATGATTAGAGTTCTTATGTTGATTATGTCATTTGAGTGTTGTATCAACAATGAACTTGTTATAATAATTAATGAGTATATAAGGATTTTACTGCAGTACTATTTCATTATGGACCTGAGATTGTGTGGAACAAAGAAAAGTGACTCAATATCAGGTTAAATTTTTGGAAAATATATGGTTGAGAGAAAGATAAACCATAATATGGTTCTGAGGTCGAGGTAGTGATTTTAGAATAATACATGATTGTTTTGGATAAATTATATTGGATATTCTTGACTGCCTTGAAACTGATTAATGATTTGTATATTCCATAATTTTTGGGGTTTAAAACATTTTTGGATTGAAGGAGTATATCTATTATTCTTTAAGGAATAAGTGATCATGAATTTAATCAATAAGGTTTTATGGTAATTCAAAATGTTGCAGTGTTTTAAAAGAATATGTGATGATGGTGTTCACATGTTATTACGCGTGAAAAAGGATATTTATTGTGTTTACCTTCCTTATAAATTTTAGACTGAAGTATTTTGGATAGTTCTAGTTTGTATTATTTTGGATTTCCATAAAAGGACAACTCGGAGGTCGTGCAGCAACCCGTCGCGTCCGAAAAGGCCGCGAGACTTGACCCCAGAACCGAAGGGCGACAAGGGTGTATCACCTACCACTGACCCACGTGATGTCCAGGATTAAATAATGTAGTTTTTTTAAAAGATCTGGTAGATGAATTATAAATTCATCTTTTTTTAACCCTATACGAATAGGATAAATAGAATATATTTTTTTACGTTCTGTTATCTTTTAGAGTGAAAGATGAGATTGTGGTAGAAATTAGTTAAAGGATGGAACTCTATTTGTCAAGAATATATTTTTCTTCTTCTCTTATTCTATGAAGAAATTAATTCTTATACTTTATTTAAGGAATCATAAAACCAAAAATGTGTTATCATAATACCATATGTTTTGTTGAACTGATGGTATTTCAAATTATCACAGATTGATGAATTTAAGGACCTCAATTTTACACTTTTTTGTGATTGATGACCTCAATCACTACCTATAAATATTTACGTTTTTCCTCCATTTATATGTCTCTAATTTCCAAAAATGTTCTCCTAATTGAGATCATAATTTGGTGGTGACCATTTCATTTCTATTTTCCTCATATTAAGAATAAATTTTAGTAACCCAATTTCCGATGTGGGGTTTCCCACAAAGATATTTTCTATTTTCAACCTTTTATTTTCGAAGAACAATTTCAAATTGCTAGGACACAATTTATTGAAGGAGGGGAGAATTTAACACCCCAAGATTTCATAGTGTTTTATTTCTACAAAATAATTCAATAACTTGCACTACATGCAACACCGAGTTCAAGCACACCATGACTTACCAAACAAGCCGTTCAACAGAGGTTATGAATAGTATTACCTAAATTTTAAACTTTATATAATCCTAATAATTTTAGAAACCATATTATGAGTTTCTTAGACATAATGTAAGAACAAATTCATTTTTAGTATTGCGCTTTTACCAACTTTTAACAGTGAACCCTTTTTAAATACAATATTTTTTACTTTTGAATAAATGGGGAAACCATAAATTTAAAATGAAACATCCCAAGCTTCCACGGTATGATTCTCTTTGAATAATATAGTAGTGTGTGTTGTACGCAACTTCGAGTTCTAACACACACCATAACCAAATCAAACTAGCCTTTATAAATAGTAATACCTATTTTTTGAAATTTTATAAATTTTATATCTCAAAATGGACTTCATTTTTGGATTCAGAGTATCTAATTTATCCTAAGGTGAAGTTTTGGTACTTTTCAGATAACTTTAATATTTTGATGAATAGTAAAAATTACTAAATTTTAATTAAAAACAACTTTTTTAATCAAAATAATTAATAGTGATAAATTATAAATTTGAGTGGTTTTAAAGTATATTTAGAATATATTTTTACCATTTAATACAATTTTTGTCATTGGACATAATTTCACAATTAAACCCGACATAAACAAGTATCAATCTTTTGATAGTTATTATATCTTTATAACACGCTTTTTGTTTTGACAATGGGAATTAATTTTAAATTAATTTCTGCCACTTCTATGTTTTGAATTTGGAAAAATGGATTCCACATTTTGAATGAGGATGTCCAAATTGTGTAAATAGGTAACTTTTATTTTTAGTCATTTTGAATAATTACTTCGGTAAATATTTAATTTACCATGGTTAAAAGGTAAATCTTGTAAATAAGGGTTACAAATTATATTATAATAATACTAAATTACCCTCAAACATGTCCTAACCATATTGGTGGATACATGTCCTACCATGGGCATCTTTGGGAAGATTTTGGTACCCCATGAAGGTGATAGGGACACTTTATTTTAATTAAGTTAAAATAAGAACAAAAATGACATAAGCATATATCTTTTAGAAAAACAATTTTTACATAGGGTTATACATGTTGGATTTTCGTCTATAAATATTCATTAGAAATATAAAACGATTTCCTACATAATGATAGTTTATTTATAATTTTTAGACATTAAATAATTTAATTTATTTATGACACAATGATGATGCAGTAATTACCATAATAGTAAGAAATTAAAATAATTGATATTATAAATACCAAAATAAACATACTTTGAGATTTTTATTGAATTAAACTAATTTTCTAGGTTAACATGTCATGTTTGGATTGATTTTATTGACTTTTTTAGAACTAATAATTCTGTTATGAGTTTCAAAAAAATCCATTATTTAATAGTGTCAAAATTGACATAAAAGAGTTTTTAAAACAAATATTATATTATTAATTGATATTAAATTACTAAAAAACTAAGGTTCAGAAAAAAGACTTATATCATGATAGGTGTATTATTAATGGACCACTTGGGGGTCTCTTGGATGTATATATTAAGTTTATTAAATATATAATATAAAAATACAAAGTGACATGGTAAATGTCAAACTAATTAACTAAGAATTAATACTTAAAGATAAGGTTTATATAGTAACCCAGACCTATCTAAATTCTATTGGATGAGGGTTTTTCGACCCATCCCCACCTTAACCTATAAATACTAATCTTTTGAGCCATTAGAAACCAAATATGAATTTATTATAAATTAATATTTCTAGCTTTTCCAAAGGTGACCCTCACCACTCTTATAAAAGGGCACTCCCCCTTCTCATTACTTCACACCTTCAAAGCCTTTTGGTTCGGACAAACTCTGCCAAAATACTCTATAAACTTCCCTAAATTCATGCTAGAGGCCTTCCATTAGTCAGAAAGCCATCCTAAGAGCCCTTTCGATCAAATCAAAAGGAAGAACCCGAAGAAGAGGTAATGATTTCACCACCCTTTTCCAAGTTCCTTTCTTCTTCCACTTCTTCTTTCTTTGTTTTTACCATTCTAAAATAATAACTCCAGTATAATATATATAATATGATGTTATTATAAATATGGTACAACCATATTCATTATTATCTCCATCCGTTGAATAACACGTCACCATACGTGCGTACGTACGGCTTACCGTCTCCACGTCGTGGTGTAATTGTTATTCAATAAATTATTATTTGGATGGGTATAATAATGATGTGTAACTCATGTAAATAATAAATATACCATGATAATGATTCTTTATATATGATATACCATCCAATTATATATTATTTTAATATCAAAAGAATGATATTGTCGCTCGTACATACGTACGGACTACCGTCTCCACAAACGCGTTGAAATTCATTCTTCATCGTATCCATTGAAGTATAATTCTTATTTGATGATTAATAATAGTATATAAGGACTTGATATCATTCTGGATATGATTACGATACAACCTATCCATGAAAAACATAGCTTACATAACAAAACATATAAAAGAAAACGAGTAAGTTAACACCCGAAACAACAATAATACTAAGATATTATTAACAAATCAATGTTAAAAGGTCATATATGATATCATATTAATATATATGATTCTTTTATAATTTAATAACAATTATTTAACCATTATACAGGATTTTAACCTACCCTCAACCAAGGAAAAGTACAAGTTAAGGGTTTATTTCGCAATCTCTCCATTATCTGAGGTTGTTTATACGTCGTAATCTAGTAGGATTTCTTTATAATCCACATCCATGTTTCTTCAAAATGTATTTCAAAACATTTTCACCATTTACAAGAATATGGGTTAAAGTCATTTATACCCTTGTCTGAATTTTTATAAGAGTTTTATAAAGGAATCTTTCCGTCGTTTTCCAAACAAGGTGCTTTTTAACCTTTTCGACAGGATTAAGGTAAGAATGTTTTTTAACTTATACGGCGGGTGTGGCTATTTACCGCCGTTATAAAATCGTCAAAGCTTCCCTTACAAGATTATAAGAATATTTTCAATGTAAATGTTTTATTTTATAATTATGTGGCTTTTAAATGATTTCAAAATGAATATTTTCAGAATTTTTGAAAGGTACTCTATATCAAGATCATAATTTTAAATGTTTTAAATATTTATCTTTCTAAATATTTTTAATTAATGTCCATGTTTTCAAAATGTTTGTAAGGATTTATTTATATGGACATGAATTATTTGAAATGATAGTTCTTTTCAAAAGTTTCAAAGTGGTATGGGACACTTTGATTCAAAAATATCTTTTAAATTACTTCCTTTATAAATGTGTGACTTTTCATTGATTTCGAGAAAAGAGATATTTCTCTAAAATAGTTTTGATTTCAGCTATGTCAACATCCTTTGATGGATTTTATGATTATTTGAAATTCATTTTTTATGATACAAAACTTTTGTATTGTATTGATGGTTTTGTGATATGTTTTACTGTGGATGTGTTATTTTTATACCATTCATTGTTTATGGAGAAAGTGTTGACATTTCGTATGCTAGTTTTAATACGAATGTTTATGTTATGTTTAAACCGTTTCATATGGGAATGCATTGGACTTAGTAAGTGATGGATGGAGCCCGCTATAGCTCCTCGGTGCATCGGTAGGACTCATGAGGCAAACTAGTGTCTTGGCACAAGGCCTTGGAAAAATCTTATTTGTAGTCTTGGCACGAGGCCGTGGCTATGTGGTTATGATAGCCTGGCATTATGCATTCCATCATTATGAAAGTGGTTATGATATTGCATTTGATTATTCGATTAGTAGAATATCCATGTGAATAAGTAAATGGCATTATTTCATTTTATTTATGCCATACTATGTTGAAGTTCAAGTTTAAAAGGATTTTGTTTTAGTTATACACTACCTTAAATGTTTATTATTATTTATGAATGTTTCCGCTATATTGTAATCCTTACTAGGCATTTGAGCTCACCCCTTTTATATGTTTTATTTTTCCCAGGATTTGAAGAAGTAATTTATGAATAACCTGCAAGGATAGTATGTGGGGATATTAGTGTGGAATATGGAGACTATGTTGTTGTAGTAGTTTTTCACTTTATGATGTAATGTAAAACTTTATGAATATATATAGTGCTTCCAAGGCTACTAAACCAATCGGTCTTTCGAGATTTGATCTTTCTTGTGATCATGCCAATTTTATGTAATAATGCACCGACTCTGGGTAACTAGGGTCGGGGAAATACACAGATACTCCTGGATGACAAAGTTCATAAGTTCCATGAACATAGCCGGTGCATTCGTAACTCCAAACGGCATTACCACAAACTCGAAGTGACCATACCTGCACCTGAAAGCCGTCTTCAAGATGTCATTTTCTTTTACCCTCAGCTAATGATATCCAGATCATAGATCAATATTGGAAAACCAACCTGCTCCTCTCAGTTTGTCGAAGATATCATCTATCCTTTAGAGGGGATAGCGGTTCTTGACCGTTACCTGGTTCAACCTTCGGTAGTCTATGCATAGCCCGAGACCACCATCTTCCTTCTTCATGAACAAAAGTGGAGCACCCCATGGCGATAAACTAGGTCGAACAAATCCCTTCTCCATCAGATCGCCAATCTGAATCCGCAACTCCCGTAACTCCGAAGGTGCCATCCGATAAGGGGCCATCAAAATCGGACGGACACCAGGATATAAGTCTGTCCCAACGTCACGTCGGGGGGGGGGGGGGGGGGTAGAGTCACAACCTCCTCAGGAAAAACGTCGAGGAACTCCCCAAAAACCTCTGAGACATCCATCATCTCTGTATCAGCTGGAACCACCGATAGCCCACCTAACAAGGAAAGGAGAGGCTACACACGCTAGCTTCCCACCTGATAGCTCCTCTCGCCATCAAAAGCTACACGTTGCCCATCCATGTCGGAGAACATGACTCTTCTCCAGAAGTAGTTGATAACGGCATGAACAGAAAACAACCAGTCGATGCCTATGATGACATTGTATGGCTGCATTTGTAACAGAAGAACGTCCCCATTTGATCAATGTGGTCCCAACGTCAGCCCATATCCCCAGCAAACACACGATACGCTGGTCTAGCCTCCAACTGGTGTACTCAGCACCAGTGGTACGGAAAGTATCTATACATCTAACCCCAAAGAATGGGCTAGACTAGGTGCAGCAAAGGAGTGTGTAGCTCCCGAATCAAACAAAGAAGAAACAAGAGTGCTGAACAAACAAATCGTACCTCGCACCACCTCTGGTCCTACTGGAGCTGTCAACTCTGCTGCGTGTAACTATCCATGCCCAGCTCCTCTACCTCTCTGATTTCATCCACCTCCCCAACCACGCCATTGTCGAGGTCACTGAGGGGCACCATGAGGTCGGAATCCTCCAGAAAAGTCTTCCCTCGGAGGAGCATGGTCCTGCTGCTGCTGGAAGGGCCTCGCTGGCAACTAGTGATGCTGAGGTGGGCGCTGAATCTGCCCACCTCCACCGTACTGATCTCGGGTCAGGAACTGACTCTAAACGTGCTCGAAACCTTCACAAGAAAAACACTTCGGTCCTGGGCTTGTGAAAAAGGGACGAGGACCCGAAGATCTGAACTGGAACTGCTGGGGCCTTCTCCCCACTGGCCTGAACCTGGAAGGTCCAGTTGTAAGAGACCTGCTGCTGACTGCCTTCTCCTTCGATGAGCCTAGCTAGTTCCCCTCTCAGGGTGCACCTCTCAGTGAGTGCATCCTCTCTACAACCTCTTCCTTATTCTATACTGCCATGTACGTCGGAAGGGTGAAGGGGGTGACAACATAATGGAGTGAAGGACGAAGCGCCTCCTCCAAACGTCTCGCCTGAGACTCCTCATCCGGAAAGAGATCTGGAGAAAAGCGTAGGAGATCCTTGAATTTGATCCCCAGCTCTCGTACTGACATACTCCCCTACTGAAGGTATAGTAACTACTGTCACTTCTCTGCCTTGATCATGGAATAAAGGAATTCCTCTCAGAATTCCGTCTCAAAGTCAGCCCATGGAACCTCTACCTCTACCCTCTCTCCGAGGTAGATCATCCACAACTATCGCGCAGTGACTCTCAGCTAACTGACTGCTAGGGGAACCCAGTACTCCCTCGGAGCATGGATCAAGGTAAAAGCGATCCCTAGCGCCTCAAGCCACCCCTTCGTCTCTGTATCCGAAGTACTACCCTCGTTCTTCTTGAGGGTCTACCGCTGGAAAGAACGGAGAGTCTTCTGCCACTAGATATCTTCCTCCTCTCAGTCAATCCTCAGCTGATCGACCACCTGAATCTGCTGGCCCTCGGCCATCTGAGCCACCAGGGGATGATGTCTAGGTGCCATTGTTTTACGGTAAACAAGGATCGCATAAGCCCAAGTAGTAAGGAAAATCAAGGTTTTATTCTATCACTTTATTTCAATTTCTTTCCCAGAACACCCAAATCAAGTAAAACACAATCATGATGATGCATGTACCTTCCCTAGGGTCTCTACCCTACAATCAATGTATTCTCACATGGTCGTTCAGTACGCTTATATTCCTTGCATCGGATCATGGGGGGCCCTAAAATCCTGTGTCCTAGCCGGTCTTCCCTGGCCTATGTCATGCACCAAGTTTAACTAACATTTTCACCCAACCATCCCATGCAATCCTTACTGTGCCTAACACCAGACTCTATCCTTTCTCTCAACCATCACCTCTAATACCATTCATTCACGACCCCCTCCCACCAAAGATGCCCCTCCTGAGCTGGCAATGGTGAAACGGAGATAATGACCCCCCAAGTCCCGCCTCCAGTAGGCCCCGGGGTGGCGACTAGCACCAAGGGTATGAGTTTTCACAAATATGGGAGGCATTAACCTTTTTTATTATTAAGGATCGGGAAATAGAACAAGTCAACCACCAAAAGGAAATAGAACATGTGTATAAAAATAAACCTAATCCAAGCCCACATGAATGTTTAAACAATTTTATAACAAGGTGCAAGTACAAGAAATCTCAAAGTACAATACCAAAAGAAACAAGAGTACAACAACTGAAACAACTCCAACTGTCTGACTAGTAGGGTCCCACATGGCCCTGGTAGTCCTCCTGGAAACCTAGAAGTAAATGTTGGGTGAGCATACAAGTATACTTAGTTGGGAAACCTAAATCTCTCGTGCACAAGTGGGGAGACATCCTAATGTCCTGTTAGAACAACAGAAGAAACCTAGAAAGGAATTCTATCCACCCAACCTCACCAGCCACACTCACCAAAACACAATCACAACAAGTAGTAGTATATAAGAAAAAGAGTATTGGGTACCCCACACCATTTCCCATTAGTTAGCTGCTCTTCCTAACGGAAAAAGTCCTGACGCTGCCACACTCTCCCCACCCGCACACACCTAGGCCTCACCACCACGTATCCCGCCCGCACACTCCTAGGCCTCACAACCACGTATCCCTCCCGCACACACCTGGGACTCACAACCACGTATCCTGCCTGCACACACCTGGCCCTCACAACCATGTATCCATCCCGCACACACCACGGCCTCACAACCACATATCTCGCTCGCACACACCTGGGCTTTACAACCACATATCCCGCCCGCACACACCTGGGCCTCATCCTGAAGATTCTTGGGAAACAGTAGAACCTGCCTGAAGAGTCTTGGGCTAAAGACACCCCAATCGAAACCTACCCAAAGAGTCTTAGGTGTAAGGTCATCTCAATCCATCACAACCTAGGGGAGAAGGAGCAAGAAAGAGCTAGAAACTAAAGGAAAAACACCCTCTACCATGAAATGAGAGTGTTCGAAACTAGGTGATCAACATGGGTGGGGTGCGATAATTCACAAAAGATACATATATATATATATATATGAAAAAAAACCACACAGCCAAACCTATGGCTTCTAAATAGAGAAACTGAGCACGTGTCTCAGCACTGCTACTACGAAGCATGCATACAACAAACAACCCCAAACCCATTTAGGTTTTCACGTTTCAGCAGAAGTAGTTTATTTAGTTCCTTAAATACTGGGAAACTATCCACAACCATCCACAACAATTTTTCAAAAACATAACCCTGCCATCCACAAATCAAGTTAGAAAAACACATGAAACACAACCAAACCCTTATTATTAACCAAACATCCCAATTGATTATTAACTCTATTTCATTACCATACCCCACCATTCATTAACTCTTCTGCTTTTATTTATTATTCACAACCCATAATCCGTTCACAAATAAGCCTATCCCTGCAGCCCCGCTGCCAAACACCATAACCACAACCGAAACTCGTATATCAATATCCCTTTACTACCATTTATCACAGCCCCGCTACCCATCACTAACATAGCATTTACACCAACCCACAACCAATCCAATCGCAGCCCCGCTGCTCACCCGATCTACAACAACCAAAAAAACACTCCCATCACATGCGACGCATCTGAGCCAACACCCACATGTTCATTATTCCATTTTGTTTAACCGGGGTGATCACACAAGGGTTCCAGATTTTAAACAGCCAACTTTACGTGATTAACCAAATTCCACATTCCATAAAGTTTCCATCCATAAGAAAATCCAGAAGGAGAGGGCAATATTTAATTTTGTAAGCAAAGGCCCCCAACGACCGTGATTTTCAGTAGGTAAAAGTTCATTTAATTCACAACATAATATCACATGATATAAAGTAACAGCAATCTCAAACTTTCCAACCTCGTTCTTTAACCAGTTATTATCTTCATTTAAACCGGTTCAAAAGTGTTTCACATAAGCAAGATCACACCCACCCAGCATGTTTCAAAAATTAGAGAGATGAAGGTAAGATCCCTACATCAACAGGTTCTGTCCACAACGCTCCCCCGGATCAACTTTAGAAGACGTCATTCGGCATCCGTCACTTCTGTCGGGTCCCGGAAAAACCTCCTCGGGTGAATGTCGGAAAGAAAAGGCCAAATTAAATACAATGGATCCGATCTCAGAAGTTCCACCTCGTCATTATGATCCCGTGGCCGCTGACAGATTGTAAATCGGAGCTTGGACAAAGACGTTATGGAAGAAAAAGAGCCTTCGAGTCTCTTGGGAGAGCTCTGCTCAGAGGAAATGTGAGGAGAGGAGTGAATTGAAAGGAGGAGGGGATCCCTCCTATTATTGGAGAGAAAATGAAAAGTACACAGTGTGTATATTATGGTAAACGGCGTGTACTCGGTTATTTTACAAGGTCTCCACGTGGCTTCCAATACAGCTCCGCGACCGTTGACTTATCAACACACGGTTTGAGGGTAACACATACGCGGGGAGGGACTACACGGCGTGTAGTTTAAACAAAAGGCGGGTAGCCATTTATTTCACATGACAAGGACGCAGATCCAACACGGTACACGGTCGTTGACTGGTAACTCGTACGTGGGGAAGGACTACACGGCGTGTAGTACTGGACACACGGCGTGCACCCATTATTTCACACAGTGAGGACACGGCCTGCAACACGGGGTATACCCGGAAAGGGGGTACACGACGTGTACTCAAACTACACGGCGTGTAGTTTCAAAATTTTGGAAAGTGTGGGAGAAGTAAATTTTACCCTCAAGAACACTTCGTGACCTTATTTTTGACAAAGGAATGGGCCAGAGTGGTTCGGGCCATTACACTGACATCCATACATAATGAATTTGGGGTTAAAACATAACCACCCATCCTTGTTTTATCACCGAACCACCGATCATTTTGTTTATCATGTAACTACCCATCATTGGTTTATTACGTAACCACCCGTCAAATGTCCATGTACCATTATATAATCATAACACATTAAATATTGCAAATATAAACATTTCGCTAATTTCAGTTCATTTTAAATCACAAGAAATCATTTCATTATATTTAAATACTCAATCGATTTCAAAATCCATTTTTAATACCAAATCAATATAAAAGTGAATAATGGATTTCATTTCCTTTTGAATACATTATCATTTATAGAGGAATACAAATATCAAATAAGGATTACGGCAGTGGTGAGGTCATCGTCAACACATACATTAAAAACATTCCTTTTAGTGTTTAGTGAAATTCTTTGTAGAAAAAATATTCCCTTTGAATTCAGTTATAAGTAAAATGGGTCTATTATACAACATATAAAGTAAGGACTTGTATATTCTAAAATATGCCTCAATGAAAGGATATTTAGATAAATAGACTTAAAATGATTGATTCATTAGATTAATGATTACTAAGTGAAATAAATATGTGTGATAAATACAAATAAACCTAATATAAGTTTATATTCTATGTAAAATTATAAGAGTTCATTCACACATATTCTTGAAAAAACAAACCCAATGATATGGATATTTAACTCAATGAGTGACGATTGAGTTAATATTTCCCTTACATTGAGTCTGACTTGTCTCGTTCATTCATTATATTCCAAAATAGTAAACTTGGGTTAATTTATATTTACTTGATAACCTTTTTCTAGTTTTTTATTAATTTTAAATCACTTATTATAATGCAATAAAAATTTCATAATTATTTAAGTTAATATCAGACATTCTCTCGATATTAGGTACATGAGTCGAAAATTAACTTGATTTATCATAAATTTTCCATGTATCAAAAGAAAAACATATCCAGAATGATATATAGGATTCAAATATCATATATATTTTGTATATTTATATTTATAATAGTCCATAATATTTATATATATGAAATGAAATGCATCGTTCATGAAGACGGTATGCTATACGTACGCACGAACGCTAATTTATATTATTTTTCATATTAATAGAATAATAACTGAATGATATAAATGTATATTGTAATACAATTTTTATATTTTTGTCATGTATGTCTTGTATATTTAATAAAATCATCATTTATATATTACATTTATATATTTAATGAGTCATATCACTTTGAGGGGTGGTAGTCCACACATCCGCAAATGAAATTATCATATTTACACATTATCAAATACATAAAGGTATGTTGTAAATAAAATTTATAAAATCATAGGGAAAATATAAATAAAATATATATCATATATAAATACAGTTTCATCATAATTGACAACATGATAGGTGGTAGGGAAAAATAGAATAATCAACATTTTGTGAGGTAGTAGTTTGTCGTACATAGAAACAATATGTTCTTATCCATTATATGAAGGTGTGTGTAAGGGTAGTCGGAATCATCCCCCTAAAAATATTCTATTATATTTAGGATAATGTTGTTTTAATGATGATAATGGTCGGAAATAACTTATTCAATAGGATAAGTACACGTTTTAGGGATGTTTTATATTATTATATTATTATATTTATCTTTATTTACTTGATTTAAACTTTAATCAAGGTAAACAAAATAATTTCTGATGTTACTATTCATAATTTCCAAAAATATAAGGCATCTATTTACACAATTTAGAAAATATGATTAAAAATATAGAATCCATTTTTTCCAATTTCAAAACACATAATTTGTAGTAATTAATTTAAATTGAATTCCCATTGTCAAAACCAGAAAGCATGTTTTTAAGAAATAATAACTATCTAGAGATTGAAATGTGTTTATGTCCAATTTCAATGGGAAATTACATCTAATGAAAAACATTATATTAAATGATAAAAATATATTTAATTTAATCATTATAACCATTAAATAATTTTATTTATCCAATTAAATTATCTCGATGAAAAAATTTGTATTCAATTAAAATTTAGCGTATCTTTACTATTCATCAAAACATGAGAGTTATTAGAAATATATCAAAAAATACACAAAGTAAAATATTATTTCCAAATTATAAATAAGAAGGTTATTTTTTTAAATAGAACATATAAATGCAAAACAAAATTAAAAGGGTTCACCATCAAAAGTTGGTGAAACTTCATTTTTAGAAAAATACATAATTTATTTAAAAAATTTAATTTGTTCTTATTTTATATCTAAAAAAATATAATGAATTCAAAAAATTTCATTTGATATATAAAATATATTATTTCATTATTGAAAAATCCATATAGAGTGATACAATTTTATAAACAAAATTATTCTCTTATAAATATGTTTTCATAAAAACACTTATGTTATATTCAATTGGTTTTTATTTCCATTTATAGTCAACATGAAACCGATAAATAATTATTTAAACATGTTTATACCATTTTTCAAAATTCAATTAATAGTATTTATTCCCCATATTCCAATGGCTAAGTGATAACAACCATTTAAAATAATAATATTATTATTGTATTACTTTTGGGTATAACTCAATGTTGTGTGCAATGTAATATTTTTGAAAAACATCATGTTGCGTGTCGAGTACGCTATAAGAGAAATTGTACCATTTCACATAAAATAAATATCTTATTAATAAATATTAATAAAAATAAACATTTATAATTATATAAATAATTGTGTCATTACTATATTTATGCCATATTTAGAAATTGAGTGACCAAGGAAATAATTTTATTACAACTACAGTTCACACTTTCTGAATTTCCTAAAATGATTTTGGTTCTTATTACATTCGAAAAAAACCCTTATATGAATTTAATTCCCATATTTACATTTAGAATATACAAAAAAGCAATAAAAAACCATAATCATATCCAAGAACTCATGAAATATTCTATTCATAAGATCATTGAATACAATAAGTGCATTAGTTAACCCAAATGAAATAACTAAAAATTTAAAATGTCCATATCTAGTAAAAAATGTAGTCTTAAGAATGTATGCCTCTTGTAATTTTAATATATGGAACCCCAACCTCATGTCATCCATCAAATAATTTTTTGCTCCATGGATATATTAAAACAAAAAATATCTATGAGGAAATGGATATTTGTTCTTAATGGTGATGTTATATAAGGATCTATATTCAATGAAAACTCTTAATGAACCATATTTAATTTTAATATACAATATTAGAAAACTCCATTGTGATGTTCTAGTTCAAATGAATCATCTATTTAATAACTTCTTCAATTTCTTCTTCAACTCAAAAATTTTAATGTGAGCTATTCGATAAGGGGGTTTTGGAATTGGATTTGCATAATGAAATAATTCAACTATAAATTCAACATCATAATCAGGTATAATACCATGAAATTGATCATAAATAAACATCTAGATTTTGATTTACCAATGGGAACAACATTAATATAAATAGTTCCTTTTTTTGAAAAATATGTTCAAGATAACATTCATTTCTATATTTTAATAGTTTCACATATTCTTGATATGTTATCAATGGTAAGTGTTCATTATTATACACAAAATGAACCTCTTTCTAAAGGAAAACATCTTTATCTCTAAAATCAATATTATTATGTTAAATTGATAACAAATACATACCAAAAATAACATCATAATCAACTAGAGAAAATATATCAAGGATTGTTCACACATTCTTTCCACTGGCAATGAAATAATGATTCTTACAATCTATTTTTTCATTAAAACATCTTCCTGATGTTTTTCCATAATTTATGTTTTCATTTTTTGAGGTGGAATTATCAATTTAGCAAGAAATTTCATATAAATTAATGAATGTGTAGAACCTAAATGAAAAATCACATTACTATAATCTTAATATACAGAAAATGTACCTAATACCACTTCATTTGATAAACCATCATATTATAAAGTAGTAACAATAGATTTCACTGCACCATTATACTTATAGTCTGGTTACTTCCAATCACTCAGATTCCTCTTTAGACACTAATTTTCATAATGAACCATCTCATTTCATTTAAAACATTTCTCCATCTAGAAATTAGATTTCTTATTATACCTGCAATGATTTTTTCATTGAAGTTATTCCCGTCATGTCCCATTTTACAACATTGGATAAAATTAATATAATTCATAAGTCACCCTAGTGTTTTTTAACACAATTTTCACAATCTATAAATTTAATTTTCATACCATCATAATTTTTTGATGAATTATACCACTTCACCATCCATATTGACTTCTATTTTTGCTATTTATTGAAGATCACATGATCTTCCACATACTCCATTTCCACCTTCTCCTCACATAAGAAAAGTTTTCAGTAACTTTTTAATTAATGAGAATATAATTCCATTTGTTATTTTGTCATTAATTTTGAATAAAAAATATTGATTTCACTACAATGACCTCAAATGAAATTTGGATTTTACTTTTCAAGGTGAGTGAATTTTTCTACGTATGCAGCCACTATGTTATCCTCATGCCTCAATTACAAGAATTATTTTTTCCATACTATGTCAAACATCCATAGGAAATATTTCTCAATAAATATATTTTTGAACTCAACCCACTCTAAGCAATAAATTTCATCATTATTCATGATTTTCTTAACCAATGACCACCACTGATTGACTTCACCCTCAAAACAGTAAACAATAAGATTAAAAAATTTATTTTATAAACACCCATAACAGCAATTATATTTTCTAGTTCTTTATTCCACCCTTTAGCTTGCACGAGGTTATATGATCCTATGAATGATGGGGGATGTTTCCCCATGAAATGTTACACTATCGACATGTTTTTATGGGGTTGGTCTTGTTGATCTCATGCATAGATTCCACCATCATTTATTGTCTGTGTCAATATAACCATCATAGTATCAACAAGTTCATTTCTGATTCTGACCATATATGGTTGCTAATTTTGAAGGTTGTTTTCCACTGAATGTCGTCCTACCATATCTTCCATGATAACTATGTGGAAAACCATTATGAACAGGCATATCAGAAACATAGTAATATTAATATTTTATATCATTTCAGTTCTTTCATAGAGTAAAAATAATTTATGGATATTTTATTAACAATATTCAAACCCCAAAAGATAAATAAATAGACAATTGATATCAACTATAAGGAATCTAACATAAATATTACACAATCCAAAGATAGTTAATGAAATTAAATTCATTAAAATTGAGGATATTTTCAAGATTAAACTATTATAAAACTAGTTCATGATTCAAACGTAATATCCCACACACATAAAGAGTATGTATAACATAAACAATATCCATTTTATCAAAGTATAATTATTTTAAAACAAGACTAATTTTTTTTCATAATAAAAATCTTTATATCATTCAAATTAACATTCTCCTTTATTTTACCCCTCCTTACACCCTATTAAACAAAATTTAAAACATTGTATGAGAACAAAAACACCCATAAGGGGCATAAAAATGTAATAAAGTCATTAGTCCATAAATATTTTAATCACATGAAAACAAAATAATTCATTTCACCCATAGAACATAAAACCTTTTCCTTACCTCATGGAATCATAATATTCATGTTGAACTCCTTAGAAATCATAAATCATAAAGGTAACATGGGTCATCCATAACATTATTACATTGTTGATTTCAGTACTACATAGAGTGTAACCATCATGGTTACATTTGGAATAACCGTCACTGTATATACCCAAAATATCAAAGGGGAAACCCATCCAGTTAACTATATATCATTAACCAATGTATTAGAGAGTTATCACAGGTTCACCTACCTTTATTTTATCATGTAACCACCCATACTAATAAATAATTCTCAAGAATCATAATATAATAATAATACATAAAACATCTATATAGGATAAATAAATTTCCAAATTTAAATCACTATATATAATTTCATTATATTAATATAATCGATTCATTCTCAAAACCATTTTTAATACATAAAAACTAAACAATGAATATGGTATTTATTTTTCTTTTAAAAACATTATGACTTGTAGTGGAATCAAAATATCAAATAATGCCCATGGTGGTAAAAAATCCATTATCATCATAAATATTAAATAACATTTATTTTATAATTTAAGAATGTAAATCGCTTCATATGAAAATATAAATTTTGAAATAATTTGAATGAAATTAAAATTAAAAGGAGTTCATTATACACCTTATAAAATAAGGTGGCGAATAACACGAAAATACACCTCAATAAATGGAGATTGTGACAATATCCCTTACCTTGAGTCTGATTTATCTCGTATGTACCTTATATAATAAAATATTAATCACTGGTCAATATATAATTTCCTGAGAACTTTTTTCATTTTTATTATTTATTTTATATGATTTATGGTCATGTTCTAAAAATTACATAATTATTTTAACTCACGTTATAATTTTTTTCAATATTTATTACTTGAGTTCATGATTACATTGGTATGATGTCAATAGTCAAAGTGGTAATGAATAAATAATATAAAAAATAATATTAATTACATAATGGTAACATTTATACATCAATTGTATTTTTAAATCAAATAATTTATGTTTGGTTACGAAAAATGATCAATGTTATAATCATGGAGATGATAGGTTGTATGTATGTATGAGTAACGTTTAAATTTTAAATTGATAATTTTGGAAAAAAATATAATTTTCATTTTAAATATTCATATTTATCATAATATCATTAAAATTACATAAAATTAATAAATATACTTATATATATATGTATCATACATCTGATGTTATGGAAAAAAATGAATCACATCGCTTTGTGGATGTGATAGTTTACACATACGCACTAAAACCATTATCTTTTTTTATGTACATGTAAGTGAAGAACATAATGGATATATTACCCTTGATAAATGATTAATATGTCAGGAATATCAAATATAAAAATTAATTTCATCATTGTAACTAGTGTTAGGATACATTAATGAAAAATGAATTATATCGGTTCGTGGAGGTGATAGTTCACACGCACACATGAATGATTAATCATCTTCTCATTTAATGGAATTAAATATGTATTTTGGTGATGAAATTATCATAATAATATATTATTATATATTGGATACTAGATTCATTATAACATCCTGGTTGGAGAATATTTGAAGGATGTGGAAGAAGAAATAAAATCGAAACACTTAAGAAAAGGTTACCTTTATTGTAGATGATCACCGTTTTATTAACACATTAATACATCTAAAGAGGGTTTTATACCAAAATTATGGCCTATAATATGTAAGGGGTTTTATTTTATGATTTTTTAGAAGATCATGGCCAAAAAAAGTTTTCTAATTTCAAGTAATATATATGAATGGGTGATCTTTAATAGGAGAGGGGAGTTGCACTCTTGAAAATATTGAAACTATTAAATTAATTAAAATTCATTTTTTATAAAAAATGGATCAAAACAAAATTAATTAGAATATTGGATGATGTTGGGTCAAAATAAATTCATCAAATTAAATCTAAAAAGTTTTTATTATTTTTTAATCCTTTTTGTTTTTGTTCAAATCCTTATTAATTCTTACCCTGGTATTATGTAATTTACAATTTGAGAGTAAATTTAATTACAATAAAATTCCAAAATTCCAAAAGTTAGACTCTAATTAAATATTAATATATAATAGAATAAATTTTTTGAAGGATATATTTTAAGGAATTTTAAATTATTTAATAAAATATTATTTATATTAAAATCTCATAAATGTCAATTTGGACACCGTTCATTAAATTACTTTTTAAAATTATCATAACAGATTGATTCGTTTGCTTAAAATACATTAACTCAAACCTAAAATGTAAAATTCATCCATAAAATTCTTGTATGGTATAAAAAATGTCAAATTATATTTATTTAAATATTATTAATATAATTTATTTGATTTTTCCATTAATTAATCTATTATTTCATTATCGTTATGTCACAATTAAATTTATTTATTTAATGTATAAAAACTATAAAGAAATTATCATTATAGAGATAAAAATGTTATTTTTCAATTAATTTTTATAGTCTAATTTACCTTCTATATGACCATATATTAATATTTTTTTACTTCTAATAAATATGAGTATGACGTTTTAAACTTATCTTTAAATAAAATATAAGAAATGTCATATTCTTACCCAAGATGTTTAAAAATGATATAATTTAAAGAGAATTTTGATTATGGTCTATAACCACTCATAAATATAAATTAGTAAAATTATTTATGTAATTTTATAATTTTATAACATTATTTTTTTCTTTTAATTACCCGATATACCAAACTATGGTAAATAAAATACTAAAGTTACTATTCAAAATAATAATTTTATTTTATTTGAATAGAAATTTTTATAATAATTACAAATTGTTTGTCCATTTTATAAAATTCAGTTCATAGAACTAGATAAATATAATTTAAAATAAATCACATTGATGGATTGAGTAAATGGTTTTTTAAAGAAAAAACATTCAAAAATTCAAAATGTTTTTACATCCAATTTCAATTTGATATTGTCTCAAATGAACTAAATTGTATTAAATTATAAAAAAATTAATTAATTATTCTTTAATACCAATGAATATGAGAATATAACTATATATAAAAAATAGATGGAATTCAAGTTTTGAATTAAAATGAAATATTTTCAATTATTCATTATAAATTAATATTATCAGAGAAATACCAAAAAATAATCCAATGTAAATTTTGATCCACTGCCTCTAAATAAGCCATATATATTTTTATATAAATATTCTAAAAGGAAAAAACATTATATTTAAAATTGGTTCTCGATCAAAAGGCTGTAGTACTACCTTTTAAAAATATTAGAGGCTTTTATGCTTAAAAATTGATTTTATTTTTATTTTAAGCATATAAAATTTATTGGATTAATGTAAAAACATTTAATAAACATGCATAAACATAATATAGATAGTTATATTCATTAACTATAATGTAATGTCTATGAGATAACAACCACTTAAATTTATAATATTAACATTGTATCTTTATTTAGTATAACTCAATATTTTGTGAAACAAATGATTTCGAAGTAACACATTGTTACATGTTTGGTACACTATCAGACATATCATCCCATTTTATTTAAAATTACTATCTAATTCAAAAATATTAATATATTTAAAATTTTACTATTCTATAATTACCAGGGAGGTTACATTACAACAATCGTATGATGTAACCATCATGGATACATTGTGGTGTAACTATTGGAGTTACACATGGAGTAATCATTCGTTCGAACTCCAACAAAAACATACCCCATTCATTAGAGGGAGATGCTGGTGCCATAATTCATAATTATGAATGTCCAAGAACCAAAACGTAATTATAATGCTTAAATAATTACATCATATAAATCATTCTTCTAAAAAAATATAAAGGAAACTAAAAGAGGATTTTAAAAGAAAATCCCCTTGAAAATATCGTATATTTGAAATTAGTATTAATAAAACAAATGAAATATGCATAAGAACTATAAATATACATTATTAAAAACAATATAATTAAAATTAATTTCAAAAATAATTTTAGTACAACATACTGAAGGAAGTATAATGGTAACCCAAACAATGGAAACTGGGTTAAGAATTCCTTTAACTCGGGTTCTTCTTTAGGAAATAGTGTTAAATATTCATGTATAATGGTTCAAATTGTGTTATAAAAATATTAAAGAACAATATTAATATTTATAATTACTTAAATGATATTTCTATAACATTTTTTAACCTATTTATTAATAATTTTTGGTTTTTTTTCATTATTTTTAGTGAAATTATTTCATGTTTCTATAGTATGTTTATTAGGGATTTTGTTTTTGGAAGGAAGAAAAACTCAATAATTAAAATTACATGTTATTATAAAACATAATGAATACTAAATGGTATTATATATCATTTTGCTTATATGGTATGATTATGAATCATTAGATAAAACATTGGTGATGAACCTTAGTTTATTTTGGTGAATTTTGATCATTACGAACACATATTGTTTTATTAATTAATATTATTTATTAACACTAGTTCAAAAACCTAATATAACATATATTATATATTATAAAATATTATTTAACCATATTAGATATTTTATAACAATCCTTGGAGGCAATAATATAAATTTAAAACACATCATACACAATATCGTAAATCGACATGTCATGGAGAATGATTTTATTTTTAGAATAAAATGGAGATGAGAAAAATAGGGATGATGAATTTTTCCTTCAAAATGATAAAATAATAGTATATATAATATAGTATTTTTTTCATATCTATTGGATAAGGAGATGTTAATAGAGTTTGTGAAAAAGAAAATAATTGAAAATAAAATAAAATAAAATAAAATTAAATAAAATAAATGAGGCTTTTTACCTCTTGAATCCTCCTCCTTGAGAACGTCCAAAAGGCCCTTAGTTTTGGACATTTGGTGATATGATAAGGGCTTGAATGTGGGTAAGAGGATAGGGAATGGAATTAGATAGAAATTAATAAAGCTACAATAATTTAGCGTGTGAGGAGAAGAGGTGGTGAGGGTGGTATTTTTAGTGGATGAGAGGGGTGTTTTCTATTTATTATATTCATTAGTTTATTAATTTTCCACAATAATATGAATAGATAAAAATATAATAAAATATGTTAATATAATTAAGGTAAGTTTGATATTATGTTGATTACATCATTCATGACTCATGTAATAGTTTATTTATCATATAATGTATATATACCATAAATTACTGTATTTTACTATTCAAAAAAATTCATGTTTTTCAGAAAAATAAAAAAAATCCCCCAAACCTTTTTTTGATATTTAGAATTAAAGAAAGAACTCCATTTTTTGAAAATTATTTTATAAATATGGGAAATATAATTTTTAATTAAAATTATAATTTATTTGAATTATACTAATTTTAATATTATTAAAAAATTTACAACACTTTGAGAAAATAATTAATATATCATAAAAGTATAATTATAAGAAAAAAATAACTTCTGAATCGATTTTATGAAAATAAATTCACATTTGAATCATTGTATTAATTATAAAATTTCATTTAAATATTTATGACTTAGAAAAATACCAACAATTAAGTTATCATTTCAATAACATTTATTTACATATTTCATGATATAAATATATCATGATTACACTCATTAGATAAAATGTTGTATTCACATTTTCATAGGTGAGGCTACTATTCTATTGGCCAAATTACTATTCCAAATAGTAATGTTACTATTCTTATGGTCAAGTCAATGTTCCATGTGTATAAAGTCCTTAATTTCTATAAATATTACTTATTTTATTATAAATTTATAATGAATTTAACTATTTAATTACAGAATGAAAATATATTATTTTATATATAGTAGGCTATAACATTCTCCCCATCTTCTGGATATTGCATCCCCAAAATTTTTATTTATTTATTAATAAAATATGAGGATACTTTTTTAACATAAAATTTTCAGATTCTCATGTTGCTTCTTAAACCACGAGGTTTCTCCAAATAAACCATAACCTGGTGGATTACCTTTTTTGAAATACTTTCACTATATGATCTGGAATCTAAACATGTTTCTCTTCATAAGAAAGGTTCTCCTATTGATAAACTACTACTAGGCTGAAAATATTAGATGAAATTTTCTGATACTTACTCAACATCAAAACATGAAGAATATTGTGTACCTGAGATAAACTCAGAGGCAAAGTTACTTGATGGGAAAATGGTCCAACATTCTCCAGAACTTCATATGGTCCAATTAGCCATGGAAACATATTTTCTTTCTTACCAAATCACATACCAATTTCCATGGTGATATTCTATGAAAAACATGATCACCTACCTTGAAACAAAATTCTATCCACCTATTATCTACATAAATTTTTTTCATGCCCTGAGTTTTATTCAGGTATTGTTGGATCATCCTCAAATTCGTAGCCATATACTCTACTAATTATTGTCCTATAAACTTCCTTTCCCTCAATTCATCCACAAAATATGTACATCAAAACCGAATTCTATATAATTCCTCAAAATGTTCCATCTATACACTGGAATGAAAATAATTACTATTAGAAAAATCAACTACATAAATATGTGGATCCAAACTTCCAACATAGTCCATTGAACAAGATTAAATAATATCCTCCAATTTATGAATTCTTCTCTCAGTATATCCATCGGATTGACGATGAAAAATAGTGTTTTAATTTAATTTTGCCTCTATTGAATTTTTAAGGACTTTATTAAAATTAGAAGTCAGCAGGGGATCAAGGTCAAATACCATGAAAGAGGGGCACAGTGTATCATAACAATCTCTTAAATGTACAGTCGAGAAAGATGATCCAAAGACATATTATCTTGACTATGAGGGAAATGTAAAAATTTATTTATTTGGTAAACAATAACCCAAATCTGATTATCACCTCATGAAATCATTAGTATTCCCACAACTACTTCCAGGGATATATATTCCAATTTCGACTCTAGAACTCGAAAATTATAAAGCATCCACTTTGGAAGTTGTCAATATTATTTAATCTGTTGACATGTCAAACATTTCTTAGTAAAATATGTAGTATATTTTTTTATTCCACCCCACCATTAATATTCTTCTAAATCCTAATACACAATATTTATCAATGATCAATGTTGTCAACTTACGCATTTTAACCAATCATATATTTTCAGCAACTCGCGATCATCCTTATATTCTTGCACAATTTTCTCTGATAGGGATTAATTCACTAACACTTGAAACAAAATAGTGTAATTTCATTCACTTATAAATCCTAACAAATTTTTTATCAAATCATTAATCAAGGGGAATTATTCAAAATTCAACATGTTAAATGATGCATTAGGTTTTCTACTCAAGGAATCAACAACATTATTTTCTTTTCCAGGATGTTAATTGATCATTCAATCATAATACTTTATCAGATAAACCCATGTTATATGCTTCATGTTTAGTTCCTTCTTTATGAATATATATATCATGCATTTATAGTCAATGTATATTTCACATTTAGCTTATTATAAATATGTCGCAACATTTACCAAGAGAAAACCTAATTTCTAATTATAAATAATGTGTGGGATAATTTATTTCAGGAGTTTTTAGTTTTATTAAATCCTAAAAGATTACATTATTAGAATGCATCAAAACACAACCATGTCCCATCAATTAAACATCACTGTAGATGAAACATTCACCATTTCTTTCGGGAGAAGGCCAAACTTGAGCAATCACCAATCTCTTCATTAGTTCCTAAAAACAAAAATCACATTTACCATCCCATATAAATTTAACCCCTTTCATATTAACATAGTTATAACCCTTTATAAAGTATAATTTTTTTTATCAAATTGTCATTACTACACTATTAATCTAACAAAAACTACGAATCTCTATAACATTTGTAGGTCTTGTCCATTCATCCCCCACATTTGTTTTTGAATGATAAACTATAATCCCATATATATTTACAATCTACACATGAAAATAAATATATTGCAAAAAAATATACATTTCATAAATTATCTATATAACTACTTTTCATTGAGATTTTTCAAGAAAATCCTTAACTATTTTTATTATACTCATATCTTTTTGGAATGACCAAAATATCATCATTAAATATAACAACATAATTACCCAAAAAATTTATGAAAAATTATATTCATAATATAATTGAATATAAAAGGGGAATATTTCAAACCAAAGTGAATAAAAAATTCATAATTCTCATATCTACTATGAATCAGTGTTTTCTAGATTTCATCCTCTTCCACCTTCTATTAATGGTACCTAGATCTGAAGTCAATCATGGAAAAATACATAGTTTGTAGGATCTGAACAATCAAGTCATTAATATGGAGAAAATGATATTTATATTTCACATTAATGTTATTCAAATATCTATAATAAATGAAAGGTATTAGGGAACCAACATTGTTTTACGAACAAAATAGAATCCCCACATAGTGAAGTACTAGGATAAAAGAAGAATTTATTAAGAAACTCCTGCAACTGATTTTTAAATTATAGAAGTTTCACTTGAACTATTAGATAAGGTGGTTTTGAAATTTGATTTGCATCACGAACAAAATAAATAGTAAACTCATCTTCCTAATCTTGCATAAAACTAGAAAACTCATTAGGATTAACAAAAAGTTATTCATTTACCACTGAAACAACATTAATCTGAATAATTCCTCTATTTTCAACTAAATGTGATATATAACTATCATTTACATATTTTTAGAGTTCCTCATCTTATATATATCTTATCAATTTTATGGGTACATTCTTGTATACAAACTGAATCTCTTTCTGAAAAATAACACCTTTATCTCTATAATCAATTTTTTCATGATAAACAGAAACCCAATCCACACACTAGAATGGAATTAAACTCTACTCATGAAAAACTATAAGTTTTTCATGTAATATCTTTACATATACAATAATTGGAATATTCTTAAAATGTATTTTGATATAATATTTCACCTTGTGTTTTAACTATATTGTATGGTCACATTTCTTATGGTGAAATCGTTTATTTACATGGAAATTTTTCAGAAATAAAGGAATATTTTTACCACATATCAAACAAGACATTAGCAATATCATATAAAGAAATAAAAGTACCTAACACCACATCATTGGATTTCCCAACATCTACTAATATAGTTACATAGGATCTCACTTCACCATTTCTAATTATAATTTGGAAACTTTCCATCATTCAAACCTTTTTGGGGAATGTATTTTCATAATAAACAATCCCACCACATTTAAAACACTTAATTGTTTTCTTATTAGAAATAATCATATGATCATTTTCATTACAATATTGGCACATATATACAAACGTTTTACATCAAAAAAACATCCTAATTTTGTTTACTCATTCTCAAAGGTTTATTTTAACACAATTTTCACAAATTGGGAATTGGACTTTATTACCATCATATTTCCTTGATTTATTCATACCCACCACTTTCCACCTAGACCTGATCTTCTGATAATTATCAAAGTAAAAGTGATCATTAGAAATCACCATTTCATCCATCTTAGCATGTCCAAAAATTTATCATAACATTTTAATTCACTAGAGGCCAATTTCCATCGATATATTGGCTTCAAACTTGAGTAAAAATGATATATTTTTCTATCATGTTCTCTATTAATATTTGATGTGTGCCTTTTCAATCGGGTGAAGTTTTATTTGCATATAACCACTATATCATCCATAATTTTTTTTTCAATTCATGGAATTTATTTTCCATCCAATGTCTTACCACCGTAGGAAAATATTTTTGAAGGAAAATATTTTTTAATTTATCTTATTCCATGGAAAAAACTCATCACTATCCGGAATACTATTTACCATTGATGAATAATGGTCAGATTTGACTTCAAAAAGATAAATGGAAAGACTAGCCTTATATTATATTAAAACCCCATAACATCTAATATCTTTTCAAGGCATTAAATCCATGCTTTATCACCCACTAGGTAAGAAGATTGTGTCAAATAAGGATGGGTTTTCCTTATTACATGTTCCACTATCATTAAGGTCATTTTTTGTAGCTATGGTTGTTCTCTTGCTTGGATTATTCCTCCATTTATCGCCTGATTCATCTGACCCATTTCTATCTTGAACTATTTGGTTCTAATTTTCACCATTCTAGGTTTCAGATTTAGAAATATATTTTCCTCTTGATTTGTTCCAACATCATCTTCCATATTTCTTCTTTAGAAAACCATTCTGAACAAACATATCTTAGATGAAGTACATGGTAATATTTAGTTTCTATATAATTTCAACATAAAAAAAAGTTAAAAATAATATATAGTATTATATTGAAATCATCCTAACACCTATGGTTATCAAAACTCCACACTGATACCAACAATAAAGACTTACATTTAAACATTACATAATCTAGTGAATTCCTTCAGTATTCAGATCTTAAAATTCCAAAATATCTTTTGAGTTTATAGTTTAATTAAATTTTGAAATAATTCATAAATATCATCCCACAGTCATAATATTTGGTTAAAATTGAATCAATATAAATTTTTTTCATAATACAAAAGTTTTTTAAAAAATATTAAATCTTTTCTTGAAACGTATTCACAGATTTCATCTTGAATTTTACTTTTCTCTTATAAATCCTTAGAGACTGTGAATTTATTTTTTAAACATTGGATGATATCAAAAATATTAGTAAGGGATGTTAAAATATTAAGGAAAACCATTAGTACATGAATACATATAAACATATGAAATCATTTTCACAAAAACTCATTTCTCACCCAATAAGTATCATATAGTTACATTGTGAAGAAATAAGATTTCTAGAAAACATTAATAATTCCATCAATAAAACACGAGGAATTACTTACATAAGATATTAACCCTCACATATACCATATGATTTGTAACCCTCACAACTACTATATAATGTAACTCTTGTGGCTACCTTAGGATGTAACCCTCATTTCTACCTTATGGTGTAACCATCACACTTACACTTGGAGTAAACAAATAGTCGACCTCCAACGTAAACATATCCAATGAATTGGATTAAGATATGAGTCCAAACCTTCATCATAAAAAATTCCAATGGTCCAGAATATAATCATAAAATAATAATACTTACATCCAATAAATCATTCCTTTTAAACAAAGTAAATTAAAAGACAATTTTTTAAAAAAAATCCCATACAAATATCATATATTTAAAGTAAAAATAAAAAAATAAATGGAATATGTGTACAAATATAAAAAACATAATAAAAAATAATATATTCAAAATTCATGTCACAATTAATATTAGTACCACATACTCTATAAAGTTCATAATTAACCCAAATAATAAAAATTGGGTTAAGAATTCCCTTTCCTCAGGTTCATCTTACTTTAAATGTGTTCAATCCTCATGTATAATGGTTCAAATAGTGTTGTTAATATATAATTAAACCATATTAATATTTATAGTTATTTATTTGATATTCTCCTAATATACATAATCAATTTATTTATAATATTTAGATACTTTAATTGTTTGAGGTTCATTTATTACATAGATTTTATAATATTATAGATTTTATTGTTGAAAGGTAAAAAACAACAAAATTGAAATTAAATGTTATTAATGAGATATTAAATTATAAAATGGTATTATTTATAGTTTTTATATGGTAAAATAATAAATAATTAGATAAAACATTAGTGAAGAACCTGAGTTCATTTTTGGTGGATTTTGATCATTAAAACAACTTTTGTTTTATTAATTAATATTTTGTATAAATTCTGGGTCAAGAACTTAATAAAACATATAATATGTATATTAAAATATAATTTAACCATTTTAATATTTTTATGACCATCCTTTATAGAAGTAAATAAAATTTAAAACACATCATCGATGATGTCGGTAAATCTATACATCACTGAAACTATTTTTTATTTTTAGAATAAAAGGGAGACGCGAGGATGTAAGAAGACGATGTTTTAAATAAACATGATAAAAATAATTTATATATAATATAATTTTGTTTTCATTCCACTCATATAAGATGATTATAAGAGAGTAGAAGAAGAAAATGATTTGAAAAGAAAATAAAAGATAATGAATTAGGATTTTTCCTCTTGAATCTCCCTCATTGAGAACCTCCTAATGGACCTTGGAGTTGGCCATTTAGTGAGACCATCAGGTATTTGAAATGGGGAAGAGGATTTTTAATTTAATTAAAATGAAATTAATCAATCTACAAGAATTGAGGTGTGAGGAGATCATGTGGTGAGGGTTGATATTTATAGTGGAGGTGAGAGGTATTTTTTCAAGATTATATTCATTAGTTTATTAATTTGGTCAATACTATGAATAGTATGAGAATTATCCTAAAATAAATTAAAATAATAAAGTGAAGTAAGATATTATTGTTTAAAAGACATTTTTGACTCAAGGAATAGCGTATTTATCTTATATTGTATATATGCAATACGTTATAATATTTTACTATTCACTAAAAAATCAACTATTCAAAAAAAAATACCATTAATAAACCCAAACTATTTTTATAATTTTAGATTTCAAATATGAACTCCAATTATTTAAAATAATTTTTTATATAAGAGAAATCTAATTTTTGAATTAAAATAATATTTTAATTGAAAATATCCATTTTAAAATTTTAACTGATTTTATAACCCTTTAAAAACATAAATAATGTGTAATGAAATTATCATATAATCATAAGACAAAAGAATAATAATTTAGGAATCTCATTTATAAAAAAATATACATTTAAATCATTATTTTAACAATAAATTGGTAATTATATATTTATGACTTTCAAAAATACCAACACATAATTATCATTTCCAAAACATTTATTTACTTATTTTTTGTATAAATATATATTGATTGTACATATAAATACAAAAACATTATCTATACTATAATTGGTGAGGTTATAATTATATTTTCAAAATTACTATTCTTAAGGTTTATGTTACAATTTCTAAGGTCAAGATACTATTCAATCAATATAAATTCATTAATTTCAAAAAAAAAATATTTCTTTGAAAATATATTATGAATTTAACTATATAATTCAAGAAATAATTTTTTTATAAGTACATGGGATGATAAAAGTATTATAAAATTTTACCGTTTTTAAAAATAAGAAATCCATCGACAAATAAAATCATTCCATGTATTGAAATGAAAAAAAAATTATTTCAAATATATAATTTTGAAAATATAATCATTTCAGAATAATTATTTTAATTATTAATTTTTAAATACAATGTTTTCAAATGAAGTTCATGTATAAGAAAAAGATCATAATTGGAATATAAAAGATATGTTTTTTGAAAATAAGAATTTTTTCCCTTTTTGATTCTCAATATGGTATATTGGTTTTAAAATTTTCATTGCTAGAAAAGTGGATTTCTTCCCAAAGAATATATTAATGGAATAAAAGGGAACACTCATCCCATAATTCATTTCTGGATTGAACTAAACTCATACTCTTTTTAATGTTTTGTATGTGACAGATACATATTACTTTAAAAATACTCACACTACAGAATAGATATTTATAATAATTGAGGATATCTCCAGAAAACTATGAAATTAAAAATGTGACCATAACCAGTCATTAACATAATTGTTTTTGAAATCATTAATATTATATGTGATTCATTATCATCTAAGTATAAATAGTATGATGTAAAAGAACAAATACTACATATCAATAAATTTATTTGTTTTCAATCAATATCATATCAACATCCATTCAAAAAACAGAATTAGTATATACTTTTATCTATTCATGATAAATAAATTATATGATGATGAAAATTCTGTTGGGTCAGGATTCTGTGTAAATATTAATTAAAACATGTAAAATATGACTAAAACCATTGATAAAAAACTATTTTTATTTATTGCAATCATTAAATTCAATAACTTTTTCAACATGGACATCAGGGAAAATAAAAATCTTGAATAATAAAAAATAAGGACAACTGATAATTTTAGAGTAATAAAAATTGACGAAAAATATAAATTAATAACTATCACAAAATCAATCCTTGAAATAATATATTCATTTATATATCCAACATTTTGATAACACATACAAATAAATCATGATTTGTAGAAGAAGGTAGACCATGGGATATCCATCGTGCACTGTCTACACTTGATTTGTCTCATCCATTTTTGAAACCCTTTCCATGATAAAAAACCCTCCATCATTTGATCCCTTCAGTTTTAATTCTAATATTGATTCAATTCACTTGACCTCCATCAGTGTTTTACCCTTGATGTTTTTCTATCCTTCAATTGCATTCGATGCCCTTTGGAGGTCTATCCCAATTCTGATTCTCAGTTCCCTTTGAAAACAAGCCTATCTAAACCCTCCTCTTATCTAATTATATTATATTTTCTTTTATAATTATTATTTTATAAAAACTTAAATAAATTTATATATTATTTGAGAAAATGAATATTTATTTTCAATTTATTTCATATAAAATAATAAAATTTCAATATTATTCATCTACTATAATGTCTTACCATTGATATTTATTTTATCCAAATTTAATCATTGATATTAAAAAGATAGTTTATTGTTAATTGAATGTCCTTATTAAATTGTCACACAAAATTTTATAAGGTCATATCATATTGCAAGAAATGAAATATGATATCAAAATTATCATATATCATTAATTCATAATTATGATGTTCAATTAAAAAATGTATAAATTCATTTAAAATAGTTTCTAAAATTACATGTTAAATTTATTTATAAAAATAATCAAAATATTATTTTGAAACTTTATTTATTTTTAAAATGTTATATTATTATTATTAACCATATTTTATTAATATTACTATTAATGATTAAATAAAATATATTTTCTCTTTTTTATCTTATGAAATTTACTTAGAAAACGTAAATATATTAAAATTATTATATATACATAAAAATATATTTTATACTCTTCAATAATATTAATACAAAGGTTTAAATTTATTTAATTATATTATTTTAAATTAATTTATAAAATATATTTTATTTTCATTAAAGAAAATAATTCAATAAGATATTTATTAATTTAAAACTCATCTTTGTTTTTTATTAAAAATCAAACTGTTTAATATGAGTTCGATTACCAAACTAAATGACTATAATTTCAAGGCTGTTACATTCTCCCTCAACCCTTGAAATGAATTTTCCCTCAAAATTTATTTTTTTAACATAAGAAAATTTTAATTTCCATCTATGGAATTATGAAGAACTATAATGGAAAATAATTTATATTATTAAGGGTATTTATTTATATAGTGGTTAAAACAGAAAATCATATCTCTTATATTATTTTCTTATGATGAAAACACATAATCTCTAATTTTATCTAGACCATTCTGCTAATAACAACTGTCATAGCCTGAACCCAAAAATCCAGATTCAGTAATGAAAATTGATCTGTATTTATATTTAAAAAAGTTAAAATGAAAAACATACAGTACATTGTATAATAGAGAATATTTTCTCATCTAGGTTCCAGTGAATTAGTTAAAACACCATATTATATTTTTAGTTTACAAATATAATAAAATATTCATTTTTTCATCACATGAAAAGAATATTTGTGTAAATTTACTCATATTTTTAATTCTAAAAGACTTTTGGAAATTATATTTAAGGAATGGGATGAGCATAAAATTTCTCTATAATCGGTTTTAATATGAGTGAAAAATAATTTGAAAAAACTTCCTTAAAAATTCATATCAAATAAAAAAAATTCAAGAATATAAAACATAATAAAATTATAATCAAATGTTATTAGAAAATTAATTTTCCAAATATTTTTAAAATAATTATCATTTTTTAATCCTTTAAAAAATAATCTTTAAAAAACACATGGATTTCTACTTAAATATCATTTTAAAATTTTAATTTTTTATAGATTAAAATGATACTTGACAGATCTTATGAAAACCATGTGTCCACATAGAAGTATCACTTGCAGGACATCACACTGTTTAGGTTGGGGATTCACTCACCATTTCTTATTATCTCATTCTATACCAATTGACGAATTTATAGAATTTTTTGAAGATTTTATTTTATAATAAAAAACATAGAGAAAATTATTTTCTAAATATTACATATATTATATATATATATATATATTATTTAATAACTGATAATCCTGGAAAAAAATTCATATCTAGGTGAAATACTTTTTTCTTGAACATATTAAAAATAAAAAACATTCTATTAAAATTCTTGATATTTCATGATAAATTATATATTAAGATTATTTCTACAAATATATCATTCGTGGAAATATATAATTATTTAATAATTTGAAAATGAATCTTTTTAAAACTATGCGCATGTATTTATAAAAAATATAATTTAGAATATTGTAATTTTTTTTAAAACAATAACCATTTCCTTTATCGTTAATATTCCCAACATGCTAGACACATACTAAAATTTTCATTGATTTCAAAGATGGTTTCATCTCATCGAAGATATTAAAGTAAATAAATATACCACCCTTTAGAGACTACATATATGACTAAAACAAATCCCTTACTATAACTAGAAATTATTTAAATGCTACATAAAAATTTCATTACAAATACTCACTCCCTAGAAGACATATTTATATTATTTGAGGATATGTCCATAAGATGATAAAATTACAAATGTGACCATAAAGGGTCCTTATCTGATTCTGTTCGCCTCCTCAAGAATCATAATCATGATTCGTTGATGTCAAAATATAAATACAGTATAGGTGAAGAAAAAAAACTACATATTATTAATTTTTTCCCACCCAAGCACCCATCTATATGAATTCACCATAAAAAATTGTTATATGAATTCAACAAGTAATGAAAAATAAGTTATATGAAGATGTAAATTAGGCTAGATCAATATTATTCATGATTATTTGTTGGAACGGGTTATATCCAAATGAAATAGTTTACAAAATCTATTCCGAATTATTGAAATCATTAAAAATCGACATCCTGTCAACCGTGGACATTAGGTGGAAGAATAATATATAATAATGAGAAATAGGGATATATTATGATTATCTATGAATAAAAATCAAAGAAAAATATGAAAGAATAATTGTCATTAAATTGATCCTTGAAATAGAATCATCATGAATATTTTTGACATTTAGTTGTAAAATACCGATAAATAATGATTTTTATTAGAATTATTATGATATAAATTCAGTGAACACCCTCCACACATGATTTTCATTGTCTATTTTTGAAACCCTTTCCATTATTTAAACCCATTCGACATTTGATCTCTTCAATTTTCATCCTCCGTCGATCTCCTTTACATGATCTCTGTCGGTGTTCTACCATTTATAATGTTCAATCTGTCACCTACGTTTGAGGCCCTTACAAGGACAATCCCAATTTTGGTTAATGGTTCATTTTGACAATGATCCAGGATAAACACCCTATTAACCTATTATTTTTTATTTTCTTTTATTAAAATTATTTAATAAAAAACATTTATAATTTTATATAATAATTGAAAATTTAAATATTCATAAATAATTAATTTAATATATTATGATAAATGTTTAGAATTATTAATTTATTAATATATCATACCAATGATATTTATTTTTCAAAAATTTACTATTTGATATTATGTAGTAAGTTTTTTCTTTTTTCAATATCTTCATTCTTTTTTAAAAAAAATATATCATCACATAATATACCAAGTAATTCAAATATAGTCTGAAATTATGACACATAATTAATTAATAATAAATAAATGTTATTTACAAATTATTGTAAATTCATATAAATTTATTTTCCAAAATTATATCATAAAATATATACTAATAAAACAACCAAAATCCATTTCTTAAAGTGCTTAATTTATTTACCTAATAAAAAACTATTAACCATATGAATTTTTATTAATATTATATTTCCTATTATCCTGAAATATATTTTTACTTATTTTAATAATAATATTCTATTAAAAAAATTTAATACATAGATATTTTTAAAACCACATTAAAATTGAGTTTATATTTTTTAATAAGAGCAATACAAGAAATTTAATTTTAATGATTGGATTATTTCATCAAAATTTATAGAAAAATTTTATTTTAATTAAATAAAATTTTCTCATAAAATATTCTTTATATTAAAACTAATTTTCTTTTTTTCAAATTACTAATCGATCCATTTAATAAAAAAATTTATAGTAGGCAAATTGTTTAGAACTTCTAGGATGTTATGGATTTGACTGTCTTTCCATCCCCACACCACATTGATTATATATATAAATATATAATATGGTTAATATCATATTATGATAATTTTTTGGAGATTATATATTGTTTTCCTTCTATATAAAATGACCGTTGATAAAGAGAAATGTTACCCATTCATACATCTGACTTACCATCCCCAAGATTGTAACATACATGATTTTTATTAACCGTATTTAATGATAGGTTTTAAAAGTAAAATTTATGAATAAATATGATAATTTAATAATATTTTTTCTTATTTAGATGATATAACTTTATAATATTTTCAATAACATGATATTTCATAATGAAACACACTTGAAAAAAAAAGACAGTTAACACGTGATACAGTGAAAATAACGATTCATTATTAATGGATGGGTGATAAGATGTTATTAAATGACAATATATGATATTATAAATCATAATATGGTTCTTGGGTTATTTAATAACCTATTTTAAAGCACTATATTGGACGTTTAAAAATTTTTAATCAAAATGAAGCATTTGGTATGATATTTTCTAACTCAGTTTTTCTTCTTTGGCTAAAACACCTATATCATTGATTAGTTCATTATATGATTATGTATTTAGTGTAATTGATTATATTACATCATATTTGATCATTTTTAAATGGATTTAAATGTGATATAGATAATTGATTCATTGATTAATTCCTTTTCAAAGTTATGATCATTTTTTGGGTTTATTTCACAATCTCAATTGAATCGAGATTTTTTAACCTTGACTATTAGTTGATGGAAATTATTTGACCATTTCATAATAAAACCATTTAATTTATTCTAATAAATTTATTCATTATGTTTCCAAGTAACATTATCATTTTTCAATATTTTGTACATAAATTAATTGAGAAAATGTTTTTAATAAAATCTTACATAATTTTTCACTTCTGTTGGAAATATAATTTATTTACAAAACCATAGTTTTTTAAAATGATTTACAAAATGATTATAACCATTAAAAATGTTTTATTGTTTTTATAGTTATACTTTTTCAGTTTTTATAACAAAATTCATTAAAATATAATTTTTAGTTTAAAATAATCAATGTTTGGAATATACCAAAAATGTGAAATGTATATTTATTTTAATGTGTATGAAATGTACATAATATTCATCCAACATGAATCTAACATGTTATAAATATTAGTTTATAATTTTTAAAGTTTAATTCCATATTAAATAATTTTCATTTTTTTTATTTTCAAAACTAACTATCAAAATGGAAATTATATTTTCCTCTTGAATGTTTTTAAACTCTTTTATGATAAATCTATTCATAAATGACAACAACCATTTATTTATACTAGAAAGGCTATATGATGATACCATCCTTATTATTACTCAATGTTGTTTATTATTGTTTGAGAAACAATATAATTAATATTCACTTACTTGTTTAATTTTGTATTCATTATCATCCTGTTGAAGTATTCACCTTCTTGTGATAATTAGAAAAAATAATTACCCTAAATATCCATTTTATTAATCACCTATTTGATTATTTTGTATTAAATATATCTTTTCTACATATGGGGTATTAATTAAAAAGTTATTTTTATGACTAAATTTTATTATGATAAATTATTATACTTTAACCAATACAGATATTGGATGTTAAGTCATATTTATTCATTAATTAAATTTATTATTTCATATATGAGTAATGCTTTGGACCTTTAGTGATGCATGGGGATTAGTATTATATATCCACTCTATTCATCATAAGTATATTGATACATGTCATTTTATGTATCATTAAATGGGTTTTTACGTCGAGTTTAAACCCTCGTGTGAATTGTCTTGATAGTAGAAGTAGCATGCACCCGTGACAAGATATCCAATAATTAACCATATCCATCATTAAAAGTTAAATTATTTTTATCCATGATATTTTCAATATTATATTATATATGGATGCATTTCATTTTCTATGTATTGATTAAATGGCATGTGTTCTTAGTTATTTAACTTTGTATATTTAATATTCTTTATCTAGTTATTTCAATGGTATGTCTACTAAGTTATTTACATTTTTGTGTTTACTTTTTCATTTATTATTATTACATTCAGCATATATAGATGTAATAATTGTTATGTTTTATACCATTCAATTTTTTTTATTATTATTGATTCAAGATAGCTTCAACTATATTTAACCCTTACTGATTAAATTTTCTCACCCTTTTCTTATTTCCTCTTTGGGATCCATGAAGTGTACAATGAATGATAAGAAATTTTATTCTTAAAAGAATGGTAATATTATAAAAATATATATAATTTGAGTTTTAAAATAAAATATAATACTCATGTATATATCAGATTTTCGAGGACTACCAAATTGATAATTCATATGGGATGTGATCCATTAAATCTTATGAGAATGTAAAAAAGTAGACTCTAGATCTTGACTACTGGGTATGAGGTCATAATAGTTTGTATTAGAGGATGTTCAATAGAAAACTTTGGAACTAGATTTATGAAAACATATATTATGTATCATACCCCTCTAATAAACTTTGGTAATAAGGATATAAGAACATACTAATGTTTTAGTAAGGTATAGATTATGTGATATTACCTTACAATAAATTACTGTCTAGATACTACTGGTGGGTGTGGTTCTAGAACATATGTACCTTGGTGTAATAACTCATAAATTTTCACATTGGGACTCGCCTAAACTTCACATGTTGAATCATATTGAGCCTTCATACACAACTAGTTCCAAACTCCATGGTTATATTATTATTTTATTTAAAATATTATTTACATGAATTTGTGAAGGGTTTGAATATATAATGATAATTAATGAACTAGGATAAACCTAACCTTTAATAGATTGAAAAGACAATGTCTCAATTGATTGAGAAAATTATTTATGTTGAGAAAGGAAGTTCATAATGAAAACATATTCAGAGTAAAAGTGAAAAGAATATTGGAAGGAAATAAATACCATCATAAGGATCCATTTATAGTTCATTTTATTAAATATTGAGAACCTATGAATTATCTGATTCAATGACCTCTTCTAATGTTTAAAACCTATACCATGGAAGGACCTATTTGGAAAGTAAACAAATGATGTTTTTTTGTATTGGGGTTCAATAATAAAATTGTTATTATTTTTTCATATGTATTTTTTTGATAATTGTTTTGACACTTATATGTATTTTGTTAAATTATATAAGAATATGTGTCTTTATTAACATATTTGTTTTGAAAAACATCATGTATTTATATGAATATGATATCACATTCTCAACGTATCAAATACCACTTTTCAGGTTTTATGTGATGGGATTTTACCAGGATTAAGGAAAAATAGGAAAGACTTATGGAATGCATATATTTTTTGGGAAAAGTGTCTTCAAGAAAATGTAAATTAATTTTATAGGAATAATTTAAAAGTTATTGATTACCATTACAGTACATTTGATTATTAATGGAATTGTAATAATATAAAAATAAGACTATTAAATACTGAGTGAAAATATCCTTTTGAAAACCATTGTAAAAAAGGTTAATTGAGGGATTTATATCATGTTTTTGGTACAATTATTGTAATTATAGTAATATATTATAGAATAATTACATTTAGAATGCTCGATGAAAATCCATAACTTTTGAAAAAGACATGGGGCTTAAACCTATAGTTGTATGATGGTAAGGGTATATCACCTACCATAATCCTACATGTTGTCCTAGTTAATATGTCAATTTTTAGTTAAAAAGTTCGAATAATAAATAATAATAATGAACCAATGTAATTAATTTACATGTTTATTGTTTAATGATCTACAATAAATAACTCGTGTTGACCATATAGATTTTTTAAAATAGTTAGGGACATACATAAGTTATTGTCAATGTTTTATAGATCATCGTATTCATTAAAATTGAAATATAGAGCTTTAAACATAAAAAATTATTTTTGAAGATTCATTTTATGTGGAAAAGTATGAACTATAAAATGATCTATGGAAAACCAAATGATCAAATTTTAATTATGAAATAGAAATTTAACAAGAATGTATATTTCCATATATTATTATAATATAAAATAGTAATTCAACTTTAGGAAAAGGATCTTGAATAAAATAATGATATCCTTTTAAATTCATACATGATAAATTATAATATTTGTTGAATCATAAATTATTTATATTTTTGATGCCCTTAATGTTTTATTTGTATTTAAAATTATTATGATCAACGAAATTAATTAATCTCTATAAATATTTACACTTCTTCTCCATTTCCATGTCCTCATATTCAATGATAGTACATATACATAGTAACATAGTTATGTGTTGTTCAATACGACCATTTTACTCCTATTCCCCTCTTATAAAAAAGTTACAACATTAAATATTTTTATGTTGTGGGTTTTCAGTAGTATGATATTAAAATACCAATTTCTTGATTTCTGAGATCCATATTTAATTGTGAGGAAACAATTTGTTTAAGGTGGGGAGAGTGTAACACATCAAAATTCTAAAATAAGAACATTTTATTTAATAATGTATGTGAAAAAATTGAGTTTATCTAATGTTACACAAAAATGTATGTTTATATTATGTTACATGCATCACTGATAATAGCTTTCATTAAATGAATCAATTATTCTCTTTGGAAGATTAAATTAAATGCAATGATGAGTTTTACAAAATAACATTACACTATTAATATTTTTATTTTATATTAAAATTTTCAATTATCCATTGGAATGGAGGGTAAGAAAGGATTAAATAACATATTATAATATATATTTTACACATATTTACTAGATAATTGTATATTATAAATTAAATAAGAATCATATAAAAGAAAAATGAATATTTTCTCCAAAAAGTATTTCTCTAAAAGAATTTTTTATATATTTTTTAAAATTTATTTTTATAAAACATTAAAAAATAATTTTAAAAAATAAAATACATTATTAATGTAAATATAAAAAATACCATTTTTGATTTTTTGTGGTTTTTCTAAAAAATTTCATTTTTTGATAAATAGTGAACACAACTAAATTTTATTTGAAAACAATATTTTCATTTAAATGATTTATAATGTAAAATTATATTTTTTTACATGTAGTAATGAAAAATTAGTTTATTTATTTATAAACTAATTAAGTTAAGGTAATTATTTAAATTTTATTATTAATTCTAGAAATAAAAAATATGTAATCTTGTCAAAATTCTCTCTTAAAAACATGTGTCTTCGTCGTGTGTATATGATTAATTATAAATTAAAACCATCCATTTATCAGAATTAAATTTTGAATAATGGGTTCAATTAATGAAATAAGAATAATTTTTTATTTATAAGTAGTTAAATGTAATTTATGACAAAAATTAAGAGTGAATGCAATAAAAGTTAATTATGGAGGTTAGGGTAAAAACAATTTAACCTAGGGTTAAACCAAAATGATACTGGTAAATTATTCCTATAAATAATTATAAAAACTATTTTATGGAAATATTTATACCATTACACATCTTATGTTCGATAATGAACATGATTGGACCCTTGTGATATTTTAACAACATAGGAGCACTCAATTATTCTAAAAAATACAAAGTGTGTCCTCTCCCCCACTAAGAAAAGGTCAGCACCTATCCTCTATTATTCAAACATTAAAACTTATCTATTTCTACCATAAAATACCCTAATAAGTTAAAAAATCTATAAAATTAGACTATAATATGTGGTTTGGGTATAAATTCATCAAAATAATTCTTTACTGAAAACCAAATAAAGATACCTGAAGAAAAGTTAATGTTCTTCAATGAGCATTTTTATTTTATTTATCTATACACCTCCTTAAGTTTTTACTAAAATATGCTCATATAATTACATAATTATCTTAAATATAAAGTGTTTTTTTATAATAAGGTCATGAAAAAAACAATTTCCACTTCCACAAATTGGTTATATAATCATTATTTGTGTGTGTGGTAGATTACCGCCTTGCAAACCGATGTAATTCGTTATTCCATTACGTCATTTCATAGATGGGTATGATGATTTTTCTATAGTATATTGATGATATTTACAAATTATTTATAAATATATGGTAAATATAAAATACATATCTTTTTAATTTTCCATTCCATTGGTTATACGATAATGTCACTCATGTGTATAGTGGATTACCGCCTCGCAAAGTGCTTTGATTTTTCTTTCACTAACACATTATATGTAATTTATTAAGAATAATGTTAATGATTATAAGTTATATAAATGATATTATAATTATATTAATGACATATTTGACATTAAATAATGGTAAAATATATGATTTTATTTCTTACCTTTTCAGTCACATAAAGACGATAACATCATTCATGTATGTGTGGACTACCACCTTCATGAAGCGATGTGACTCCCTTTTCCTCACAGCCCCACATGAATGAAATATATAATTATATAATATTCCATATATGACATTAAAATCAATATTGAATTAAACTCTTCCTACTTTATTTCCACAATGAATGTTCAAAAATGTAAATGTTACTCATGAGTATATATGGCCTACCACCTCGAAGATCATAATATACTCCATTTTTCATAACCATATTTCATGATTCAATTTAAAATTATAATTGATGTATAAATATAATGATAATGACATGATTATTATTAAATATATTATTGAACTATATAATATGTGTAAGAACCAGATCTTTCATGATGAAACATGTATGAGAAAACAAGGAAAACAACACATGAAATAGTGAAAATAAAGAATGATTATTAATGAATGAGTTATAAGATGTTATAAAACAATAATATATGTTATTATAAATATTAATAAAGATATATTTTATTTTAAAAATATTTTTGAAAAAACTACAAATTTGGTTAAATAACATTCAATCAAAAAGAAGCCTGGGGTAAGGACTTTATTAACTCAATTTCTATTCATTGGGTCAAATTCTACTCCAATGATTATGCCATTATAAAATTATGTTCATATTGAGATTTATTATATTAAATTTTATTTTAAAAAAATTATCTGTATTTATAGTTGATGTGCATAGTTGACTCATTTATTAATTTATACTTCCAAATTATTATCAATCTATGGATTTATTACGAAATATCATTATAATCAAGATTATTTATTCTTGAATATCAGTTGAATGAAATTATTTAACAATTTTATAAAAAATCATTTTATTCTAATATATTCCTCTTATTCAAGGTATTTCCAAGTAATAATACCAGTTAACCACTCATTGGATCTAAAATTAATTGAAAAACATGTTTTAACGAAAACCAGACTTCATTTCTTACTTCGGTCGGAAATATGTTTTCATTCAAAACCATGTTTTCTAAAAATGTTATAAAAATTTTATTAAATTAGAAAAATGATTAATTAAAGTAACATTACCAATATTTTACTTTTTAAAAAAATTCAATGTAAAATTAGGTCATTATGAAAACTATTCCATTTCTCATCAAACAAAAATGTTAAAGGAATCACCATTTTTACTTGTACTACATATATGTAATTTTACAACATCATGAAATCAAAATTTTTTAATCATTCCACTATATGTTTTCATGTATATTTCCAATTAATATTATTTTGAAAATTATTTGTGTTTTGAAATTTGAATTTCAAAATAAAAAGAATATTTTTATCAAGAATGTTTTTAAAGATATTTTTATGGTGATTATATTCATCACTGAAAAATACCTTTTATCTTACTCTTATGGTTATATGATCATACCATAATTATTCTTCCTTTAGATGGATTATGATTATTTTATCCAATGATAGTATTGAAATTCACATCCTTATTTCATTTTTTATTCGTTAACATTCCCTTAAAATATTCAATTTCCTTCTATCATTAGACATTAAATTTCCCCTAAATATAAAATATTTTTTGAATGGGTATACATATTTATTAAACTATATATCATTTATAAATACATTTTTTAATTTGAAATTTATTTCTTTGACTAACATGATATTGACATATTTTAATCCTTTGTCCAATAATAATCTTTCATGTTAACGAATAATGATTCACAAATTAATTGGATTGTTGGATATGTGGGGATACTTTGGTCCTACAACAAAATGTGGGGCCCGATACTATATAGACCCTCAATTCATAGGTAGGAATCATGATTCATATATGTTATGATATCATTAAATATGTTTTTACATGTTTTTTAAACCTTATTGTGAAAGTTGTTGTTGGTATATGTGTCATGTGTGTGAGACACGACATCTAAAAATTAAGCATTTACTTATTTAAGTGTTCTATTGTTGATATATATCCTATTTTCACGAAGATATTATATCTAGATGTGTTTCATTTTTATTTTATTTTATTATTGGATTTTTTTATTTTATTTATCTTTCTATGTTTATTATTCCTTGTATAATTATATAAATGGAATGTGTTTTCAATTATTTACCTCTTTATATTGATTATGCCTTATCTTAAAATAATAGTCAAGTAATTTAAATGTCATGGGTGTTTATTTATTTAACTTTCTAGGTTGATAATGCTCACTGATTCATGAATGATATCTATATACTTATCTATTACTAAGAATTTGGGCACACCATTATTTTTCTTCATTTCATAGGAATCAAAGAATCGTACTATGATTGATATATGAAGATATACTTCAGGGAATAATGATATTATAGAAAAATTTAATTTTGAGATTTTAGATTATAAATGTTATGTAAGACTAATATATATATCGAGTTTACCAAGTAAACTAAATTTTTCAGTCCTTTTGAATGAGACCCATTATATCTTATGTTTTTGTAATACAACATAGACCATCTCTGAGCCACTAGCATCGGTGTCCTTATTTTCATTCTATTTTTGATCATATAATCCAATTGAATTTGAATTTATTTATTAATGCAAGAATAATAATTTATTTCTATTTTTCATTAATAATTTCTTATAAAGAAGTAGTGAAAAACTACTCAAAAGACAACAGAAGGATGAAAATTTCATTATCAAATGGAAAGAAAAAAAGAATGTATATTTTCCCATATTTCAATACTGGTGGTAAAAAATATCATATCAATAAAGTGGAAAACAATTCAATTGATACACATGTGGAAAATACCACTCAAGTAACAGGGTATACTATTTTAAACACATTCAACGGTATGATTCTTATAAGAAGATCAACATGGTTTTAGAGTTATTTTTTTTAAAATTACTACATTTTTTAGTATTTATTCTGAAATAAATTATCAAGATAAAATATACATCTAATTTTATTAGAATTGAATATTACACCCTTCTAGGTATGAATGAATTAAAAATTTCTTCAATGAAATTTCTTGAAGGGGTTATAGTATATCTCAAATATATCATAGAATATATTTATTATTAAAATATATTTGTTGCATTGGATATCTTGTAATGCATGAAACACAAAATGTAAGATGGGTAATTATTTAATACTACTTTCAGTGGATGAAATTTCCAGATTGTCAAAAATAAATAGATAAATAATTGACTTTGTAAAGTATAAGGGTTTTAAATTTTCCCAAGGAATAAAAAGGATTCTAAAAAATTATAATTTTTTTTTGAATTGTGCAATATTTTTGAAATTTAATTTTAGTAATAATACAAATTAAACTTTTTGATTACATTATTGTAGTAATTAATAAAATAAAATAATGACATTCGAGAAATGGTTAAATATAAATAAGAAAGTATTTTCAAAAAACTCGTTATTAAACAGAATTGTTTTATATAAACCATGTTTTTTGTTTTATAAATTTTTTTTTAATTCAAAATATCTATAATTTATGACATTAATCTAAATAATTTAACTTCATTTTTTAATTTATCTTCTCAAATTATCCTGGTTTGAATTAATGATATTGTTAATAAATAATTGTTTTTATAGTGAATAGTGAATAATAAACTTTCCAATATACAACTACATTTATTAAATATTTAATATATATGAACGATTTAAAATTATTTGAATCATTTTAAAGGAATAACATAATTAATATAGCTACATAAGTCATTTTATAATATAATTATGATTTTAATACCCATGTATAAAATTTTAGAACATACTTTATATATTTTCATAGTTAACATCTATTGAAGTCCTTACCCATTACATTGTTGATATCATTAATAGTTAAGAATTTTTAAACATTCATTAATAATTCAATAAATTTCAATCAAATAATTTATATATATTATCTTGGTTTAAATTTCATTCTTATTCATATAAATAAAATGTCCAAAAAATATTTTGTGTTATGTTTTTCAAAATTATAATGACATTTATTTCACTACACATGAAAATTGAAACAATTAAAATGGATTACATATGTGTTTTAAGATAATAAATATTGTTTAATAATTTTATCTTAATTTTATGGAATTTAAATAAGTTTCCATGAAATAATTTTTTTAATATGGTTATGGGTAAAATTGTTAAAATTCTGGTTACAATAAGAGATGAAGTCCAAATTATCAATAAAACATGTATAAAACAAATATTATGGGTGTATTTCGATTTTATTACATTATATAATTATTATTATATTTATTTATCTCCAATTTACAATGGAAATGACAATATTATTTTAATATTAAGGGTATTTTTAAGGGTGACACTCCCCTCACTTATAAAACGGAACCTCCACTTCTAATTTCTATAAACCACTAGGTGACCATATATCTAGTTATATAAATTAAAATATCTTCTAAATACCCTTATACAATATCGATATGTTATTTTATTCCAAAAATTAATATTCAAGAATAAATAGATTGTTTTTAATGGAGATTATCGACAGAAGTCCTATATGTTATTACTGATATTTCTCAAGATTAGTTACATGTAATGCTCCTAAAACGAAAATATTTCATTCATAGAATAATTAAATAAGAATATAAAAATTTATGAAATTAATTTATGTATATTTTACACAAATTTAATATATCATATCCATTTAATGAAAAATAAATGCATCGCCCATGCCTACGTGTAGACTACCACCTTCACTAACTAGTGTAATTCATTCATCACCACCACAATAGAAGTTTATATATATTTTTATTTATTTATTGAATATATATTATAATTATATTATAAATAATATTTTTTAATATAAATTATTAATTTCATTATTTAATTCAATCTTTTAAAAAATGATTACATTAATAGTGTGTACATGCAGACAACTGCCTATACAAAGTGTTGTAATTTTATTTTCATAATGAAAAGACATGGATGGTTCTAAAAGTGTATATTATTAATAAATATGGTACATATTAAATTATTTTGATTCTAGATATGATGAAACCATGTACAATGATTAAGGATCAGAACACTCAAACTATTACATTCATGAAAATTAGAACAGCTCACACCAAAATATTGATTCTAATGAAAACATATTAACAATTGGGGGATTATAAATTTTTAAGGAAAGATATATATAAATATAATTATTAAAAGGTTTATAATATATATTTATATTGAATATAAATTTATGATAAAGGAGGTTCTAGTACATATGACACAGTTCAACACATTATTTTGGTGATTCGTCACAAATTTCCATTATTGACACAAATTTTTTTTCATACATCATTTCTTGTTTATATGTGGATTTTAATAAATATTTTATGTTTTATGTAATTAATTTACTTTTATTCATGCTATTTAACGTTCTAATTCCTTTATACCTACTGAAGATAATTTTAATCCAATGTTAAAAATTTTATATGGGGTTTTAATCTCCCTTTCATATCTTTAAGAAATATATCATAATCACAACATGTTTTGAATTTTTTGGTAGAAATAATAAAATATGTATAATATTATCACACATTATTATATTATAATAGGTTTAAATACCCATTTCAGGATCTATATTTTGTTGTATTTTATTTAATAGATACCAATGTTATAAATGTTTCATCATCTCAATTTTTGTTTATTTGGATATGTTCAATATTCACGAAATTTTTCTGAAGAGCGGTTTATATACGATATATTAATTCATTTTTTATTGTTTTAATGTTAAATAACTTTTATTTACAAACCCATAATGGGTTATTTATTTTGATGAGTTTTTTATTCAATGATTTCCAGTGTTTCAAGGTATTGTGGTATAATATAACATCTTATTAGGGGCTTTAGTATTTCAATTTTCATTATTAAACATTTCATGTCATTTCTATTATAGAACCTAAATATTCTCAATTTCTCTATTTATTTTTTATTATTTCATATATTCATTAATATTCCACAATTTCATACATAGACTTATGGAAATATTTTTAATAGGAAAATATGTTTGTATTTTTCCTTCTTGGTCAAGAAAATTTTTCCTCTATATTTATGTTCTTCTTAAATAGTTTTATAATATAAAATATAAAATATTACATGAATAATAAATATATTATTCCACTATATTTGGTGTTATTAATAAATATTTCTGACAGATAATTTTTTTTCTTTTCCATATTTTTCATTTTAGACATTCTTTACCAAATTTTGACAAGAATGTTTTTTTAATTATTACAATGTAAAAAACACTCCCATTATGATGTCATTTATTCATCAAGAAAGTTCATTTAAAAATATCAATAGTTTTAAAAATAAATCACAATTACAATTTATAAGTGAATTTTTCTATTTTATGTGTCACAAATAAATATGGTGTATCTTCTTATTTTTAAAAAATTTAATCTAATTTATTTATTAAAGGATTTATCATTTAATTTATCACCCATTAATAATTATAACTATTCAATAAGGATATTTAATTATAAAAAATTACAAATTATTTCTTTATATAAAATTTGATGATTGTGTTTTATGGTTTATTTTATAACACCTATTTGGAACCTATAAGTTAATTATGCTATGATAAAATGATTAATGATTCTATAATATTATGGCACACATATGTATACTTTTATTATGTGATGGGTTGGCTTGGAACTAAATATACCTACAATAACTAGAAATTTTGTATAACTCTTGAGCGAAAGTTGTTACATGAGTGGTTTTACATAGCTGAATAATGTACATAGGTTATTAGACTAATCTTGTATTGTATAGTAGAACATTTACTAGAACTGGTAAGATATATTAGTGATTTTCCCTTGTTAAAGTGGGTATTTGAAAGGTTTCTCTAAGAATTATAGGTTAAACATGCGTTTTTATGAATACATAGAGTGTACATGAGATGTTTTTTCAAGTCCAATTGGTTACATAATATATTTCTCAATTACAATGAATGTACATGACTAATTATCTTAAGACAAAGATTGTACAATGGTGATTATATCAAGACTTATTGAGTACATTGATTGTAACGACCCAGGTATTTACAGATTAATAGATCTTTATATCAATTAATATTTATAAATAGGATATTAATTTTACATAAAATATGACACTTTTTTCAATAGCATACCCGACACACAAAAATAGGTTTCTCTGAAATCTAATGTTGCACACAATGTTTAGTTATAGAGAAAAATAATACAATAATACATTATTGTTTTAAATGGTAGTTAACACCTAGCTGTTGTATTGGTGGGAATGAATAGAACTAACTAAAATTTGATTATACATGTATGATAAGAAAATTTACATTTATCCAAGGAATTGAAGATGCTTAAAATGAGAATTAATCCAATTTCTGAGATAAAATACTATGATTTTTTAAAAGTTCATTTAATCTCCTTTCATGGAGAACCCTCTATAAAAATAGTTTTTGTCACATTTATATGTTCTATTTGATAAAATAAACTTTCTATTTAGAATTGGTACATCACAATTTACTTCATTTGAAATTTTGTATGTTTTCTGACAACATCTATATTTTAATAAATAGTGAAGAGTATTACATTCTAAATCAAAACATAATTTTCATCTAGTTTATTTATATATATATATTGTAATTTTAATTTGTTTTAAAGATTAATTAGATTATTTATTTATCATGTAATATAATTAGAGTAATTATATGTAATTTAACATTTAAATTTGACATAAACCACATGTCAATCTTTTGATAGTTTTTACTTTTATAAACCTCCTTTTGGTTCTGAAAACGAGAATTTATTTTATATTAATTATTGAATATTTTTTTATTTGAATTTAGAAAAATAGATTCCATATTTGAAATTATAAGGTCAAAATTTTCTAAATATGTACATATTATTTTTTAGACATTTTTAATAATAACTTCAGTAATTATTTTCATTAACCATGGTTAAAGGGTAAATCTTGTAAATAAGGGTAATAAATAATATTATAATAATATTAAACATTCCTAAAAATGTCCTAATATCTATTGTATGAGATATGATTGATAATGAGAATCCTTGGGTAAATTTTGGGACCCCATGCAGCCACTTGGGTACAATAATTAAATGTTATAAGAATTTATTTAATGTAAAAAAAGAAATATAACATAAACATGAATCTTTTAATAAAAAAATTTTAAAATAAGGTTATATAACCAATATTTTTGACTATAAATATTAATTATATAGAAAAAAATAATTTCCTACACTTTGGTATTTTATTTATAAATTTTAGACATCAAATAAGTAAATTTATTTATGATACATGATGATGCATTGATTACCTTATTAATGAAAGATTCGAATAAATGATATTATAAATATAAAAAAAATTATTTTTATAATTTCATTCTATCCAAAAATAATCTGTATGATATTAAAATATTATCTACGAGTTAATTTTTTTGGTTAGATGGAATCATGTTATTATCACTTTAACAATAATCAATTACAAAATAGTGTCAAAATTGACATAAATCTATTTTTAAAATAAATACTATTTTATTAAATGATATAATAGTCATAAAAATATAATTATCATCCAAATGAATTAAATAATGTTTCAAATTTCATTTATTATCCACTTGTGATTCTCTTGGAATTTTATCGTAACTATAGTTACCAAATATTATGAAAACACAAGAATACATGTTAAAAGTTAATGTTTTTAACTAAGGGTTAATGCTAAAAGATAAGGTTGATTTTGTGAAATATCCTTATATAAAACATATTTTTTTGATAGGATTTATACTAATTATAATCTTATCATATAATTAGATAACATTGGATCTACTAAAATTCTAAAATCAATTATTAATAAAATAATATATCAGGATTTTCATACAGTGCCCCTCCTCCCTCGTATAAAATGGAACCAACTCTACACACATACTCACAACTCTCAAGACCTGTGATTCATTAAAAATCAGGTCAAATAATCTCCCCACATGCCTCCATTATTCTTATAATCCTTACCTTTTGTCGAAGTAAATTCATGAAATCCTTTTGGCTCAAATCAAAAGACGTTAGTCGATTTAGAGGTAATGTCTTATCTCAAGTTATTTTTATTTATTTTTCTTCTCCACTACCTATTCTCTTCTAATTATATAACTAAATAACCATGAAAGTATCCTAAATATACAAATATTTTTTAATTGGAAGGATTCTAAATACACTTACACACACCTCCATAAAAAAATACTAACATATTGTTTCTCTATACAGCGAACTACTACCACACGAAACGATGATTGTTTAAATTTCTCCTACCACCTCTCATGGTTTCCATTTTTATGTAAATATATTTATATAATTTATATAATTTATTTATATTGTCTCTATGGTTCTGTAATTTTTATTTAAAACATACCTTTATGCTTTCCGTAATGTGTAAATATGATAATTTCATTTGAGGAAGTGTGAACTACCACCCCCTCAAAGTGATATGACTCGACCATGCCATACATGGTACATATAAAAGATTGAGTTAATTAACTTATGTGAAATATATATAAATTTTATTATACAGTAATTATAAAATACTTATTTATCATTTTGTTTTAGTTTTTTAATATGATAATGAAATGAAAGTAGCATTCATCCGTACGTACAACCTACCATCTCCATGAACAGTGCATTTCATTAATTATCACAACTTGTAATGGAGTATTATAAATACATATTTACTATATATATATGACATTTAAATCTTCAATATCATCTTGTATATGATTCAATTTTGACTTCATGGACAATTTACATCAAAACATGTTAATTTTCGACTCAAGTTCTGAATATCAACAAAACAACCAATTTGAAAATAAATAATTATGAAATTTTTATAACATGGTAATACGTGAAATAAATGGAATAATAAATTTGAAAAAGGTTCTCATGCATGTATAAATTAACCTATGTTTATTGTTCTAGATCATAATGATCGTATGTGATGATTCAAACCCAAGGTAAGGGAACTTCTAAACCCAATTTCCATTCTTTGGGTTAGATTTCTACTTCTTGATTAGGGCGTTATATGATTATATGTGAAATTAATTTCAATATATTATCTATTATTTATAATTTATTTATGTGTATTTACTGTGAATACACATAATCAATCAATTTTATTAACCAAATGATCTTTGTAAGGGAATTTCTAAACTTAATTTCCACTCATTTGGTTTTATGCACTCATCGTTGATTATATTATGCCAATATTGTGTGTGGAATAAATATTTATTTATTTATGTTGTAATTTCACCTTACCTTGGTAAGGATATACTATCAATACATGTAATCACCCCATTTATAAATTCATACATCATTTATACAAATTTTTTAAAGTAAATATTAACTCAATCTCCATTCATTGAGTTGAATAGTTGTTACATCGGTTTTATTTTTCCCAGAATATTTGTGAATGACCTATGATTTTTTTACACTTAATATCCACATATATAGGGTTTATTTATATTTCTCACACATAATTATTCTATTGATTTATCCTGGATCTAATGATATAATCTTTCTAAGGGATTTCATCTCAATATCTTTTCAAAGAGGCATATCTTGTTGATATGCACATTTATTTTACTATAACGTGTATATACAACACTTTTGAATATTTATATCAATAATTAGAATGCTATCATGATATTTAAAGTTTGTTTTAATTTTATTCATAAATTATTCTCATTCAAGTGTTTCTCAAGTGGTAAGGGACTCTAACTAAAACATCGTTTTAAATGTTTTAACGATTTAATCATTTAAAAACTTTTATTCAATGTCAATTTTTTTAAAATGGTTTTAATGGATTTCTTTATATGGACATGAATGTTTTTAAATGATAATTTATTACAAAATTTTCAAAGTGTTATGGGATACTTTGATTCAGAATTATCATTATTAAATTTTTTCAATGGTTTTGGAAATGGGTTGATTATTTCCATATCTTTAAATGATTTCATGTGAATGAGAATGAAATGTTATCTGTGAAATATTAATATTTTAAATGTTTTATCTATTATGATTATATAATGGAACATTGACATTTTATGGGTGGTTACATGATAAACCAATGACGGCTAGTTACGTGATAAACCATAGATGGGTGGTTCTATGATAAACCAAGGATAGGTAGTTATGTTATAACCTCTGATGCATTAGTTATGGAAGTTAACCGTATAAGTATTGCATTTAGGGATATGTCAGGATGTTGACCCTATGGGTATTCCATTCAAGTATATTTATGTCTGATGTTAACGTTATATGAAATATTTTTCTTTATATGGTCATTAAAATAATCTTTAGGTTAAAAATATTGTATGAAAAGAGATTATATTTAGTGAAGTGTTTTTTCTACTTATTAAAGCTGAAAATTATTACATTATGATAAATTTTTCATGGTGTACATGTTTTCATATGACTATCAATTTTAATTCTTTATGTATCCTTTACAGAGATTTCTTTCTCATCTAATTTTTTGAAATTTTTATCACAGAATATAACGAAGAATATATTCAAGGATGAGATCATGGAAAAAGCGTGTTGTTCAAACATGAAATAAACCGTGTTTATTATTAATGATTTTTTTTGTATGAAAAAAGGATAGTGGGTATAAGTGACTACTTTGTAATTTTTTTAAATTTTTATGTATGTGTTCTGACTTAATTATCTAAATCTCTAAACCTGAAAAGATCTTCAATGTGAATTAATGTCCAATTATTGACTAATATAAAAATTATGTAATGTTTAAATGATGGGGACTTATAGTTGGTATCAGAGGAAATGATTAGAAAACTTTAGGTATTATGTGTTTTGGATAACCACACGGTAAGTCTCTACATTAATTCTTTCATTTAAATCCTTATTTTATAACTTTTTCAAACCATGTAAAGTCAGTTACAAATGGAAAGAGGAGGATACGAAACATCATTTCAATCTATTCTTGATGAAATTATTGCCATAGTTATTGCAAAGTTAGGTTCAGATGATTGTGAAACTTTTTCTGGCATACAAATCTCTTGAAAGAAGTTTTTTGAGATATCAAACACCTCCACTATACCTCGATACCATTGTGGATCATGGGTTGTAATTAATCAAATCCTATTTTATATATATTCTCATATTTTCAAGAGAGGTATATATTATCAAGGAATTTTCATACATTTTACCTTATCATGTGATTTTGATGTATATTATGATTTTGAAAATGGTACTGAAGAAGGAGTCCCTTGTGAAACATATTTATATTTTATTTTATAATATTTTATTTCAAAAAATATTTATGTTATATTAAAGGGTCAATTGACTGAATGTTTCAACTAAAACATGCTCCAACAGTTTTAAAAAAAAATTATTTTTATCACATGTTTTGAAATTATATGACATAGATGATAATTTTCTGAAACTATTATCTTATGAACACCCATATGATACAATTTGTACAACGTTTATTTGGATAATTTAAGAAAATGATTTTGAAGGATCTTTAAATCATTGTTGTAATGCATGGAACTTTTATTTATGTGAAAAACATGAAAATGAAACCAGGTGGACACCATGATCAATGCTTGATTTCAATTTATTAGGAATAGTTTTATTATATAATATAGAGGTGAAAAAAAATATATATAAGAATTTATGAATTAAGATGCTGAGGTCATTATGAGTTGGGATAAAAATGAGAGTTATAAGATAACAATAATTGTTGAAACATGTTAGGGTTATTTTTTGAGTTTTTTAAAACAGAAAAACCCACAAGATGGTAGAAAACATGTTGTGTCTAGAATAGTTGTATGAATTAAACCCACATCCGAAAGGTGACAAGGGTGAATCACCTACCACTGACCTACATGAAGTTATCAGTTAGTATGAAATATTATTTTTTAATAAATGATTTTATGTATTAGGAATAAGTTTATTTTGGGAACTAATATTTTATAAAATAGATATCCTTTGTATTAAGAAGTGATTTGGTGATTAAGTGATAAATTTTATTTTTTTCATGTGTTCTCTATTTTTGGGAACATCATATGCCTATGGATAATAGAATACTATTGGATTTCATTTGAAGAGTAATGGTTGAATTTTATTTTTAAAGACTCTAAGTTTTAATTATGGACAAATGATGATTTGGGTTATTTTGGGAAATGATTATCCTAACCTAGAGAACATTTGATTATGTTAATTACTTTTTGGTATGAGAAATATATATTGGATGTTGTTATTTGGTGATAAATTTTAAAATTTATTATGGAAGACTATGTGATCAAATCCTTCTGAATTTTGTGTTTTAATTTTGGATTGGATTGTTCTGAATAATTTTAAGGACAATTATTTACTGAATGGTTTTCATTGAACATTGGGTATTGTTTATTGGACTTTGGATATTAACAATATTATTGTTTTTTATAAGTTATTATTCATTTTGTGTATTATATGATCTTGTACTAACCATTTTGGTTTTGGTTTATGTATAAAGATAAGAGAAATATATAGTTCATATTATGTGGATTATTTGATTCTAGATAAGATGATTCTATCACTTCATGTGTGGCCAAGTCATCTTGAATACTCATACTTTTTAGAAAATATGAGTTTGTGATAGATATTTATTAAAGGATGAAACTATACATGATATGTAAGTACGTTTCCATATTTTCTTATTCAATATCATAAATAAATTCCTCAAATTTATTAAAAGGAACTTAAAAAATGGTTGTCAATTTACTTTTCCTATTGGGGAATCAAATACCCTTTAACCCATCACAATTTTGTGGTTTTCATATTTTTTACTTTCTCCTAATCATGTTTTCTATCACTCTTCATCAGAACAAGATTGTTAGTTTTTTTTTTCTATATCCATGTTCCACTACATGGAATCCAAGTATGTGTTATCTTGGGTGACCATTGTACATTACATTATTTCTTTTTTAGTGAAATATTTGTTGTCTCTATTTCTGATGTGGGATTTTTAATGACGTTTCTTAGCCCAATTTTTAAAATTACAAGGATACAATTTCCAAATTAAGGGAATGATGTACCGACCCACATTTTGATAGATTAATAAATTTTTATATCAGTTAATATTTATGAATAATATATTAATTTTACGTTAAAAGGGAAACATTTTTCAATAATGTACCTAACACAAAATAATATGTTTATCTGAAATTATACTCTGCACACAATTTTTAGTTATACCAAAAAATAATACAATAATATTATTATTATTTTAAATGGTATTTAAAACCTAACTATTTTATTGGTGTGAATGAGAAAAATAACTAAAATAAGATTATACTTGTATGATAATTGTTTTTAAATGTATCCAATGAATTTTAGAGAATTAAAATGAGAGTGAATCCCATTTTAGGCATAAAATACTCTAATATTTTTATAACATAATTTTACCACATTTAGATGATGAACACTCCATAAAATTTGTTTTTTTCACTTTTATATGTTATATTTGATAAAATAAATTTCTTATTTTGAATCGGGACATCAAAGATTACTTCTGTTGAAATTTTGGTATTTTTTTGAAAAAATTATTATTTTTATGAATAGTAAAAATACAACATTTTAATTTCCAACTACACTTTCATCTAATGTATTCATATAGATAGATTATCATTTTAATTATTTTTATATTAAAATTGGATTATTTTTTTATTATTTAATCCAATTATATTCATTGTATGTAATTTAAAATCTAAATTGGACATAAACACTTGTCAATCTTTTGATTGTATTTATTTCATAAAAACAGACTTTCAGGTTTTGACAACGGGAATAAATTTTATATTAATTGCATAAAATTATGTGTTTTGGATCTTAAAAAATGGATTCTATATATGGAATCAGATGGTTCCAATTCTTTAAATAGGTACCTTTTTATTTTTTGACATTATGAATAGTAACTAGAGTAATTATTTTTATCTACCATGGTTAAAGGGTAAATTTGGTAAATATGGGTAAAAAATAATATTATAATAATAATAAACTACACTAAACCATGTAATAATAATATTTAATGAGATATTTCTAACCATGGTAATCCTTTGGTTGAATTTGGGATCCCATGGAACTAATTGGGTGTGATAATGACATGTTATAAAAATTAATTGAAGGTAAATAGAAATATAACATAAACATGTAACTTTTACTAAAAATATTTTAATATAGGGTTATATAATGGTTATAATTGACTATAAAAAGTAATTATAATGATAAAAATATTTTATACATCATTTTATTTTATTTATAATTTTTAGACATTAAATAAATAAACATATTCATGACATAATGATGATGTAGTGATTACCATATTAATGAAACATTTGAAAAAATTAGATTATAAATATTAAGATAAATATAATTTTAACATTTTTATGACTTCTGTGAATTTTATTGATGATATTTACGTATTATATTTGATTTTATTCCTTTTTTATAAGGAATCATGTTATTACTGTATGAGAAATCAATTACTAAATAGTGTAAAAATTGTCATATTTTTTTTTTTAAATAAATACTATTTTATTATATGATATAATTGTCCTAGAATGATAAGATTCATAAAAATTACTTTTATAATGTTAAAAGTTTCATTTATGATCTACTTGTTGTTATTTTATAATATTATTGTATCTATACTAACAATCTATTATGAAAATACAAAAAGACATGGTAAGAGTAGATGTTTTTAACATAGGGTTAAAGCTAAAAGATAAGGTTCATTTTGTCATCTAAACTTGTCTAAAACATATTGAATAAAAGGATATAGACCCATGATCATCTTATCCTAGAATTATTTCAATTTGGAGATAATATAATTTGAAATTCAATTTTTAATAAAATAATATTTCAAGACTTTCCTAAAGTTCACCTCCTACCTCTTACAAAAGGACACCACATCTACCCACTTAATCACACCTCTATAGCCCCTTCTCTCATCAAAATTATTCTCAAATATTCTTCCAAGATCCCTCCCTTCCTCCTAGAATCCATAAAATGGGAATAATGAAATTCAAGAAATCCTATTGGCTCAAATCAAAAGAAGTTACCTGATTTAAAGGTAATGTCTTCTGTCAAGTTTTTTTTCCATTATTTTCATTATCCACTCTCAATAATCTTATTATTAATGTATTTCATAATAAAACTTGTATCATCAATTCCCTATGGGTTTTTATGAGATTTATTCAAAATATAGTTACACACACCTCCATATCATGTATACAAACATATTGTTTCTATGTACGGTGATCTAATGCATCAAAAAATTATGATTGTTCAATTTTATGCTACCACCTCCCATGGTGGCTATTATAATGTCACTGTATTTATATATGATATATATTATATATATATTGTCTCTATTCTTATGTATTTTTATTTTCAACATACCTTTATGCTTTCCCTAATGTGTAAATATGATAATTTCATTTGAGGAAGTGTGGACTTGTCATGACCCGTCCCCTGGGGCCCGTGCGGTGACTACCCCAAGCCTACCTTCCATAGGCTAGGGGTTGGTGACTAGCACCAGAAAGGAATATTCCTAAAATCAGGTAGGCATTTCCTTTAAACCATAAAACTCACGCAAAACAATCACACAACAAGATACACGAACAAACTAAACTATATAGTAATCAGGGTTCGTACAGCATGTAAAGGGGCCAGAATACATGCCCAACAAGGAAGTGCAAGTAAAACTAGAAACAAATCTTGTAAACACACGCCAAGGATCCTAACTAATGGGTAGGTACATCTCTTGAATGGTCATCACTGTGGATCATCTCATCTAATGCCCACCTCCGAGCAACCCCAATTCCTGGTACACTCGACCTCGATCAGTACTGTATGTCATCTACACAAGGCACAACAAGGTGCGGGCGTATCCCATGTAGGGGTGAGTATAATGAAACTAAGTGGGGACCTGAGACCCGCTAAGGTCTCTCCCAATCCACAAAGGATAAACCAAAAATCATGAAAATAACAGTCAACCCTACATATGCATATTTTAATACATATACCTAAGTTATCAAGTATACTCATCTCATTCCAGAGGAAACATGAGGCCCAATTGTTTAACAGGAAAAACAACCATACTATAGAGGATAGAATACCACAAATGTAACACCACGAAGGTAAGTACCACAATTGTAATTTCACATAAAAAGAATACCACGAAGGTGAGTACCAAAAAGGTAAATCCACATATTAGAATACCATGATGGTAAATACCACAAAGGTAATGCCACACAGTAGAATACAATAAAGGTAAATACTAAAAAGTTAAATAATCATCTCACACTAGGTATAACGTAAATATACAAGTATATACGATTAGCTATATTGCAAGGTCATCTTACATCATCAATAAGCTTTGCTATTGACCCACACAGGATTGAAGATGACCCACAAAGGATCTAAAAATAAACCACACAAGATCTTGTGATGACCCACATAGGATCTGAATATGACCCACAAAGGATCTGAAGATGATGAAACACAAAGGATCCAATGATGGCCTAAACAAGATCGGAAGTCTCCTCAAGTACATCCAGCCATAGGGTTCCCGCACTAAGCATGCTAGATTTTATTAGGATCTCTCCTCAAGCCATCAGTTGATAATTCAACTTCCATGAAGTCTCATGAAGAATTATCACAAAGTTCCATCATGTCATAAGGGATCCAACGTGAAATATGGTGTTTCAATCCGACACATAGTATGTATGTTTTTATCCTTTTAGTCCTAAGTTCCCAGTTAGATTCGGGTTTGATCCAACCCTATCATACTCCAACTTTAACCAAAAATCAAGTGGAGTATACCAATAGAACCGTCTCAAACCATGGTTTCTAGTGTCATAGAAGGTTCATCAAATGGACACCTCGTTCTCAGGATATGGCCGAAAATTTATATCTGGGTCCAGATAGGCCTAGTTGGAATGGGCTTTGGCGGGCCCGGGCCACGGGGCCATGGTCCGGTAAGACCCACAATGGGTGGGCGGCCATGCCCACTCAGCACGATCCGCTCGGTGCGGCCCGCTCTTCAATGTGTGGTCCGCCAAGCTAGGTGCGGTCCACCCAGCTAGGTGTGGTCCGCTATGGCAGGGCCCTCCCTAGTTGCTACCCGATGGGAGGCACCCCTTGCTATTCCAAATGCTTCACAATACAATTTGGATCAAACAATATGATGGCACCATGTGGCGTCGCCTGCTGGAACGCGATACCTGCCGTAGTAGTCTCGCTCGGTGTGACACGGTCAGTCAGGCATTCGGATGTCTCTCCTCCCAGTGGCGCCGGTGTGCGCCGCTACTGCATCCATGGCCATCCGGGTGTTGGTCTATGTCTGAGTGCACTGCCTGCTCGATCCACAGTCGGCTTGGTGTTGGACGCACTCTGGGTGCACCGCCAGCTGAAGCCGCATCCGGCCAGGTGTGGGCTGCCCTCCGGGTGTGCCACCTCCTCAAGTTGTGGCTTCTCGGGTGCAGGCCGCCCTCTTCTACCGGAGGCACAGACGTGTGCCACCATTTCTCAATGTAGTGGGTTGGCATTTCATCCACCACCTTCCTCTTTTCACCTTCACAGCTTCGTTCTATGCCCGAAAAAAATGACTATTTCATATTCACGATCCTTGGGTTGAGATCTTTGTGTCCATATATCACGCTCAACGAAACATTGCATTTTTAGCGTGCTAAAATATTTGGCCTCGAAAACACATGAAGAATGTATGAAGAACAAATAGAAACGATCATGGTATATATGCATAGTTATGTTCAGGCTTGTTTTTCCATCATCGTTTTGAATCAAAAATGTAAAGAATCAAAAATAAGATAATTATTCATACTTCAAAATATACCCCAACTCGATCTTCCATTGGTGTTAGTGTGAGGATAAATATGATACGTCATCACTTCTCAACCGTTGGTTCCCCGTTCCTCGTTTGATGTTCATTTTTCATTGGAGGATCTTCATCGTTGGAGAATGTTCTTCCTTCGAGAGTTCTCCACCAAATTGGATTACCAACAATTTTCCCCCAACCCCAAAAGTGGTATGGTACCCCTCACATTTATGATTACTTAATCAATTAGTCAATTAAAGTTGGCTTAATAATTGGGGAATTTCAAGAGTTATTTCACAATAAGAGATGAGTTTGGTTGGTCCCCACCACCATAATTCAAATGGGGGGTTTCATATAAATGATATAAAAGTTGAATTTCTAATTTTATTATTTTTTTAACTCTCCAACTAATATCCGAAAAACTAACTTCCACCCTCGACCTACTGCTATCATGGTGAAGGTCTCCCTATGTGAATATCGACGCTGCGAGTTCAATGGTATCCTCAAATTTCAATTCATAACAAAGTTTCAAATGTTACAAAATGTCGCTCACGAATTTAATAGACGTACCTAAAAAAAGTTCAAAAATTCATTTCAGGCACATCGGACCTCAGAATCATGCCTTGTCAATTTTCATAGACTAGTAACATTTCCATATATTTGAGAAAAAAAATTACATGGAAAAATATAAGTCTTTAAATTCTCCCGACTTCAAGGCTTTGCATCCCTAAAATCCACAACACAAACTAGGGAAACAATTGGGGATAATGAGTACAATCTTGAGCCTCTAGATACCATGTGTTCTCTTGGAGGTTCCCATGATTCCAACATACATGCACTAGAGGTATCGATCAACCACATTGGACTCTCTCCTGTCGATCTTCAATCTCTACTGAAAACACGGAAAACATCACCCCATTATCAAAGTCCAACTTGTTGTGGAAAATGACGTGAGATGGGTTGTACACATATCTCCTCAGCTGGGATACATGGAAAACATCATGCACCTGGTGTAACTAAGGTGGAAGAGTTAAGAGGTAAGCCAGCTTGACAACTCTATTGAGTATCGGAAAGGGGTCGATGAACCTTGGATTTAACTTGCCGCCTCATCCTAATATCAGAAAACCACATTGAGGTGAGACCCGTAGAAAGACATGGTCACCATCCTCGATCTCCAGAGGTCTTCGTCTCATGTCAGCATAAGAATTCTACCTACTCTGTGCAGTCTTTATCCACTCCTAGATGATCTATACCTATTTCGTGGTAGCACGTACCATCTCTGGTCCCATGAGTGTTGACTCCCTTGGGTCATTCCATTACAAAGGTGATATTCAAAGTCAAATGTATAATCCCTCAAATGGTTCCATACCGATATTGGAGTGATAATTGTTGTTGTATTCGAACTCCACCAAGTGAAATGATCCTCCTAGCTGCGGATGAAATCAAGGACATAAGCACGCATCATGTCCTCAAGAATCTGAATAGTCTGCTCTGTCTGACCATCCATCTTAGGATGGAAGGCGGTGCTCAACCGAAGTTGTGTCTTGAATTCCTCTTACAACCCATTCCACACCCAGGATGTAAAATATGCATCACGATCAGATACAATCGTAGATGGCACCCCATGATGTCGCACAATATCCTGTATGTAGTGGTGTCCCAATATCTCTACTGAACCCTTATCTTTGATAGGTATGAAGTGGGGTGACAATGGGAGTCATTCCATGATTACCCAGATGGGATCATGTCCCTTGAATGTGCGTGGATGTCATGTTATGAAGTCCTTGGAAATTCCAACCCACTTCCATTATGACACCTCTCATGGAATAACTAATCTTGTTGGAACCTGATGCTCGTCCTTCACTTGTTGACAAGTGAGGCATCGAGAGACAAACTCTTCCATTTCATTATTCATTCCCGAGAACCATTACTTACATAAAAGGTACTACTACATCTTTGACACACCTGGATATACCGCTAGAGGGGATTTATGGAACTCCCTCAACACTTCCTCATGTAGTGCCACTGTTACCATAGAACATCTTCTTAAGAGGATGACGTGCTCCCCACCTTCATAAAATCCATTAGGTGCATGTCCTATGGATATCTAAGCACGTCGAGCCTCACAGTTAGTTTTCCCAAACTGCACCTCCCAGACTCACTGATGGGGTGGAGGAGTGAATGTCAGAGACTAAAGATATAATTCTCCATCTCGATCCACGTAGGTTATCCGCAAAGTGGCTAGCTACTCTGTCACCTCACTTAGGAAATTTATACCAAATCTCCTACTGAGTGCATCTCCTATAATGTTCCCATTATGAGGAGTATAGACTATCTCAAAGTCATAGTCCTGTAGGAACTCAATCCAATATTGTTGTCTCGGGTTAAGGTCCATCTGAGAGAAGATATACCTAATACTCTTGTGATCATAATAGATTGTAAGAAGTTCTACTATTAAGTAGTGTCGTCAGATATTCAAGGTGAAGACCACTTCTACTAAATCCAGGTCATGCGTAGAGTTTTTCTGCTCATGATGTCTCAGTAGTCAGGAACCATACAAGATCACTGCTTGCTCCTGCATCAGGGAACATCCGAGCCCAGTCCCTTATGTGTCGCAGTAGACTATATACTCAATTCCTTCCTCTAGTATTCTCAAGATGGAAGCACTCGTCAGTCTCTGCCTTAGCTCTTGGAAACTCTGTTGGGATCTCTCTAACCACACAAAGGGATTCATCTTCTTTGTAAACGCTGATAAGGATACCACAACTCTAGAAATGTCAGGCACAAACCTCCGGTTATAACTTTCCAAACCCATGAAAAATCCGGACTTCCATCACACACTCAGGTGGATCCCAATCAAGAAAAACCTCAGTCATTGTTGGATCCACCAAAGTTCCAACCTCCAAGATAACATGTCCTATGAATTATACCTCTAGGATTTTGAACTGTCACTTCGAGAGCTTACTATAAAGCTGGTTCTCTCAAAGTGTGTCCCGAACTATATGCAGATGATATCAATGCTCCTCCTCCATTTTTTAGTATATCAAGATGTCGTCGATGAAGACTACCACGAAGCAATTGAGTTATGGATAGAAGATCTTGTCCATGAGTCCCATGAAAACTGCTCGGACATTTGTCCAGTAGAATGGTATAACCATGAATATAAAATGTCCATACAGACATTTGATGGCCATATTCTGCACATCCTCATCTCGTACCCTGAGTTGGGGATATCCTGATATGAGGTCATTCCATGAAAATCATGTTTCTCCCTTTATCTGATCAAAGAGATCGTCAATCCTCGGTAGAGGGTACTTGTTCTTCATGGTCACCTGATTCAGGCGCCGATAGTCCACAAAGAGTCTCAAACTCCCATCCGCCTTCTTGGAGAACAAAATTGGGGCTGCCCAAGGAGAAACATTGAGCATAATGAACCCCTTACTCTACAAGTCCTCTAGCTTTACTCACAGCTCTCGAAGCTCTATGAGAGCCATCTGATATGATGGTGTAGATATCGGTGTCGTCCTATGGTACATGTCAATATAAAATTCCACATCTCTATGATGATGTAGACCCAAAACATCATATGAGACAACATCAGTGTACTGGTCCACCAATACAGGATAGCTCGGACTCTAAACATCAACCAATTTGAGGGAAAGGCATGCCAACTAATGTGTGATCAGTTGAACCCTCCTCAGAGTAATCCCATCCAATGATGCAAAGGTTCCCTTCTCACCGGTGAATGAAACATGGTCTCATATATGATGACATGCCACACATTGTGCCTAATACAGTCGATCTAAGCATAGACTGTTGATAACCAATCTATACCCAAGATGACGTCGTAAGGCCTCGATGCTTCTACTAGAAGATCACAGCCAAAGATCTCACCTCCTTGAGTAAGCTCACAATACAAGTACCAAAGTGTAATCGTCGAATTCGCTTCTATAGGAGTCTCTAGCTGTAAGGATTGAGCCAAAGGCTCTATCAGAAACTCTGAGCTATGAACAAGGGCCGTTGGAATAAAAGAGTGACTAGAACATGTGCCTATAAGTACTGCAGCTAAGGTGGGGTAGACACAGATCATTCCTCATACCATCTCTAGAGCACCATGATCATAGGACTTAGCTGGCTAGAGCTGATCTTGTCTCTATCCACCTGCCCCCCTGAGGTCGGGGTGGACCTCTTGGAGGTGGTGGTGGTTAAACCGTGTATGACCTCCCAATGCATGTATCACGACCATCTCCTCTTCCACGTCTGAATCATTCTTGCATAACTCATCGAGAAAAACATTGCCTCTGCCCTGGAAATCCTTCGACTTCCTACTGGTCGTCCATATGGCAGGTCGAGTAGTAGCAAGCCATGTGACCCTGCCCGCTGCAGAACCATCACTACCTGCTCCTAGCCTGGCCTACTCTGTCTCGAGAGACTCGTACCACCAACATTGTATCCAGCGGTCATCCACCTGTAGGTCTGGTCCTCTTGTACCTCTGCGTCATCTATCCACTTCCATCTATAGATGACTTTTCTACATAAAGATCGGTGGTGGGTCTCACTGCCGATGACTGCTCAGCAAGGAAATGCTCCACTAATAGTGCTCGATCTAATAACCATGCATGTATCGGGATACTAAGAGAAATAATAAAATATTTAATTTCTCGCTTCAGCCCATGCTTGAAGTTCTAGGCCCTGATGAAAGGGTCCCACACCTTGTTAGTGGAGTAGTACGAGAGGTTGGTGAACCTCGTTGAATACTAAATGACGATCATGCAACCCTGCTGCAAGTGGAGAAGCTCATATATAAGCACATAGCGTATGGTAACTGGGAAGAACTCTTCCCTGAAAAGGCTCTCGAAGTCCACCCAGAGGAGAGTGACCTCATCATTAACCTAATTAATCAAGATCCACCATCTTCTTGCTACTTCCTGAAGAATACTGGCTACACGGATAACCATAAGATCGGCTGGTGTCCCTACATGTCGAAAAACATTAACCACAGTCTCTATCCAGTACTTATCTGCCTGTGGATCCATCTCTCCTTGGAACCTCAGTGGCCTCTGGCACTAGAACTCCTGAAACATGCTCAAGAGGCTTGAACCCTATGTTTTATGGCTAGTGGCATCGTCTACCAATGTTTAATGGTGTTGCGGGTATACCACCCAATAGTACAACTTCCGAAAGGGGGCCTTGAACTGAAGCCTTGTTGCTTGGTGGGTTGTCTTCACGTATAGTACCGAGAACCTTAGCTAGTTGTCTATGTGGAGGCATCCTGAAGAGAAACAGGTTCCCCACGGTCAATAAGTTATACCTGGTGAGATGACTCAAATAGTTCAAAGTGAGAACTTTTCCAAAACACACACACAATCAGTGTATTTATGCACTGAGTTAGAAATCAGAAGTCAGGGTCTTGGTGTATGGATACGTCGGACACCGACCCAACACTAGATTGCCCATAATGGTAACCACACTCATAACACATAACACTATTGCCAATTAAAATATCAGAGTCCAAGTTCTCTGGTAGAACCGACTACTCTGATACCAATTTTTCCTGACTCGTCCTCTGAGGCCCATGTCGTGACTACTCCATGCCCACCTTCCATAGGCCAGGGGCTGGCGACTAGTTCCAGAAAGGCATATTCCTAAAACTGGGAAGTAATTTCCTTTAATCATGTAAACTCACACAAACCAAGAATACAGAAAGATATAAGCACTAACTAAACTATATAGTAAACATGGTCTATAAAAAAATTAATGGGGCCAGAATACATGCCCAACTAGAAAGTATAAGTAAAACTGAAAAAAGCTCTTGTGAACACCCGCCATGGATCCTACCTGAATGGAAGGTACAACTCTCAAATGGTCTTCTCTGTGGATAGTCTTGTCTAATGCCCACCATAAAAAAGCCTCCAGCCCTTGTACCCTCGACCTCGATCAGTGTTTTCCGTCGTCTGTACAGGACACAACAAGGTGCAGGAGTAGCCCGTGTAGGGTTGAGTATAGCTACACTCAGTAAAGACCCCAAGACCCCCTAAGGTCTCTCAGAATCAAAAAAGGATAAACCACAATGCATTAAAACAACAATCAACCCTAATTATGTATATTCCCACAGATATACCTAAGTTATCAAGTATAACCATATCAATCAAGAGGAAACACGAGGCCCAATTATTTAAAGAGAGATAGAATTATTCCACAGAGGAAATAATACCACAGATGTACTACCACGAAGGTAAGTACCACAAAGTTAATTCCACACAGAAGAATACCATGAAGGTAAGTAACAAAATGGTAATGTCACAAAGTAGAATACCACGAAGGTAAGTAACACAAAGGTAACGCCACACAATAGTATACCATAAGGTAAATACCACAATGGTAGAGACTCAACCCACACAAGGTATAACTTGAGTATAGAATTATAGATGATTATCTGTACTTCTAGATCATCTTACTTTGTTGAGAAGCTCTGCTGTTGACCCACACAGGATCAAAAATTACTCACATAGGTTCTCAAAATGACCCACATTTTATCTGGAGATAAACCACATAGGATCTGAATAGGACCCACACAAGATCTGAAGATACTGACCCACACAGGATGCGAAGATTTCCCACATAGGATCTGAAGTCTCCTTAAGTACAACCAACCATAGGGTTCCCGCAGTAAACATGCATGCCTGATTCTAGGAGGATCTCCTATTCAAGAAATCGGTTGATACATAAACTTCCATGAAGTCCCATTAATATGTATCACAAAGATATGTCATATCAAAAGGGATCGAACGTGACATATGACGCAACAATAGGACGCCCGGTCTGTATGTTTTTAGCCTTTTAGTCTAATGGACTCAGTCAGATTCAGGTTCGATCCAACCCAAACATACTCCAACTTTTACCAACACTCATGTGGATAATACCAAAAGGACCATATTGATCCAAGGATTCTGGTGTCGCAGTCGATTCATCAAACGAACACCCATTTCTCAGGATATAACTGAAATGGTGTATCTAGGTCGAGATAGTCACAGGTCTAGTCCGACCCAGTCGGACCGACCTGGCCCGACCTAGTCTGGGTCCCACTCGGATGATCCGGGCTATGGTGGGCCTGGCCCACTGGGCCGCAGTCATGTCTAGCCCACAAAGGGGGGAGGGGGGGGGCAGCCCGGCCAACTGGCCACAGCCCGCTCTGTGTGGCCTTCTCGGCTGGGTGCGTTCCGCCTAGCTGGGTGTGGTCCCCCCTAGCTTGGTGAGGTCATCCATGCTACGGCCCGCCCAAGCAGGTACCCTGGGGGGAAGGTTACCCCATGTATTCCAAATGGTTCACTGGAACATTCATATTAGCCAACCCGGTGGTGCCACATGGTGCCACTAGCTGGCACTTGGGACCCGCCGGAGCAGTCCCTCTCAGAGTGACGTGACCAGCTGGGCTTCCGGCCGGCTCTCCTCCCATCAGCGTCAGTATGCGCCACTGCTGCCTCTACGGACAGCCGGGTGATGGATGCTCTCTGTGTGTGCCTCCATCTTGAACCACAGTCGACAGGGTGTCGGCCTCCCTTCGGGTGCCACCCTCCCTCCTCTACTAGTATCATGGTCACAAGCCACCCTTCATCCACATGTCCAACAAGGGTGTTGGCCACTACCTTCTTCTGCACGCCTTCGCAACATTCTTTTATGGCCCAAAAAATTGATGATTCCACATTTTCTATCATCGGGTCGAGATCTCCATCTCTATATATCACACTCAATGAAACATTTCATTTTTTGTGCACTTAAATATTTGGCATCGAATAATGAACAAAGAATGCACAAATAACAAATAGAAAAGATCATGGTATATGTGCGGATCGATGGTCATGTTTGTTTGGCCATCATCATTTAGAATCATGAATATGAATAATATAAAAATATAAATTATGCATACCTTTAAATAGACCCCCTATATCGATCATTCGTTAGTGGTAGCATGAGGAGAAAGATGACACGTCAGCTCTTCTCAAATGTTGGTTCCTCGTTCCTCATTTAGAGGTCATTCTTCATTGGAGGATCTTATACACTGGAGAAAGTTATTCCTTCAAGAGTTCTAAACCAAATTGGTATGCCAAAAAGTTTCCCCCAACCCCATGAGTGGTGAGGATCCCCACTCATTTATACTTACTTAATTAATAAATAAGTTAATGTTTGCTCATTAATTGGGGTAATTTCATGACTTATCTAACATTTATAGAAGAGTTCAGGTGGTCCCCACCACCAGATTTCAAATGGGAGGTTTGAAATAAATAAAAAAAAATCTTATTGTTTTCTTTTATTATTTTTTAACTATCCCATGAATATACAAAAAAATTGACTTCCACCCTTGACCTACTGCAGTCTAGGTGACAATCTCCCTATGTGAATATCGGCGATGTGAGTTCAATGGTGTCCTCAGATTTAAATTCTAAGCACTGGTTCAAAAGCTACAAAATAACTCTCATGCCATTACTGAACATACCTAAATAATGTTTAGAAATTAATTTTGGCACACCGGGCCTCTTAATAACACACAATAAATTTTCACAGCCTCACAATATATCTATATATTTTAAAAAAATTACATGAAAAAATCCAGATCTTAACGGGACTACCACCGCCTCAAAGTGATATGACTCATTCGTTCCATACATGGAACATATAAAGTATTAAATTAATGAAATTACATAACACATATAACATAGATATTATAATTGATTTATAATATACCTTTATATCATTTAGTTTCTAATCCATTAAAATGACAACGAAATGAAAATAGTGTTCATTCGTACGTACGACGTACCATGTCCATGAAAGATGCCATTCATTTATTATCTAAAAATGTTATGGAATATGATAAATACATATATACTGGAGATATATGACATTTAAATAATAAATATCATAATGGAGATGACATACTTTTGACTATATGGACAATTTATATCAAAAAAATTAATTTTCTACTCAGGTACCGAATATCAACAAAACGAGCAATATGAACTTAAATAATTGTGAAATTTATCTAACATGGTAATAAATTATATAAATGGAGTAATAAAAATGAAAAAAGATCCCATGAAAGTATAAATTAACCTATGATTATTGTCCAGGAACATAACAATCATACGTGGTGAGTCAATTCAACGTAAGGGAACTTCTTAACTCAATTTCCATTATTTGGGTTAATCTTCTACTTCATGATTATTTTTTTCTACACTTATATGAGAAATTAATTTTTATATATTATCTAGTGTTTATACCTGATTTATTTGGATTTATAATTAATATTCATAATGAATCTATTTTATTAACAAAATGATCTTTCTAAGGGAATTAATAAACTCAATTTCCACTTATTGGGTTTTATAAATACTTAATTTATTATATTATTCCAAAATAATGATTATAATCACTATATATTTATTTATGTTGTAATTTCCACTTACCATTCTGTAGATATAATATTTCTACACATAATCACCCTATTAATAAATTCATACCTCATTTATATTAACATTGCAAGGGAAATCTTAACCCAATCTCCATTCATTGAGTTAAATATCCATGTCATTGGTTTTGTTTTTCCAAGAATATGAAAGAATGACCTTTGGTTCTTTTAAACTAAACATAAACTTATATTTGGTGTATTTATATTAGTCACACATAATTATGTCATTAATTTATCCTTTATCTAATGATATGATCTTTGTAAGGGATTTCGTCTCAATCTCCTTTCTTTGAGTCATATCTATTTCCCATGTAAATTTATTATCATATAATGTGTATATACAACCCTTTTGACAATTTTTATCATGAATTAGTATATTTTCTTGATATTTAAAGTTATATATAATTTTATTTCTCAATTATTTTTATTCATGGATTTATCAAGTGGTAAGGGACTCCTTAATTAAAATATTGTGTTAAATGTTTTAATGATTTATTAATTTAAAACCATCTATTTCATGTAAATGTTTTCAAAATAGTTTTTATGAATTTATTTATACAAACATGAATGTTTTAAAATGATACATTATTATAAAATTTTCATACTTGTATTGGACACTTTAATTGAAATTTTTTTTAAATGTTTTAAATTTTTTTGGAAATGGGTTGAATATTTGAATATCTTAAAATGAATTATTGTGATTGAAAATGAAATGTTATTAGTGAAATATTTATATTTGAAATATTTAATGTGTTATTAATATATATTGGTACATGGAAATTTCATGGGGGGTTACATGATAAAACAATGATGGGTGGTTATGTGATATACCAAAGGTGGGTGGTTCTGTGATAAACCACGGATGGGTGGTTACATTATACCCTCCAAAGAATTGGGTATGGAGGTCATCCGTTTGGTAATTCCATTTAGTGATATGAAAGGAAGTCAACCGTATGGATATTCCATTCAGGTATATTTATGTCCCAAGTTACCTTTATATGTTATATGTTGCTTTATATGACCTTTATGGTAATCTTTTGGTTACAAAAGGGTAATCAATTAGATTATATTTAGTGAGGTGTTTTTTTTAAATTCATAAAGGTGAGAAGTATTACATTATAATATTGTATTCATGGTTTAAATGTTTTCACAAGAATAATAGTTTTCAATTTTTATGTATCCTTTATTGAGATTTTTATGCTCATCCCATGTTTTGAAAGGTTTTTCACATGACATAAAGAAGAATAGAGTCAAGGATAGGATCATGTAAAGTTTATCCTTTTTAAACATGAAACAAATAATATTTCTTTTTAAGGAGTTTTTGTTTTGATAAAAATTTGGTAGTGTGTAGAAGTTAATACTTTGTATTTTTTAAAAAATTGTTATGTGTGTGTTATAACCAAATTTTTTAAATATCTAATCCTAAAAATACCACAATATGAAATAAAGTGAGATTACTGACTGATATCATGATTAAGTAACACTTCTATGTTGGGGCCTTATAAAGGTAGAGGTCCCAGGAATATGAAATTGAATATCTGGTTACCCTAATAATAATATGCGACAAATGTTACAGTGAGAATATTTTACATATTATTTATATGATTATTTTCATAAATTAAATTTATACAATACAATTATAACTTATGATTCAAATATGATCTCATGTCACATGATCATCTATTGATGATTTTATACTCTAATTATTCATGTATTCAATTACAAAAAAGACTAATCCATGACTCATGTTTTTTTATGTTTTGTTGGCTATGAATCTTGTATGTTATATAAATTCACATTAAGTAGGTTTTCATAACTATATAAATATATTATGATTTATTATAATTATTTATTGATAATTCATATGTTTATCGTTTCTATCAAATTGTTATCAACCTTAATATCTCTACACATCATTAAAATATGAATAGTGTTATTTTGTAAGATATTCCCATGAAAGAATCATGTGTGTATAATTTTGTGGGAGATGATGAAAACATATTATATAATATAAAAATATAAATATAATGTTAAAAATACACATCTGATGAGAAAATTATGGGTTTTACTATATAAATTTTTCCCTAACTATTTATACATCTAAACATCATAATTTATTATGTATATACATGGCTAAATATTTATTATTGATATTTTATTTATATATATTATAATTTTGGTGGATTATATTTGGGATGAAATAAAATTTGTAATGGATATTTTTATAACACTATATCTTTGAGTATTGGTCATAGGAAATCCATGTTATAATACATAGAAATTATATATAATGGTGGATGTTCCTTGTATAAATCCATCCAATCTATTGGGAAATGCAATATTATTTAGAGATGACATATTATAGGACACAATAAAAGTTATTCCACAATATGGGTTATCTGTAATTGTGACATCCTCATTTGAGCATGTTTTTTTAATGATTAAGTTATTATTTTTCAGTTTTGATTATTGTCATATGAGACCCTTTGATGTTCTTAAGGCCATGGATTGAATGACGAATATAGGATCAGGTACATGCAAGGAATGAATAAATGTATGAATCCATGATTTTGTTTTCAAAAAATAAAAAAATGATTCAAGATGATATTAACATTATAAATAGGGTTTTATGGATTTAAGGTTCACGAGAATTTTTTTTCTATATATCAATCATTCTTAATTATTAATTCACATAATAAATTAATTCCCTTATATTGATTAAAATTATTTTTCTCGTCTAACTCTGGTGTCGTTTAGTTCTCAAATTATTCTATGAACTCTATGTCCTCTCAATGGGATTTTGGGTGTATCCATATCTTTTATGATAATCTAATTGGAATTTTTATCATTGGGATGGCATGTTTCCCCACTTTAGGTTTGTTTCATTGAATATAATCTATTTGGGATTCAATATTCTTTTCTCTATGAAATATTTAGTGGGTATGGGATTCATTTATAGGATATATTTATCATGTTATTATTATTATACAATTCCTATTATACACATTCTCATCATGTCCTCTTATGTTAAATTCACATTTTAGTCATGGCTCATAATGTTTTAGTATCTAGTTATGTGATGATGTACCTTCTTTATTAAACCATTTCGTTATAATTTTTAATTATAATATATTTGAATTAGTGGTAGCATGTCTATTCAATTTAATTATGTTATTTTCCTTCTCTTGCGTTTTTAACCCCTCTTGGTTGGTTTTCCACCCATGTTTTGTGTCAGTTATTGATTCTCGATCTTATGTCGGATGAATATATAATTTTATATTATAAATGGTTTCCTAAATGAATTTTTATGATCATTATATATGTTTGTGTGAAAAGAGGTTTTTTTGAAATACTTTTTTTCCCCTCTTTTAAAAAGAACATTGTTATACAAATCATTTAGATACAGATTTTGTAATTGGTGTTCAATTTTTATTGTGATTAATGAGAAATTTGAAATTATTTTTGAAATTTGAAATAACTATAAAATTGGTTTGATATATGTCACACATGGGTTCCATGGATACATAGGTGGAAGATGTAGTATTGGGTCAAATCATTTGGAATAGTAAGTGGATTTACATTTTGGGGTGGTCCAAAATTCCTTGATCATTGACAAGGTATATCAATTATGATGATTTATATTTTTGGGGTCTCATTTTTTTGGTGGTCCACAATAACCTAGATTATAATGCATGGGATTCTGGTACTTTATTTCACATTAGTCATTGATTAATATTGAGATATGAATGACCCAGATAGCCTTTCGTTATTTTTCCTTGGTGTGTAATACTTTTTGTGTTGAAATTGAAGTTATTGGATTGGTATTAAATTAAATATTAACTTATTTCTATAAATTGTTATTGGAACTCTGCATTAATACTATTTTACATGGTTTTTTGAATAATTTAAAAATAAGGAATAGTTTAACATTATTTTGATATAATTTTTTTATCTTCATATCATGAATTGTTTTGTTGTTAATTGATTATATATAGAATAATTTATGGATACATTATATAAAACTTATGGGTGTGATCCAGTTGATCATTTTAAACATACACTAAGCACACTCCCATATAGGTGTGTTGAACATGATTTATCTGATATGGAATAGGGAAATGTGATGTTGTGAGGAGGAATAGTTTTTATTTAAAATGTATTAGAAACTAGTTTTGATATTGTGGGATGTATCCCACATATTAGTTTATGTGGTTCTTAGTGGTTTTGAGTTTTCATTTTTATTATTTTGTTTAATTTTATATTGGATTTTTTCTAGATAATTTTTTGATGTGTCACTACCATTAGAATGAATTATCTCTGAAGCGTTGTGATCGTAGGCCTCATCTAACTGGAGATGAGCTTGTCCCTATCCACCTACCCTTGAGGTCGGGGTGGACCTCCTGGAGGTGGTGGTGGTTGATCCTTGTATCACCGCCCACTGCTTGTTGCACGGCCTACTCCTCTGCCACGTCCACCTCTTGCATGCGGACCTCCTGGATCAAATATTTTCCTCTGCCCAGGAAGTCCTTAGACCGCCTGCTAGTCTTCTTTAAGGTGGGTCAGGCAGTCATAAGCCATGTGACCCTGCCCGCTGCATAACTAAAACTGCCTGCTCCTCGCCTGTTCTGCTCTGTCTCGAGAGACTTGTACCACCGACCATGTATCATTTTGTTGCCCACCTGTAGGTCTGTTCCTCTTAAACCTCTATGTCATCTCTCTACTTCCAGCTATAGATGACTTTTCTACATAACGTCTGGTGGTGGGTCTCGATGTCGTTGACTGCTCAGCAAGGAAACTCTACACTAACAGTGGTCGATCTAACAACCCCGCCTATATCGGGATGCTGAGAAAAATCATCAAAACACTAATTTCCCGCTTGAGCCCCTACTCGAAGGTCCAGGCTCGGATGAAAGGGTCCCAAACCATATCATTAGAGTAGTGCGAGAGGTCAGTGAACCTCGCTGAATACTAAGCCACGATCATGCAACTCTATTGCAAGTGGAGAAGCTTCTATATATATGCATAGAGCGTAAGGTCGCTGGGAAGAACTCTTCCCTGAAAAGGCTCTCGATGTCCACCTCGATGAGAGTGACCTTTTTGTGAACCTAGAGCATCAAACTCCACCATCTGCCCACTGCTTCCTGAAGATTACTGGCTACAAGGATGACCATAACATCAGTTGGTGTCCCTACTAGTCAAAAAACTCTTACCACAGCCTCCAGCCAGTCCTCAGCTGCCTATGGATTAGTCTCACCTCGGAACCTCAGTGGCCTTTGGTGCTAGAACTCATGAAACATGCTCAAGAGGCGTGCACCCTCTACTGCTAGGGATGGGGGCATCAACATCCCAACAGGTAGTGGTGCTGCTGGTATACCACCCAATTATACAACTTCCAAAAGGGGACCCTGCACCGATGTAACACCCTGAGATTTTATGAGATATATTATTTTTAATTTCTTTGATATCTTCTATTATACACTACAACAAGATTATCTTGTACTATACGCAACACCATATTAGATTTCAGTATACGCAACACAATTCTTGGCTTGTGTTACACATAATTTCAAGTTCGTTTTGTGGAAAATTATTCTACGCAACATTAAGTATAGATTTTGTTAATGTATAAATTAAATAATTTTTTATTATGTTATACGCAATACCAAAAAGAGCTTTCACTACACGCATCCCCAACTTTACTTCCATTACACACAATCAATACCTTCTTCGACAGAGTGTCTAGTACGCAATACCATGTTTCACTAAATGAAATATTATTATAATATTATTATGAACTAGCCGTTATGAATAGCAATACCCAGTTTTTGAAATTTTATAAATTTTCTCTTTCAAAATGGACTTCATTTTTGGATTCGGAATACTGAAATTATCCAATGGTGAATTTTTTTTATTTTTTTGAAAACTATTAATTTTTGATGAATACTGAAAACACTGGGTTACTATTTAAAAACAGACTTTTTATTTAAATAATTATTTATTTTATTTAAATTTATTTTAGGTCAAAATTGATACATAATAACTTTATAAATTCAATGTAATTCATTTGAGTAATTTTATAATAATTTTAGATATATAATTTTTTTTAACTTTTCACCGTCTTTTACCCACCTCCTAGGAAAATTTGAAAATTTACATAAAACTCAATTTTATCGCTTTTGTGAGTGGAATTTCGGAAATATGAGTGACATGGTTAATATCAAGGAGTATATTGTGGTTTAATAAGATAAAAATAATTTTTTGTGAATAGTAACATTTTACTTTTATTTACCACGGTTAAAAGTAAATAGGGTAATTAAGGGTAAAAATGATATTATTATTTCTCTAACACATGACCTAATTCTATTGGATAAGTGTAATTCGACCAAAAACAACTTTAGGAATAAAATATTACCCTTTAGTTCCACTTGGATTAGACTAGGACAGTTATTATTATTTTATTTAAAGAAGAGTTAAAATAGTTAAAATAAAATTTTAATAAATAAAAAAAAATTAATATAGGGTTATTCATAAGATAAATTCGACTATAAATATTCATTAGAAATTTAAAAAGATTTCATATATAATGGTATTTTATATATAATTTTTATACATTAAATAATTTAATTTATTTATGACACAATGATGATGAAGTAATTACCATATTAATGAAATATTAACATAATTGATGTTATAAATACCCAATAAATGTAATTTAAGAATTTTTATGAATGACACAAATTTTATAGGTTAATATGACATGTTAGTATTGATTCAATTTACATTTTTCCAACTAATCATGTTGTTGTGATTTTCACAATAATACATTTCCAAATAGTGTCAAAATTGTCATGAAATTTGTTTTAAAATAAATATTATGTAATTAATTATTATTTTATTTGTAAAAATCTAAGGCTTGGGAAAATAACTTAGATTAGGATATATATATTAATAATGAACCACTTGGAGGTTTTTTGGCTTGTTATAGTATTTTTATTAACCATATAGTGTAAGAAAACAAGAAGACACTGTAAAAGTTAAATTATTTAACTTAGAGTTAAATCTAAATGATAGGGTGAAAATAGGAACCTAAAATTTTCTAAAACCTATTGGTTGAGTGGATTTAGACCCATCCCCACCTTAGCTTTGAAATAAATCATTTTGGAGAAATTATAAACCGAATATGACTTTATTATAAAATAATAATTTAAGATTTTCCTAAGGTGCCCCTCTCCTCCCTTATAAAAAGGGCACCCCTTCCCTCTTCTCTTAACACCATTTATATCCTTGAAGCTCGGCCAACCCATACCAATTCCTCTTCTCAACATCTCTATTTATATCATAGAGGTTCTGGTCTTCTCAAAAGACTAACTCTAGTGCCCTATGAAGATTTTTAAAGGAGGTGCGTCGAGGAAGAGGAGGACCAGATAACTACGAAGCATATCGGGCCTAAGTTAAGGGATAATTTTTCTAATAATATTTTTATCTGAGATTTCTTATACGTAAGTGTTTACTAGGGTTATATTTTTCATCCATGTCCATAAAATGTTTTTCATAAAGTGTTTTATGTTCTTACATTTATGTTTAAAGTCATTTTACCCCTCTTTGACTTTTACTTTGTGTTATGGAAGGAATCACTCTTTTTTTAACCATACGTGGTACTTTTTGTCTTTTTCGTTAAAAGTACGAGGTGAATGTTTTCTTATCTTATACAAGATGAACAGATTTTTACGGTTTAATGATGACTTATTTTCATGAATATTCCTCTACAAGATTTCATGATTATTTTCAAAAAACATCTCTTTCTTTTAAAATTGCATGGCATTTTGTGAAAAGAAAATGATTTTGAATAAGAAAGGATATTTTCCACAAGAATTCATTTCAAGTGTTTTATCAAAAACATTTTCCATCTATGATGACATTATTTCATATGTGTATGTTACAAATATAATGTCTCTATGATTTACATGGTTTAACTTTTCTTATGAAGATATGATATCCATTTGTTTTATATGGATTATGTTATGATGGGATGATGTTTATGAAACCCATTTTAATCATTGGGTTATGATGAGTGATTTATGTTTATGTCCTGGCACACGTAAGAATGATTTTATTATGAGATTGGGGGACCTATATCTCCCTCTAATGCATTGGGTAAAGATTTATATCTCATGAGATAGACATGGCTAGAATGGTAAGTTAATCTGGTTTACTGTTACTGGACTGAAATGAGGAGTGAACTTGATTCAGAAAGGGACTTTGTCCAATAATATGGTCTTGGCAGCAAGGCCTTGGCTACTATGGAAATCATATCATGTGCTTAATGGTTTTCCACAATTACATGTTTTCATCCCATGCTATTTTATCATGATTGATGTTCCATTATGACATCTGCCTTACATACTTCCAATATTTATGTATTCGCTCAAGATTTTGATGTTTAGATTTTATGTTCATGTTTTTCCATTATGATGTTTATGGATTGTTTTATGTTCTCTATGTTTACCCTTATTGGGAATTTCAGCTCACCCTTTTTATGTTTTCTTTTCCCCAGGATTTAAAGAAAGGTTTTAGGTAAGAAAATAAAAGGAGAAGATCTTTCTGGGAGATGTTGAAGATCATTCACCATGATTAGAAGATTATGTTCCATGTTTCCAAAGACACTAAACTATTACGGTCCTTTGGTGTCTGTTTTTGTTATGTATTAAGTATTCTGAAAAATTAATGTAATGTCCATGTACATCAAGATATGGGTCTCTACAGTTGGTTTCAAAGGAAATGATTAGTTAACCTTTGGAAACTAGGATCCCAAAACATTAGTGAGATCCCTAGAGATATTTATAAAGTATGTCTTGGGATGTCTCTAAGGTTAAGTATAAGTATAGGTCATAATCCTAGAATTACGGTAATGATATTAGAATTAAACCTAAGATGCTAGATATCGAAGGTACTCCCCTTTTATTATGTTGTTTTCCCTTGCATGATTTTTGCCTCTCACAATATTCTTTATGAGATTTAAACGATGGCTGGAAGCCGAAAGAACTATGCTAATCAATGTAATGGACGATGCAATGATTTTCCTTCTGAACAATCCAACGTTATGGGAGATGGAGTGAAAAATATTATTTCTATATATACAAAAGATATGAATCATTCAGGACTTCCAAATGAGAAGAGAAGGGAACAATATTCTATTGAGTCCTTCATGAGGCAATGTCCACCTTCTTTCTGTGGGTCTTCTGATTCACTTGTTTCTAAAAAATGGATCAGTACCATTGAAAAGATATTTTCCATAATTTTTTGTTCGGAACATGGAAAATTCATTCTGGCTATTTACCATTTAGAAGGTTAAGAAGATCAATGGTGGACTCTAATTAAGAATATGAGGTCCCAAGATGAAATTGAATCCATGGAATGGGATGAGTTCAAGAACATATTTTTCAATAAGTACATCCCACATATTCTTCGAACAAAGATAGAAAATGATTTCCTTGATCTTAAGAAAAAGGATGATGAATCTTTTGGTATATATGAATCGAATTTTAAAAGGCTTGCATGGTATGCATATGGATTTTTCATCCAAACTGAATGTAAAGTTGATCAATTCCTCAGTGGCATAAAACCAAGTCTCCGAAGGGCATTAGCTATAAGAGACTTCAGTATCTATAAAGAAATTGTGCATTGTGATATCAAGGTAAAAATGGAAGTTGGTGTTACAGATCCATATCATGGTTTTGACAAGAACCGAAAGAAGGATTTCAAGGAGAAATCTCAAAATAATGGTGAAAAGAAGATGAATGTTTCTTTATGCTCAATGTGTGGAAAGAAGCATGGTGTAGATTGTCTTAAAGGGACTATAAAAAGTTTTATGTGTGGAAAATAAGGTCATCGAGCAGTTGGGTGTCGAAGTAATGGAACAAGGGTTTCTAATGATGTGAATAATGAATAGACTGTAGAGAACGCCCCACCAACACTTCAATGCTTCAAGTGCAAGGAAATGGGTAAATATGCTAATCAATTCCCTAATCCATGGGTTAATGATGATCAATGAGAGAAACCTCTTAAGGAAAAGGGAAAAAGGGAAGTCATATGAGATCAATATTATCAATGTTGAGTATGAAAACGATGTGGTGGAATGATTGTGTGTTTATGTAAAGGGATTCCAAAATAATGTTGTGGAATCTCATTTATAGTATTGTGGAACATTGGAATATCTATGTAATGGTTTATTGTGGTTTTATATAATTATATGGTACCAGTAACCATGAAAAGTGATTCAAATATTTTGGAAAGCAAATGATATGCGCATAATGAAGGGATGAGGAGAAAATTAAATGTTTTATAGTATTCATGAGATCATGAATGATATAAGGACAAGGTTATATCATGGTTTGAGTATATAGAATTTTTGGATTTTGGGATGTGGAAGGAGTCAACTTTTGACAGCATTCATGTTTTCACTAAGGTTCAATGGGTATTCATTTTTCAAGAGAATACATGATTAAGATATTCCCATGATTGGAATGTGACCAACAAGATATATGAGCGATAAATGATGGTATCCACGTGCCTGTTATATGACCTTTTTAGTAATTGTTCTCTTTATATTATGAGTTTGGAAAGAAGTATTTCGGATAAGCCTAAACATTGGAATAGATTATGTTGAACATAAGTTAGTATTGTTTAAGGCTATAATTTTTTTCCATATTATTGATAGAATGTTATAATAGTGTAGTTTATGAAAAGGGACAACCTGTAGAATGTGCTACAACCCGTTGCTTCGGACAGGGTTGCCAGAATCGAACCCACAACCGAAGTGCGATAGGCCTTTATCACCTACCACTGGCCTACAGAAAGTCCCTGGTTATTAGAATCTAGTTTTATTTTATTAAGAGGTATGATAGATGAAGTATAAGTCGATTTTTGGAACCATATATGATTAATCTCACCATAAGATGGACTTATGTATATAACGTTTTCTAATCCTATGTTTGAGACAGATGGAATGACCTATCATTCTATTTCATTACCTGCTAACACTTTGAAAAAGACAAATTCAACTTAATTTCATTAAGTGATGAAGTGGAAATTGTTCAAGGCATGAGCAACGATAAGATTATACCAAAATCAAGTAAGTATTTCTTTTAATTCAAACATATATCTACATTAGGAAAATGATCTTGAAAACCAAAAATGTTGTCATAGTGTCCTCATATCTGATGAATCAGATGGTACCTTAGATCATCACAAATTTATGGCTTTGAGATTGTTGGCTTTTTCATAGCCATGTCCTCTACCACTCTTCATCAGAACATGATGGTTATATTTTTCTTCCATATCCATATTTTCACCTATGTTCTCTTATGTGGAAACCCAATGATGAGTTAATTTAGGTAAACATTATGTTTCTTACATTATTTCTTAATATTACGTTTTATTATTCCTTTTTACGATGTTGGTTTCTATGAAAGAAACTTTCAAGTAGTATACCATTTATAACCCCGATGAATTTTGAGGGAGAAATTCATTTTAAGGGGGGTAAAATGTAACACTACGAGATATTATGAGATATATTATTTTTAATTTTTTTGATGTCTTCTATTATACACAAAACCTAGATTATCTTGTACTATACCCAACACCATATTAGCTTGCAGTATACGCAAAACTATTCTTGGCTTGTGTCACACACAATTTCAAGTTCATTTAGTGGAAAATTATTCTACGCAACATTAAGTATAGATTTTGTTTTATGTATTAATGAAATAAGTTTTGACTATGTTATACGCAACACCAAACGGAGATTTTACTACACGCATCATTGACTTGGCTTGCCTTACACGCAATCACGACCTTCTTCGATAGCATGTGTTGTACGCAATACCAAGTCTCACTAAACGAGATATTATTATAATATTGTTATTACCTAGCCTTTACGAATAGTAATACCCACTTTTTGAAATTTTATAAATTTTATCTTTCAAAATGGACTTCATTTTTGGATTCCGAATAGTGAAAACACTGGGTCACTATAAATGGACTTCACTAGGGTGAATTGCTTGTATTTTTCTGAAAAATAAAAAAAATTTATGAATAGTGAAAACACTGGGTCACTATTTAAAAACCGACATTATATTTAAATAATTATTTATTTTATTTAAATTTATTTTAGGTCATAATTGACACATAATACCTATATAAGTTCAATGTAATTCTTTTGAGTCATTTTATAATAATTTTTGATATATAAAACTTTTTTTGAACTTTTCAACGTCTTTTACCCACCTCCTAGGAGAATTTAAAAATTTACATAAAACATAATTTTAACGCTTCTATGGGTGGAATTTCGAAAATCCGAGACATACGGTTAATATCAAGGTGTAAAATTTGGTTCAAGAAGATAAAAATAATTTTTGGTGAATAGTTACTTTTTACTTGTATTTACCACAGTTAAAAGTAAATAGGGTAATTAAATGTAAAAATGATATTATTATTACCCTTAAACATGTCCTAATTCTATTGGATAAGTGTAATTCGACCAAAAACAACCTTAGGAATAAAATATTACCCTTTAGGTCCACTTGGATTAGATTAGGACACTTATTATAATTTTATTTAAAGAAGAGTTAAAATAGTTAATATCAAAGTTTAAAAACTAAAATATTTTTAATATAAGGTTACACATTAGATAAATTTGACAATAAATATTAAATAGAAAGCTAAAAAAATTTAATACATATGTTATTTTATTTATAATTTTTTGACATTAAATAATTTAATTTATTTATGACATATTAATGATGCAGTAATTACCTTATTAATGAAATATTAACATAATTGATGTTATAAATACCCAAATAAATTTAATTTGAGACTTTTTATGAATTACACTAATTTTATAGGTTAATATTACATGTTAGTATTGATTCAATTAACAGTTTTCGAACTAATCATGTTGTTATGATTTTCAAAAAAATTAATTTCCAAATAGTGTCAAAATTGACATAAAATATTTTATAAATCAAATATTTTATTATTAATTGTATGTTTATTAAAAAAAATCTATGTTTAGGCCAAATGAATTAGATAAGGATATATATATTAATAATGAACCACTTGGGGTTTGTTTGTCTTGTTATAGTATGATTATTAACCATATATTGTAAGAAAACAAGAAGACACAGTAAAAGTTATATTATTTAACATAGAGTTAATTCTAAATAATAAGGTTAAAATATTAACCTAAACTTGTCCAAAACCTATTTTTTGAGAGTATTTCGACCCATCCCCACTTTAGCATCGAAATAAATCAATTTGGATCTATTATAAATCGAATTTGACTTTATTATAAAATAATATTTTATGTTTTTCCAATGGTTTCCCTCTCCTCCCTTATAAAATGGGCACCACTTCCCTCTTCTCTTAACACCCTTTTTATCCTTGATGCTCGGCCAAACCCTAAAAATTCTTCTTCTCAACCTCTCTAGTTATATCAGAGAGGTTCTGGTCTTCTCAAAAGACCGACTCTAGTGCCCTAAGGAAAAGTTTAAAGGAGGTGCGTCGAGGAAGAGGAGGTTTGAATACGTACATACCAGACCTAAGGTAAGGGATAATTTTTCAAATATCATTTTTATTTGAGATTACTTATACGTAAGAATTTAATGGGGTTATATTTTTCATCCATGTCTATAAAATGTTTTTCATAAAGTGTTTAATGTTCTTAAATGTATGTTTAAAGTCATTTTTACCCCTCTTTGAATTTTAATTTGTATTATAGAAGTAATTATTCTTTTGTTTACCATACATCGTACTTTTTTACTTTTCCGTTAAAAGTACGAGTTGAATGTTTTTTTATCATATATATTATGAACATATTTTTACGTTTTAAAAATGAAATATTTTCATGAATATTCCTCTACAAGATTTCATGATTATTTTAAAAAAATCCATTTCGTTTAAAATTTCATGAATTTTTGTGAAATGAAAATTATTTTGAATAAGAAAGGATATTTTCCTCAAGAATTCATTTCAAGTGTTTTATCAAAAACATTTTCCATCTAAGATGACATTATTTCATATTTTTATGTTTCAAATATAATGTCTCTATGATTTAAATGGTTTCAATTTTCTTATGATGAAATGATATCCATTTGTTTTATATGGATTATGTTATGATGGGATGTTGTTTATGAAACTAATTTTATTCTTTGGGTTATGATGAATGATTTATGTTTATTTCATGGCACATGTAATAATGATTTCATTATGAGATGGGTGGGACCTATATCTCCCTCCAATGCATTGGGTAAATATTTATATCTCATGAGATAGACATGGCTCGAATGGTATGTTAATCCAGTTCAGTGTTACAGGACTGAAACGAAGCGTGAACTCGATTCAGAAAGGGACATTGTCCACTAAGATTGTCTTGGTAGGAATGTCTTGGATACTATGGAAATCATATCATGTGCTTAATGGTTTTCCACAATTACATGTTTTCTTCCCATACTATTTTATCATGATTGATGTTGCATTATGATATATGTCTTACGTACTTCCATGATTTATGTCTTTGCTCAAGATTTTTATGTTTAGATTTTATGTTCATGTTTTTGCATTCAAATGTTTATGGATTGTTTTATGTTCTCTGTGTTTAACCTCATTGGGCATTGGAGATCACCTTTTTTATGTTTTCTTTTCCCAAGGATTTAAAGAAAGGTTTTAGGTAAGAAAATAAAAGGGGAAGATCATTATGGGAGATGTTTAAGATCATTCACCATGATTAGAAGATTATGTTCCATGTTTCCAAAGACACTAAACTATTATGGTCCTTTGGTGTCTGTTTTTGTTATGTATTAATTATTACACAAAAGTAATGTAATTTCAATGTATGTCAAGCTATGGGTCTCTACAACCAAGGCCTCGTCGCTCAGTTGGATTTCATCGTATACACTACCTATAACCCTAGCGGGCTGTCTGCGTGTAGGAATCCTGAAGAGAAACTTGTCTGCCACAGTCAATATCTTATACCTGGGGAGCGGACTCAAAGAGTTCATAGTGAAAACTTTTAAAAAACAGACATGAAATCATTGTATTTGTGAACTTAGTCGGAAATCAAAAGTCAGGGATCTGGTGTATGGATACGTCGACTGCCGCCCCAACACTGGATTGTCCAAAATGATAACCACACTCATAACACATAACCCTATTACCAATTAAAATTTCAGTGTCCAAGTTCTCCGATAGAACAAACTCCTCTAATCCCAATTTGTCAAAACATGTCCCTTGGCCGCATAGTCATTGAGTACATGAAAATTAAAACTTTATAAACCCTAAAAACTACTAGTACTATGGTAAGAAGGGTGTCTAACCACAGAGAAGGACTTAAGATGTTCTAGTCCCAATTAAAACTAAAACAACATAAATATAAAATAGAACACTAACAAAAACAAACTGTACGTACACAGGGAAACAAACTCTAGAAGTGGGTGTGAAAATGAAGGTGAAATTGATGGATTAAAAAAAATAACAAACAATAATGATGATTTTAGGGTCCTCGGGCTACTTTGAACTGATTAAAAAGATATTCTCTGCTTCTAATTGGTTTAATTCAATTACTCAGTGCATAGAAAAATGGTGTTAACACACTTAGTTGTCAATTCAGTGGATAAACACTGCTCGATTAACTTCCTTGAGTCTCGATCTTCTGATCTTGAACCTTGGAAAAATCTGATTAAATTGGAGAAGAGATGCATTGGCCTTTTCTGATTCTCGGTACTTTGGTCAATGATCCACAGTGAAATTATTCACTACGTCACCCGTCGGTTGTTAAGTAATTTAAAAAAATACTCAAAATAAATAGAATAGAAAACCGAGCAATGAGATCGCACTGAGAAATCAAACTAACAAAACGTGACGGATAGATGGATGATCAGTTCTCTATAGCCCGATTAACCTAATCTATTTAACTACACATTAAAATAGGAAAATAGATAGAAACAAAAAATGAATTAAGAAGCATCTCTCTTGAGATTTCTCATTTCTCCACCAATTGCTTCGATTCTGATTTCCTGCTCTGTGTCTGTCTGCCTTTGTTTTGGTGATGACATGGATCGAGGGATCTCTGGATGGATAAGTAGATGCTCGCCTCCCTGATCGATTTCTTCTATCCTCTCCCAGTATCCTACTTCTTGTATGGTTCTGGGGGGGCCCTCCTCTTCTGTGATGAATGCTGATCACCCCTTGGAAGTCTCTCGAATCTCATCTGAAGTCTCCCACGGCCTCCACGTGGAGCTTTCACAGTGCTTCTCCTCCTGCGCTGGTCATCGGAGCAGTTTCTCCTAACCAAATGAAAAATTATATGTGCGCATGGCGAAAGAATTTCTTCCCTGAACACAGCAGATCTAGGTGGCAAGCTTCTTTGTGCACATCACCCTCTTTTTACTGAACTCTTAAGCAAGTGCATCCTGCCACTACCACGAAACAACAAAATACACATGTGTGTCAAGTACGAAATAAATGAAACCATCTATATATATACTATATATTTATAACAGTAAAATAAAAATACCAAAATCTAATATTATTATTAGATTAATAACTATAAATAACATATAAGAAATATAATAAAATAATATGTACTTTTATTAATTAACCTATTATTATTGTTGTATAAGATATATAATTTATAAAACAATGTATATAATTATATATTATTAATGGTATACAAATTATATTTATTATGTAGGTTATTATAAATATAATTATATATTATATATAATTATAGTTGTTAACATGATACACTAATATTATATATATAAGCTTATAAATAATTAATATAACTATAGTTATTATTGTATAGAATATGAAATATATATAGTACAATATATATTATATTATATTTTATAATAGAACTAAAACTAAAAAGAAGAAATAAAAATAATGAAAAGATAAAGGGAAAAGGGGGTTCTGTGTGGCGGAGACAAAAGGGGGTGGAGGGTTTGTGTGGCGGAGGTTTCGGCTGACAGAGGATATCACAGATGCTTCGAGGTGAGGTGGATAGAGGTTGGAAGGGTCGCCGACACTGAGAAATGAGGCAGGGTAGGGCACTAGGGTCATTGCGACATGGGTTCGGCCAACAGGGTGGATGCCATAGTTTTGCGGTAGCGGAAGGAGCTGGTGGTGGGGAGGACAGAATGGAGAAGGGGGCGCAGAAGTCTATAGGCGAGGTAGTGCGGAGGTTCAGAGGGCATCGACGGCTTAGGAGTGGTTCAAGAAGTAGGGGGAAGTGGCGCCAGTGTGAGGGATTCGGGTGAGGAGTGCGAGTTTGATCCAGCATTAGGAAATTAGTGGCGCATCAAGGCCGAGGGTTCGCGGAGGCTTCGATTGTGATTCTTCATTCGGAATTTGAGTTTTCTGGAGATGGAATCTGCTGCAATGTGAATATTTCTATGATGTTATTGGTTTTATACGTGATTGGCTAGTGTGAGCAGAGGAGGAGCGGTGACGGGGCTGGAGGCAGGGGAGATGGTTTAGCAGCAATGAGGGATTTTGAGGCGGGGAAGAAGGCGAGGTGGAGAGGGCGACGTATCGGTGAGGATTAGGCAGGGGTGTATCAGTGAGAATGAGGGTGGGAGAATAATGGTCGGTTGTGCGTAACAGTGAGGATGCGGTATCACTAGGGTAGTGCATTGGTAGCTGGAGTTAGTATTGTTGAGGAAGTGGTTGGGGGTATCAGTAAGGAGTGGAGGGGTGTATCAGTGAGAAATTTGCGGAAAATGTTGTAATGGTGAGGATGGGTGGAGGTGTATCGGTGAAAAAAATAGGTATCAGTGAGCTTTTGTGTATTGGTATCAAGGATACTGATAGAAAGGGTCATGTGAGGTAGGTTGCATCAGTGAGGATGAGCGGGGGTGTGTCGGTGAGGGAGTTCAACGCGTGACCGCAACACCTACGAACAAACAAAACAAAGAATATTAAATTAATAAAAAGATTTAATGAAGTTAAAAAATAAATAAATTAATATACTAATAAATTTAATTTAATAAATGGAATTTTAAAAACAAAGTGAAATAATAAAATTAATAATAATTTATTTAAAAGAATGAATTAATTTGGGTTTAAAAATAAGCAATCTTAATTAAAGAACTAATAAAATATTTATAGTTACTTGCTTAGATTAATTAACCAATTAATTAAAGAACTAATTAAATTAAAGAATAAAAATATTAAATGAATAAATTTAAATTGTTAAAACTAATTAAATTATTAAAAGACTAAAAACCAAAAAGAGTTATTTATTTACAATTTAATGAATAAGGCGTTAATTAATTTAATAAATGATCTAATGAACTAACTAGAATAAAAATAAAAGAATAAATAAATAAAATACTAATTCGCACTACTCATTTAAATTTTATAATTATTTAAAATGACACTAAACCACATTAAAACACTTGTTTTAAACTAAAAACTAATTATTTTACACAACAATGTACAAAAACACAACACTTATCAATTATTTAATAAAAAAACATTTTGGTATAAAAAAGTCAATAAAAATAAAAGAAGGATGTGGTAAAGAGTGTGAAAACACTGCCACATCAAACTCCCCCGCACATAAAGCCTTGTTTGTCCTCAAACAAATTCATGTCTTTGATCTTAAAACAGAAAGAAGTTTAGTGAGTTTCAGTTCAAAAAGTGCATGATTGAACTTTAATATCCAGAGGATCCGGACCAAACAACGAGTCAGGTTTTTCAAGGGTATTCAAAATGATGTCATGTCTAGCTTTAAATAACCACATGAAGTCAAGAGTATCAAAAATTCATACACTGTCAAGTGTGTCATGCCTCCTATGTATAATCATTAACCATCATACAGCACGTTTGAATTCAAGTACTGATTCAAGGAGTGTTGACAGGTTAGATAAAATGGAACTCAAAACTTAACCAGGTGCACCTTCCATTCTCACCTTCCCCAAGGTTCCAGAAAATAATGTCTATTAAATTGATCACCTTATTGTTTCAATTAGGGAATATAGTGGCGCATCGAGGCTGAGGGTTCCCGACAGCTTCAAATGTGATTCTTTATTCAGAATTTGAGTTTTCTGGTGATTTATTCTCCTGCTGTGTGAAAATTTATGTGATGTTGCTGGTTTCTTGTGTTATTTGATGGTGTGAGAAGAGGTGGAGCGACGACGGGGCTGGAGTAAGGGGAGATGGTTTAGCGGCGAGCAGGAGTTTTGAGGCAGGGAAGAAGTCGGGATGGAGAGGGCGACATATCGGTGAGGATTAGGTCGGGGTGTATCGGTGACAATGAGGGTGGGAGCGTAACAGTAGGTTGTGTGTATTAGTGAGGATGGTGTATCAGTAGGTTAGTGCATCAATATCTGGAGTTAGTATCTGTGAGGAATTTGTTGGGGTATCAGTAGGGAGTGGAAGGGTGTATCCGTGAGAAATTTGAGGAAAAAGTTGTAACAGTGAGGATGGGTGGATGTGTATCAGTGATAAAAATAGGTATCGGTGAGCTTTTGTGTATTAGTAGCAAGGATACTGATAGAATGGGTCATCGGTGAGGTAGGTTACATTGGTGAGGAAGAGTGGGGGTGTGTCGGTAAGGGAGGATAGCATGCGATCGCAACACCTGCGAACAAACAAAACAAAGAAAATTAAATTAAAAAAATAATTTAATGAAACAAAAAAAATAATTAATTAATATACTAATAAATTAAATTAAATAAATGTAATTAAAAACTACAAAGTGAAATAATAAAATCAATAATACTTTATTTAAAAGAATGAATTAATTTGGGTTTAAAAATAACCAAATTTAATTAAATAACTAATAAAATATTTATAGTTACATTCTTAAATTAATTAACCAATTAATTAATGAACTAATTAAATTAAAGAATAAAAATATAAATGAATAAAATTAATTTTTTAAAACTAATTAAATTATTAAAAGAATAAAAACCAAAAAGAGTTATTTATTTACAACTTAGAGAATAAGGTGTTAATTAATTTAATAAATGAATTAATAAACTAACTAGAATAAAAATAAAAGAATAAATAAATAAAAGTTTAATTCACACTACTCATTTAAATTATAAAATTATTTAAAATGACACTAAAGCACATTAAAACACTTTTTTTAAACTAAAAACTGATTATTTTACACAGAAATGTACAAAACACAACACATATCAATTATTTAATAAAAACAACATTTTGGAATAAAAATGTCAATAAAAATACAAAAGGATGTGGAAAAGGGTGTGAATACATAGCCACATCAAACTCCCCCACACTTAATGTCTTGTTTGTCCTCAAACAAATTCATGTATTTGACCTTAAAATAGAAAGATGTTTAGTTAGTTTCGGTTCAAAAAGTGCATGATTGAACTTTAATATCCAGAGGAGAAGAACCAAATAATGAGTCAGGTTTTTCAAGGGTATTCAAAATGATGTCCTGTCTAGCTTCAAATACCCACTAGAAGTCAAGAGTATCAAAATTTCATACATTTTCAAGTGTGTCATTCCTTCTATGTGTAATCAATAACCATCCTACTTCACCTACCAATTCAAGTACTGATTTAAGCCATGTTGACAGGTTAGATAAAATGGAACTCGAAACATAACTAGGTGCACCGTCCATTGTCACCTTCCCCCAGGTTCCAAAAATTAAATCCCATTAATTTGATCACTTTATTGTTTCAACTCAAATGAAAATTAACCAATTCAATTGCTCCCTTCCTCATCTGGGTTCAAAATTTCCCTCACCTTAATGAATTCATTTTTGACAAGGGAACTTTATTTTACTTTACCCCCGCCATATTCCATGTGCAGAGCACTGTGCATATCACTTATTAAGATTGAAATTGGATTTATTTATCAAACAAATGCACACAATGCACCTTGTCTCAGATACTCACCGTGGGATCCCAATTTCCCATTTTACTCCAGTTACAAAGGACTTAATTAATAATCATTCAAAATGAATTCTTTAAGTGATTGAATATTATTTAATAAAAGAGTGAGTACCCTGGGATCCATTGAGAACATCAATTTACCCCAAGTCATGATCCTTACTCCACAAAACCAATCATGTCACACTCCCATCCTCACTTCCAAAAAAAAATAGATCCATAGAGACAGTGAAAAATTGCACTCAGCAATCATTCATACTTAACAGTTTTATGACTATGATTCACTATCAACATCTAGAAAATAGTTATCCACTAAACAAGACATAATTGAAGTACCAGTGAACCTCCAATAACCATAAATTGATGAATGAATTTGAAAAAAAATTAAAGGAATTTTGAACTATTTTTTTGAAAAAATGAAAAAAAATTGACCATCTTAAAACAAACTCAGGTTCATGAAGGGGGAATTAAACATGAAACTAGAATGAACCCTCTCCCCCACACTTAAAACCCAACATTTTCCCCAATGTTGAATATAAACGTGGGAGATAGTTTAAGTACAAAATAGATAGACATTTCATCTTAAAAAGGATATCGAGGGGTATCAATGACGTTTAAAATTTTTCCTTGCCACACAAAAAGTAAACGAAAATAAAAACAAAAACAAAAGGAGAATAGAAAAGACCAACCCCACCATCCTCCCCAGCAACCATGTACATTTCCATTCCTTGAATGTACATGATTTGAATCATTGTGAGAAGACAAAATGTTTTAACAATTTACTTCCAAAAGTAGCATGTTTAGCAATGGTGTGTAGCAGTAGCATAATGAAATTGAAAGCAGTGGGTGCAAGAATGTTTCACAAATCAACTAAAAATATATTTTCAACTAAGTAGATATTAGCAGCTAACACCCAAGCATAAAACACTGTCCAAGAGTTTCAAAAATTAGTGGGAAGACCCCCAAACATAGTTCACAGCAGCATTCAATAAAAATGTGAAGAGTAAAACATTGAAACTTAAAACAATACTCCCTCTGAATGTGTTGCTTATCAAATTTAAAAAAGTCTCCCTTTGATTTCCATGTTCTTGAACTCCAGCTGCTCCAGTTTGTTTCCAACATGATGAGAAAATTTAACATTAGTGTTCAATATTTAAATCTGAAATAAAAATCAGCTACAAAGTGTGAGATTGGGAGTTTTATCCATTAATCTAGTGTTCTCTGACGACATCCTCCTTCCACCATGAATGTTCCAAATGCGGCTACCACTGAAATAAGATTCTCTTAGAAAACTAGGACCACAAGACCACTTGCATCATATGATAAGGAAATGTAGACATTATTTTTCACCAATAGAGAGACAGACTACTAAGCAAGGATCATTTATTGAAACTAAAAATTTAAAGCAGAAAACATAGTAAACCATGGGTTGCCTCCCATGCAGCGCTAGGTTTAAAGTCCCTGGCCTAACCTTATTCCACTAAATATTTCTAACCATGATCATTTAATGGTATAGAGTTTTCAAAAGTGTGAACTTCACAATTTTCTAAGGAATCAAGATAAGGACTACTCGAGACATTTTCATCTGCAGGACCAATCAGAATTCTCCAAAATTTATCCATATCACAAAGAGGATTCATGATGCCTAGATAAACTATGTCACTAAAAACCAGTTCATTAGTGCTTAAAAATTTCAACATTTTCCCATGAAAATCAACGATCAGATCAAGAATATTTCTAGAGCTTCCACTACATTTATTGTTTTGATCAAACCCAAAAGCAGAAGAGGAAACATTGAAAAAACCCTCAGCAAATCCAAGATTAGCTCGCAACTCTGACAACTCAGAAATCTCCCAGAAGAAGTTATCAAATACAGCTTTTAAAAAATTGTTCACAATGTCCACAGAGGACTCAAATGATGTGAATCTTTCATGTTCAGGTATGAAATTATCACTCACAGCATCAAACTGGGCAGGTAAGAAGATATCAAGGAAATTCACTTGTTCATAATGGAAATCATCAAGTTTTTCAGCAGGGATAAACCCAGATCTTTCCCGAGATTCAGGAACTCTTAGACAGTCAACTTCATAAGGTAAACATTCATAAACAGGTTGAGACAGTGTAGGGAAAAGTTGTGACTCACTCTCTAGAATGGGTTCCAAAGAACGAAATTTTTCATCAACAGGATAGTGTGGGGAAAGAGCAGTAGCCCTGGAAAAATTTTCAGTGGGTTGGGTAATTAGTATATCTGTGACCTCAAGTGGGAAAGACCCATACTCAGATCTAACCTCAATTTTGTAAGCTTGAATCGAAACAACATCTATCACATCACAAGTAACCTCATGTCCGGGCCTTTCAAACACTAAAATTTCTTCCACAACAACTACAACTTGGAGGGTGAGTTTACATTTGGAGACATCAATGATCGCACCACCAGTAGCAATGAAGTGTCTTCCTAAGATGATTGGAACCTTTTTATCACATTCCATATCAAGGATCAGGAAATCAGTGGGAAATGTGAGTTTACCTACACTTACTAATAAGTCACCCACTCTCCCGTAAGGGTGTATGAGTGACCTATTAACAAGATAAAGGCAGACAGAAGTTGTTTGAATATCCTGAAGACCCAATTTTTTAAATAAGAATAAAGGCATAATATTGATACTCGCACCTAAGTCACACAGAAAATTCAGTTTCCCACTTCCTACTATTTGACACTGAATGATAAAGCCACCAGGGTCCTTTAATTTGGGAGGAATATTTTTTTGGACAATTGCACTACACTCCGCATTGAGATCAATTTTATCCAACTTCATCCAATCATTCTTGTTCTTAAGAAACCTTTTTGTGAATGAAACATATGAAGGGATTTTATCCAAGGATTCTAAGAAAGGTATGTTTATGGTGAAGCTTCGAATCAGTTTCAAAAATCTCAGGTAATCGGGTTCATCACTTTGCTTCACTCTTTCAGGGAAAGGAATGCGAGGGGTATAATGTTTCAGAATAGTTAGGTTACCCACCTTCTCCTCAGAACCCACCTTCTTCTTTGATTCCTTAATCAATTCCCACTTCATTTTATTTGGTTCCTTAGCTTTCTCAGTTGGGGTTTGCACAATCTATTCAGTTTGAAACTCGCTTTCTATATTTCCGGAATTGGGATTTTCCCTATTTTCATTTGCAATTTCAGCTTGAACATTGTTTTCATCTTGCCTAGGTGGTTCCTTAAATGGTTCCTTAATTTTAAGACCTGACCTGGTTGTTACTACCATCGCATTTTATTTTAGATTGGGGGTTGAATTGCTAGGAAGCTTGCTCTTTTCCTTACCAGCTTGATTGTTATCAATTTAACTCATTCGAAGTTCTAAATTTTGAATCTTAGAATCTGTGTCCTTCTTAAATGAGCTGATCTCAAACAACACTTGTTACAACATCCCCATTAATTCTCCTTGAGAATTAGAATATTCATCCTTATATTGATTCTGGAAAATTTGTTTGGGCTATGGGTGGGATGTTTGGGCAATGGGATGCTAGTTTGGGGAAGTGGGATGATTTGTGACCCCTTGTTCATTCCATGATAGATTGGGCTGACCTTGATATCCTAAGTGGTATGGATTTGAGAGTTGAGCATGGACACCTTGATTCCTAGACTTGTAATCAACAAACCGGGTACTCTCATCACATGAACCAGGGAGATCAATGTTTGGAAAATATCTCTATGTGTGACCAAACATCCCAAAGTGATAGAACTGCTCCCTATGAACCCTATCATATACAATAGAAACTTGAGGATTTTCATCACCCCTATGGATGAGTCTCTTCCTAGTGCACTTGTGCTGAGATTTCTAAGACATCTTATCAAACAATTGGTTCAGCTCATCAGGGGTGGAATCAGAGAAATCACCTCCAAAATATTGGTCAACTAAGTTTAAATTTTAGGGGGTGAGGGCATTATAGAAAGACTCCATGAGCAAGTGGGGAGCTAATTGATGGTTGGGGATCTGTCTAAGAAGTCCTATGAAGCTTTCCCATGCTTCGTGAAAGAGTTCTCCCTCATCCTGAACAAATCCAGTGATCTTATGCCTAACCTCAATGGTGGTGTTCCTGGGATAGAAATTAGATACAAAGGCATTGCACACCTCTTCCCAGGTTTGTAAGATTGCCTTATCTAAATTTTGAAACCAAGTCCTAGCCCTCCGAGTTTGAAAGAAATAAAACAAACTCAGCCTCAACTCCTCCTCGTTAAGATCTCACAGAGGCAACTGCTAGACAGAACCATAAAAATATCTGATAAACTCTAAGGAGTCCTCTGCTGGAAGACCATTAAATGACGGCAGTTGGGAAAGATGAGAATGTTTGATCTCATAGCTCCTAGGCCTAGGGGACAATTTGATACAGGATGGATTGTTTGACACAGTAGAAATTTGAAACTCCCTAAGCTTAGGTCTCTCAAGGTCAGGAACTAAGGGATGTGTCTCATTGACATTTTGATTTCCAGAAATGTTTTCCAAATTCTCCATTTCAAGTTGCTTTTGTTTTCTAAGTACAGAACAAATATTTTTGATTTCTTGAATTGAATTTTCATGTTCTGACTTAGAATCTCTAGTGTGCATGAAACTTCAACAACAAGCTTTTATTGAGATTTCTTTTGTACAGTTTTATGTTTTGTATTTTTTTCTATTTTATTAAATTTTTTTGAGTTTTTTTTAAACTTGGTCACAAGTTCCTTCCCCGGAAACGATGCCAAAATTTTTCCACCCAGTCGTTGAGTACACACAAAAATAAAATTTATAAACCCTACAATCTACTAGTACTATGGTAAGAAGGGTGTCAAACCACAGAGAATGACTTAAGTTGTGGTAAACCAAATTAAAACTAAAACAACAAAAAGATAAAATATAACACTAACAAAAACGAACTGTACATACATAGGGATACAAAATCTAGAAGTGGGTGTGAAAATGATGGTGAAATTGATGGCTTAAATTTAGAACAGACAGTAATGATGATTTTAGGGTCCTTGGGCTGCTTTGAACTGATTAAAAAGATATTCTCCGCTTTTGATTGGTTTAATTCAATTACTCAGTGCATAGAAAAATGGTGTTAACACAATGAGTTGTCACTTCAGTGGATCAACAATGCTAGATTAACATCCTTGAGTCTCGATCTACTGATCTTGACCCTTGTAAAAATCTAATTAAATTGGAGAACAGATGCATTGACCTTTTCTTAATCTTGGTACTTCAGTCAATGATCCATAGTGAAATTATTAACTACCTCACCCATCAGTTGTTAAGTAATGTAAAACAATACTCAAAATAAACAGAAGAGAAAACCGAGCAATGAGATCACACTGAGCAATCAAACTAACAAAACATGATGGATAGATGGATGATCAGTTCTCTACATCCTGAATCCCCTAATCTATTTAACTACACATTAAAATAAGAAAATATATAGAAACAAGTATTTTAATTAAGAACCCTATCCTGTGAGATTGCTCCTCTCTCCAGCAATTACTTCTATTCTGATCTCCTACTCTGTGTCTGTCTGCCTCTGTTTTGGTGATGAGATGGATCAAGGGGTCTCTGGATGGATGAGTGGATGCTCGCCTCCCTGATCAATTTCTGCCATCCTCTCCCAGCATCCTGCTTCTCGTATGGTTCCTGGGCACCCCTCCTCTTCTGTGATGAATGCTGATCACCCCTTCGAAGTCTCTTGAATCTCATCTGAAGTGTCCCATGGCCTCCATGTAAGGATTTCACTGTGCTGCTCCACCCGCGTTGTTCACCGGAGCAGTTTCTCCTAACTGAATGAAAAATGATATGTGCACGCGGTGAACCAATTTCATCCCTGGACACAGAAGATCCACGTGGCGCACTTCTATGTGCATGTCACCCTCTTTTTAGTGAACTCTAAGTGAGTGTATCCTGCCCCTTCCATGAAAAAACAAAATACACATGTGTGTTAAGTATGAAATAAATGAAACCAACTATATATATACTATATATTTATAACACTAAAATAAAAATACCAAAATCAAATATTATTATTAGATTAATAACTATTAATAAAATATAAGAAATATAAGAAATTAATATATAATTTTATTAATAAACCTATTATTATTATTGTATAAGATATATAATATATAAAACAATGTACATAATCATATATTACTAATGATATACTAATTATATTTATTATGTATGTTAATATCAATATTATTATATATTATATATAATTATATTTATTAACATGATATACTAATATTAATAATATAAGATTATATATAATTAATATAACTATAGTTATTATTATATAGAATAAGAAATATATAATGTAATATATATATATATTATATTATATGGTATAATAGAATTAAAACTAAAAAGAAGAAATAAAAATAAAGAAAAGAAAAAGGGGAAAGGGGTTCTGTGTGGTGGAGATAGAAGGGAGAAGAGGGTTTGTGCGGCAGAGGGTTTGGCTAACAGAGGATATTGATGGCGCTTCGGTGTGAGGCGGATGGAGGCTGGCAGGGTGCCCGGTGCTGAGCAAGGAGGAAGGGCAGGGCACGGGGATCACGACAACTTGGGTTCGGCCAACAGGGTGGATCTGGCGGTTTTCTAACAGTGGAAGGAGCTGGTGGTGGTGAAGAATTAATGGAGAAGAGTGCGGGTTTGATCCAGCGTAGTGAAAGTAGTGGCGCATCGAGGATGAGGGTTCGCAGTGGCTTTGATTGTGATTATTCATTAAGAATTTGAGTTTTCTGGTGATTGAATCTCTTGCTGTGTGAAAATTTCTGTGATGTTGTTGGTTTGATGCATGATTGGCTGGTGTGAGCAGAGGAGGAGTGGCGACAGGGCATGAGGCAGGGGAGATGGTTTAGCGGCGAGTAGGGGTTTTGAGGTAGGGAAGAAGGCAAGGTGGAGAGGGCGATGTATCGGTGAGGATTAGGCAGGGGTGTATCAGTGAGAATGAGGGTGGGAGCATAACGGTAGACTGTGCGTATTAGTGAGGATGGGGTATCAGTAGGGTAGTGCATCAGTAGCTGGATTTAGTATCGATGAGGAAGTGGTTGGGGTATTAGTAGGGAGTGGAGGGGTGTATCAGTGAGAAATTTGCGGAAAAAGCTGTAACGGTGAGGATGGGTGGAGGTGTATAGGGGAAAAAATAGGTATCAGTGAGCATTTGTGTATCGGTAGCAATGCTACTGATAGAAAGGGTCATCGGTGAGGTAGGTTGCATCGGTGAGGATGACTGGGGGTGTGTCGGTGAAGGAGGTCAGCGCGCGACCGCAACACCTGCGAACAAACAGAACAAAGAAAATTAAATTAATAAAATAATTTAATAAAACTAAAAAATAAATAAATTAATATACTAATAAATTAAATTAAATGAATCGAATTAAAAACAACAAAGTAAAATAATAAAATTAATAATACTTTATTTAAATGAATGAATTAATTTGGGTTTAAAAATAAACAAACATAATTAAGGAATAAATAAAATATTAATAGTTACTTTCTTAAATTAATTAACCAATTAATTAAAGAAATAAAGAAATTAAAGAATAAAAATATTAAATAAATAAATTTAAATTTTTAAAACTAATTAATTTATTAAAAGACTAAAAACCAAAAAGATTAATTTATTTACAATTTAAAGAATAAGGCGTTAATTACTTTAATAAATGAATTAATAAACTAACTAGAATAAAAATAAATGAATAAATAAATAAAATTCTAATTCACACGACTCATTTAAATTTTAGAATTATTTAAAATGACACTAAATAACATTAAAACAATTGTTTTAAACTAAAAACAGATTATTTTACACAGCAATGTACAAAAACAAAACACTTATCAATTATTTTATAAAGAACAAAATTTTGGTATAAAAAAGTAAATAAAAAACCCTAAAGGATGTGGGAAAGTGTGTAAAAACACTCCCACATCATCCCTTGAGGCTTGTGCCATGACTACTCCATGTCCGACTTCCATAGGCTAGGGGCACGCGACTAGTACTAGAAAAGCCAATTCCTAAAACTAGGAAGGCGTTTCCTTTAAACCTGTAAACTCACACAAACTAAGCACACAACAAGATACAAGCACTAACTAAAAAATATAGTAAAAATTGTGTGTACATAAAGTCATGGGTCCAAAATACTAGCCCAAATAGAAAGTACAAGTAAAATTGAAAACAAATCTTGTGAACACACACCATGCATCCTTCCTGAAGGGTAGGTACAATTCTCAAACGGTCTTCTCTGTGGATCATCTCGTCTAATATCCACCTCCAAGAAGCCACTAGTCCAGGTACCCTCGACCTCGTTCAGCGCTGTCTGTCGTCTGCAAAGGACACAGCACGGTGTGGGCATAGCCCGTATAGAGTTGAGTATAACGATACTCAGTAGGGACCATGAGACCTTTTAAGGTCTCTCGCAATCCACAAAGGATAAACCAAAAATCACAAAAAACAACAGTCAACCCTACTTATGTATATTCCTAAAGAGATTCCTATGTTATCTAGTATAACCATCTTAATCAAGAAGAAACAAGTGACCCAATTATTTAACCAGAAATACAACTATTACATAGAGGAAATTATACCATGAAGGTACCACCACGAAGGTAAGTACCACAACGGTAATTCCACACAGAAAAATACCACAAAGGTAAGTACCACAAAGGTAATTCCACACAGTAGAATACCACGAAGGTAAGTAACACAAAGGTAATGCCACCCAATAGAATACCACGAAGGTAAATACCACAAAGTTAGAGAATCAGCTCACACAATGTATAACATAAATACAAAATTATTGATGGTTAGCTGTATTACTAGATCATCTTACTTCGTGGAGAAGCTCTATTGTTGACCCACACAAGATCAAAGATTACCCACAACAGATCTAAAAATGACCCACATTTGATCTAGAGATGACCCACGCAGGATCATAAGATGCTGACCCACACAGGATCTGAAGATGATCAACACAGGATCTGAAGTCTCTTCATGTACAACCATCCATTGGGTTTCCGCACTAAGAAAGATTTATTTCAGGGGGCTCTGTTATTCAAGAAATCGGTCGATACTTAAACTTCCATAAAGTCCCATGAATAAGTTTCACAATGGTCCACAACATCAAAAGGGATCCAATGTGACAGACGGAGCATCAATCAGATGTCTGATCTATATGTTATTAGCCTTTTAGTCTCGAGGACCCAGTTAGATTCTGGTTCGATCAAAACCCGAACATACTCCAATTTTAACCAAAACTCAAGTAGAGTATACAAAATGACCATCTCGATCAATGGTTTCTGGTCTCATAGATGGTTCATCAAACGGATGGTCGTTTCTGAAGATAAGACCGAAAAGGTGTATCTGGATCCAGATAGGCCTAGGTCTGGTCTGACCGTGTCGGACTGATGTGGCCCGACCTCGCCTGGTCCGACCCGACCCAGTCTGGGTCTCACCCGGATGGGCCGGCCCATGGTGGGCCTTGACCGCTAGGCCGCAGTCTTGTCCATCCCACAATGGGGGGGGGGGCTAGCCCACGCGGCGCGACCCACTCTGTGTGACCCGCTCGGCTGGGTGAGGTCTGCCCAGCTGCGTGTGGTCCACCCGACATGGTGTGGTCTGCTATGGTGGGGCCCACCCAAGAAGGTACCTAGGGGAAAAGTGCCCTCTGTATTCCAAATGGTCAACTGGATCTTTCGGCTTGGCCAACCAGGCGGCGCGACGTGGCGCCGCCTGCTGGCGCCCAGGACCCACCAGAGCGGTCTCTCTTGGTGTGACGTGACCGGATAGGCTTCCAATCGGCTTTCCTACTATCATTGTTGACGTGCGCCACTACTGCCTCCACGACCGATCGGGTGATGGCCACCCTTCGAGTGTGCCGCATGCTTGAACTACTACCGGCCAGGTGTCGGCCGCCCACCATGTGCCTGCCTCCCTCGTCTACCAGCAGTGTGGTCGTGTGCCACCCTTCATCTACGTGGTTGACCAGTGTGTTGGCCACATTCTTCTTATGAGTTCCTTCACAGCTTTCTCCTAAGGCCGAAAAAATAATAATTTAAAATTTCCTATCCTCGGGTCGACATCTCTTCGTCCATATATCGCGCTCAACGAAACATTGCCTTTTAGCATGATTAAATATTTATCGTCAAGAATGCACAAAGAATGCACAAATAACAAATAGAAAATATCATGGTATATGTGTCGATCGATGGTCGTTTTTTTTGTCCATCATCTTTGAGAATAAAAAATATTAAGAATAAATAAATATAAATTATTCAAACTTCATAATAGACCCCCTTCCTCGACCGTTCATTAGAGGTAGCGTGAGGAGAAAGATGATGCATCGGATCTTCTCAAACGTTGGTTCCCCATTCCTCATTCGGAGGTCATTCTTCTTTGGAGGATCTTCTTCATCAGAGAATGTTCTTCCTTAGAGTGATCTCCACCAAATTGGTTTACCAAAAATTGTCCCTCAACCCCATGAGAGGTGAGGAGCCCCAACCATTTAAGCTTAATTAATTATTAATCAATTAATTTTGGCTCATTAATTGGGGGAATTTCAATAGTTTTCTCACATATATAGAAGAGTTCTGGTGGTCCCCACCACCAGATTGAAAATGGAAGGTTTCAAATAAATAAAATAAAATTTGATTGCTTTATTTTATTATTTCATAACTCTCCCATGAATATCCAAAAAATTGACTTCCACCCTTGACCTATTAAAGTTGATGTGACTATCTCTCTAAGTGAATATCGACATTGTGAGTTTAACGGTGTCATCTGATTTCAATGTTGAGCACCGGTTCAAAAGATACAAAATACCGCCCGTGCAATTACTGAACGTACCTCAAAAAAGTTTAGAAATTCATTCCAGTACACCGGGCCTCGAAATAACACACCATAAATTTTCACAGACTCGTAATATATTCATATATTTTAAAAAAGATACATGGAGAAATCTATGTCTTTATAGGACTATCGTCCCCTCAAAGTGATATGACTCGTTCCTTCCAGACATGGAATGAATAAAGTAATAAATTTATGAAATTATGTATCATATATGACATATATATTATAATTTATTTATAACATACCTTTGTATCATTTAGTTTTTAATCCATTAAAATGACAACGAAATGAAAATAGTGCTCATGCGTACATATGACGTACCATGTCCATGAAAGATTCCTTTCATTTATTATCTCAAAATGTTATGGACTATGATAAATACATATATACTGGAGATATATGATAATTAAATAATAAATCTCATTTTGGAGATGAGGGACTTTTGACTACATGGACAACTTATGTCAAAACAAATTCATTTTCTACTCAAGTACCGAATATCGACAAAACGAGCAATATGAACATAAATCATTATTTAATTTTTCTAACATGGTTATAGGTGAAATAAAAGTATTAATAAACTTGAAAAAAGATCCCATGAAAGTATAAATTAACCTATGTTTATTGTTCCGGAACATAACAATTATATGTGGTGAGTCAAAGTCAAGGTAAGGGAATTTCTTAACTCAATTTTCATTCATTAGGTTAATCTTCTACATTATGTTAATTTTGTTATATGCTTATGTGATAAATGATTTTTTATATCTTATATAGTGTTTATACATGATTTATGTGGATTTATAATTAATATTCTTAATCAATATATTTTATTAACAAAATGATCTTTTTAAGGGAATTTCTAAACTCAATTTCAACTCATTGGGTTTTATAAATACTTCATTTATTATAATCATCAAAAATTAGGCATAGAATCACAATTTATTTATTTATACTATAATTTACACTTATCTTTGTGTATATATACTATTTCTAAAAATAATCACCCTATTAATGAAATCATACGTCATTTATATTAACTTTGTAAGGGAAATCTTAACTCAATCTCCATTCATTGAGTTAAATATCCCTATCATTGGTTTTGTTTTTCGCGAAATATGTGCGAATGACCTCTGATTGATTTAAAATGAATATAAACTAATATTGGGTGTTTTTATATGTGTCACACATAATTATGTCATTGATTTATCCTTTATCTAATGATATGATCTTTGTAAGGGATTTCATCTCAATCTCCTTTCACTGAGTCATATCTTGTTACCTTGTAAATTTATTATCATATAATGTGTATATACGACCCTTTTGACTCTTTGTATCATGAATTAGAATATTCTCTTGATATTTAATTTTAAATTTTATATTATTTATTAATTATTTTTAATCAACTGTTTCTCAAGTGGTAAGGGACGCTTTAACTAAAATGTTGTTTTAAATGTTATAATGATTTATTAATTTAAAACCTTATATTTCAGGTACATGTTTTTAAAAAAGTTTTTTGAATTTATTTACACGAACATGAATGTTTTAAAATGATAATATATTTTAAAATTTTCATTGTGGTATGGGACACTATAATTAAAAATTCTTTTTTTAAATGATTTAAATTGTTTTGGAAATGGGTTGAATATTTCAATATCTTAAAATGAATTATTGTGATTGGAAATGAAATGTTATTAGTAAAATATTGATATTTGAAATATTTCATGTGTTATTAATATATATTCGTACTTGGAAATTTGATGGAGGGTTACATGATAAACCAATGATGGGTGGTTATGTGATAAACCATAGATGGGTGATTCTATGATAATCCAAGGATGGGTGGTTACGTTTTAACCTCCAAAGAATTGGGTATGGAGGTCATCCATTTGGAAATTCTATTTAGTGATATGAAAGTTAGTAGACCTTCTTGTTATTCAATTCAATTATATTTATGTCCCAAGTTACCTTTATATGTTATATGTTTCTTTCTTTGAGCTTTAAAGTAATCTTTTGGTTACCAAAGGGTAATAAATTAGTTTATTTTTAGTGAACTGTTTTTTCAAATTATTAAAGGTGAAAAGTAATATGTTATAATAATGTATTCATGGTTTAAATGTTTTTACAAGAATAATAGTTTTCAATCTTTATGTTTCCCTTACTGAGATTTTTATGCTCATCCCATGTTTTGAAAAGTTTTTCATAGGACATAAAAAAATAGAGTCAAGGATAAGATCAAGTAAAATTCATCCACTTTAGACATGAAATAAACCTTATTTATTTTTAAGAAGTTTATGTTTTGATAAAAAATTGATAGTGAGTAGAAGTGACTACTTTGTAATTTTTTTTAAAATTTTTATGCGTGTGTTATGACCAAATTATTTAAATCTCTAAACCTAAATAATACCACAATGTGAATTAAATTCTGATTGTTTAATAATCTCATGATTAAGGAATGATTTAATGTTGGGGCCTTGTATAGTTAGTAGAACCAAGAATATGAAAGTGAATATGTGGTTATCATAATAATAATATGTGAAAAATGTTAAAGAGAGAATATTTGACATATTATTTATATGATTATTTTCATAAATTAAATTAATGTAATAAAATTATAACTTATGCTTATTATATGATCTCATGTCACATTGTCATCTATTGATGTTTTTATACTATAATTAGTCATGTACTCAATTACAAAAAATATTAATCCATGACTCATGTTTTTTATTTATGTTTTGTTGGGTATGAATCTCGTATGTTATATAAATTCTCATTAAGTAGGTTTTCATACCTATATTAATATATTTTAATTTATTATAATTATTTATTGATAACTCATATGTTTATAATTTCTATAAAATTAATCTCAACCTTAATATCTCTACACTTCTTTAATATATGAATAATGATATTTTGTAAGATATTCCAAGAAAAGAATCATGTCTTTTTAATTTTTGGGAGATGATGAAAACTTATTATAGAATATAAAAATATAAATATAATGTTAGAAAAACATTTGATTAGAAAATTATGGGTTTTACTATGTTAATGTTTCCCTAACATTTTAAAAATCTAAACATTTAAATTTAATAGGCATATACATGACTAAATATTGATTATTGATATTTTTTATGTATGTTAAACTTTTGGTGGATTATATTTGTGTTGAAATAAAATATGTAATGGATATTTTTTAACTCTATATCTATGAGTATTGGTCATAGGAAATCTATGTTATAATACATAGAAATTATATATAATGGTTGATGTTCCTAGTATAAATCTATGCAATCTATTGGGTAATGAAATATTATTTAGAGATGACATATTATAGGATACTATAAAAGTAATTCCAAAATATGGGTTATTTGTATGTGTGACATCCTCATTTGGGCCTGTTATTTTTTAATGTTTATGTTGTTGTTTTTTAGCTTTTATTATTGTTAGATGAGGCCCTTTGATGTTCTTAAGTACATGGACTAAATGATAGATATAAAATCGGGTACATGCCTGGAATGAATAAAGGGATGAATCCAAGATTTTTTTTTCAAAAATGAAAAAATAGATGCAAGATGGTATTCAAATTATTAATAGGGTTTTAAGGATTTAAGGTTCACAGAACACTATTTTATATGTATAAACCATTCTTAATTTTCACATCATTAATTATTAATTCAAAACATTAATTAATTCACTTTCAGTGAATACAATTATTTTTCTTATCTAACTCCGGTGTTGTTTAGTTTTCACATTATTCTATAAACCCTAGGTCCTCTCAATAGGATTTTGGGAGTATCTATATCTTCGATGATCATCTAAATGGAATTTTTATCATTGGGATGGTTGGTTTCTCCACTTTAGGTATGTTTCATTGAATATATTATATTTTTGATTCAGTTTTCTTTTCTCAATGGAATTTGTAGTGGGTATGGTATTCATTTCTAGGATATATTGATCATGTTATTATTCGTATACAATTCCTATTATACACATTCTCTTCATGTCCTATGGTGGTCAATTCACATTTTAGAAGTGGATCATAATGTAATAATATCTTGTTATGTGATGATGTACCTTCTTTATTAAACCATTTCTTTATAAATCTTAATTATAAGATATTTGAATTAGTGGTCGCACCTCTACTTAATGTAATTATGTTATTTTCCATCTCATTTGTTTTTATCCCCCCGAGGTTGGTTTTCCACCCACGTTTTAGGTCATTTGTTCATTCTCAATCCTATTTTGGATGAAAATATAATTTTATATTATAAATAGTTTCCTAAAATAATTTTTATGATCATTATATATGTTTGTATGAAAAGTGGTTTTTTTAATGCTTATATTCCCCAATTTTAAAAAGAATAGTTTTTTAAAAATCATTTAGATATGGATTTTGAAATTGGTGTTCAATTATTATTGTGATTAATGATAAATTTGAAATTATTTTTGAAATTTAAAATACCTATAAAATTGGTTTGATATATATCGTACATGGGTTCCATGGATACATAGTTGGAAGGTGTAGTATTGTGTGAAATCATTTAGAATTTAATAGGATTTACATTCTGGGGTGGTCCTAAATTCATTGATCATTGACATCGTATATCTATTATGATGATTGAAATTTTAGGTTTCTCATTATCTTTGGTGGTATACTATTACCTATACAGTAATGCATGGGATCCAGATACATTATTTCACATTACTCTTTTATTAAGTTTGATATATGAGTGACCCAGATAGCCAGGTCTTATTTTTTCCTCAGTGTGTAATCCTTTTGGGTTGAAATTGATGTTATTGGATTGATATTAAATGAAATATGAACTTATTTCTATAAATATTTATTGGAAATGTGCATTAAAACTATTTTACTGTGTTTTGTGAATAATTTGAAAATGAGGAATAATTTAACTTGATTTTTATATAAAATTGTTTATCTACTTATCATTAATTGTATTGTTTTTAATTGATTATATATGGAATCATTTATGGATACATAATATAAATCATATAGCCGTGATCGATTTGATCATTTTAAATATACACTAAGCACACTCCATTATATGTGTGTTGAACATGATTTACCTGATGTGGGAAAGGGAAATGTGATGTTGTGAGGAGGAATAGTTATTGGAAATAATGTATCAGAAACTAGTGTTCAGATTGGGGGATGTATCCCATATATTATGCTATTTAGTACTTGTTGGATTTGAGTTTTCATTTTTATTATTTTGATTAAATTTATATGGGACTTTTTCTAGATAATATTTTGATGTGTCACTGCCATTGGAACTAATTAGTATGGAATAAAACTATTTATAGATTCTTATATATATATAAATAATATATGTATCTTGTTTTAGGTTTGTGGGTACTTTTTTTTACTATTTTCATTTAATGGATGATTGAGTTCTTATATCATTCCCATGAGGATCGGGAGTCCCCTTTAGGCCTTATTGTTGTACGGTTCATAGCCTAGTTGGAAGGGTTATCTATGTTATTTCATGAAAGTAATAGTAATAAAGACATTTATATTGTGAGACAACATTATGAAACATGTATGTGTTTTATAGTAAGTCATTGAATAATATTTTCTTTTCATGACTGGATGTATCTTTATGGTCTTTCAAGAATTTATTTTTTATTTTTTGAGGATAATATTTTTCAAGATGGTTATGTTTATCTAAGAATAAATTATGAAAATTTTGTTTATATATATTTATTAGGTATTTATATGGAATTATTTACGAAACAAAGATTATTACATACATTAATATAAATTTATGGTCTTTTTCAAGGTCAATATTTTTTTAAAGTAAAACATTAGTTATTGAGTCATTTTAAATGTTTAAAAAGTTTTTTACTTATTTTATACCCTTTATTGAGGTTTTTATACAAATCCCATGTTATCATATTATTTTTATATGTTATTGGACTTAGTAATAATTACTATGATATCAATGATTTTATTGGGATGTTTTACCATTTTGGAAACATTGTTTATCATTTAACAACTTTTTTTTGTAGAAAAACATTCCATTTGGTGAAAAAGTTAGTTTTTTATATGGGACATTTTCTAATTATCTAAAACTAAAAATTTAAATTACATGTGTTATGTATGTGTTTTATTATTTTAAAAAACTTTTTTATTTATGGGGTGTTTATTTTAAGGTTGTTACACATTCACCAAGGGTTATATGAACATCACTAAAATCCTTAAATTTATCAATTACTAAATGTTCTTGGTAATATAACAACATTGATTCAAATTTTACCATGATAATACCCATATCAATCTCTTATATACCATACCTATTTATTTTATTATAATGAAATAGTTTACAAGGCTATTTGTTTTCCTCAAATACATCAATATAATAAAATATGTTCTAAATATTTTCCCGTTAGTTAAGGCATTCATTATCCATAAGAGTAATATGTTTTGGATTGAATAACCCTCCTAAAATATCATATATATTAGGATAATCTAAAAACCATGAGACAAGAACATGTCCTAAATATTTATTAGATAAATCCTATATTCACTTATTTAATGATCAAACATATATTATTTGACTATTTTAATGAACAATGTCTATAAAGGAAATTTACCATGAAATAGATTGGAAATACATATAACCTATATAAGAAAGAGTATGAATATAGAAATATGAACCTAATCCATATATATTTTAGTCAGATCCATTATGGAAAAATTGGATCATTATAATTAGTCCCTTTCGAATAAAAAATAGTATTATCTCTATAGATATATGCATTAATATTTGTACAAGAGACATATTTTATGGCTTCCAATAAACTTATATTGTTCATAAATTTTCTTTTATTTATCTTATTTGGACTAAAAATCTATTTATCATCATACATTTTTCATTTGTAATTTTTTTATATTTTATCTCTATATAATTGTTAGCCATATAATGATCTGAATACTGAGTTTCCCCTATAGACCCATAATTCTCTCACAAGTCATCCATCTCACCGTAAATGTCATCACTTACACAACTAATAAAATTTAATATTAGGGGAATGGTGTAGTTAATGTTTTATGTATTAATTATTTAATCAAGAATGAGATATCTCTTAATCATTATATCATGTATTTCCTATTATATTGTTTTGAACATATGTATTTAAATGACACTTTCACCAATTACATTTTTTGAATTTCTATAACTATAACTAATTGGTCCTGAATTTTATCATGTTTTTTCTAATATTATATATAAAAATTAACATTCACCGCCAATTTTTATTTTATTAATTGTATTGTGTATTAAAATCTATAAAATAGAAATATTTAGGATTTCATGAACATGAAAAATATTATATAGCATTTTCCACTGATACACAATGAATATAATTTAATTATTAGTTTGAAATGTGTAATATAATATAGTTGTAACATAATGGTTATCCTAAATCAAATGATCTGTTTTCAATGGCACATTTTCAAGAAAACAATATTTCTAATATGATAATTACACTTTTTATTTATCTTATTTCTAAGGATATACTATACACATTATCTTTTTATGATGTGTCATTTCATGGAATGCCCCATCATTAATCAATATAGAACCAAAATTTTTTCTAATGATTTTCAATATTTAAATTTGTTCCAATAATATGATATTTAAAACATATTATTATATACATTCCAATAGGGAACTATGAATGTACAAAAATTATTTTTATCATTATATAATATTTTTTAAAATGTTGGATAGTGAACCCAGAAACCATAGAATTATTTTGATAATTTTTTTCATCATATCCTCTAATTATCATAAAATTTTCTTAGATTTCACACACATTTAAATATGTTAAAACATTATATGATATAGATATATACTTATATCCTAGTAAAGATTCATTCAAATATTCAGAATGAACCTCTAAATAAAAAAGATGCAATTGATTGGGTTTATCCATGAAATTTACCCACATACATTAAATAAATCATATAAATATTATTAATTATGAAATATTATATAATATCTATAATTTGGGATGAAACATATAGATTACAATCTATATTTAAAAGAGATAATTTTTCCTATAAATTATTCAGACGACCTATGATAATTTCAATTTCAAAATTGTCCTGGTTCTATAGTAGAACATTTAATCATTTCAATACTTAAATTATCTTTCTAATCATTAGCATGATTTAATGATATAAACCATACAATATTGTATAAATTTGTTATTTATGTTTTTAGAATATGATTAATAATTTTTAATGCCCTTAAATTAATAAATAATCAAAAACATCATCAATTAAACATAACATAGTATTTTGATCAATTATTATGTAACATAATCAATAATAGAAATAATAAAATATTTTTATTAATTTTCACATCAAAACTAATAAAAAATATAAAAAATCCCATACATTTGTTGAAATTTTTATTTTTTATTATTCTTTCTTCTCACCTTTAGAAGAATTATCTAGTACTAAGATGACTCAATGAGTAAAACATAACAAAATTGAGGAAATATAATTATTTATTTATTCTCAACATATGATATTTATTCTTAATTATAAAATTTCGAGATATTTAGTATAAATATTTGAAATCATTAACCCATAATTTTACTTCTAATAGTTTTTATTATGATTATACAGTGATACTATAAGATAAATAAATCATATATCATTAAGTTATTATGATTTATTTTATATTTTTCAAATTTTATTTAACTTTTATCACATGATACGATTCAAATATATTTCAATCCAATGATGTTTTAAATATATAAACTATTAATATTTGTATATGTGTTTTTCAATAGTTTTAGAAACACATCTATATACTATTGTATTACATATATTATAACTGATAATTGCATAAATTTAATTCCTTAAGAATACATTATTTTTATAAAGATCCTATTTGATGATAAAGGGATATTCAAACAATTCCACTAATATAATAAATGACAGAGCACCATAGATACTATAGAACAATAGTAAGAGGGATTAAAACATCAAGTGTTCATAAAATCAGGGATCTTAGCTGAAAATCCAAACCATATAACACCTCTTATGTAGTAATACCGATTTAAATAAATATCCATAAAATTCATAAATGATAATGGAAAGGTAGAAAAATTTAGTGAAGAAAAATCTACCCATATTCTAATGTTCAATGAAATGTAGTAGAATGGGAACAGTCTAATAGTAAAGAAATAAACTAGTCGCATAATTAATGTCACACCATAAATGAAAACTACATTAAGAACAATTGTAGACATTATGATTACTACCTAAAAAACATCGACATAATTATCATAAAAATATCAATCATTTAGGATATCACAAAACAGTTTAAAAAAATATTCCATAATATTACATGTGTATATGGTTATTGATGATATGGTTTGAAAGTACTATAACTAAGGAGATGTTAACCTTAAATTGTGGTTATGATCTATGAATCTTATATGAGATGATAATATGTAGTCAATTATCTGATCTGACTCACAACTAAGAGTAATATATTACATACCATGGTGTTAGACTCTTTACCTAGCTGAGGAGGATCTTCATAGTATAAACAAATAAATAACTACAATCTAGATCCATGTAAAATTACCTACATCACCATAAGGGTTATATGTGAATTACAATGATAATGTATCACACTGAATAACATTAGTAAAAATATATGTTTAGATCATCCTAATGATTCCTTAACCATTAAAGTGAATACTGTGGACTCTTTCTACAAATAGATAATCTAGATCTCTTATGTAGCAATCCAGACCTTGATAGTATGGATCTGGGGTCTAATTTATTAAATTACCATAATATACAAGGAATTTAATCTGGAATGACTTCATATTTTTGTCTTATTTTTAATATAGATATATACGTTAATCCCAAAGTACATTTTAAAAAAAATTAAAATAATATTTTCATTGAGGACTCCAATAATCCCCTTAAAATATCCCCACATATAGATCACGAAACACATCCTTGTATCATGGTGAAAATAAATAACAAAAATTGATGAACTATGATATAGTTACCCAAGCCTTTTTCATAGAACATTACATGATTTTAAGAATAACTATACATCATAGTACAATCCAAGGATCGTTAAGTATAGTGTATTAGAAGACTAGGTACATAAAACAGAAAATATAGGGATATAAAAACATTTCATTATTTAATCTTCATAATGATATCACAACATCATGTGAGCCCTTACATCTATCTACGGTACCCTGAGGAACACATGTACAAAGGGATGAGCTGAAAATCCTAGTATGGGAATAAACATAAGGATATGTCTTAAGCACATGAGTCAGGAGGCAAGATATAATGATATCTAAGGAATGGAACATATAAAATCATATCATATAAGATCAGAATATTATAATAATGGAACAATATAAATGTAGAAGAATCATAAAACATTTATTTATTATAGGTCATGGATAACTACCAATCCAGTTTCCCATTTTAGTATGGGTAAAGGCTAACCCCCAATCATGTTTTCCATTTTAGTACGGTTCAAGGCTAACCGCCAATCCCGTTTCAGATTGCATCTCAAGAGACATAACAATGCCCAATTATTTGGAGTCCTATCTAGGCGCACCCATCTAAAAATTTTCATGAAAATTTTTACCCCATAAATTATCATACATAATCAACCAAACGTAATCATAAGGGTACCCATGGAATGAATTGGGTACCACAATCATGACATAAAGAATAACCAGTTGATGTATCATGAAAGTGACCATGAATCAAAGGGATTAGAACATACATGGATTTTCATAAGTTAAAATAGTCTAATAACATGGAAATTGATTTCAAACATAAGTGACAATGTATCAGAAATGTATTTGAGAAACATCAGCATTAAAACATTTTTGTGTAGTTTTAAGGAAAATAATATAGATATTTTGAAATATAAAAGAGGAAAATATTATATATAAAAATAGAGTCGAAACAAGAAGGTTTTAATAATAAGAAGACTTATTTTATAAATACAATTGTGGATTAGAATATAGGATATATTTCACTTGAATGTGGGTAGAAATTTGTGAAGTTCCCTTAAAACAGGTTTGCTTAGAGGAATGTTCTAAGGAGTGAATGTTAAAAAAAACATGTATATACCCAAAACGGAGTGATTAAAGGGTAATAATATATGAATTTTTTAAAAATAAACAAAATTTATAATATGTACATAAACATATAAGATAACTATTTTTTGATATAAATAAATACCGTGCTACCTAAAAGAACAAAGAATATTTGGGTTGAATTCGTTACGATTTATTGGCATGGTGTCAGGTGTACCTAAGAGTGATTGATGAGATATAAAGTGGTTTTTCATCACATATACGTCATGAGGGAAGTATGGGGAGGTGTGAAAACATACCCCATCATTTGGGATTATGCATAAAAAGGAATAACATAGAGGATAATTATGATTAAGAGAGAAATGGAGAGGATCCCATATGTTAAATTCGTTCATATTGTCCACTTGTTATTAATGACCTGAATAATAAAATTAGGTTTATTAATTAATAATTATAGATCCTATTATATAATTAATTGATTTACCGTTACCCTTTTTAGTTCATTCAAGACCTTTTTGATTGGTTCTAGTGTTCAATTTCCTTGATTTAGGTCTGGTTACTACCTTTGTTTTAATGATCAGTTCATGTTCGGATCAACACGTATGATGAAAGTGATTGTCCATATTAAAGTTTTATGTTATTAGGGAACATATAGTAGATTAAATGGTTAAAATTTTAATTAATTTAATTATAGTGAATTCGAAATATAATATATATGACCTCAGTGATAACCGTTTTGGTTAATCTGTGTGTTTGATTACAATGAACATGTTTTGATTTATAACATAATACAAATTAATACAGAAGGATTAAAGAACCAATATAAGGATATATTACATATATAATAATATGGTTCATCCATAACACATATAGTTTCATGACCCGAAATAATGATTATAATATAAATTGATAATTTTTTTCCTTGTTGGTGCTAAATTAGCGAATCTCAAATGGTGCTATTATTTATTTCAAATAAAATATGGGGAAATGATAGAAGATAATGAAATATCCCATTAGAATAATATAATTGTAATGCATGTATGATACTGGAGTTATCAAACCATTTGGGTGAAGAGAGGTGAAGAAATCAACAAAATGAGAAGAACTTAATAAAATAAAGGAATTGGAAAGAGGAATTTACTTCTTGACACGTCTTCCTATGAGGACCTCTTAAGGGGAGAGGTTTGGGTATTTTGAAGAGGCTAGGGGATTTTCTACGTGGGGGAGGATCTTGTGGAGAGATTTTGGTAGAATATTGGGAAGGAACAAGGCTTGAGGGTAGAAAATATAAAAGGGAGTGAGGGGGTTTTATAGTGGAGGAAGAGAGGGTTTTAATAATATTATAATCATTAATTTATTATTTTCCTTCAATACCAGCAATAGTGACGATTCCGTGACAAAAACAGTAATAAATGCATGTAACTTAAAACCAATTGGACTTACATCATCATATCATCATCAATGACACAATAAATCAATTATTTAGAATTTATCATAAATTATCGTATTTTACTATTCATAAAAATTTCAAGTATTTTAAAAAATACTAAAAAATTCACCCTAACCATTTTTTGATACATAGAATCCAAAAATGAAATCCAATTTTCAACAATAATTTTCTAAATAAAATGATTTTAATATTTAATTAAAATCATAATTTATTATCAAAAACCAATTTTAAAACAATCATTTACTTATTCTAAAATATTGGTATGTCATAATTTCAACTTGAATATAATTTATATAATATCATAGGTAAGGTTAATATTCATTAGGGTATATCAATATTAATAAGGGTATGTTTCTATTCATAAGGTTATGTTACTATTCCCCAAAAATTATGTTTTTTTATCAGACTCCAACTAACTTACTGATTGCAACCGTGTATGTCTGATTTTAAAAATTCCAAACACATAAGTTACAATCTTATGTCAAATGGTCTATTAGAACTTAGTAGTTAATTATGTTGTGTTTTCATGTTATTTTATGACATATTTATAAGTAAGTAATTTCTAAATATTAAATATCGGGCCGTTATATTCTTCCCCCCTTATGAAATTTAACCCTCAAGATTTAATTTTACATTCTATGACATAAATAGGTGGTGGTACTTTTCCTTCATTACTTTCTCCAGTTACCATGTGTACGTATGGTTTGTCCATATTACGTTGACCAGAAGAGTACTCTTTTTGCGTAGAACTTTGTCCCTACAATGCAAGATCTTAATCGGATGCTCCTCATAGGAATGATCATCTTCCAAATATACTACCTCAGAATAGAGTACATGTGAAGGGTCTGGAATGTTCTTGCATAAGAGGGATACATGAATGAAATCATTTATTTTTGACATGGTAGGTGGATGTCCCATTCGATTGGACACAACTACGACTTGATCAAGGATCTCAAAGGGGATGATATACCTAGGACATAAACTTATCTTTCTTCCCTGACCTCATTAAAGTTTTCCATTGAGATATTTGTAAAAATACCATGTCTTCAACTTTAAACTGATGGTCTCATCGATGATAGTCTGCATAACTCTTCTATCGACTCTGGGCTGCCATGATATGATGCTGAATGGTTTTCTCCTTCTCCACCATTTCTTCAACCATTTCTGGTCCCAGCTGCTTATTCTCACCCACATCATCCCAACACTTTTCCCATAAAGGGATTATTATGGTTCCATTCGGATGCTCGAGTGGAAAATATTGTTATAGGAGAATCCAACCAGTTAAAAATGTTGGTAGAACCTTCCTTTGAATTCTATAGACCATGCTCACAACATGTCTTCAAGTGTCTGAATTGTTCGTTCAGATTTGACATCATTTTGAGGATAATAGACTGTAATGATGTTCAGTTTAGTGCTAAGAGCATGTTATAGAATTTTCCAAAACATCAAAGTGAATCTCATATCACGACTAGATATAACAGATAGTGGTACTACATGCATCCTTACAACATCTTTGATGTAAATACATGAAATTTGATCCAATGAGAGGTCCTATCAAATCAGGATAAAGTGAGTTGTATTTGTAAGAAGAACCACAACGACCCATATAGTATTTTTTCCTCTATATTTCATTGGGAGTCCACTGAAAAAGTCCATGGAAGTGATCTCCCATTTCCACATTGGTATGGGTAGTGGTTGCATAATCCCTATTAGATTTCTACGTCTTAGAATTCACTTGATGACATACCAGGCACTTTGATGTATATTCAGCAATCTCACGTTTCACATTTTCCAGCCAAATGTTTTCTTAGAGATATCGATTCATCTTTGTGCTCCCTAGGTAGATAGAGAAGGTCATGCTATGTGCATCATTAAATATCTCCATATTTATCTCGGGATCATATGGTATACATAATTGTTTCTCAAATCATAAAACTCATGCCTCATCAATTTTGAAATCAAATTATTTCCCATATATGGATAGATTCCACCATTTTCTGAATTTCAATATCTTTTCTTTGAGCATCCTTTATTTTCTCCAAGAGTGATGGTTGAGAAATCAGTTGAGAAAATATTGATGGTGTTCCACCCTTATGGTTTCCCATGTCCATCCTTTGGAAATTTAAGAAGATTGGACCCTTTTAAATTCTTGTCATTGATAAAGAAGCATGATTCTTTCAACATAGATCAGCTGCCACCGTATTTGCCTTAATGAGATGATAGTGGATTGGGAAGTCATAAAACATGATGAGATCTATTCATTTTCCATGGCACATATTATGCTTTTTTTTTGTGAATATATATTTTAGACTCTTATGGTCAGTATATATCTCACACTTCTCCTCATAGAGATAATGTCGCTAGATTTTCAACCCAAAGATCACTTCCACCAACTCCAGATAATGCATAGGATAGTTTATCTCTTAGATTATCAGCTGCATTGAGGTATATGATATCACTTTATCATTTTTCATTAGAACATATCCTAATACCTTCTTATAATCATCACTATACACCACAAAGAGTTCTCCACTTGTTTGGAGTGTGATTACTGGTGCAGTGATAAGACTCCTTTTCAACTCTATGAAATAGTCTACACATTCATGAGTCTAGAAAAACATTACTCTGATTTGTGTTAGCTTGTTCATTGGGATTGAAAAAAGTGAAAATTTCTTCACAAATCATTGATAATACCCATCTTGACCCAAACAATTACAGATCTCCATTACATAAGTTGGCATGGTCTGCTCTTTTGTTGCCTTTGTCATGGAAAGGTCCATAGATATCCTTTTTCTGGTGATAACATGTCCCAATAATGGTAATTCCTCCATACAAAACTCACATTGATAGGAATTTTCATACAAAGTCTCCCATTGTAATGTCTTTAACACAGTATTCAGATGCTCCTCATGTTCATCCTTGCTCCTGAAGTATATCAAAATATCATCAATATAAACTTCCTAAAATTTTATTGAGATAATCACTAAATAATCTGTTCATTAAACCCCTGATTCTTTCTGGATCATTAGTGAGTTCGAAGGGAAAAACTATGAACACATAATGTCCATACCTCTTTAAAAATGTAGTCTTGTGAATATCTTCCTTCCTCTCCATTAATTAGTGATTTCCCAACTGAAGGTCCACCTTATAAGAATAATTGGCCCTGGAAATATGATAAAAAAAGTCATCTATCCATAGAAGGGGATACTTTTCCTTTATCATTATTTTATTGAGTTCACGATAATCATTTTAGAGGCACATTGATACATCCTTATTCTTGATGAAGAGGATTACTGAACCCCACAGTGAAGCACTCGGGCATATAAAACCCTTATCCAGATTCTCTAGAAACTACTTCTTCAGCTCCTTTATCTCAATGGTATCCATTCTGTAAGGTATAATTGTGATAGGAAGATATCCATGTATAATTTCAATTGAGAACTCAACCTCTCGGTCAGAAGGATGACCCAGAAACTCTTTAGGGAATACATCAGTGCAACCCCTCACGATAGGCATGTCTTGAAGCATGATTCTCCCATTTGTGTCAATCATTTGAGCAAGATGTTCCTTCTCACAAGGTAGAAATATCCACACTTGAGGAAACAATTGTAAATGATGTTCATATTCTTCCTTACACTTATAATGAATCAGTGGATGCTTTGGGATGTGAAGAGTGATCTCCCCATCCAGAAATTTGATGTTTGATTTGTATAAAGATAGCCAATCCATGCCCAAGATAGCGTTGAACTCCACTAAAGGAAGTATGATGAGATTTTCTAGGAGTTTCAGTACACAAATATTAACCGAGGATGATTTATAAACCATGGATTCAATCATTACCTCATTTTTTGTTCTCATAGATAAATGGTCCTCCAAATTTTGAGGTGGTGTTTAAATAGTTCTACTAAACTTGAATGATATGAATGAATGTGTAGAACCATAATCAAATAGCACGTTCACTATTCTTGAATTAATAACTAGTGTACCTCCCACCAAAGCATTGTCCAGCTCCACCTCAGAAGTAATGATAGCATAATCCCTTCCTTGTTTCCAAGGATGTTGTTTCTTATTTCCCTAACAACCCTCTGCTTAGGGAAATTTATTACTTAATTCCCATGCTCATTTCAGTTGTAACACTGCACTATAGGCTGACTATTGATCTGAACCTTTTTTTATTTTAATACATTAGTGGGATATTTATATCCCTTGGGCAGTTCATGTCCAGATGACCAAACATTCCACTTTTTAAGCAATTCTTGGTTCCCTTCATGCAGTGACCTGGATTCTTCTTCCCATAACATTTACAAGGGTAAAAGACAGTCTTATTTCCATCATGTGATTTTTTTATTAACCACCCATGTTGTTCTCTATTTTCCACTTCTTGTGAGTGGTCCTATTAGACCATTGAGAGTCTGTAATCTCCATTTCAACCTAGATGGAACAATTGGAAATAACCTCATAACTGTCTATGTCTTGAATCACCAATGCATTTCATAGACTCAGATTTAGTCCTCTAAAGAAGTTATCCACCTTTCTTTCAGGGTTCATGACAAATCCAGAGGCTTATCTTGCAAGCCTTGTGAAGTTTTCTTCACACGCCGCGATAGACTCATCTTCCTTCTTATTGAGTCCAAGGAACACACTTTCTATCTTGAGACAGAGGGTTCGAGGAAATTATTTATTGAAAAACATTCTCTTGAATTCCACCCAATAATTGAAATCAATTTCATATTGGGACACTGTATTATTGATTAGTTTCCACCATTGATCCGCATCCCCATCAAAATGGTATACTTCCAGTAATACTTTCTCTTCTTCTAAGAACTAGAGGACATAGAATATATTTTCAATGAAGTTAATCCACTGTTTTATGAGGAGGGGTTTAGAATATTCACTTAACATGGGAGGCCTTTGATGCATGAAGGATTTAATGGAAACATTCTATTTCATTGGAGGAGGAGGGTGTTATGCATGATTCAAGTTATTATTAATAACTCGAGCCAGCTGATCAAGTATTGACATGATGTTTTGACCCCCCACTCCCGTCATACCAGGCATATCATTGGTGTAATCATCAAATTTCCTATCACATTGGTTGTTAGAATATTCCCTTTTATTTCACACTTTTAACTATGAAAAAAATGTATAATTAGAGGGCATGAATACTTAGTCATTGAGAATAAAAGGATACTTTGAACATAAAAGGATAAATGTATAAAGGAAAATAATATCCTTTCTTTACAGAGCCACCTCTACCTGCTCGTATCCAGATAGGGATATATTTGCATGAAAAAACCACTTACTCAATACTCACCAAAATTTAGGAATGTTTTATTATACATATTCTCATCCTTGAGGTTCTCACTAAGGTGCTCTATTTATAATCTCCCAAAATAACAAGAACAACCTCAGATACCAACTATAGAGACCCAAACATTTTTCATATAACATTACATGATTTTAAGCATAATTATACATCAGAGTATAATCCAAGTGTCATTAAGTCTAGTTTCTTTGATGACTACGTACATAAAACATAAAACTTGGGGATAAAAACATTTCATTATTTAATCTCTATAAAGAGATCCTCACTTTTTTTGAGCCTTTACATCTGCATAGGGAACCATGGGGAACACATGAACAATGGGATGAGCTGAAAAGATCTATAAGGGACTGAACTGAAGGATACATCTTAAGCACAAGAGTTAGGAGGCAAGACATAATGAAAATTTATTTACAAAATTTATACATTAACAAAATTAATTTAATTATTGCACTATGATAATGGAGTAATTTATTTTTTGAATAGATAAGAAAATAAATTATATTAATAATAATAAAATAATTATAATATAATATATTTTATACCAACAATGAATTTTTAGGATTCCTTTGACAAGTTATAGATTAGTTAAATTATTTTTTTGAATTAATCATGTTTTTAGTGTTTTTAAAAAATGTATGTAAGGAATAGTGTTAGAATTGACAAATTCATATCTTAAAATATAAATTTTTTAATTAAATTTTATAAATTTTATAAAATTATAAAATTATACAAAAAAATTTAGATAAGTCAAAAAAATTCTTTAATAGATCATTAATTTTTCGTTTGGGATTATTGGGTAATTATTATAACACTATAATTGTAAATTACTCGATAAAACAGTAAGAGTTAAAAGTGGTTAAAAAAAGATAAGGATTACTAAATATTAAAAGTAATTATAAATTTTTTTGATGATTATATTTCGACCCATAATTATCAGATATTAAAACCCAATCAATTTGGACCCATTTTTAATATAAAGTGAATTTATATTAATTTAATACTTTTAATAATTCTAAGAGTTCCCCTCCCATCTCCTATAAAAGGGCCCATGTTCCACTCTATTACCCATACATAAAAAACCATTTGGATAATAAAAGATCCTCCCAAAACCCATTCTATAATCCATATCCACATTCATAAGGGCATATTTTATGTAGAACACCCTCCTTATAAGTTTCAATTTGTTAAGACAGTTGATCGTCTGAAGGGAAGGTAACATTTTTTTATTAAGTATTTATATTTATTAATGAATGGGAGAGGCCAAACAAGTTTTCTAAGTTGGGATATTTACATGGGTTGGTGAAAAACTATTGATGATTCATCTGTGACTACACAAAGAAGGCAGCTCCACTCACCGACTAACTAAAGAAGAATAAGCCGTGGGAGTGAGATGACAAATGAGAGGTGGTTCAACGTCCTTCAAATCATCATCCACCTTGATGAAATAATAAATATTGAATCATAAATATATATATTTATATATATGTTATTATGTTAATATCATTAACTAAATCCATCTCTAATTCCACAAAATAGGGAAATAACTAATAAAATGTTTGTACATGGACCTATCACATCCACAAAGTTATATAATCTGATTTTCATTAAAGTCTCAAAATATTGGCTATAACATTGAAATTAATGATTCTATATGATATTAATGATATATATATATATATAATTTTGAAATAATTATTTATTATTTATGTTTTTACCTTCGATGCACATAAAAAATGATGACATTGTTCATGCGTACGTGTGAATTATCACATCCACAAAGCGATGCGAATCATTTTTATTCACCAAATCTCATGTATGATATATATAAGTACATATAATTATTAATATTATTATTATTAAAATATAAAAATAATATTACTTTCTTTCCATAATGATTATTGAAGAATTGAACATTACTCATGCGTACGTATGACACACTGTCTTGATGATTATAACAATGTACCTTTTTCAAAACCATAATTATTTGTTTTATTTAAAAGTATTATTTATAAATAAATGTGATTATTATGTCTTGAAAATTATTTTTAATATAATAGATTGATGACCATTCTGAAACATACGTCATTTCAAATTCAATTTCTACTTGAGCACTAAATATCGACAAAACACTCGATGTGAACATAAATAATTATGTAATTGTTATGACATGATAACATTCATATAAAGATAATAATAAAATTTAGAAATGTTAGTGAGAAATTAAATAATTGAACTATGTTTAATATTCCAGAAGATAAATTTTTTAGTAGATTTGTAACACCATGACCATAGTTACCAAGAGTCATTGTATTATTACAAAACAATATCTTGATCATGAGAGATCAAGTCTAGAAGGATCGATTACTTTATTATCCATAGAAGTAATAGATACATACATATGTTTTACATTACATCATGAAATAAAAAAACACTATGAACCCTTTTGAATACACTCATATCCTTTGGCATATCCCTACAGGTTAATCATAGTATACTTCTTCACATCATGGGTAAAAGAAAACATAATAAATGGGTGATATCACATTCTTGGTAAGGATTGAAATATAGTGGAAACTATCATAAATAAGAATAAACATTTGAGGTAATGAATAAGTCAAAAACACATGTCTTTTAAACATAATATTTGTCATAATATGGAAAAGATGAATCAAATAATACCATTTACTTATTCACATGGATATTCTACTAGTAAAATAATCACATGTAACATTAATAGCTAATCTCATAATGATAGAATGCTTAATGCAGGACATCATAACCACATAGTCAAGGCCCCATGGAAACACTACAAGTAATATTTTTTCGAGGCCTTATTCCAAGACACTGGTTTGTCCCATGAGACCTACCAATGCATCGAGGAGGTATAGCATCCTCCGCCTGTAACATACTAAGTCCAATGCATTCCTCATATTAAAAGTTTAAAACATAACATAAACATTCGTATTAAAACTAGAATACGAAATGTTAATAATATATCCATAAACCATGAATGGTATAAAAATAACACATCCACAGTCATATATATAAAAAAAATTCAATACAATGTGGATGATCATATCATAAAAAATTAGCTTCAAACTAGTTTAAAATCCATCAAAGGATATTGACATAGATGCAATAAAAACAATTTGAGAGAAATATATCTTTCTATTTTGAAATCATTTAAAAGTAACATAATTATAAAAGAAAAAATTTATTTTGAAAATATTTTTATAAGATTGTTTGGGAAGCTTAGAAGGTGTTATAATAGTGGAAAATATCCAAACCCACCTTATCGGTTAAAAAACATTCATAACTTAATTTGTCGAAAAGGACATGAAGTACCTTGTTGGAAAAAAAATTGAATGATTCATTTTTAAAAATTTATAAAATGTAAAAAATGGGTGTAAATGACTTTAACCCATATTCTAGTAATTAGTAAAATTATTTATAAATAAAGTTTTATGAAACACAGTTGTAGATTATAAAGATGTCTCAGTATATACTTTCGAATAAATGACCTTAGATAATAAATAGATTGTGAAATTAACCCTTAACTATTAATATTTCATAGTCAAGGGTAAGTTAACCTACTATATAATAGTTAAATAATTACTATTAAATTATACAAGAACAACATACAGAAAAATGATATCATAAATGATTATTGAATATTTCTTTGTTAACAATATTTCATTAAGATCATTGTTTCAGCTGTTAACTCATTCATTTTCTGTTATATGTTTTGTTACGTAAGTCATGTTTTTAATGGATAGGATGTTTTCAATTCATATATAGAATTATATTAAATTCATAAACATTATTTATAATCATAAAAATGAAAAATATTCTTTAATGGTTAGGAAGGGGAACAAATCTCATTGCGTTTGTGGATATGGTAATCTGTATGTACGCACGAGTGACAATATCATTCTATTGATACTAAAATCGTATGTAATTGGAAATTATATCCTATATATATAATAATTATCTTTTTAAATTTATTATTTAAATAAATTATACTCATTATTATACCTATCCAAATAATGAATTGTTTAAAAAAAACTACACCATGACATGGAGACGGTAAGCCGTACGTACGCACAAATGGTTACTTTTTCATTCATAGAATGGATAGAATAATGAATATGGTTGTACCATATTTATGATAAATTCAATGTATGTAGATGTTACTGAAGTTTTTAATTTGGTATAGAAACAAAAAAGAAAGAGGAATTGGAAGAATAAAATAACTTTGAAATAGGTGATGAAATTATTACCTTTTATTTGAGTGCTTCCTTTTGATTTGGTCAAAATGGGTCCATAGGTTGGATTTATGATAATTATAAGGCCTCCAGGTTGAAATGAGGTTATTTTGGAGGATATTTTAGTAGGGTATTGCCGATCCAAATGGCATTGGAGGTGTGATTTTATGTGATGGGGAAGTACCCATTTATAAGAGAGGTGAGGGTCACTATAGGAAAATATCGAAATATTATTTTATAATAAAATAATTTTTTTTCTAATGGCTCAAAAAGTATTTATTTATAGGGTATGGTGGGAATGGGTGTAAAAAAATTCAAAAAATAGGTTTTATAAAGGTTTAGGTCGCCATATTAATCTTATCATTTAGATTTTACTCTCTGATGAATAGTTTATCTTTTACCACTTACTCTTGTATTATTATAAAAAATGGTTAATAAACATTATATAAAAATAATATAAAACCCTATATGGTTCATTATTGACATATATAACCTTATCTAGGTCCTTTGGCCTAAACTTATATTTTTAGGAATATTATATCATATAATAAAATAGTATTTATTTAAAAAACTCATTTATATCAATTTTGAAACTATTTTGTATTTTGTTTTTATGAAAGTCAATATAACTTTATCAATTCGAAAAAATTTATTTCATCAACCCTAAAATGTAATATAATCCTATAAAATTAGTGGAATTCATCAAAAGTCTCAAATTACATTTATTTGGATATTTATAATATAAATTATTTTAATATTTCAATAATAAGGTAAATACTCCATCATCATTGTGTGATAAATAAATTTAATTATATAATTTTTAAAAATTATAAATATAATACCATTATTTATAAAATATTCTTAGATTTCTAATGATAATTTATTGTTGAATTTATCTTATGTATAACCCTATATTAAAAATGTTTTTGTTATTAAAATTGGAATTTTACTCTTTTAACTCCTCTCTCAATAAAATAATAAGAAATGTCCAAATCTAATCCAAGTGGACCAACTAAGATAATATTTTATTCATAAGATTGATTTTTCTAGAAATTAACTTATCCAATAGAATTAAGACATGTATTAGGGTAATTAAAATATCATTTTTACATTTATTTCTCTATTTACTATTATAGGTAGTAAATACAATTCAAAAGATACTATTCACTTAAAATTATTATCATCATATTCAAAAAACTTTTTACATACTGATGTAAACCGTGTATCTTGGGATTTTGATGTTAAATTCATAGATGTGGTAAAATTTTGTTTTATGAAAATTTGAAAATGTGCCTAGATTTTGGATAAAAGTCCCTAAATAGTTCCATAAAATTTGATATATCTAATCTTATTATAAAATGACTCCAATGAATTAAATTGAAATAATATGGATATTATGTATCTATGTTGACATTAACATAAATTCAAATAATAATTATTATTATTTAATTAAAGGTTAGTATTAAACCATAGCGTAGTGTTTTTCACTATTCATAAAAATTGACTGTTTTCAGAAAAATACAAAAAATTTACCAAAAGCAAAATTTGAAATTCTAAATTCTAACATGATGTATATTTTACCAAATTCAAAACATTCAAGATTAATTAATTATTTTTAAATTAGTTACCTTTGTGCAAACCAGAAAGTAGTTTTTTGAGATGTAAAAACTATCAAAAGATTGATATGCATTTTTATCAAATTTAAATGTGAAATTACATCCAATAAAAAATATTGGATTAAATGATAAAAATATAATATAATTATACTTCAAAACCATTCAAATTTATAATTTAACACTATAATTATTATTGATTAAAAAATTTACATTAAATTAAAATGTATTATCTTTTACTATTCTTCAAAATATAAAAGTTATCATAAAAACGAAAAAAATTCCATACTAAATTTTTATGTCCCACTTATAAATAAGACGTTTATTTTGTCAAATTTAATATATAAAAGTGTCAAATATTGGATTTAAAAAGGGTTCTCCATTAAAAGGATGTAAAATATAAATTTTTGTAAAAAAATTATTATATCTGAAAAATTGAATTAGTTCTTATATTATGTCTAAAAAACAAATAATATAAATGTTAAAATTATATTTAGTATATAAAACTAAAAATTAATTTAATACTATTCATAACTTCTTTTTGAATGTCTACTTTGGTTAGTCGTGGTGCGCTAAAAATCAGTGTTGCATGTAGCACAATCTATTGAATTACATTAAAAAGATAACATAGTATGAAATACTGGGGTGTTACATTCTCCCCTTATTCAATAAAATTATTCCTCATAATTTGAAATTGTTTTTCAAAAATAAATGGTTAAAAATAGAGAATACCTTTGTGCAAAATCCACATCAAAAATAGGGTTAATAAAATTTATTCTTATTAAGAGGGAAATGGAAATGAAAAAGTCACCCCCAAATTAGGATTTCAAACAGGATAACATTAGTGGAAATTTGAGATTCATTATGAGAGGAAAAACACAAATATTTATAGTAATTTATTGATTTCATCAATCACAAACAAGTGAAAACTATCAAAAGATTGATTTGCGTTTATGTGCAATTTAAATGTCAAATTACATCAATTTGAAAATATTGGATTAAATGATAAAAATATAATCTAATTATACTTCAAAACCATTCAATTGTATAATTTAAAATTTAAAATTATTTTGATTATAAAAGTTGTTTTCAATTAAATTTTTTTATCATTCACTATTCATCAAAATATGATTATTTTCAAAAAAACACCAAAAATTTATCTTAATTAAATTTGTTATGTACCTCTTCTAAAGTAGAATTTTATTTTGTCGAATTAAATATATAAAAGTGTCAAATATAGGATTTAAAAATGTTTCTTCATTAAAAGGTTGTAAAATTTATTTTTTTAAAAATATTTATTTTATTTAAAAAATTGAATTTGTTCTTATATTATGTCTAAGAAACAAATAATATGGATGTTAAAATTATATAGAGTATATAAAATTTAAAAATCAGTTAATGTATTCATAAGTGCTTTTTGGTAAACTAGTTTGGTATGTCCTAGTGTGCTCAAACTCGGTATTACATGTTGCACAAGCTATTGAATTACTTTAAAGAGATGACATACTATGGAATCCTGGGGTGATACAAGATGATTCGAACTCAAGGTAATTGACTCTTTAACAAAAACATCATTTTAGATTTTTTAAATATTTGTCCATCTAAATCATTCTCATTAATTCCCATTTTTCAAAAATTGTTTTATGAAATTATGATATGAAATAGATTTTTTAAAATTTTAATTCCATTTAAAAGTTTCAATGTGGTTTGGGATAATTAGATTAAAATTTTCTTTTTAAATGTTTTAACTCTATTTTACAATTTTGGATGATTATTTCATTACCTTGGAATGTTTTTCTAACTTCAACTACATGAATGGATTTTCCCAAATTTATTTCACTTTAATGTTTTTATGCTTCCTTTAAAATTTTACTATTTTTTTCCAGTAACGTGTTTTCATTATTGGGCACACGACTTCATAAAGTTGATATGTGATTTCAAAGTGGAAATGTTATTTTTTTCATTTATTCCTCTTTTATGTGTTATGATTATGTTATGGTTCTTATAAATTATGTATGATTATTGGTGGTTCCATTAAAAATGAGGGTGGGTGAGACCATTATAGCTTAATAATTCATTGGGTAATCAGACAGAGATAAATTGTAGTTTTTCTCCTAATAGATTTATGGAATATATTATGATGAGTATTCTATACGTAACCATGAAGGTTTCCCCCCACTGTAGTCGTAAATGATATGAAATAATAATGATACGGATTCCACAAGTTACATATATGATTTAAGATTAATATTGAGTTTTACAGTAATCATACGATGTTAAATGGTTATCTAAAGGGTTTATTTTTTATGTGATAAATGAATGATTTTGTGTTTTTTGGTTGATTTTAAAATATTTGTGGACTAATAGTTTCTTTATTTTATTCCCCTTACTGATATTTTTATGTTCATCATATGTTTTAAAAAAAATTTAATTGGTTATAAGGATGGTTCAGGGAATGTATGTTGGAATGATAAATGTTATGAATATTTTGATAAATAAAAATAAAACATTTTTTATTTTAGAATTTTATACTTAGTGAAAAAAATTGATAGTGAGTAGAAGTGTATACTTTGTAATACTTGATTTATTATGTTTGGTTTATAGACAATACTCAAAAAATATAAACTTGAAAAGATCCTACATATAGTAGAAACAAAATTCCTGACTAAAAATAAAGATTATATAATGTTTAAGGGTGGGTCTTTACTTATATTCTCATGGTGCTTGGGGAATTAGATGGAATATTTACCTATATACCCATAGTTAGAACACTATAATTTGAGGTATTTTCCTTATAGTTTAATTCATTCGCATGACATATTTTTTTTCCAAACATTATGAAAAAGAAAATTTCATTTATGAATGTAATAGCGTGATTTTTTCCCAAGTATCATATATGTAAATACTCTTCATTCCCTACTTTCCTTTATCTACATTTTCCAAGTGACCATCTTCTTCACTCGCTTCCCTTCAATGCCATAATACATGGAAAATTATTCCTCTATCTTGATATTACAAAATATTATGACCTTATATTAGAAGAAATTTTCGAATATTAGATCCATTAGACGGATTGACATATGGGAATTAATAAATAGTCAATAATACTCTTTGGATTACATATATAGTCCGAAACATTCCTTGATTTCATTATAATGTGTTATTTAATATTAGAAACATTTCCTTCCTCTTTCTATCATAAATCCACAAACTATAATTCCATATTCTCTAATTTCCCATAAGGGAAATAATTTTCTAAGTATTGTACTTGAAAATACTTCTATTCTATGATTGAAATTTTTTCTTCATCCTTAGTTTTATGAATGAATCACAACCATTGATTCATTTCTCTAAAGGGACGATAAAATTAAATCAAAGGTTTCTTATATTATATAATTCTTATGGAATGAAATATATTCCTTAGTTAACTAGTCCATTTCTTATCTATAACTCTATTTTCAGTCCCATTGAATGATGGAGGTTTCTAATTTAGGAAGTGTTCGAACATTATTACACAACTTGTTATAGAAGAGGATTTTCCTTGTGAGAAAGATTATTACTCAAAACATGAGTCATCAACCTCAATATGGTTACAATTTGTTCAGTTCTAGTTGTAGCTATAGATCCAGATTCATTATCTATCTCATGAGGTAAATCCCAATGTGGAGTATGTTCACTGACATTATTCCCATTCCTTCCATTATAAATCATTTCCAATATTTGGAATACACAAGTATAGATACTAAAATTTTTAATCATAGTGTTTAATCCCAAAACTAGTGAAGTACATTTCATAAATTTATAAATTTATGCATTATTAATATCATAATCATAAACACAGTTTCTTTGGGTATATCATTATTTCAAAATTATTTATAATGGTTTTAAAATTAAATGAAAATATTACTAACAAAATCCCTGAGGAATTTCAATCTACGTTCTTAGCAATACCCATTTTATTTCCTCGGGGGCTGATTATGTCAATCCTAATGAACCCTTTTATGATTTATCAACCATATACACAACAATTTCGAAACTATGTACACTTTTTTATCACTAAATTGATGTATTATTGTAAAATAAACATATTATGTCCTTTAAAAATAAATTATTATGTTATTATATACTTATACTCAAAAAAATATCATGGGGTTATGTTACATAATATACGTTTTCTTAATCTAGTTCCAATGTTTTATACTAAACTTTATATAATACAAACTATGGAGACCCCAAACCCAACAGCCTAGATCTAGTACCCACATTATTATATTTTCATTAGATAAAAATAATTTCAAATCACATGACCAAATGGTTTAGTAATATTGGTGCACTATATAAATATAAGATAAATAATAAATTTTTAAGAATTAAATACACAAATTATTTTATTTAGAAAAAAACTTTCTTCTCTAGGTATCCCAATGTATGAATCAAAATACACTACATAGTATTATGGGAAAAATAAAATATATTGGAAATGGGTGATATCTAATTCCCAATAAGGGCATTCATACATCAGAAGCTATGAATTAATACACTATAACCAATATGTAAGGGTAAATAACTGAAACGAATCTTATTTAATGAATCACATTATCAAAAAATGATAGGAATATATTATGTTAAAATAATTCAATATAATAAATCACATGAATTTTATTTTTTATATAATGATGTTATGTTTTTTATATTATACATATTATTATTAATTGATGGGTTTTTATTTCATTTTTTGAATTTCTTTATCACATAATCATTTTTAAATAAATTTATGTCCAAGATCAATTTTTTCTAAAAGATATATTTGATAAAATAATAATAAAATATAATTATTTTTTTGTGATAATATTGTAAAGAATTATTCAATAGATTTATTACACACTTGAAATCATTTGAATAAACATTGACATAGTGATTTTTTCCAAGATATTCTCTTATTGAATTTTTATCAAACTTTGTTGGGTATTAGTACCTATTAATCTATTGTAATCATATTTCTTTATAAAAAAATTATTTAACTAATTACTTTTAAACAAAAATACATTAAAATTATCCCAAATTCTTAAATTCATTTTAAAAAGTAAGTTTTATTCCAATAACATCATATATAAATTATTCATTAATGAATACTAAAAATTCATTCTCATACCCATCGTATTTTTAAAGAAAATAAAATAATGATAATTTTAAACTTATTCATTATTATTTTAACTTATTTGAGTTATTTATCCTTTAGATCAATCTAAAAAAATATTAATCTAAAAATTAACATGAACTATTATTACAAATTTTATAGTGACTTTTAAAAGCTTCGAATCATTTTATAGTAAATTATTATATTAACTAAATAAGCATAATAATTCATGGAAACGTATATTATAATATATATGGGTATTTAAGAAAGTTTGAAATTTTAAATTCTAAAATATTACAAAAAATCATTAGCAATTAATTCATGAAAAATAATTTTTTGTTGTTTATCTTTTTAACAATAATCTCAGGGAATTATGTATGTCTTCTAATCATATATATTTAAAATTCATACAATATAATGTCTATAAACAATTCTAATGACTTAATATTACATATATTAAGTATAATATCTTCAAAATTGTTATTTATCATGAATTTCTATTATTCATTCGACATTGTATTTTTTTAGCAATCAACTCTACAACATACAAGTTTTTCATTCCCCTCTGTGCATCTGTCTGTACATACAAAATAGAGGGTGAATTAATTTATATAATTATTTGAACATGAAACATACTTTTCTTATATCATTACTAAGTTCAAATATAAAAATTTATAAAATATAAACCTTATACTATATCCCCAATTACAGTAATAGTCTCTTTATATTTGTGTGAAATAATTTGAATACATTTTTTCTACTTATAATAAAAATCATTCTTTATTTATATTTTCAAACGACTGAAATATTTAGTCAACATCAATGATATTAATTTATTACATACATTTTATACATTTTGAGGCATGTTTCTTTCCAATTTTCAATGATAATAATTTTTTATTTGAATATTTATTTGTTAAAAAATGTCTTCTTTTGTTTTATATAATGGATATGATGATTTTTTCATTCTAATTTGACCATGCTTCTAATTTAGGGACATGATCTAGGATTTATCTCTTTTAGGATTACTAAAATTTTATAGGAGTCACCTAAAATATTATTATATTATTCATATAAACATTCATTCCTTAAGTTTCTTATGTGATATTATATAACTAATAATATTTGGATCATTCACATTGAATCTTGATATATAATTTTCAAATTATGTCTGTATGTTACCCACAATGACTCATTTTATGCAATTCTTTTAATCTTATGAATCATACTCATATGTATTAAAATAATTTCTATTAATGGCACATTTATTTAATACTTTTACTTTAATAAATAATTTCAGCTATTAATTATTTAAACTCAATTATTATCTATAAATATTATTTTTTTAAATAATTCTATATACATTCCATTACACTACAATATTTTAAAAAGTACGTATCAATTAAATCAATAACTTATTGAATATATTGTATCATATATAACATTAAAATAAAATGATTTTTGACATATAAAATTTATGTTATTATGAAAATTATAGGATGTAAAAAACCTATAGTAAATAAAAAGATAGAAATAAAAAAACTTTTAGAGGATAAATATTTAATAGGAATGAATTGTAATAATGAATATTTTTATTGAAATATAATCAATTTGATATGTATTTTATCCAAATATATTAAATTGATCAATTCTAAATGATTATTTTGATAGTATATAATATTAAAATTTATGATCAAATGGATTAAAATTCATTTAGTTATTTTTGATTTTAATGACAAGTAAGAAATATTGTTTTTTAAAATATATGTATTACACTAAAAATATTTTTCTTTATAAGTTTCATTTTTATTTCAAATAAAAATATTGAAATTTTTGGATATTAACTTAGTGAGTCGGAATTCATTTTTTAATTTAGTATATAAAATTATTTTAGGATTATGTTTTAGAATTTTTACAAAAAAGGACCCGACTGTATACATTACATAATCATGAGTATATGTCAAAAATTTACATTCATTAACTTAGAGGATCTTTTCAAGTTTATAGTTATAGATAATTACAACATAAATCATACATTAAAAAACCATATAATTCAAAGTGGACACTTCATATTGGTATCTATTTTCCCAGTATATTAAATTGTTAAAATAATAAAATATTTCTTTTCATGGAAACTCTTCAAAATTTTCAACACGACATCTTATACTCCATTTCACATCATTAAATAGTATGAAAAACATTTTAACAATGATGTATGTGTACAAAAATCAAAGTAAGGTAAATAAAACAAATAATGTTGTTAGTCGAGGGAAAAACATAAAAACCCATGAAAAATCATTTTAAAAAAATACCTTTTTACCTTGAATGAAAATTATTATTACTTTTAAAAGATAATTTATTTTCCCTTTTGAAAATAAAGTATTTCCATTAAAATAAACACTCAGGCATAGAGAAGTAATTATAGTACCTTGGAACATAATCTCATAGTACCCACATAAAACTCTTATAGAACCCTTATAAATTTTAAAAAACATATGACCAATATCCAATATAATTTTTTGTAATAAATACTCATTATCCAATGTGTTGGAGCGATGTATGGGAAAAATAATAATGTAATCTATAGTGGGCTCATCTTATGCTATCTGGAAGCACCATTTATATAGAACTTCCATGAACCAAAAAATTAATATAACATAATTTTTTCACTATTCATTATAAAACATATGAACACCCTCTTTAAACCTATATAAAAATCCCTTTTAGAAAACAAATACAATATTATTTTAAATAAATTTCAATACTAAAATAACCAAAGAATGGGGAGTGGTTTATTCATTAATGAAAACATGTAGAAATTGAAAGTAATCTATAAATCAAATAGTAGCTAGGATGGTTGGAATATTCTTTTATTCCATCTAATTTAAAAAATAGAACATTCAATTTTGTGTTTGTCAAAAAGATCCATTTAATAAAATGTAAAAATATTCCTTCTAATAACCAATGGAATAAATTAAAATGTATATTATAAATTTTTATTTCCATATAAAAACATTTCAAAAATAATTTTTGAAACACGAACATAGAAGATAAATAAATTTAAATATAATACATTAAATGAATATATAATTAGAAAAAATGTACCTTATCACTTTGGAAATATTTAAATCATAAGAAACAAGAAATAATAACATTAAATAAACAATAAATTCAATGATAATATATAATTCATGATATTACATGTCAAAGGAGATATATATACACCTCATAAAGAAAACAATGCACACAATGTCAAATTTTCCCTCATCCAAAGGAAATTTGGATGAAGTCCCTTACCAAGTGTTCCACTTATAACATCTACCTTTATCACCCAAAATAATAAAATTATGATAATTATTTATTTGTTTGGAAAAACCTTTAACATTATTTTCACTTATTATCTTATTAAATAAAATTACAATACAAACTAAGTTTATATAAAATGTTTTTAAAATAATTACCTTATTTGAAAAATATTACTTCAGTAGGTTGAACATGGTCAAAGTTTTCATTATATAATAATATTTTTAATAATAATACTGAAATAATTATAATATTTAAAAATAAATTATGCTTATAAAAATAGTAATGAATGATGGTTATAAAAAATTAATTAAAGTTACGATCGTGGAGATGGTAGTTCGTACATACGCAATAGTAGCATTTCAAATTCTCAATAATAAATTATAGAAAGAAGGAAATTATTATGTTTTATCTTTCCAGAATGACATAAATATACTTAATTAATTATTATTAAATTATATATAAACATATTATTTTTAGGATGTGGTGATTAAAAAATGAATCACATTTCTTCATGGAGGTGGTAGTCCAAACATCCATGAATGAATTTATCGTTTGTTAGTGAGAGTATTAAAATTCTACAATGAAATTTTATACTGATAAATATTTCATTAATTGTAATAATTATTTCAATTTTATCTTATATATTTTTTATGATTACCCTTATTATATTCCATGTAAATCATTATAGAAATATGAATCACATTTCTTTATGAGGCAGTAGTTTGTCATACACAAGAGCGACGATATCGTATCTACTATTGAATAGAATGTAAAAATGGTATATAAGATATATTTAATAAAGAGGTATATTTATGTTTTAAGTATAATTTAAATGTTATATCTATCAGCATAGACTCTCGTGAGTGGTGGTAATGGAAATCATATGACATTGTTTCCCAAGGTGCTAGTCTGCGGTACACACGAATAATGAATTCATATCCCATTTGAATGATGTGCAGAATGTTGTAGGTAATTACATTAATATAACAAAAAATAGTATTTGGATGATACTAATATAATTATATAATCATGTTATTATTATAACTGAAAGAGTTGGATGGTGTAATAAAACAAAAAGCCGCATTAGAGAATGTTACCTTTTCTTTGGGTATCATCATTAGGTTTTCACCATAAGTATTCCAAGGTGGGATTTATGACAAAAATAATGATTCTAGTATGATATTATGTATTTTGTAAAATCATTTGTTTAATTATTTTCTGAAACCACATAGTTTTAATGTGTGAAGAAGAGATGATATTGGGTGTCCTTTTATAATTGTGGTGAGTGGAATTTGTTTAATTTTTTAAAAAAATTATATAATACCCAAGTTTTTTTCCTTCCAAAAGATTCTAGAATGGGCCACTATCAACCATATAAGACATAAAGTAGGAATATTCATAGAATTGTTTTTGGAAAACTTGGTTTTCCATTTTTAACACTTATCTTCTTAGTTTAACACCTGAAAAATCCTTTTTTACTATAATTATATTATATTAATTTCTAATATTTCCACTAATTATATTGGAAATAAAAATATTATTACTTATTATAAATTATATATTTTTCTTGATTACAAATATGAAAACCATTTATCAAAACTCAATTCATATAATTTGAATAATTTAAATTCAATTTAATCTCACAGACAAGATCTGAAAGATGGGTTTCAAAGAAAAAAATTTGAATGTCTTAAAAGATATTATATAAAAATTAAAAATTTATTTTATTCAAATATCTTAAATTGTATTAGTTAATATAAATTTAATCTAAATATATGTTAAATCCATCAAAAATTATAATTTTTTATAATAAATAAATATAACAAAAAAGTAATTTTAAATTAAAATTTAGAATTTCTTATTATTCATCCAAAAAAATTAAACCCTTTAGAAAAATAAAAATAATTCACCATAGTATAAATTTTATATTATGATTTAAAAAATGAAGCTTATTTTTTCAAATAATGTTTTTAATTTTTTTATAAATTTTTTTTTCATAAAACACTTCTATTTATTTTAAATGGACTTAATTTTATATCTAATCAATATATTGAAATTCTATTCATATTTAAACAATATAATTTTCATAATTTAGTTACTAATATTAATACCCTATAATTCCAAATCTATTTTCTAATGTTATTTTTAAAATATTAATATTTTAATACACTATTGTTTTTCCAAAAAAATACATCCTCAGAATTTGAACTTTATCTCTGTAATCGAATGATGAAATTTGAAAAAGAATTTATTTTAATCACACATTGTAAAAGTATTAAATTAGAATCATCTTAACAAGAGATAAAGGTAAGTATAATGGCCGTATATAATAACACATAACATAGTTTCTGTGTAGGCGAATATTTGGTAAAATTTGAAGATATATAACTAGTTATAAAGCATAAATAGTTATAGAGAGTGACTGGGGATGTTGATCACAAGAATGTGTATGAAAAATGGAATGATAAGGGACATAAAATCATAAAACTTTGAAGATCACAAATTACATCTGATTCATCATATATGAATATAAAAACATAATATTTTTGTGTAAAGATATTTTTCCTATTGTTGAGTAACTATTTTACTCTATATGAATATATAGAAATATACTTAATTGATACATTTCTACTTCATAATAATTATTAAATCATGTGGATGTACTTCTTTCAACTTCAAATTCAACCCTTACTCCATGAAATGAAAATTCATAAATAAGTTTTTATTCACAAATCACTAAAATTCACTTATAATGGATGACAATATCTATAAAAGAGGGAATTTATTTCCATCTGTCTCTAACTATTTATTAAAACTAATATAATTACCCCATGATATCAAATATAATGAATTAATCTCTAAGCCTCAAATTTAACACCATATATCTCTCGTTAATATTTATTTCTCTAAAAATTTACCTAAAGGTAATGCCATATTATCCACGACATCGTGTATTCTAGTGGTAGATTCAAAACCCTTATCATCCTTCAATTAGGGGTTGAAGCCCTATGGCTATGCCAAATGTGATGAGTCTTCACCCATCATGCGAGTTATCCTTTTAAATTTTTTTTATATTATTCCTAAAAGACTCCCAAAAAAATACAACGAAAATCCTAGAAATAAAATTAATAATTTAATATCCTTTTTCCACTTGTTTCAATACAACCACTTTTCACGAAGTCTAATAATCATATTTGACTGTTATTAAAATTTCATTGATGATCATATTGTCCCTAAAGGTTAATAATTAAATTAAACCAATGTATATAAAATTTAAAGTAATTATTCATCAAATAACATTTCCACTAAGAAAATATACTTTAGATATCTGTAAAAACATAATAAATGTCTCCCATGATATCCCCATTACCTAAAAAATAAATATAGGGGTTTCTAAGACATTGATATTATAATCCGCATTTGAAAAATTCCATGCTCCCACAATCATTCCACGCTTCCCATTTGTCCCAACATCAATAATCGAAGTAGAATATTATTTCCCCGTACCTTTTATTCTTCTGATCTTGATGATTTTTTCCATGAATAAATAAATTTAGACACATGTTATGACAATATCTCTACTTATTTCAGCTAAAACATCTCATTGTTGACTGACTATATATTATCTCATTTTTCGGTATTGTTCAAGACACTTTTCATTACATTTATAAACCTTCTAAAAAAATTATCACACACCACTAAAACTTTCCAGATCCAGACAGACATTCCTATAAATTCATTTTTTTAACACTTTTATGATGTTTTAGCATAAAAATAGGGTTAATATTTGTTTTATTATCCATTTCCTTCCACTTTGTCCATTTATTAATCCATTACTCTAGTGGAACATAACTGTGTGAAAACTATATCTCAAAATTATTATCATAATGAAAAAAATTCTCATGACTCTTGTGTTATCATAAGGCCATGTTTGTTCAAAATCATGTATATAATTTTTAGTAAAATATAATAATTTCACAATACATGTTATAAATAAAATCTAATACATACCTCTACACCCTTATAATCAGTAGATAAATATTTTTCATGGAAAATGCATTTAAATGTGTCCTATTAGATATCAATAAGATCAAATTTCTCTGTGTTATTACTAACCAATGACCAATGTTGATTAGTTTCACATTTGAAACTATAAATGGAATGATTTAACTTTTGATTAATTGAACAAAAAATTCCATCAAATATCATCTCCAAGGGATTTATGAATCTTGTATCTACATTATAGTAAGGTAATCCACTACATTATGGGGATGTTGCCTAATGGAATTCTACACCACAGGCAAGTTTCATCATGGTATATTGAGTTCCTATTTGGAATGGATGCCAACATCATTTATATCTTGTGTAAACTTATATACCACAAAAAATGGTTTTATTCCTATTAAAATCAATTTTATGTGCTAATTTGGAGTTATATTTTCACCTATGTGGTTTCCACTAATAGATCACTTGTTTTCGTTATAGGAAAAAATTCTGAAAATGAAATGTTTAAGTGACCAAACATGGTAATCATAGAATTCTATATCATTTCAACAATTACATAGGACATAATCATTCAAGGGAAATCTATTATCACTACAATAACCTCAAAATTATCTAAACCATACTACAATACCAACTATAATGGCTTGAACATAAACAATACATAATCTTGAGATTTCATTAAGAAGTGACATTCTTTAACCTATATGATATTTTCAAGTATGTATTTTTAAAAAATCACTTCAAAATTCATAAATAATAAAACCATATAATACAAATTGGATACTTCCGATCAATAACCAATTCCCACTATATGACACTTAAAAAACATTCTTTCTTTTCATTTAAAGTCTTCATAAAGTTCAAATTGACTCCTTTCTTTCCATAACCCATAATTAAATCCCATAATATTTCCATGAAAACCTGGGATGTGAAAAAAACATATAATAAAGAAGAAAAGAATAAAAATGCTAGTCCATTGAGAAATATGAAATCCAATGAAATTTTTATTCTAAAAAGATATTAATTTTTACCCATAATGGTAATAATCAATTACCTTAAAATGATCATTTATTTTATGATTATAAAAAAATTCCCTAAAAAAAGACTATTAATCATCGAAAAGACATGTTAGTACCTCACGAAATATTATGAATTAGTAATTACATAACTCGAATAGAACCCATACAAATTCATATAACCAAACAACCAACTTCTTCTATAATTTTATGAAGAATATAATCATTACTCAATGCATTAAAGAGATATATTAGAAAACCATCATATAAACAATAATGGTCTCACTCAATGGAAACTTTGAACACTCATCATATACAATGTAAAATAACCACAACATGAATAAAATATTGTATTCCTTAAAATTTCATTGTAAAACTTATAGAAGTCTCATTTAAACTTGTATTCAAATAACTTTTGAATATCAAAATTCAGTTATTTATTAAAACCAATTTTTATAAAAAAAAGTACGCAAAAAGGTAGGTGGGTTTTTTGTTTATAACAAAATGTATTCTTTAAAAGGATTAATGAAATAAAATAAAATTCACTATAGTTAAAAATTACATTTTCATCATATTAATTAAAAATAGACCATTCTATTTATCATTTTTCAAAACATTTAGTTTAAATCACATAAAAAGATTAATTTTGAAAACCATTTAAATATATTAAATTTGAATTTATGAATAATTTATATCCATATAAAACATTTAAAATGATTTTTGAAACATGAATATGGAATATAATGATAGTACGACTGAAATCATTAAAAGATGATATTTTTAGAAGTAATGTACCTTATGATATTGGAAATATTTATATCATAATCCACAAGATATAATAACAATAAATAAAATAATGAAAATATTTAGAAAGATAGTTCCACGATATACAATGTCAACGGTGATCTATATACACCATATAAAATAATATTTGAGAATAATATCAAAATATGACTCAATTAAATGAAAATGAGACAAAGATCCTTAACATGAGTCTGACTTGTCATGTGTGTATTTATCTTCTAAAATAACAAACATATGATAATTAATTACATGATTGTGAATTTTTTTAATTTTATTTCACTTAATATAATGGTATATAAAAGTATATATTAAATTAAGTTTCATCCACTGTTTGGACCATATATGATAATGTGTCAAAAATGTCATTAGTAGGTAGACTATGCTAAAAAAAGGGAATTATTTAAAGAACTCATAAATAATAATAATTTCATTATTATGATATTTTTTTATAAATTATACAACTAAATATAATCATGAAATACAAATATAAAAAATTGAACTTACCTTACGATCAAGTAGATGGAGGGTGGTATGTATGCATGATTAGAGTTTCCATTGTTTAATAATCACTCTGAAAATATGTTATGTAATATTTTATGTTTATAAAATTAAAATTTAATCATATACAACATATTATTGAATTATATATAAATATATAGAATTATTGTGACGTGGAAATGAAAAAATGAATCATATTGCTTCATGGAGTTGGTAGTCTACTAGTCCACGAACGACGCTATCATTTTTTAGTGAAACAAATAAAATTATATAATATATTTGGAGAATGATAAATATTTCATAAATTTTATAATAATTTCATTTATATCATTTAAATTTTTTATATATACACTTATTAATTAAAATGTAATGATTCGGTGAAAAATGAATCACATTGCTTCACGAGGCATTGTCCATCATACAGAAGAGTGATGTTATCATATCCCATGTTGAATGTAAAGATAAAAAGTTAAATATTATATAATGGATATATAGGTGTAATTATTATATAAATATCACATATATAATATAAATCAATCATTATACCCAACCATGGGATGTGGGAATGAACAATTGAATGACATCAGTTCACGATGTTGTAGTCATTCGTACCCACGAAAGACGATTTCATAACACTTTAGACGGTAGTGCAGATAGATATAGGTTATTTAGTTAACATAAAAAACATCTCCATTTATGGATGATATATGGGTTATTATATCATCATGTTATATTTGTTTTTGAAGGAGGTAGATGATGAAATAAAAAAAACTCGTGGATGCATCTTCTTCGGGTATCCTGCATCGATTTTCACCAAAAACAATGGTTGTAATTATTCCCAAAATAAGGCTTCTAGTATGAGATTTAGGAATTAGGGAAGGTATTTGGGTTGTTATTGGGTTAGAAATATTGATTTTATGGTGTGAACATGAGACGAGATTGGGTACCTTTTATATATGAGGTTAGTGGCACACTGTTATGTTTTTTAACATATTTAATTACAACCACATTTTTATCATTAAAAAAGATTCCAAAATAGGAAATTATTTAACCAATAAAATATAATTTCTATATATGGTTATAAAATTGCTTTTGGAAAAGTTTTTTAGTAATTTATATTCTTTATATTCTTAGTTACTCTCCAAGTAAAACTGTTTTTACTTTAATTACAGTATTTTTTTCACCCATAATTTTTGTAAAAAATTAATATACCATTATTAAAATCAATAATTATTTTAAATCAAAATAGTTAATTAATTTTATAAAATTTTATTTACATATATAAATTTTTTTAATTTAATATTTATCCCATAAACATTTTGATAATTTTGTTTTTAAAGTGAAAATTTTCAAAATTTCAAAAATAAATTATATAGGAACGCAATATGAAAATGATTCTAATGAAATAAATTTCATAAATTGGTAATTAACTAAACTAAAAAAATTATAACCAATTTATAATACAATTTAACATCATAAATAATTTATACAAAAGTGAGTGTCCAATTTAAATGCACTATTGTTAAATATTCATAAAAAATGAAACATTTGAGAAAAATTAAACAACTCAGCCTAGGATAATATAAAAATAATTTTTCAAAAAGTATTTTTTATTTTTTTAAATTAATTTCTAAAAATATGAAATAATTTATCATTAAATTATGCTTCAAAATTTTAACTAAAACATTATTTAGAAAAAATACATTTTTTAATAAAACATTTCTTTTTCTTTCAAATTTTTCTAATTTTATATATAATAAATATATATAAAATTTATTTATATTTCAATAATATAATATTTATTATTTAGATATATATATTCATACTTATAATTCAATTTCTAGGTAATAATGGAAATTTTAAATAATAAAATTTGGATAGAGTATGATATTTTTTTGAAGATTATATTGCGTGCATTAAAAGATATTGAGGGGATTGAATATATATATCATCAATTTTTTATTTGTTAAAAAATTATATAATTTATTAGTTTTTTTCCTTTATTCTATAAAAAATTAATATTCTTCTTTTAAAATCTCTATTTGTTATACATTCTAAAAATAGATAATTATTTTGTGAAAATTTAAATATACTATATTTAAAAATAAATTAACTTTTATTACTTTAACATGATGTAATAATAGTATAAATAATTATAAATTGATTCTTATATAAAAAATATATAATTAATATATAATATAATTCATTTATAACTATTATGTTGAATGTAAATAGCAATATTTAAAATTTTCAGTCTTATGTCATGATTGATTTTAATAAAAGAACACATATTTATCGTTTTCCTTAGAGAATTATTTAGATGGTTAATTTTTATTTTCTATTTTTTAAGGTATGATAACTCCCTTATGTTTATTCACAAACCAATAAATGAAATTTTGATAAATTATATATATATTTATATTTTTTAAATTCTTTTTTATTCTTTATAAAGAATTTCATAATATCTATTTATCATTTTCTTCATATTTATATTACATGTAATTTGAACCAAATGTCTCAATTTAATATCAGAAAATATTTTTCATATTATATATTATAATTTTAAATTGTATAATTATTTAAATGTCATTTTTGGTAATTATTATATGTTAACATTTTAAAAAGTGACTCACATAGGTAGAATATTTATTGTGGTAAAATGGTTAAAATTATGAGATATGGTTCTAAATATTATCTATAAATATATATTTTTGGAAAGTCCCATGTATTCATTTTTTACCCTTCCCACACCCCAAAAAAATTATTACCATTTAATGAAGATATAGTTTGAAATCATGTGGTGTAATGATCCTACACTAACTGGGAATTAAATTATAAAAATTTCAATGGTCAAAAATTTAGAATGACCCTGTAAACCAAATGATTAAAGATATGAGTTCCATATTCTATCATCCATCAACTATTTATTTCACAACCACATCATCTTCTCCTCCAAGAAACCATTGAACTTTCCAAAAATAAATGGTAGAAACTCTATTAAATGCTTCGAGAGTTATAGTCTGTATTGAATGATATAGATCCCACAAAAGAGATTAAATAATAATGTGAAAAAAAGTGACATGAACTATAATCAAATTCATGGAAACGAAAATGAATAGATATATATATATATTGAATTTAAAATAATGATCCATGTAATCCATTATCGTAGTAACTAAAAATTTTCATAAACTAATTCATCAACGTGAAATCATAATTTATATGTCATTCAGAAACCCTTAATAAGCTTGGAAATAAATACCAATCCCTAATAGTTTAGATGAACTTCATTTATAAAGGAGATTAAAAACACAAGTTGGAAAAAATACCTTTGAATGAATGAGAATAAGACAAACATAATGCCAAGTACGGACACTCGATACCTAGATGTGTCAATAATTAGATAAATCTCATCATTTTTCCTAGATAATTGAATAATTACTAATTTATTCCATGAGAACACCCTACAAAACATCACCTACTAAATTGATTTATAGAGTCCCCACAATAATCTACAATACATCATCAATGATATCCATTAAAATTAGAATTTTTAATTAGGTGATATTCATAAACTATAAACCTATAATAATCAACTTCACCCTAGGTCAAGGTGTTAGTACCTTAGTTAGAAAACAGTTCATTCCTCAATCTGTGAAAACAATTTTTCCCCACAAAGGGTTATTCACAAGGTATTCATGAAAAAAAACATCCCTCACCATTAAAATATTTTTCCACTTAAATATCCCATTCAAATTTAACATTAAACAAGTGATCATCTATAAAATCAATGTAGAGATTGTCCATTTACATTTAAATATGCAACTATCAATTGTTAACTCATCTTTACATGGACCATTAGGCATCCTCTAAGGGAGATAAAAATAATTCATGAGAAGGCATAATCAAAACCAAAACATAAAAATCCAAAATGTTTTCAAACTCCATTGGAATTGTTTTGAATAACTCCAAGGATGAAAACTCCCAGAATGATTGAATGTTGGAATTAATTTCCATGTAATTTCTGTAAAAATCATATTTTTAAATAAAGTACATAATCCATCTTAGTAAAAATTATTTCTATTAAATTTGAAGATATACCTATACTTATTGTTCCCCATCATGGTATTTTTTCAAAAATAGTTTCATCTTGTTCATTGGTCAAAATGGTTTTTCCTCCAGATGAACATTTGTAATTTGCTATGCATTCCTCACCTTGGGATAAAAATATTAATCACCATTAATGATGGAATCAAATGAAGTTATAGATATCACCCTGTCATATGTATAATTATATTAAATTTAATTTGTCATCTGGAAATTACTACTATCATATTTCATTTTTACCTTAGAGTAGGATGCTATAAATTAATCCATTAGACAATTATTTAGGATCTAGTGACTGCATTTGTTTCTGACATGGGGAATTATATGTTTTTCTGATCATTTTTCTATTTTTTAGTGGTAATTATATCCAAAAAAAATTGGATTCTTGTTTATTTTTTTTAGAAGAGGATAAAATAACTCATTAATCTTTTAGGATTTACCTAGAATTGAATATTTGGTGTCACCAATAGGTTCACTAGAGTGAAAATTTAGACTCATAGCATCACTATAATCCTTTTCACAATTATTTTAAAATAATTTAATAAAATCACAGGGTCCTATAAAATCCCCCATCCTCTTATTTTTAACACACATCTCCTTTCAGGAAATTAGATATTTTACCATATAATAAATTGATTTCTGATAATTTGTGAAAATTTATTTTGAGGGATGACCTATCTATAAAAAGGAGAAGAAAAAATTGAGTATATTTTAATAAATAATATTCTAAAAAAACTAATGGGAAAATTTTAAATCCCAATGTATGTTGGATGAATTTCAAAAAAATATAATCCATCATATATTTGGGCCACTAATATATTGCCAATAATTTTCATTTCATATTTTTTGTCAATATAAAACTTGATGAGACTTATAATAGAATTAAGTGGAATAGACATGAATTTTTAAATCATAAGGCTATAGAGACACAATAAAGAGAGGTAAAAACGTGGTTTCACACTAGAGTCAAAATTCGAGGACCACTTAATCACTTTCACTGGAAAAATGATAAAATCAAAGAATCCTAAGCTAGAATCTATAAAAATAAATTTCTATATAAAAAAATATATGAACCATATATAATTTAAGAAGCACTAGATCTAAATTATAGAAGGAAATATATTAAAATGGTTTTCTAAGAAATTTCAATGAGGTGTGGTGTATTTAAAACATACCAATTATGGTTTAGTAGAAGTGTGAATAGAGTGACTCCACATCATTCCTCAAAAAAATACTTTTCACTATCCTCTTTGAGTAGAATTTTTTTTGATAATTGGTTCCAACATATCTATGTTATAAATAAAAGAGTGATTATGATTATCCCCGATAGCACATCTATGATCACCTTCCAGTGAATGTGATTATGTCATCAAGTTTTAACAAGTCTATAAAAATGTATTCCTTTCAGTAATGATATTTTATGATTATATATTGACCAAAATAACCTCATCCCTGATATTTTACAATATTGTAAAAACAATTTTTGAATTATTCCTTAATATTTTATAAACACATTAAATATTTACAAGAGTTCCACTCCACTCATTTATAAAAGGATCCATTCACCCCACACATATCCATACACATTATGAATATTATAAAGACAAATATATTATAATATCTCTATGGGACTTCCAATCCTATTTACTAGATGTAGAGACCTAGAATTCATGTTGAAAATTAGTTTTTTTAATACATGAGAATTTTACGAGACTATGGAAACTGACAGCGTGTGATTCCGAGGCCCGGTGTGCTCGGAATCAATTTATGATACTTTTTTGGGTACGTTCAATAAACGCATGGGTGGGATTTTATAACTTGTGAACCGATGCTTGGAATTCAAATCCAAGGGCACTCTTCAACTCGCAGTGCCAGTATTCTCTTTAGAAGGCTTTCACCTCGATGACATATGGTCAGGAATGTAAGTTAGTTTATGGGATTTATGTGGGAATAATAAAATAAATTAAGTGATTGTCTTAATTTATTTTTACTTAGTTAAAACCTTCAAGAGGAGGTTGGATATGGGGCCACTACCCCTTAACCTCCCATGACAGGTCATAGTGGTGGGGCCCACCTGAGGTTTAAACACCTCTTCTTAATTAATATGTTGGGGACCACACAAGGTTATAACCTCTGGGAACCCCCATTTTGTTAGGAAAACCCCCCTTGAACTGTCCACTTATGGTGCCAACCCTCTCAATTAATTAATTAAACACATTCAACTAATTAATTTAAACCTTTGAATTTCTATGCCTACAATTAAATAGGATGTCATAAACCATTATTTTGTTACAATTTGTCTTTTTATTAGAGCATGGGATAAAAAGAACTCTCCAATGAAGAACACTTCTTCCACCAACGAAGAACGATCTTCAACTGGGGAAAGGGGGGAAGTGCGGTCCTTGAAGAATGCTGACGCTGACGTCCTCAACCACTTCATATTCTTTCCTGACGTGAACGAATCGAAATCCACCTTTCCGCCACATCGTCAATGAACAATGAACCCAAGGTAGGTAATTTAACTGTGAATTGTTTAATGTTCATCATCGTTCAAATCTTGGTTTAGGATTTTCCGATTGATATCACCCTAACACGGAGGGCGTGGGCGGAAAAAACTTGGCCCGACCCCTCCGCATTCTTTGTAGATTTTGATGATTAATGTAGCATGAGTCCGGGTTGAGTGTTACCCATAAATAATGGTTGTAGATCAAATGAGATGACCTGAGGAATGTGCGACTTATACTGGAGTGAGAATCAGGCCACCGGAACACATCCTGTGACCCACATAATGATCGTCAATGGTTGGTGCGACGATCATCACCGCAAGGACGAAGACAGCGCAACTGCACCACTGGAGGAGAAGGTTGTTGCCAATGGACTGAGGAGGCGCAGTGGCAGCTAGCCCAAGGCCAACAGTGAAGGAAGCCAGCGGCCCAAGCTGTCGAGACCCCGGAGAAGGCACGGTGCAACCGGTGCCACACGGTGGACCAAAGGATGGCCGCGGCCCCTGGCGGCAGCAGTGCAGCAGTAGCCAGCTCGAGCCTGGCCTCAAAGAGCTCTAATGGACTAAGCTGATGGGTCGCCCGAAGAGGCAAGGCACTACAGGCATCGCGTGAGGAGACGGCTGGCCGCTCGGCCAGCAGGAAATAGCAGGACCCCGCTGGGTCCCGCGTGACACACCCACACCAGCCGGGAGCCAGTTCCACCCGCCCGACCGGACAAGCCATTCAGGAACCAGGGCCCCCCTGAACGTGGCTATGGAGGACCTTCATGGGATTCCGGACCACCGAGCGGGACCCAGCGTCGACCAGACCCAGCACGGGCCGGACCCAGCGTGGGTCGGGCTGCTAGCTTGGATTGGGCCTCCATCACGGGCCAGGCCGCCCCTCGGGCCGGGTCAGACTCGCGGGCCAGGTCGGAATGCAGGCCAGGTCGGACCCATGGGCTGGGTCGGACCTGCGGTCCGGGTCAGACCCCAGTCCAGACTCGGGTCGGTCCAAGTGGGCTGGACCGATCCTGGACCCGTTTTGGCCGGTTTCCACCTCTTCGCCCATAACGTAGTATATGGGGGTCTGATTGACGAACCATCTGCAGTGACGGAAATCATGGAGTGAGTTGGTTCGTTTGGCATACCCCACTTGAGGTTTGGACGCAGTTGGGGTACAATCGGGTTTTATTGAACCTAAATCCAACTGGGCCCTCAAAATGGAAATGCTAATACCTCTCTGACCAGGCGTCCGATTGATGCACCATCTATTGCGTTGTGTTCCTTTTGACGAGATGGAACTTCTGGATACATCAACTTGGGACGACGTATCAGTTGATGTATCGACTTTTTTCTTGAGGATAATACCCACCCGGAATCAAGTATGCTAGTGGAAACCCTATGGCTGGCTGTGCATTGATGACTGTTCCTGGATCATGTGCTGGTCTGATAGTTCTGACTTCTGTTCCTGGATCATGTGTTTGTTAGAATATCCTGACTTCTATTCCTGGATCATGTGTTGGTCTAATAGAATAGCTGGTCTTGGATCATGTGTTGGTCTGACAACTCTAGCAACTGTTCCTAGATCATGTGTTGGTCCGACAGTTCAGACTTATGTTTCTGGATCATGTGTTGGTCCGACAGAATAGCTAGTCAATAATCATGTGTTTGTTCTACAGCTCTGATGATTCAGTGGCTATATCTGATCATATATATCTCTCTAGATAAGTTTTATACCTTTTTGAGTTGAGTTAGTGACTTATGGGTTTTCCTAATGAGCGAGATGGGTTTCTAGAAAACTTGGGTTTATGTATGGGCATATACCAAAGTAATTACTATCAGTTGATTTCATACTATGTGGTTTATCCTTATTGAATTTTTTGATACCTTGAGGGTATCAGGCAACCTGTTGAGTATCTTTATACTCACTCGTGCATGGGCTATGCCCGCACATCATTGTGTTGGTTGCAGATGACAGACAGCGCTGAATGAGGCAGAGTAGCTTGACTGGACGGTACCCGGAGGGGGATCTTAGGACGAGTCGGTACACGGAGAAGACTGACGGATGTGGAGTGCTGAAGAGGCCATTTGTTCCTACCCTTCAGGTAGGAACCCTAGAGGATGACCCAGTAGCTACTTTTTTATTTCATTTGTTCTTGTTTTTCAGTTGTACTTGCACTTTCCAGTTGGTCTTGTATTTACGACCCCTTTACTTTTCTCCACTCTTTTGTATACAACTTTACATAGCATTTACATTTAGCTCATACTCTATTGTATGTGTGATTTAATATTATAAAGGAAATGCCTTCCCAATTTTAGTGATTTACGCCTTTGGTTCTAGTCGCCAACCCCTGGCCTATGGAAGGCGGGCTTGGGGTAGACACGACATGGGCCCCGAGGGATGGGTCGTGACAAATTGGTATCAGAGGAGACTGTTCTACCACAAAACTTGGGACTCTGATATTTTCTATTAAACGATAGTTTTAAGAGTATTGAGTGTGGTTTTCAGCTCAGGGAGTCCAGTGTTGGTGCAACGGCCGACGTATCCATACACCAGGACCCTGGCTACTGATTTCTGACTATGTGCACGAAAACACTAATTTTGTGTGTGTTTTAAGAGTCTTATTTGTGATCTTCTTTGAGTCAGATCACCAGGTATAACTTATTTACCGTGGAACACCTGTTTTTTTATAGGATGCCTTCATGCGGACAGCCATCCAGGGTTCTGAGAGTTGTACGAGATGACAGGCCACTGAACGACGATGCCTCGATGCAAGGCCCCACTACGGGAAAAAATGGGTATTTGTGACGGTTTATTTGTGACGGGGGAATTTGCCCATCGCAAATAAGTAGTTATTTGCGATAGGGAAAGCTAACCCGTCGCAAAAGGATTGGCGCACTTTGCGCGCCAAATTGCGGGAAAGTTATTTGCGACGGGAATACCCTCGTCGCAAATAGTATGTCGGCAGGTTAGTATTTGCGACGGGACCCGTCACAAATAACTATTTAACCGTCGACCATAATAAATGCCGGCTAAGTTATTTGCGACGGGTACCGTCGCAAATAAGCTAACCTATAAATACCCCCTCATCCGTTTTTTTTTCATTCATTCTCAAACTCTATCTTCTACTTCTCTCAAAACTTTATTTTTAGAGTTCAGCGTTTCTTAAGTTTAATTTTTTTTTTCCGGAGTTGATATTGAAGTTTTCAACAACGATCAGAGATCAGCCTCAGATCAATTTTAAAGGTATTTATGTTCATTTTAATTTAATATTTATTTTAAATTTTTTATTAGTTTCAATTATTCTTAATTAGTTGTAATTTAATTATGTGTACATTGTTTTGTTATTTAATAAATTTCAATTATTAGTATTCATTGTTTATAGTTAATGGTAATTAGGAATAATCAGTAATAATTAAGAATAAATACTAATAATTAGTAATAAATACCAATAATTAGGAGTAATTAGTAATAATTACCAATAATTACCAATAATTAGTAATAATTAGTAATAATTACTAATAATTAGTAATAATTACCAATAATTAGTAATAATTACTAATAATTAGTAATAATTACCAATAATTAGTAATAATTTCCAATAATTAGTAATAATTACCAATATTTAGTACTAAATAGTAATAATTTGTAATAATTACTAATAATTAGGAAAAATTAGTAATAATTACCAATAATTACCAATAATTCGTAATAATTAATAATAATTACCAATAATTAGCAATAATTAGTAATAATTACCAATAATTAGTAATAATTGGTAATAATTATCAATAATTAGTAATAATTATCAATAATTATCCATAATTAGTAATAATTACCAATAATTATCCATAATTAGTAATAATTACCAATAATTATACATAATTCGTAATAATTACCAATAATTATCCATAATTAGTAATAATTACCGATAATTACCAATAATTAGTAATAATTTACTAATTACCAATAATTATCCATAATTAGTAATAATTATCCCTAATTAGTAATAATTACCAATAATTAGTAATAATTAGAAATAATTACCAATAATTACCATTAATTAGTAATAATTACCAATAATTATCCATAATTGGTAATAATTACCAATAATTATCAATAATTACCAATAATTAGTAATAATTACCAATAATAAGTAATAAATAGAAATAATTACCAATAATTACCACTGATTAGTAATAATTAATAATAATTACAAATAGTTAGTAATAATTAGTAATAATTACCAATAATTAGTAATAATTATTAATAATTAGTAATAATTAGTAATAATTACCAATAATTTGTAATAATTACCAATACTTAGTAATAATTATTAATAATTAGAAATAATTAGTGATAATTAGTAATAATTAGTAATAATTAGTAATAATTAGTAATAAGTAGTAATAATTAGTAATAATTTGTAATAATTCGTAATAATTACCAATAATTAGTAAAAATTACCAATAATTAGTAATAATTACCAATAATTAGTAATAATTACCAATAATTAGTAATAATTACCAATAATTAGTAATAATTACCAATAATTTGTAATAATTACCAATAATTTGTAATAATTAGTAATAATTAGTAATAATTACCAATAATTACCAATAATCAGTAGTAATTACCAATAATTCGTAATAATTACCAATAATTAGTAATAATTAGTCATAAATAGTAATAATTACCAATAATTAGTAATAATTACCAATAATTAGTAATAATTACTAATAATTAGAAATAATTACCAATAATTAGTAATAATTACCAATAATTGGTAATAATTACCAATAATTAGTAATAATTAGTAATAATTACCAATAATTAGTAATAATTACCAATAATTAGTAATAATTACCCATAATTAGTAATAATTACCAATAATTAGTAATAATTAGTAATAACTACCAATAATTAGTAATAATTAGTAATAATTACCAATAATTAGTAATAATTACGAACAATTAGTAATAACAACCAATAATTAGTAATAATTACAAATAATTAGTAATAATTAGTAATAATTAGGAATAATTAGTAATAATTACCAATAATTTGTAATAATTACCAATAATTCGTAATAATTACTAATAATTAGTAATAATTACCAATAATTCGTAATAATTAGTAATAATTAGTAATAATTACCAATAATTTGTAATAATTACCAATAATTAGTAATAATTACCAATAATTAGTAATAATTACCATTAATTACCAAAAATTACCAAAAATTAGTAATAATTTGTAATAATGAATAATAATATCCAATAATTAGTAATAATTACCGATAATTAGTAATAATTACAAATAATTAGTAATAATTACCAATAATTAGTAATAATTACCAATAATTAGTAATAATTACCAATAATTAGTAATAATTACCAATAATTAGTAACAATTACCAATAATTAGTAATAATTAGTAATAATTAGTAATAATTACCAATAATTAGTAATAATTACCAATAATTAGTAATAATTACCGATAATTAGTAATAATTACCAATAATTAGTAATAATTACCCACAATTAGTAATAATTAGGAATAATTAGCAATAATTAGCAATAATTAGCAATAATTAACAATAATTAGCAATAATTATCAATAATTTGCAATAATTAGCAATAATTAGTAATAATTAGCAATAATTACCAATAATTAGCAATAATTACCAATAATTAGCAATAATTACCAATAATTATCACTAATTACCAATAATTACCAATAATTACCAATAATTACCAATAATTACCAATAATTAGAAACAATTACCAACAATTAGTAATAATTACCAATAATTAGTAATAATTAGTAATAATTAGTAATAATTAGTAATAATTAGTAATAATTAGTAATAATTAGTAATAATTACCAATAATTACCAATATTTTCCAATAATTACCAATATTTTCCAATATTTATCAATATTTACCAATATTTACCAATATTTTCCAACATTTACCAACATTTCCCAATATTTAACAATAGTTACCAATATTTATTAATATTTACCAATATTTACCAATATTTACCAATATTTAACAATATTTACCAATATTTAACAATATTTACCAATAATTACAAATATTTACCAATAACTAGGAATAATTACCAATAATTAGGAATAATTACCAATAATTAGGAATAATTACCAATAATTTGGAATAATTACCAATAATTATGAATAATAGAATTATTACATTATTTGTATATTTTATTATTAATATTAAAATAAATCAATTTTCTAGATTATATACAATTCTCTTTTCATCTATGTGTTTTCTGCCTCCACATGTAATATTTGCATTCCTTTTCAAAATTATCAACCTACTCTCCAATGGAGAGGTGAAAGTGAATGCAAATATTACATGTGGAGACAGAATCTTAAACACACAGATGAAAGGAGAATTGTATATAATATAGAAAATTATATTATTTTAATATTAATAATAAAATATACTAATAATGTAATAATGTTATTATTATATAATTAATATTTATGAAAAAATTATATTAGTATTATTAAAATAATAAAAAATCAATATAATATTAAAATTATAAATATTTGTAACAGGTTTGGCTTTATTCTCAAAATATTCAATCCTTACTTGAGTGTTTTTTCAAAAAAATTATTCAAAACCAGTAATGATTTTATATTTTATAGAAAAATATGGAACAACGAGGTCGTTAACCGTCATTATTAGATGACTGCATATGGATAAATCAACGTATAAATCCAAACGGTTCTGGTTTAAATCCAGTATATATAGAGGGTGTGGAGACTTTTTTATCATTTGCGGCATCAAATCCAGAATTTATTTCAGAAGGAAAAATAAAATTCCCTTGTAGAAAATATGCATTGAGAACATTTGACACATTTGACAAAGTGGGGAGACATCTCTTTCATTTTGGTTTTCAACCAGATTATGTTTTTTGGTGTCAACACGGTGAATGTAGTTCCAGAGTAGGATATACCAACTTGATTCTGGATCCATTCCGGTTTCAAGATTTAGTACATGATGCTGCAGGTTCATCTTTTCAACATACAGAAACTCCGGCTGATATAGATTCAAATCCTGAGTTGGCACCGTATGAATTTTATGAGTTTTTGAGGTCTGCTGAGGATGCATTATATCCTGGCTACAAGATGATAAAATTAGAAGTAGTTGCAAAATTAATGGCTATCAAATCAGATAACGGAATGTCAAACACCTATTTTGACCAGATATTTTATTTGATTAAAACACTATTACCTGAAGGAAATGTTTTTCCGGCAAATTACTATGAGAGTAAGAGGCTGGTTCAAAATTTGGGACTTACTTGTCAAAAGATTCATGCATGTTCAAATGACTTCATTTTATATTCTAGGGAAAATGAGTTGTTGGATAATTGTCCCACATGTGGGCAACTGAGATATAAAAAAGGGCAACATGGGAAGTCTGGTTTGATTCCTGTAAAATAGTTGTGATATTTTCTGCTTACATCCAGACTTCAGCATTTATTCATGTCTAAGAATATAGCGACAATGATGTCATGGAATAAAGAGAATATTTCAACTGATAAAAGATTGAATCATCCAGCCGATGGTGATTCATGGAAGCATTTTGATAGAGTGCATCCATCCTTTTCTTTAGAAGCTAGAAATGTTCGACCGGGACTTTCCACTGATGGTTTCTATCCGTTCGGATCTTATGGTAGTCAATATTCATGTTGGCATGTTTTTTTAAATCCGTACAATTTACCTCCATGGATGTTGATGAAGGAGCCATATATCTTTTTGACTTTACTAATTCCAGGACATCCGAAGAAAAATAATGATGTTTATTTGAAACCATTGATTGATGAATTAAGTTTATTGTGGAGTACTGGTGTCAGTACATATGATGTTACTACGAAGCATAATTTCATACTGAGAGTAGCATTGATCTGGACAATTAGTGACTTCCCAGCATATGGGATGTTATCTGGCTGGAGTACACATGGTCAGAAATCATGTCCTTACTATATGGGAGAGAACAAATCATTTATGCTCATTCATGGAAAGAAACCTTTTTATTTTGACTGTCATCGCCGATTTCTTCCAGCTGATCATCCTTTTCGCAGAAACAGATCTCATTTCAGAAAAGGAACAATTGAAAGGGATGGACCTCCAAAACTGCTATCAGGTTCGGAGTTAAAATCAGTTGTATTTTCATTACCTCCCATCACTGTTGGTCCCACAATAAACTAACAAAAAATTTATGGTTTTCGGAAATAACACAATTAGATTAGACGTAGCATAATTTGGGATTTTCCATATTGGTCTGATTTGTTAGTCCGCCACATGTTGGATGTCATGCATATTGAGAACTGTTTTGATAATTTGTTTCATACTGTTTTGGATACGCTAGGAAAGAGCAAAGAAAATGTAAATGAACGTTTAGATCTTGCCAAAATTTGTAGGCGTCCAGAACTGGAACTGTTTGAGAATGTCAGAATAGAAAGGTTACTGAAACCAAAATCAGCTTATACACTATCTAAAGAAAACCGTTTATTATTTTTTCAGTGGATTGAAGATTTGAGACTTCCAGATGGTTATGCTTCCAATTTGGGTAGATGTGTAAAGAATGTTCATATTATTGGATTAAAAAGTCATGATTGTCATGTTATAATGGAAAGACTTCTACCCATTGGATTAAGAGGTCTATTGAATTCTGTGATTTGGGATTCCATAACAGACATGTCTCATTTTTTTTGGGAAATTTGTGCGGCTACAACAGATTCTGATGTTCTATGAAAACTTGAAGAAGATGTTGTTGTAATTATATGTAAACTGGAAAAAATATTTCCGTCGTCTTTCTTAGACTCAATGGAACATTTGATGTTACATTTTCCATACGAAGCCAAATGTGGAGGTCCAGTACAGTTTCGATGGATGTACCCATGTGAAAGATGCATGAAAAAATTGAAAAGAAAAGTACGTAACACAGCATCTGTTGAAGGATCTATTGCAGAAGCTTATTTGCAAGAGGAAATATCTTTTTTCTGCTCCCATTATTTTGAATCTGAGTATCCTTCAAAACACAACCGAATGGGATGGAAGTAGAGGAATATTGATGAAATCGAAAATCAATTATCTATTTTCAACCAGCCAGATCTTGGTTTTGGTGGAGTTTATGAACGCTGGCTTTCGGATGATGAACATCACAGAGCTCATACGTATGTTCTGCTCAACTGTGAAGAGATGACATTAGTTGTACTGTAAGTGTTTATATCACTTATTCTATCATTTATGTTATAGTAAATAACTTTGTTTTTATAGGTTGTATGATAATTATATCAAGTAAAAAATTCCACAAATTACAGCAGCTGCTCTCGAAGAACGCCGACAGAAAAATTTCTCTCAGTGGTTTCAAAAACTGGTAACATAAATTCTTTATCTTTTACAAACTCATTCAATGTATAGTTTACTATATTGATTATTATTTCACAAATTTTCAGGTGTGTCAACATGCTGATAAAATTGACAAACGACTTTGTATATTGAGTAACCCACCTTCCAAACTTGTTAAAACTTATAATGCATATGTGGTGAATGTATTTTGATTTCACACACATGCATATGGGGAATCAAAAAAAAACAATGAACAGGGGATTTAGCTTGAGAGGATCTCATCATCGAGAAAATGAAGTTGAATTTTATGGAATACTTGATGAAATCATTAAACTCTGTTATCATGGACAACATTACATAACCATGTTCAAATATCGGTGGTTGGATACAGAGAGAGGCGTGCATGTTCATCCGACTCATGGAATCATCGATATTAAATGTAAAATTGTTCTCACAGTAAATGAACCATTATTATTGGCACAACAGGCACATCATGTTTATTATGCAAAGTACTGTGCTACATCAAGAGACTTGACTGATTGGTGGAGTGTAATAAAAATCAAAATTTGAGACAATCAGTTTAGTCAAAGTGAATGTGCTTTCATTGATGTGCAAAGAATTGAAGTTTTTAAAGAGAGTACTCAAAATCAATCTTTTTTACAAAGAGACATGAGTATCGATGACGACACCCCACATTTAAGAGTCAGTGATGACGATGATGTTAACAATGTCACATATGAATTTGAAATGGTAAGAGATGAAGCAACTGGAACTCGAATGGATATCGATGATGTTGAGGAGGAATATGAAGATGACATTGACATATATGAAGATGATGATGAAGATGAACACTAATATAATTCCATGGTAGTTATATACAATCATAAAATATATATATGTATATATAATAGTAATTATCAATTATTTTCTAACAACATTAACATTTTTTATTTCAGATGGACGGCGAAACATTTCATGATTTGGAGGATGCTGACCTGCCTTTCGATGTGGATGAGTTGCTGGCAGATGATCCTCAGCCTACAGGCGCTCCAGGGAGTACGCGGAGGGGGCGAGGCCTTGCACGATTGATGATTCCTGACCCCATCCCCAAGCGACGTCCACATCTTGGTTTTGATCCATGCACGCAGAGGTGTGATAACCTGTGTGATAACCTGTGGATTTGACTAAGATTTCATTAATCTATTCACATAATAAATGTTTATTATTTTTACAGTTTTCCGCATATATTAGTCAGACAGGGCAGCGCTATTTTGCACAACTATTTCTCTCCGTCGTGTTCCACATTGGTGCAGATTCCCATTGATGTGCAGGAGGCCATGTTCGGCCGTTGGTTGGTACGTACGTAAATAAATAATTTTTATTTTGAAAATTATTTCATTTCTAACTTGATATTTTGATTTATTTTTAGGGTTTATGGTATCCGATCGAGGATACCATGCGTGACTCCATCCACGAGGATAGGAGGTGGCCATACGTGATCGCTTTCGTCAGTTTTTTCACAATTTAAGAAAAGCTTCCACGAAGAAAGAAGAAGTGTCAGATTTTGATGAGTCATGTAGAGCACACCGACCAGAGTACATTTCATCCCATGTATGGGATGGATTAAGTGCGCACTGGTTGAGTGGTTCCTTTCAAAGGAGATCATCGGTGGGGAGGCAGAATCGGGGGAGACAGGAGGTGACTGATCGAGCTGGGAGTCGTTCTTTCACTACTCATAGACGGCATCTGGTACATACATTATTTATAAATATTTTATATAGCTATAAATATTAACAGTTTATTTTTTATTCTTATAGGCTGTCGAGAACCCCGATATTACGGAGTACGACGTATATCAGAGGATGTATAGTGATCCTGCTACTGGGGAGCTCAGAGGTGATCGTCAGCATCACATCGTGGTAAATATTATTTTTTTTCAAATTTAAAAATTAACTGCATATAATATATTCACAATTTTAATTTTAAATTGCAACTACATAGTCATATGAGGCCGCAGCGTCACAGACTCGGCCTGAGAGTCAGGACGAGTCATCAGATCAGACCATTGGCCGTCAGTTTGATGAGGCGGCATGGATGCATGCCACCCAGTATGCCTTTGAGAAGGGTCGGGTAGTTGGTATCAACTCTCGAATGAATCACGGAGATTATTATGGAAGTGTTGCGATGTCGGCTTCTAGCTCGAGAGGAGCTCGTGCATCTTCTTATGCTACACAGTATGAGGATCAGTTGCAATCTCAGACTACACTGATAGAGAGTCTCCGACAGGAGCAGGAGCAGATGCGTCAGCAGCTGCAGCAGCATGAGGAGGAGGGTCGATGCCAGCAGCAGCTGTACGAGGAGCAGATGAGTCGGTGGCAGCAGCAGCAGCAGGAGCAGATGGATTACATGCACTGACTCACTCATGATTTAGGAATAGAGTTTCCTCCACCAGCATCTGCAGATCCCCCCTCCCCCCTCCTTCAGATTAGAGTTTGTTTTTATGTTATAACGTTTGTTAAATCAAAATATGAATTTTTTTCTATTCGTAGTTTCTGTCTCATTATAAAATATTAATAATAATATATTTTGAAATAACAATATTAATATGAATAATAATTTTATTTATAATTTATAATATTAAATTATATATATATATTAAAATTTTATAATATTAAAATTTAATTATATTTTTTTTGTAATATTTGAATTATTTTAATATTTGAATGTAAAATAATTCTCTTATTTTTATATTAATTAAAATAACTTATTAATATTTTTTTATTTATGAATTATAATTCTATTATTATTATATTAATTAAATCATTTATTAATATTCTATTATTTTTTATTTTCGAATTATAATTCTATTATTATTATATTAATTAAAATAATTTATTAATAATTTATTATTTTCATTTGTGAATTATAATTCTATTATTATATAAATTAAAATCATTTATTAATATTTTATTATTTTTTATTTTTGAATTATAATTAGATTATTATTATATTAATTAAAATAATTTATTAATAATTTATTTTTTTTATTTTTTTATAGTATTTGAGACGGTATACTATGCCCTTCGCAAATAGTATTATTATTATATTCATTAAAATAATTTATTAATAGTGTTTATTTTTTTAAAAACATAGTAGTTGCGACGGGCCCATTGCAAATACTATTTTTAAATGTTTTTACAAATATACGGAGTAATATTTGTGACGGGAAGGATCCCTGTCGCAAATAGCGTGTTTAGCGACGGGCCCGTCGCAAATAATTATTGTTGCGACGCCGTTTTCCGCGACGGGTCATTTGCGATGGGCCCCCGTACAAAAGGCCATTTGCAATGGGGTCCCGTCGCAAATGACCCGTCGAAAATACCTGTTTCTCTAGTAGTGCCCTATCACAGCGGAGGAACCAGCAGTACCACTACCCGTTGGGCCACCGATACCCCCGGCCCCATAAGTAGAGAGTACACAACACTTGAGCATGTTACACGAGTTACATCGCTAGAGGCCACTCATGATCAGGTGTGAGATGGACCCATAGGTACCTGATGATTGGCTAGAGGCTGTAGTGAGAGTCTTCAGACTAGTAGGGACACCAACTAACCTTATCGTGATTATTGTTGCGAGTATCATATAGGTAGTAGTAGGAAAATGGGGGAGCCTGATTCTCCAGGTGCATAACGAGGAAACACTACTCTAGGAAGACATCGAGAGCCTGTTCTGGGCAGAGTTTGTTCGAGCCACCCTACGTGCGGTGTTGATACAGGAGTTACTGCATCTAAAGTAGGGTAGCATGATGGTGGAATAGTAATCAGTGAGGTTCACCATCCTCTCGTACTACTCCACAGATATTGTGCAGGACCCATTCTTCAAGGTCGGACCTTTGAGCAGAGGCTCAGGTAAAAATTAGGGCCTCAATGATCTCCCTCAGCATCCCGACATGGGTGGGAGTGTTATAGAGAGCCCTCCTAGTGGAGAGTTTTCTTACTGATCAGTCACCAGCAGCGAGACCCACCACCGGGCATCATGTAGCAGAGTCTTATGTAGCTGGTAATAGACAAGGGTTACAGAGGTCCAAGAGGACCAAGCCATGTAGTGGATGACCATAGGAAATATGTTTAGTTGTGTGGGGAACACGAGACAGAGACAGTCATGCCAAGAGTGGGCAATGATACACTTGCGGAGGATAGGGTCACATGGCTCGTGACGGTCCGACCCGTCGTATTGACGATCAACACACAGTTGAGGGACCTCCCAGGAAGAGGTAGAGGGTTGATCGAGGTGGTCCATATAGAGTAGAAAGACGTGGCAGAGGAGATGGTCGTGCAGCTGGTGGTGGACAATGTTTCATGGTGTTTCTTCCACCGCCTCTAGGAGGTCCACCCCGACCGCAGGGAGTAGGTGGACAGGGGAGAGCTTAGCTCTAGACAGCTGAGGCATACATCCATGGTGATCCGGAGAGGATTCGAGGTACAATCTGTGTCTAATATACCTTATCTTAAGTTATTTTAGACACAGGTGCCGATCAATATTTCATTGACACTTCCTGCATTCCGATCTCAGAGATTCTGATAGAGCCATTGGATCGATCCTTACGGCTAGATACTTCTACAGGGGCAGACTCGATGATTACACACTGGTGCCGGCAGTGTGAGATTACTCTAGGAGGAGAGAGCTTCGACTGGGATATCCTCGTAGTGGCATCACGGCCTTACGACGTCATATTGGGTATGAACTAATTATCTCTAGTCCATGATCAGATTGACTATGCTAGACACAAAGTGTTGTGTGTCCACAAGGATGGGACTAGGTTCACCTTCGCTGTTAAGACGAGAGCCTTTGAAGAACATGAAAGACTTACTCGGAGGACGGTGTAGCCAATCAATCATCAATTGGCATGCCTTACCCTAGGAGCAGTTGATGTGGAGAGTCCAAGTTATCCTGTAGTGGTGGACCAGTACACGTATGTTTTCCCTATTGATATTCCAGGAATAACTCCTCACATTGAGTTGTACTTCAACATTGAATTGTGCCATGGGATGGCACCGATATCTACACCAGCATATCATATGGGTCCTACTGACTTTAATGAGCTTCAGGTATATCTGTAGGACTTATAGGGGAAAGGATTCATTGGACCTAGTGTTTTTCCTTGAGCAGCCCCGATTCTGTTCACCAAGAAGAAAAATGAGGGCATGAGGATTTTTGTCAACTACCGTCGCCTGAACCAGGTACTATGATTAACAAGTACCCACTTATGAGGATTGAAAACCACTTTGACCAGCTGAAGGGATCACAATTGTTCTCAAATATAGAACTTCGATCTGGCTATCACCAGCTCAGAGTTCGAGATGAGGATGTGCAGAAGATGGCCTTCATATATAAGTATGGCCACTATGTGTTCTTAGTTATTCCTTTCTGTGTAACCAATGCTCCATTAATGTTCATGGAACTCATAAACAGGATCCTCCGGCCATACATTGATTGCTTTTTCGTAGTCTTAATCGATGACATTCTGAACAACTCGACTACTAAGGAGGAGTATGCCAACCATTTGTGGGTAGTACTTGACACACTCTGAGAGCACCATCATTATGGTAAACTATCAAAGTTCCATTTTTTTATTTGAGAGTTTCACTTCTTGGGACATGTTATCTTGGTGGATGGAGTTTTATTGTATCCAACGAAGTTTGAGGTAATACTTAGTTGAGAGCCACCCAGGACTATAACAGAGGTACGGAGATTCCTGGGTTTGGCTGGGTACTACCGGAGGTTCGTTCCAAACTTCTCTAGATTTTTAGCACCACTATCAGTCTTGACGAAGAAGGGGAAATCCTTTTTGTGGTCGGAGAGATGATAGCAGAGCTTTCATGATCTAAGGAAAAGGCTGACAAGTACCCCCATATTGAGGATTCCAGAGGAGGGCGTAGGGTACATAGTTTATTGTGATGCATCAGGGACCAGACTCAGATGTGTCTTAATATAAGAGCGAGTAGTGATCACATATGGTTCTCATCAGTTGAGAAAGTAAGAGCAGAACTATGCTACCCATGACCTGAAGATAGAAGCAGTGGACTTCGCCTTGAAGATTTGGAAGAACTATCTTATGGGTGAAAATTTCACGTTCTATCCTGATATCAAGAGTCTCAGATATATCTTCTCTCAGAAGGACCCGAACCTGAGACATCGACGTTGGTTTGAGTTCTTTCAGGACTATGACTTTGAGATAGGCTATACTCTTGGGATGGGGAACATTGTTGTAGATTCACTCAGCAGGAGATCTGGTATACAGCTGCTAGGTGAAGTGACAGAGCAACTAGATGCATTACAGATATCTTTTGTGGATAGGGATGGAGAAACATTTCTACAATCTCTTACAGTCACTCATCCATTTCTTCAGTGAGTTAGGGAGGTGCAACATGGAGACGCTGACTGCGAGTCAAGACGTGCTCAGATAACCATAGGATAGGCATATAATGCATTCTATAATGGTGGGGAGTATGTCATTATCTTCATAGGATGTACTATGGTGCCTGTGTAACTTCAAGAGGAAGTGTTGGGGGAGTTTCACACGTCCCCTTTTGCCGTACATCCAAGAGTGGTGAAAATATACCAGGACCTTCAACGACAACACTGCTGGATAGGTATGAAGAAGGTAGTAGCAAAGTTTGTCTCTCGATGCCTCACTTGTAAACAAGTGAAGGCAGAGAAACAGGTACCAGAAGGCTTGGTTCAACCATTAGAGTTCCCATAGTGGAAGTGGGATGGGACATCCATGGACTTCGTGACGTGTCTTCCACATATAGCCATGGGTCATGACTCGATTTGGGTGATCGTCCACTAAATCACCAATTGATCCCACCTCCTACCGATCAAAGAGCAGGGTTCAGTAAATAACATGAGACGCCTCTATGTTTGGGAGACTGTGCAGCTACATTGTGTACCTTCTTCTATTTTCTACAACCGTGATGCACTGTTTAATTACCAACTATGGAAGGGGTTGCAGGAGGCTTTCAGGATGCAGCTATGTCTGAGCACCGCCATCCCTCCTCAGATGGATGGCCAGAATGAGAGGATCATTCATACCCTAAGGACATTCTGCGTGCTTATGTCATCGACCTTGGTCGCAGCTGGGAGGATCACTTTCCATTGGTGGAGTTTGCGTACAACAACAAATATAACTCCACCATCGGTATGGAACATTTCTAGGCATTGTATAGGTGAACTTAGAGATCACCCTTATGCTAGAAAGCCCCTAGGGAGTTAGCACTATTGTGACCAGAGATGGTACGAGCAACAATGGTGAAGGTGCAAATATTCCGGGAGTGGATGAAGATAGCATAGAGCAGGTATAAGTCATATACTGAGAGGAGATGGAGGCCTCTGAAGTTTGAGGATGGTGACCACGTCTTTCAACAGGTCTCACCATGATGGGGCCTACAGATATTTGGATGAGGTGGTATGTTATCTTTGAGATTCATCGGACCATTCTAGGTCCTCAGCAGAGTAGGCGAGGTGGCATACCGCCTAGCTCTTATACATTAGTTGCACCGGGTGCATGAAGTCTTCCACGCATCTCATCTCAGGAGATACGTACATAAACCTTACCACATCGTCGACCATATAGAGCTGGACGTCGATGATGGGGTGACTTTTACAGAGGTTCAAGTTGAGATTGAGGATCGACAGGAGTGGGTCATACATGTAAGGTCGATACCTCTGGTTGCGCATTCACTGTCATTACAAGAACCTCCAAGAGAGACCATGTGAGTGGGAGGCTCAGATTCATGCTCAATACCCCCATTTGTATCCCTAGTTTGAGTTAAATCATACGGGGATGAAAAGATCTGTGGTGGGGATAATGTAAGGACCCAAAATTCCGGATGAAATTTTTTTAAATACATGGGAATTTTTTCAGACCGTCAAAATTGACGGCGTGTGATTCTGAGGTCTGGTGTGCCCAGAATCAATTTCTGAAGTTTTTTCGGGTACGTTCAGTAAATGTACGATCGTGATCTTATAAATTTTAAATCAGTGCTCAGAATTGAAATTTGAGGGCATCGTTGAACTCGCAGCGCCAGTATTCGCTTAAGAAAGCTTTCACCTCAATGGAAGATGGTCAAGAATGAAAGTATGTTTTGGGATTTATGTGGGAATAATAAAATAAATTAATTTCTTGTCTTAATTTATTTTTAGTTGGTTAAAACCTCAAAGGAGAGGTTGGAGGTGGGGGCCACTACACCGAAACCTTCCAAGAGAGGTTATGGTGGTGGGTCCCACTCGAGGTCTAAACACATCTTCTTAATTAATTTGCTGGGGACCACCCGAGGATATAACTTCTTGGATCCCCCATTAAGTGGGGAGAAACCCCCTTGAACTCCCCACTTATGGTGCCAACCCTCTAAATTAATTAATTGAACACATTCAATTAATTAATTAAAACCTTTGAGTTTCTATGCCAACAATTCAATATGATTTCATAAACTATTATTTTCATAGAATTTGTCTTCTTGGTGGTGCTTCAGAGAAAAATAACTCTCCAACAAAGAACACTTCTTCCACCAACAAAGAATGATCTTCTATCGAGGAAAGGGGGAAGTGTCGTCCTTGAAGAATGTCACCACCGATGTCCTCGAACTATTCATCTTCTTTTCGGATGTCAAGGAATCGATGTCCACCTTTCCACAACATCATCAATGAACAATGAACCTGAGGTATGGGATTTAAGTTTTAAGTTTTTCCCATTCTACATTGTTCAAATCATGGTTTATGATTATCCGGTTGATATCATCCTAACGTAGAGGGTGTGGGCCGAACACACACTACCCGACCACTACGCCTTCTTTGTGTAATTTGAAGCTCAACACGGTATGAGTTTGGGTTGATCGTTACCCATCAACAATGGTTTCAGATCGATGAATATGGCCTAAGGAATGCGCAACTTCTTCCAGAGTGAGAATTGGGCAACCAGAACTCATCTGGTGACCCGTGGAAAGTTCGACGACGTTTGGTGCGACGATTATCACCGAATAGATGGTGGTTGAGCAACCGCGCTGCTGGAGGAGAAGGTTGCGGAAGATGGACTACGGAGGTGTAGCGGCGACCGACACAAGGCCGACCGCGAAGGAAGCCGGCGGCCTGAGCATTTGGGATGCCAAAGAAGGCGCCACACAACCGGGGTCGCGCGGTGGACCAGAGTAGGGTCGCGGCCCCTTGCCGCGGTGGTGGAGTAGGGGCAGGCTCGAGCCCGACCGCGAAGAGGTCCGGCGACTCGAGCCATCGGGTCACCATAAGAGACAAGGTGCTACTGGCGCCATGAAAGGAGCCAGCTGGCCACTTGGCCAGCCGAAAATAGTGGGACCCCGCTGGGTCCCACATGAGCCACCGACGACAGCCTGATGTCGGTTCCACCCACCCGAATGGCTAAGATGTTCGGGAACTGGGGGGTGCGGCCTAACCCATGGACACGGCTAGGGAATACCCCCATGGTCGTCGGGGCGCCGCGCCGGACCCAGCGCGGGCCAGACCATATGTGGGCCGAGCTGCCATCATGGGTCGAGCCTCCTTCGCGGGCCAGTTCACCTTCTCAGGCCAGGACACCCCCTGGGGCCTGGTCAGACCCGCGGGCCAGGTCAGGCCTGTAGACTGGGTCAGACCCGCAGACCAGGTCAGACACAAGTTCGGACTCGGGTTTGGCCGGGTCGGTCGGACTGGGCCGGACCGGACCCGAACCCATTTTGGCATGTTTCCACCTCTTTGCCCATAACGTGGGATATGTGTGTCTGATTGAAAAACTGTCTATGGAAATAGAAAGAAAAGAGAAAGAATGTTCATTTGGAATACTCTACTTGAGGTTTGGACGCAGTTGGGGTACGATCGGGTTGGATTTAACCTAAATCTAATCGGGCCCTCAGAACGGAAATG